>NSJW01000570.1:0-1200000 GCA_019955255.1 Castanospermum australe | reverse complement strand
CTTTAACTAAGTTCCATAAAATATGTGCGGAAACATTTTTATTTTTATTTGTGGGGTTAAAAACGAAAGTTTTGGCCTGGGGGGTTTGACTTGGACTTGTAAAGTTTATTTGAAAAAAATTATATAATCAAAATTTTAAAAAAATTAATAAAATAATTTAACATATTTTTTTATTCTTAAATTAATGACTAATTTTTATCATTTAATTTTATTCAATCACTCTTATTTATTTTATTTAAATTCTGTTAAAATTTTAATTATTTTTTTTAACTATATAACATCATTCATTTTTTTTTTGGTGACATTTAAACAATTTCATTCTTTTTTTTTGGTTAAAACCTTAGCCCAAAAGTAAACAAAGGACATGGAGCCCCAAATTACAAGAAGTCCAAAGGGCTTGTCCTTGGTCCTGAGCGAGAGCGCAATATGACAAATTTTGATGAGAGAAAAGTGCTGAGAGAAAGCTAAAATCAAAATGACAAAATGGGAAATCAGAAATGCATATTACTTTTAAGTAAAGTATTTTACAATATTTTAAAACAATAACTTTTAAGTTTAAAACTGTTTGTTCGAAAATAAATTTAAATAATTAGTATAGAGATACCTGGGAGCTCATTTTGATGATTAGCAATTTAGTTTATGCACTATATATTTTAAATACTGCCACCGGTTTGCCGAAAAGAACAACTGCATTGGGAAGTTTTTAAACTAATCCTCATTTCTTTTTCTCAAAATTGAGTGTTCCACCACTCACAGGGAAAACAATCAGAAGTTATTTCTCAAGATGATATAGCGGAGGGCCTGAAACAAAAGGACATGGCAGAAAGTCTTCTACAACGTGAGGCCTATTTGTGTCCAAAATCTTTGTAAATGAGCACTTTATTTCTCAAGTTAATTCAAGGCTTCCCCCTGTAACCCCACAGACTGTCGTTTGCTCAATTCCATTGGTCCCTGCACATCTCTACAAATTAGTAATTGTCTTGATATTTGTTTAGCTAAAACTATTGTATTAGGGCAAAGAGTCAATCATTAGATTAATTTATTTTATATTTAAAATAACTTATAATTAAAATCTTATTAAAAGAACTTTAAAAAAAAATTATTTCTTAAGAAATAATATTTTCCAAACATGCTAATAGTATTATTAAGGAAAATTAGTCATTTTTATCCAAACCTGAAGGTTAGATGCAGTAATAGCCCATTTAAGTTTGAGCTGTACAAATGTGCTTTTCAAATGTCCTAGCCATTTTCCCATAGAAATGTTACGTGAACGCAAAGTTCACCTAGTCTAGGAAAACAATGCACCTACACATCCAATTCTCCACAATCAGACTTCAACTCCAATCCATGACAATGAATACGAGAAGTCAAGCAATTTGAGACCTACTGTAGCAAGAATTATATGTTTATTAATCTCCTCTATTAGCAAGGACCATGCTAAAAGTCACGACCAATTTGTCTTATTTTGAATGATAATTATAAAACTCCACGAGCAACAGAATGTTAGCCCTGAATACACGCAAGTGAAGATGGACAAACCAAAGATGAGAAATTTGATTAGCTTGGTTACCCGACCTACAGTCCCATATAGTCGTTAAGATTGTACATAGTTTAACGATCATAATGCACTCTTGGAATTTGACAGGCCAATGGTACTAGTTTCTGAAAACTAAACAACACTTGTAGAAAATGTTTGCTGTGAAGATTATATATCAATATTACAAGCATCTTCCATGCATCCTTCCAGAGATTTAGCTATGGCTGAAATTTTAGGTCTATAAAGGAATGGAATAAGACCCTCGTCCAGTTTTAAATTGTCTAAGCTAATAACAGGTTCTACTTCAGGAGTACAGACGATCATCTGTGAAGGTGTTTGGGAGCTGTCGCAATAGTCAGCACTACCAGTTTTCCTGGAAGTTCTTTTCCTTATGATAGAAGGAATATTCTCATAGGTATTTGCTAATCTTCTTAGTACAGATTCTGGGCTGATGCCGCCTATGTAATTCCCGAGTACAGACGCAGGGGGAGTATGATGGCAACAGTTATTGTCCACGCATCCACTGTGTTTTTTTGCACTTGGAAATTCATTGGATTCTATGGGAGACACCAAATCTTCCACCGGGGGTAGTTCAACAGGAAAGTAAGCATGAGTTGTGCCATCTACATTATGTGACATACTGTTGATTTTTTTGCTTCCGTTTCCAACTTGACCTGTGTTCTCATGATAAGCCAATGTTGAGTAGCTTAAATGAGGACTGTCAGATTCATCGCCCACAATAAACTTTGCGTCTGAAGAAACCTTTTGCCGTTTGGGAGATTTACAGGTTTCATAAGTACCAATGGTGGAAACTTCAAGAGGGACATACTCTAATTTTGTAGCAAACATATCCACAGAAACATCCAAAGACGAGGCTACAGGTTTAATGGTGCAGGTAGGGTTGGCATTGTCTTTGCACCATGTAATGACCCCATCCATAGAGTTCATTATCTCACGTGGTAAATTAACCAATCTGACTTCGCCTTGTGTTTCAGCCTTAGCTGTCACACCCTGAAAACATCTTTTTTCTGAGCAAAAATCCTCTCCGGTAGCATTTTGAGGAATCAAAGTTGTTGAAGAGTTATCAACACCAAGCTTCAATCTGTACCTCTGCTTCCGAGAAACCACTTCATTGAAACTTTGACCCTCTACTTTAACCAAAACACGAGCTGGCTTGATTCGAGAAGCGCAGAAATCAGAAGTGGCAACATTTATGCCACATCTAAAAGGTGAGGACGCATCCAATTTCTTCTTCATAGAGCAGTTCCAATGATTTTTTATAGCATTGTCAGTCCTGGCCTCCCCAAAGATATAACGAATTATAATCGGTCATTAGATAACAGATGAAATTTAGCTGCTTCATAAATGCATATACAATTATCAATCCCTTTAATTTATTACTCTACTTTTCTTTGCCTACCATTTTTTCAAGGGAGAAGTGGTGACGCCAAGGGCCAGGGCAGTCACGAGAAAAGATCCATAAAGGTATGGTTCAGCATATAATAACCTTACCAGAGATGAACCGTTCAATTTATTGGATATTTCTCATCTTTCTTCAGAATTGACTATAATATTTGTGCAAATATTGTCAGTAAGCAGGTCAAAAAGTCAGATAAGTACCTTCCAGGAAGAATCCTTGCAATTTCTGCCCACTTACTACCATGTATTTGGTGATAGTAAGCAAGTACTGATTCCTCCTCCTCCGTCCATGCATCCTTCTTTATAGCTGGATCTAGGTGGTTGTGCCACCTGAAATGATACTTTTAGTTCATTCTCTAGCAACGTAATTTATAGGAAACATGTATCTGGGTTGATAACTTGACATAGCTGTATAACCTATTAATATGGAAGATAAACTGCACTTATCACATTAGATTTGAAATAAATATTTCAGAAGGTTGCTATTCAGATAGTGTTTCAAAATTAGGCCATTACTGCAGCTAATTATATCGCCTCTTCGGGTTAATATAATAGTATAATTGACAAATATAGATTTCATTAACATCACTTGGCAATTGCATCATTAATTCATGCCCGAGCTTGAACAATGCAATTAAGTTACCCTGCTTCTGCATACAGGGATCTGCCAATTATATTATCAATACAAAAGCTGAGGTTATCTAACATAAGCATACAAGATAACAAGAGTTTGTGAAGGGTAAAATTGCATCATGGCAAAATAAATAAAAAAAAAACAGAATAGTACAACTGCATATAAAAGTTCCCATTGGGCCACAGCAATAGTTATTCATCAAACAAGAAAAGAAGATAAATCCATAGTATACATAAAAATGCAAATTCTATGCAACAAACATAAGTGCACTTACTAAGGTCTATTATTGTTTACCTCTCTCGGCATTGCTTCCCAATACGACCTGGTAAGGATTTTGCAATAACAGACCATCTCTTGAAACCATGCTTTCTGACAAGCTCAATGAGGCAATCATCCTCCTAGAAGTTTAATGGAGAAGCAGACCACAACCACAATCAAAATTTCCACAAACATGAATTATACATTTAAAAATTATAACAAGAGTATATTAGAAGAGCACCTCCTTTGTCCATGATCCCTTTACAAGATCAGGATTTAGAACCTTTTGCCAGCGATGCAAGCATTGAATGTCAGTTCGCCCAGGGAGGTATGCAGCTGTAAAGGACCAGTTTGGCAACCAGATCTAATTATCAATGAGCTTATAAGTCTATATGACAATTAACTTCTGCATGTATCACAAACAATGCCATTAAACACTATCTCATTGTAGTATCTTTTATCATGGAGGAACACTCTAAAGTTTCGTAAAGCATCTCTTAGCATTGCAGTAGTGAAAAAACCAAAATGCAGCAAAAAAGTAGCCACTAGCCAATAGATGGAGAGTTGTGTTAAGTTCTCAACATGTTGCTTTAAGATAAATTCAGTTTAGTAGACACCAGCAACTTGTTGATGATCCACCTGAAACAAGTTAATAAAAAAGAGTTCAAACTGAGAATGATACTGCCAAATTCACCTATTTTCTTCCAGTTCCTTCCATTGTGCTTCTTGACTTCCTCAATCAAAAGGTTGTCCTGTTTGTCAGAGCCACATGATTGCAAGGTTAGGAAGACCTAACACTGCAAATTGTAAGCTAACAAAAGAATACTGAGGAAGGATTTTAAAAAAAAAAAAAAACACGCATTAACCCATGTACTTTATGGAAGTATGCATACTAGCTTCATTTGGGAATTTGGTTATCATTCTTCATCATAGTCTCTATGTTTTCACATGTTTAACTTGATTCCATATCAAGAAGGAAAATCATTAACAGGAGATATTTCCATAATAAATAATTCAAAGAGTAAAGAATGAACCATGGCACAATGGTAATGTTGGTGCCTTGTGACCTAGTCACAAATTCTAGTGGCAGAAACAACCTCTTTGCTCATGGGGGTAAGATTGCATACATGTGACCCTAGGGCCTACGCATACCCCTCCACAATGGAGGGAGCCTCGTAGAATGTGCCATCTCTTTTTTTTTTTTTAAAAAAAAAAAAACTTCAAAGAGTACTTCAAACGCAATCTAGCATGTATCCAGTCAAATTTCATTATTAGGAAACTGTGGCTACCTATAAGATTATTGTTTTGCAAAGAACAAAAACAATGGGTTAAAATCCAACCAAACATCAAGTGACTGACCTCTTCCTCTGTCCAGCATCCCTTCGTTGAGCGTCTAGCCTGACCTTTTTTTGTCCTATCAAAATTGCAAATAATGAATACACTTGGTTAGGGCATTCGTAATAAAAAAATTCACTGGACTCAAAAGTCATAAGCACCTAGTACTGAAAAATTCTAGAAGCCAAGCATGAATCAATTACCAAATCCAAAACACAGGTTTCCTCAATCCTTAACCACAGACAAAAGTTTGAAACCTGAGGCCACACCCATACAGACATTGTGGGAAGATTGCTGAATCCATTTTACCAGTGGAGGGTTTTTAAAACTCGAGTTACTTGTCCCATGAGCATGGACTCTCTTTCATTGTAGCATATGCCAAGTTTGAAATTATTACATACTGCTTAAGATAGAAATAGAGTTGAAGTTTTAGACAGAGTAGCTTACCCTGCAACAGGGGGTGATTTCCGAGGAGTGGTATCACAGTTGCAATTGAGCGGAGAAAGGCATAAATGGAGCCCGTCTAGTTGAGGTGAATCAAAATCTAAATCCTCGAGCTCCTTTTTAACCTCCGACATGACTCTTTTCTAAAAAAAAACCTTCAATGCAAAACAAAGTATAATTATGATCACATTGTGAACGAGGAGCGCAGATGATGATAACACGAGTTTCTATCAGTTTAGAAGAGAATTGATTCAAATGGCAGATGGAGTAAAAAACAAAAAACGATAAAACAAAATACAAGGATGATGATGATGATGTAGTTATTTGCAGATATTTTATGGGAAGGAAAAAATCACTAAGCTGAAGTAGAAGATGCACAGAAGGGTTTCACTCACATAGCCTTGTTCTACTCGTACCTCCTCCTCAGAACTCTGAAACTGTAACCGCCAGAAGGAGAACGAGGATGCCACAGAGTAGTAGAGTGAAAGAAAATGTTGGAGAAAGTGAGTTTCATCCATAGTAATATATAGGAAACCGAAACAAGTAGTTTGGGAGATTTTAACGGCCTCCGACTCTCAGAGAGAAGCTTGTGTTGGAAGCTAAAGAAAATAAATCGAGACTAGCGGAAACGAAGGGTCTTTTTAATTTATATTTTTGGTATTTAAAAGTTAATAAATTTGCACTTTGCTTATGATTAATGGTGACGTGGAGATGGACGTATAATTAAGATCTTGTGGGCCTGGGCCTGAATGTTTCATGCGTCATAGAGATTAACGGGCATGCAGATTGTAGCCTATAAAGGTAATCCATATTTCTTTGAAAACTTGACTTGATCATCTATTTCTTTTCTTTAATATGGGCCTCTGTTCTGTAGAGCCCAAACTCACCGCGGCCTGTTAAATGGATTTGAATAATTTGAATTTTCTAATTTGTCCTTTACACGGCAGCGTGTCTATGCTGACCAATTCAAAAAGACCAGGCTTTTATAAGGGTATTTTGAAGACTTAAAGAAAAAGATTCTAGACTTCCCTCTAGAAGTTATACACAATTGACTTTAATTTCTATAGGATAAATTTTAAATTTTTTTAATGAAACAGAAATTTGAAAAACTTTTTAATAATAATATATAAATATTTTGTATATATGATTAATGATTCACTTTTTTTAGAACATAAAATATTAGAATATAATATATTATTAATCTTAATTTTTAATTTTTAATTTATCAAATTTTGTTTATTTTATTACTTTTCGGTACAAATATTTATTTTATTATTAAATATTAAAAGTGACATCTATTCAATAATATATATTATATTTTTTAAATGTGATGTTTTATAATAAAAGTAATTTAAAGAAAGAGAAAGAAAGATATATAAATAATAATGTTGAGATTGAATGAGAGAAATAAATGTTTAAAGATATATAAGGCGTGTGATATAGTTTATTTTTAAGGAAAAAGATTTAAATTTAATATATAAGAGTAAATTAGAATAATAATTTTTTTTATCAATAAGTATTGAGTGTAGTAGTAAGAAAGCTGTATTTTTAGAAAGAAAACAAAAAGTATAATAAATTTTTAAAAAATATATTAAATGCTTTTTAAATATTTAAGATGTTACGTGTTTTTGTCTTAACTATTAATATTTTCTGCTTTAAAAAATAAATTTGAATATCCGAAAACGTAGGGTGCATTCTGCACTTTAGTGTATCTTAATAACCATGATGATGTTAGATTAATTTTTTCGACAGATTTAAAATTTTTCCTACTCTTAATTATATCCACCATTCCTTTCTCAACCTTCATCTCTGCACAAAATTCAAATATGACTTTTGACTTTTGAGTTTTTTTCTACCGCCTGGGTCCCGATTGGTTCCTTAATAATGAAAATGATATTGGTATATTTAGTTAATATCATATTGACAAGTTACAACAAGAGGCCTGATAGACGAGTTAGTTGCTTGATTTAATTTGCGGAATGTGGACAGCCCCCCCACCCACTTTGTTAGGCTGTGTGGTCCAAGTCCAAGTCCAAATTCCCAACAACTAAACATGCGGGAGTTGACACTAATCCATTAAAATATATTTCTGAACTATTTATAATAAAACAGTAGTTTTATTATGGTTAAATTTGAAAAAATTCTCTCCAATTATGAATTATTTGTAGAAAACTCTATATACTTTTAAATTCACCAACTCAACTATTTAAACTTATCAAACTATATATATATTAACTCTCTATAAAAAAAAATTCTTGCATGACTCCTTACAATAATTTTTTAAGAGTTTTCTACTTATATATAAGGATTCAACTTGCAGGTTTTAATACATTTAAAAATTCGTGTTTGCAAGTTTCAAAGTAAAGAGAAATTTTTTATAAATGATTCATAATTAGAGGAAAGCTTTTTAAATTTAGCCTTTTATTATTAGATTAATATATATTAGTAATTAATCAGATAAAAATGGAAATGAAAATCTGATGTTTTAGAGATAAATCTTCAAATCAATTATGTTGTGAATTGCATGTGAATGATGTTATCGAGTTATTGCGTTATTAACGATCCTCTCTCCTTTGTGTCTCTTATTTTACTATTGAATTATGATGATACAGAGTTCCATAACTTTCTTATGTGATTGATAGGCGCTTTTTGTGGACTCTAATTTTATTTTGTTATCGTTGATTATTATATCGTATAAAGATAGGTTACTTCTTGCGTGCTATGGTCTTCGGTCCTAATTCACATTTGCGCACTTCCACATATAGCGGGTTCATATTTATCCTCACACTCATTTGTCACGACATCGGAGGAGAAAACTGATAAATCTTTGCTTTTCTTCTTTGTTGTATGAGTGGTGCGATGTACTTAGTTGAATTTTCTTGTTTCTTCTTTCTCAACAGTAAATTTACCAACAGCACCTTCCCAGACCCTAGTAGAATAGTCGATAACGATGAACTTCGAGAATGAAGGTTAGAATAGGCTTTTTACCGAAGGAAAGCAATAATTTCTGACCCTTAAACTTGCTTGCTGATTCGCTGCAATCACGGCCCCAGCCATGCTTTAACGTGATCTATTTTGCCAAGTTACTATTTTTTTTATACAACTTGTAGTTTGACCGGTACATCAATATTTCAGTGTGGGTTCCTGAAATTTAGTTATTTTAATTTCTAAATACTAATGAATTAGCCTGAAAGTCCACGCAGCATGAGTAATCTAGATAAAAAATATTTATAAAAAAAAAGCCATATGACATCATCAGGTGAATTTTTCAAAAATGAACCATTTGCGTCTCCAACAGAACTACGCGGAACGACCTTATATAATTATATGCATATAAACCCATCCCTCATGCCAGTTTCTTCAATTCGCAGCAATTCGTCAATTAAAATGGCCGTGGTAATGAAAAGCCTCTGTGTCTTCCTTTTTATCGCCATCAGCTGCTTCACCTCCGCCCGGGCAGCCAGGTTCACCATCACAAACAAATGCCCCTACACGGTGTGGGCGGCAGCCGTGCCCGGCGGAGGCAGGCGGCTTAACTCCGGAGAAACGTGGGGGCTGGACGTGGCCGTCGGCACGAAGGAGGCACGCATCTGGGGTCGAACCAACTGCAACTTCGACAGGTCAGGGCGTGGGAAGTGCCAGACGGGTGACTGCGGCGGCGTTCTCCAGTGCACAGCATACGGCACGCCGCCAAACACCCTCGTCGAATACGCGTTGAACCAATACAACAACTTGGACTTCTACGATATCTCGCTCGTGGACGGGTTCAACATTCCCACTGAGTTCAGCCCAGCCTCCGGTAAGTGCACCCGCGCCGTCAGGTGCACCGCCGACATCAACGGACAGTGCCCCAGCCAGCTGAAGGTTCCGGGCGGATGCAGCAACCCGTGCACGGTGTTCAAGAGCGCTCAGTACTGCTGCACCTCTGAAAGCTGCGGACCCACCAATTATTCCAGGTTCTTCAAGAGCAGGTGCCCAGATGCTTACAGTTACCCCAAGGATGATGCAACCAGCACGTTCACATGCCCCGGAGGAACCAACTATAAGGTTGTATTTTGCCCTTGAAACCACTGTTTTTGTTTCTCTTTTTTTTTTTTTCCTTCTTTTGTGATCACTGTTACCGTTGTACTTTTATTTCATATGTATGTACCAGTACCGCAAAATAAAGGGCATCTTGAGGGCTCTGCGAGCACATGTCTGGCATGTGCTTAATTTCTTTGTCCTAAAATAAATGAGATTTTCATGAATTACAATGACAGGGAAAAAATTATGCATGTATAATAAGAGTCCTTGATTCGTGATTCTTTACAAAAACAGCAAAACACGATGGATGTAGGCATCCATGATTTGAAAAGAGAAATTAACTAAATGTTCTTTATGTCCAATTATATATAAGGCAATCTATTATGCATCTTTTTGAAAGGAGTTCTGCGCCGATGCACCATTACTTATGAATTAAATGGTAACTGTAAACTATTTGAGGAAGACGCAGTGATAGCGGTATTTAGAGGTATAAATTAAGCCATGACCTTTGATCCAGGACAAAAAATTGCTGGTTGAAAGACGATACCATAGAGAAAAGCTAGATCCATAGCTACTGCCAACTTTAACACATTTTTTTCTTTGGGTTAGTTAAGGAGGAAAAAAATTGTTTTGAAGTGAGAATGAATTCAAATTACAAGTAAATGAAAAAAAAAAAGTACAAATGCGATGGGCTACAAATAGAATCGAAGTAGAAAGCTTAGTTGTGCTCGATCGGACTGGCCGATCCAATAAAAGAAAACTCATGAATCAACTACTAAATAGATTTAGTTGAGATTTTGCATCGTTTTTTGCATCAATTTAGTTAAACTTGCTTTGACTTGGTTGGTTCGACTCACTGGACCCATCCATCTAATTTGATTACTATATATGTTTAATTATAAATTTTATTTTTATGTATTTTATCACTTTATTTTATTTATTTTATATTGATAAAAGATATAAAGAATGAGTGAATTTTGATAAAATTATTAAATTTAAATTATTGTTTAAAAATAAATAAAAAATAATTTAATTTATGTTATTAGTTTATTAAAAATATGTTTGTGCTATTTTATTATATAAAATTATAATATTTAATTATATATTTTTTAAATATTACAATCGAGTTATATTTTATTAAAAATATAAAATATTTTTATATAATTTTTTTTATTTTTTATGCAAATTTTTTGTTTTGACCACTTGATCAATAATTAGACCGTTAATTTAATGACTCAGTTCTGTGACCAAGTCGACTGGTGGAGTTATCCAACTATGTTTTGGAAGTCCTAATTATGGCCAGTTTGAACAAAGATCACAAAGAAGGTGTGGTGGTTGGTAGAGGAACCATATTGAATAAAAATCTTTATATAAATCTTAGTTTATTATCTAATCTAATGATTCACAATTAATGGTGCTCGTACTCATGACCTCAACTATATGTTTGTTTCTAAGGCAAGATATAGCACTAATTGAATGGTCAACCGCTGTTGTTATTCTCTAAGGATATGCGGTGGCCACGCAACACATTAAATATTAATAGTGACTTCAATGTTAATGAACACGTGTCATCAGAAATGACTCCATTACATGAGTCAATATTAATTAAAATGATGATTTTATTACACACTAAATACCAATTGGCAGCGTGATATGTGTTAATCAAAGTTGCTTGATGTCGTTTTCCTTTACCGCATCTCCATATTTGATATGGTGTAACAACACCAACATTTTGCAAGATTTTTGTCATTGATATGTTAATTACCTCTAATTTATTGCAAATTGATACTCTCTCTATTTTTTTATCTGTCCTTTAATTAAGGTAATCGTTTAATAATTAAAAAAAGTCATTATTAAATAGCACCATTTACAAATAAAAATAATTATATTTTATTAGATTAAATTTTTATTAAAATATTAAATTTTTATTAATAACAAAAATATAGTTAAAAAATTAATATTTCATTGATTTTTTAAAACGACAAACGGGGAGAGAGTATGATGTAACATCCAAATTTTGCAATAAATGAGAAAAAGTTAAGCTTTGTTTTTGTTTTAATTGTTTGCAATAAATGTTTCCATTAAACACGGTGCACTATTAGTTCAATTTCTTTCTTACCAAATTGATAGGTGCCCAATTCCATGTTTTTCTTTTGAGTTTTATTATATATACTTGATTTTTGACTGTTCTATTGAAAGTAAGGAATTTTTATTGTGAAATACAAATATAATTTTGCGTAAAAATATGACAAGAATTCAAATTGATTCGTACGTAAATACGATATAAGATTTTAAAACATACTATTTATTTGTTCATTATATGATCTTTTAATATTGTGGGTGTAAAACTAGTTATTCTTATATTTCATGATTCAGCTTCTTAATTATAGAATAAGGTGCGCACTTATTCAACACCGATAATTTTACTTACGGTGAATTTCGAGACCATCATTGGTATTTGTGAGGGGAATGTGATAGTTATAGTTCGGTTAGTGAGTTAGAGAGTTTATAAGCATTTAGTTTAGTGCCTCTATAAATAATTATTTAAAAGGTCATCAAATAAATTCATTTTATCAAGTATATTTTAATTATGAATTTAATTTTTCTAAAGTAAATATTTCATTTTAAAGAATAAAGTAAAAATTTATCATCGTTGATGAAAAAATCAACAATTGATATTATGATAAAATACATGTTTATTTATAACAAATTATAAAATTTTTAAAATTTATTTCTTTAATTTTTTAATTAATAATTAATACTTTTTACTTTATTTTCTAAAGTAAACTCTTCACTTTAAAATGATCAAATCCCTCAAATAATATATTTGACCTAGCAAATTTGGTAAAATTAAGGAATTTGGTAATAGATGCTTATTAATTTTGTAAACATGTGAAAACAATCTTTTACCTTGTTGGTTAATCCTTGAAATTTAAGTACAGCCGTGTCTTTCATTCTTATCATCAACTTCGTTTACTTTCTAAGATCTAAATAAAAACAATTTTAAGAAAAAGATTGGGAACTTTGCTTCATCCACACACTTTAAGAGAAGGTAACATTTGCGCGGATCGCTAATTTTAACCTCGAACAGAACCACGGTAAGTGTCCTCCACCCGTCCTGATAGTTTGAGAAGCCTCATTCGTTTTGATTTGTCTGAGGCCTCTTTGCCCTGTGTTGACTCTGCTGTTTAGGCCTCAAGCCTTGTTTAAAAAATAATATAAGGTTAAATAGTATAACTTTTATATTATATGACTTATTCTTATCATATATTTAATATGATATTTGATAGGATAAAGTTGTTTGATTTATCTATTTTTATTTAATAATTATAAAATAAATTAATAAAGTCTCAGTGGCCTGATAAGACTTAATAAGATTATTTTATTTTAAATTAAATAAAAATATAATACTCTAATATCAAATTAATCATATCCCTCACTTTCATTTTCTTTCTACAGTTATAACTTATCCTATACAATATATCAAATAAGATTTTAATTTTATTTTTTTTCAGAACTCGGCCCCTTATGTACACTGAAAAAAAAAACAATTTTCACACTTTTTATTCTACATCATGTTTATATAATTTTTTTTATAACCATGAAATACTTATACGAAAAATTAAAATAATTTAATTTTTAATTTATACATATCATGATTCCCTATGCACTTGATATTTATTATTTAATATATAATATTATTCATACATCATATTTTTATACATTTCTTTTTACATATTCTCTTTTAACAAAGAAAAAAAATGGAAAAGTAAATTTTTGTCCATCAAAAGGGGAATGCATCAAAATAAAGGTGTAAAAATACGATGTATAAATAGCATTAATGTTTATCCATTATTTTGATGTGACGATGATGCATAGGATCACATTGACAGATGAAAATAAAATAAAATTAGTACTCTCCTATACTTATGTAATGTTTGATATGTAAAAATAATTGTTTCATTTCATGTCTATTTTATGACATGAGGCATTTCTATGTTTGTTTGAAAAAAAAGTTATAAATGGGTGATTTCATTCTATGCACTATTCCATGAAACTAATAATAGAGCATGTAATTCATTCTCTTCTAGAGATATGAGATTGAGATTTTATGTTCCATAAAATGAGATTAAATTTATTCTTAATATATCCTTAAAAATTTTATATAATTACAACTATTGTCCTTTTTCTTGAATAATAAAATATTGTCTTTCTTGATATTTTTAAATTTATAGTGTAAGTTTTTTATAGTCAAATTTTATATATTTGATTACTTATTAATTTTAATAGTATTTTAATTTATCATTATAATTTTTAGTCTCGACGTCAATTTTTTATTTTTAATTTAAAAATTTATTTATATATAAAAATAAATATAAAATATTTACTTGATGTGATAATATTATTTTTTTGAAAGATGATAATATTTATTTTAATCAAATTATTAAAAAATTAACATTAAATATTATTGTTAATGATTAAAAGATTTCTTTTTATAAGAAGTATTTATATCATTTATATTAACTTTGATTTTATTATATAGTGATTCTGTATATCAAACATTGAAATGACTTGAAAAGACATTACACTTCAAAAATTATTAAATTATAGAGTAAAAATAATCATTTAATTTTATTTTATTTTATTTTAATTTTATAAAATTATTATTTCGTATACTAAACATTACGTTATTGATAGTCATAGATAAAGAGGGGAGAGGTGGCGGAATAAAATCTTTTGACTGTGTACTTGAAGCACTGCTAGCTTACTTATATAAAACTAAATAGAATTATTATATCTTTTTAAAACTTTTTTATCGTAATTATTTTAATATTTGATAACGTAAGTATTAAATAAAAAAATAAAATATTTAATATTTTAAAAATATAAAAAAATATTTAATATTTATTTTTAAATAATTAAAAAAATATGTTAAGAAGATATAGAATTATTAAAAAAATTGAGAGGTTGGAGGCTGGTTAAAAGTATAAAAGGGGGTCCTCAACAGACATTGGGATCGAGGTTGACATCACTCACTAAATTCAATTCAGGAAAGGTAACAAATTAATGTGCTAATTACTTGCCCAACATTGGCACCGATAATCCGCGCTGCCTTTAATCTGATACCATCCGTGTTCTTTTTGTAACTAGTCCATTGTTTTTCTCCATTTCGTCTATTGTTGGGACTTTAGCCCCGACTCTTACCCAAAAAAGTTAAAAAATAAAATTGGCATTTATTATATATCCATTTCTTTTGCCCGTGACTTGCTATCGTTATTACATGGATAAATTTGAAACAAATTACTTGTAAATACTATGTGATTTCTCTCATGCAAAAGATTACGTGTATTTAAATTAATTTATTTATAATTAAAATATTTTATAATTAAAATTTTATTAAAAATATTTTTAAAAAATATTTTTTAAGAAAAATAAATTATTGCAAAACATTTATATATATATATATATATATATATATATATAAAGTGTAATTGTTCGTTTTGTTCATTTTTTTTTTGGAATAGTTGTCTGTTGTATAATACAATTGGGCTCAGTGAACGCGTCGCAACAAGAATGGATAAGTCATTTCAAATTTTCAAGGAACTCGCGTTTCTAAAATTTTTCAAAGAAACCGCAATTGCAATATACTATATAGTATATAGTATTATATATTTTTTGTGAATGATTCGGGATTAAAAAGTTTACAGGGATACCTCACAAAAAGTATAACTTAATAGTCTTAATAGTAAATAAATTAATATCAGTAATTCAAATTTTATTGAATAAAATTTTATAAAAAAAAATACTCTCAATACACGAGCGAAGTTATGGGAAACAAGTTCATAGGAATATAATTTTTATACATAAAAATTAATATGTATAAACTAATATGTAAATTTGTACAAAAAGAAACTAATATATAAGTTTTTTATAATTAAAATTCATATTTTATTAAATATAAATTATACTTAATTCTTTCATTTTTGTTTTTAAATAATTTTATAAAAATATAATAAATTAATAAATAATCTGATATCATAAAAATATTGCTTTAAATATAAATGAACAACGGGCGCGTGTTCCCACCGGCACCCGCCCTCACTAGTCCCAGATCCAGTATTATGTTTCGACATTAATTATCTATATTATTATTTACTTCATTTATTTTTATTTATCTTAACAAAAAAAATTTCATTCTAATGATTCTTGAATGAACTTCCAGTTTTATTGAAATTTGACGCGCTTGCAAGGAAACCACGCTCTTCCGCTCGATCTCGATCATAAACCACTTTTTTACTTTATTCATGAATTTTGTTTGTGAAATATTTTTATTTTTAAAATTTTAACATAAAATATTGTATTTTTATATTTAGTATAATCTTTTAAAAATATTTTCATTTCTAGAATAATTGTTTCTCATTTTCACACTTTCATTAATCATTCTTGTGGAGAGATGTATTTGACTATTTGTTTCATTCTTATAATATAAAAAACATTTTGTCATGTAAAATTTATAAAATGTTTATCCCTCCATCATTGTGTCATTGTCCTCCTTTCACCATTCACCATTCACCATTCTCAATTACCAGAATTGGATCATTCTCCTTTACAACCAGCATTATTTCACATTAAAAAATAAAATAATTTTATATTCTTTTAATTTATCTTTTAAATAATTTTTAAAATTATTAAATAAAGTAAATATTAAATATTTTGTTTATATTTTTAAAATATTAATATTTTATTTTTTATTTAATACTTAATTTATTAAATATTATAAAAAATTTTAAATTTTTTTTTAAGAGAATATAACAAAATTTTAAAAAATAGTATGATAAACTATTCGTGATAATCATTAATTTTGAGAATGATATATTCAAAAGTATTATATATATAAAAAAGTTATTTAAATAATATCATTTTCAAAAATGTTATTTCAAAAAGTAATCCTTAAAAAAAACCTTATCCAAAGGCGCCAGTATTAAATTCCAATAGATATCCAATAAAGACATACCCCTAGGTTTTGTTGACTTCAACTTTATGAAGGATGTGACTTAGATCGATAGCCGCCCAGACATTTCATTATTAAAGCAAATCCACTTGTTTGTCATAAATGTGATATAAATCGCCGACGGTTTGAATGTTCGTCTGTTCAGTAATTAATTTTAAATTGAATAAATTTTTTTTAAAATTAATTTGAATCTGGGTTGTGAACTTGAAAAGCAAGTTACCGTGCTACTAAATCAAGTAAATTTTTATTATATTATATATTTTATTATATATTTAATATGAAATAAAAATATTATTATAAGTTTTAATAAAATTTTTTTGATTTAAACTTAAAATAAAAAACCAAATATAAAAAATATTATTATTGTTCTAATATAACCTTTATAATATATAATATATTATTATATTTAAAATATATATATAATTTTAAATTAATATAAATATTATATTTTAAAATATAAATATATATTTAATTATATATTAATTTAATTACAATTCAACTGTACTTCAGTTAAATTATTAAATTATAAATTAATTCTTCCGTAAATTTAATAACGGATTTGATTTTCATAACTTTCGTCTATATAAACCACATACAGCATGCATCCAATTAATCAAACACTTCTCCTCTCAAATTCTTTTGACACCCCCAAAAAAGGGCAAAAATGGGTTACTTAGCCAACCTCTCACTATGCTCCCTGCTCATGCTGAGTGTGTCTTTAGTCACAACGCACGCAGCAAATTTTGAGATCGTCAACAACTGTCCCTACACCGTTTGGGCCGCCGCCAGCCCCGGCGGCGGTCTCCGCCTGGACCGGGGTCAGACATGGAACCTCTGGGTGGCGCCTGGCACCGCCATGGCGCGCATCTGGGGCCGCACCGGCTGCAACTTCGACGGCAGCGGTCGCGGCCGTTGCGAGACTGGGGACTGCACCGGTGGGCTGCAGTGCACGGGCTGGGGTGTCCCTCCCAACACATTGGCAGAGTTCGCCCTGAACCAGTTCGGAAACCTGGATTTCTACGACATATCCCTGGTGGACGGGTTCAACATCCCCATGGACTTTTACCCCCTCAACGGTGCCTGCCACAAGATCAGCTGCACCGCCGACATCAACGGGCAGTGCCCCAACGAGCTGAGGGCACGGGGTGGCTGCAACAACCCGTGCACGGTGTTTAGGACCAACGAGTATTGCTGCACCAATGGCTATGGCAGCTGTGGACCCACTAACTTTTCCGGGTTCTTCAAAGACAGGTGCAGAGATGCTTACAGCTACCCTCAGGATGACCCCACGAGCACCTTCACATGCCCCGCTGGGTCCAACTATAGGGTCGTGTTCTGTCCGCTGGGGTCTCCTCATATCCCGCTTCAGATGCGGGCAAGTACGAGCAATGTGTATTGAGAGAAAAATTAAGATCGTTGTTAAGTCCTTCGATGGGCCTCCGAGCAGACGAAGTTTTTGCTGAAAACTTCTTTTACGATAATTAAATAAACTTGGAGTTCTTTTAGTTTTTTGTGTTATGTTTTTCTTTTGGGCTGTGTTCATGGTTGATTTATGTCGTAGGATTTACTTAAAATATAACTTTGTAATAGTTTAATTATAAATTTTTTTAATTTTTTTTAAAAAATTTAATTATACACTGTTTTACTTGTAAAATAAATTAATTTAAATATATATTTAATCATAAATAAAAAATTAATAATTAAAATTATAATATATATATATATATATAAAATAAATTAAGAAATTATTAAAATTTATTTTTCTAATTTTTTAATTAATAATTAATATATTTTACTTTAATCTTTATAATAAAATTTTTATTTTAAAAATAACACATTCATAATTCGCATCAATTACCTTTTTTAATAATTATTTATCATTTTTATCATTACAATATAATCACGACTGCGAATAACTTTGTCGACAATGAAAACTTGTTTTTTTATTTAACTTTTTACCTAATTCTTCCGAGAAATGATTATGAATAGGCAAATGTAAGGTCACTATTGGCAGGGAAGTCCATCTCAGTTAGGTAGTGCGTAAATATTAAATAATCGATCGCGGGTCTTCTTTTTTGAAGTTTGAAGATAACGTTCTCCCACTTCCGCTTCTATTCATTGGATCATGGCAAAAGATTCGTTTTGGATAATGCAGTTTCACGAATTTTATGTAAAAAATATAATTAATTAAATTCTCCTATTTTCGGATATATGACATAAGTATCAGGTCGGACTAAAAAAAATAGAAACAAACAAGAGTGGGATGTACTAGAAATATTAAAACAACTCTTAAATTCATTTTTAAAAATTTAAAGTTTTGTTATAATTAGTTGTTGCTTGTGACATAAATTTTATTATGTCATAACATTTTCAATTAATTGACTAAGAAATTGATATTTTATTTACTTTTTCAAATTTAAAGAATGTTTACATAAATGAAAATTTCTACAAGTTCTATGAGATTGTTGATAGTTGACGAGACCCACATCATAAATCCATTTCGAAGTGCCCCTTATTGAAATTTCTAATGAGAAATATAGTAGCTGTTATAATCTTATAATCTTATAGTAGTTTTATCCCTGCATGAAAACTAAAATTAAAGTATTAGAGGGGATCAACCACAATTTTAATTTATTAAAAGTTTTCTTTTCTCTTTTTTTTTTTTGGTCGGGTTTAAAAGATTTTGGTTTCAGAGTTTGTTTGATGGCGAAGCGTATAGTCTGATAGCATAGCGTAGCAAAGCAAAATTGCTGGCCCAACCCGCTGTCTATTTTGTTACTAACTCTTTTACAAGAAGCATAGGAACCGTGATGACAAGGCATTCCGCTAATTGAAATTTAAAATGGCCAACAATATCCTAGTTGAACAAGAACAAGTATTGCAAACTAGTTAAACTGAAACTTATTGGGGCATCACAATTTTCTTATGTATTTTTATGTACTCTTCCCCTTTCCATGGATCGATAAAAAAGAAGGAAAAATGAAATGTAGGGAAGAAAAGATGGTGAAAGAATTTTCACTTGCTTGTTTAAGTGAAAAGGGATAAAAGGAGAGAAAAAATACATGTAGGTTCTGCATAAAAAATGTTCTCTTTTGAAGTAGAGAAAAAATTAAGAATAAAAGAAAAAAAATGCTAGAAGGAGAAGGATAGGTGGAAACGTTTGTGCAGGTGGGAAGAATTATATTTTTATTCTTTTTAATTTTTTTATATACTTAAACATTCTTTTTTCTCTCTTCTTTTCTCTCAATCCAAGTGCAAAAAGAGAAAAAAAAACACTTTCTATATATTTTTTTCTTGTTCTTTTCTTTTTTCTCTTTTTTCTTTTTTTTTATTTTCTTCTCTTCATCCAAACAAAGAGTCAAAGTAAAAAAAACATAACACAGAACATTAAAAGTAAATATGTGCTCTTAAATTAAATTTTCAATATCATGATAAAATTTAAATAAAATCTAAATTATTAAACGTATCACTCTAAAAATATATACATGAGAATTATTCCAGTATCTTTTTTTCTTGATACTAGCTAGTACCTAAATTGATTTGTAAAACATCTATTGATTGTTAGATTTATTTTTTATACTTTAATTATCTATTGTGAAAAATAATAATTAACAAATGTTTGAAAATCATCTTAAATATTAATATTAAAAAAAATTACGGTACCATAACACCACCCTAGGTACAATTTCATGCGGAACAGCGATGGTGCCTCATCGCCCAACAAGTAGTAGTCCATTGAAAAGACCTAACTCCCTTGTTGTCACGTGGTCTGGCCTGTGAGTCAACTTGAATTTGGGCCAAGTCAGTCAACTTGTTCTCAGACAAACAAAACATTGGCCCAACCCACACATTTTATGGGACTATTTGGCTTGCCAACAGACAATGCAAAACATCAAGGAGTAGCATTTAAAATTACTTACTTCAAGAGTAAATTTTAATCCAGTTACTCTATTCAGTAACTTTTTATAAACTTTAAACTTAGTCGGTTCAGTCATTAAAATAAAATTTTTTATAATAAATATTTAATTTATCTTAAATTTAATATACATAATTACTATAATAATATTATAAAATTTAACAATTAAATTAATAAAATATAATATTTATAAAAAATTATTAAACAAAATAAGTATATAATACTTATTAGTAAATAAATCTTCATATATATTATTTAAAAAATAAAATATATTTAAATAAAAAAATCTACATACATCTAATTAAAAATAAATAAATTAAATATCATTCATTAAAATAAATTATAAATAAATTAAATAATTTTAATAAATTTTTAATTTATTTTAAATAAATTATTTATTTATTTTTTATTCCTACATTAATAATTCAACTCAAAATTCACCAAATCTATTTATTTACCACTCTTATCAAGATCCAAAATCCTAATAATCTGTCTATTTACCACCCCCATCAGGACGGACAGACCTTTATGTTCAGAACGTATTCACAGATGTCAACAGAAAAATAGAAAGATGCGCTATGACGATGATTTGCTGTCTTCAAAAGTACAGTCAGCGATTAATATTAGATAACTAGTTATCCTGAGGCTAGCCAGCAGTGTTTTGCGAGTTCACCGTCCCTGAAAATTATTATTACACTGAGAATGGTGTTTTTGAGGATCAACCCCAGTGCAACCCTTTTCCAGGGGGAGGAACGAAGAGCTCATTGATGACTGCTGCTCTGGTATGGATTTCTTCCCCATATCATTGTGAAATGAGATATCAGTCTGAGAAAAGCTGGAAGACCCAAAATTTGGCAATGTTGAGCTACCATCCCTCTGATCATGACGGTTAATAGGATCCTGGAAACATCCCTGAATTGCTATATTTTCCTCTACTGGTATTGCGCCAGTAAGAGTCTTAAATGCAAATTCTAGGCATGGGTCTGACCAAGAATCCATAAAAGCAGCACAAAACTGTGATCCAGAATTATCATGGTTTCTAGCTTCAGTTTCAAGTTGTGGTTGCTCCGCTGGAACAGATTCACCCTCAAGAACCTGTTCACTTTCCTTTAATGGCTCTTCATGTATTAGTGTATTTGTATTTGTAGAATATTGTGTTACGTTCCCAGCTTCAATATGTAGGGATTCTCCTCCATCCAAATTCCTTGTTACATTGCCTTCGTCACTGTACGAGTCTCTAGTTGCAAATTTGGGATAATCTTCAAAAGATGTGGAGCTAGTAATCAACTCAGGCTGCCCCAGGAGTTGCTTGGAAGGCTGGCAAACCGTATTAAGCTCTTTGTTGTTCAGAGGTTGGTTTGAGTTATCAGGTACTTCTTCGTTGATGCTATTCTGCACCACACTCTCAAGCAATTCCTTATTTGGTGGGTCATTAACTTCAGGAGTCATACCAGGCAAAATGCCAGTAGCAGCATCAACTGGCAAAGCACCAGTGAGAGTCTTGATTGCAAATTCTAGGCATGGATCCGACCAAGAGTCCCCAAACGGCAAGGGAAACTGCGGCTCTAATCTCTCATCATCAATATTATCAACATCAAGCTTCTGCAATTGTTCATTGGGAACAGTCTGGGCATCATATGGTTTCTCACTCTTGTTTGATGATTCTCCATGTACTCTTGTCTTCAAAGTATCGGATGCATGAAAAATAAGCTCGGTTTCTTCCTCAGCATCAAGAAGCCTAGATGCTCCATTTGTTAAAATCACAGTTGCAGTTGCAGTTAGTTTACCTTTGCATGATTTTCTAGTGGCATATTCAGGAGCTCTTTCAGTAGGCAATACCTCAGGTTCATGGCCAGCAAGTCGCTTCGATAACCGCCTAGGCATTTTAAGCTCTTTCTTGTTCTTGGATTTATTTGAATTTACCTGTGTTTTTCTGTCACTGCTGCTTCCTGTAACATTCTCTAACAACTTATTTTTGTGAGACATATCAGTTTCCGGAATCGTCGTAGCTCCATTACCAACTGAATCCTCAACTGGTAATGCACCAGTGAGGGTGTTAATTGCAAATTCCAAGCATGGGTCAGACCAAGAATAGTGGAATGTGAAGGATACCTGAGGTTCTGATTTCTCATCATTCATTCCTTCAGCTTCAAGTTTCTCCATTTGATCATTGGTAATGGGTGGGATTTTAGGAGGTTTTCTGCTTTTGTCTGATGACTCTCCATTTATTGATGCATGATCTGCGAGCTCCAAAGCTGGCCCAACCTTACTTTGCTGCAAGCCTGCATTGACCTCACCTTTAGACTTCTTGCTTTTATATTTGGGAGCTCCTCCACTGGAGACGGAGTTGCTCATCAGCTCAGGTTCAAATCCAGCTAGTCGTTTTGAAGCCCGACAAGGATTGCGATGCTCTTTCTTGGTACTGGATTTGTTTGACCTAGTACGAATTTCTTGCGAACCACTTTTTTCAATCTCACTCTCATTATGATGATTATCCGGAGATGGTAATGCAGCTCTGATGGTCTTCAATGCAACCTTGAGGCTTGGCAAACTGGAATCCTTAGATAGAGAATACTGATTTTTTTCTGGCTTATTGTCTTCTATTTTCTCCGTTTCCAGCTGATGTGGTTGCTCTCTGAAAACTGCTTGGTCTTCAGAAAGCTTGTTACTTTTCTTTAGTACCTCTCCTTGCATTTTATGTGAATGCTCAATTTCCGGGACACCGTTGAGCCGCTGAGACAATTTATTTGCCAAATCAGTATCTAGAATGGTTTTACTTTTTCTCAAGTTTCTTTTTGGAACTTGAAGAGTTTGTTCATTGGTCACATTGTTGGCCAACTGGTCAGGTTCTACCCCAGTAAGTCGCCAAGAAAACCGGCGAGCCACATTGACCTCCTTGTTTTTGGATACTCTAGGGTTACTGCAATTCTGTTCATTAGATTTCTCCAGCACATTCACGACATGATTCTTCTCTTGCACGTCATCTGCAGGAAATAAGTAAAGTCCACCTTCAGCAGAGAACATTTTTTCTGACTCTTTTGAGGATTCAATTTCAAAAGCGCCGAGCTACCTGGATCAGATGTTTTCTTCATTTCAGGAGGGTTTACAGCTGCATTCTGTAGCGAATGCATCTTTACAGCAGATTCACCTGTGGGAACAGGAGCAACTATTATTCCAGAAGACACCTTCACAACTTGCCCTTTTTTTGAGCTGCAAGCATTTGACAATTCTAAGCTGCTTTCATCAGATATTTCTTTGCCTGCAGTAATAAGTTTGAAATAGACAGGAATGGGATTTAGATGTAAACGGCATATTCCTCATACCTGTGAGTTAGATTAACTCGTAGAACAATTGATCAACCAAATCCTAAATACAATCATTTATGATTTCTTACCTACAAAAAGCTGTCGTTTGGTTGCAGACTGCTTTAGTTTCTGTCTTTTGCCTGCTGATGATGGCTAGATTGAACAAAAGTAAAACAAGAATTATAAAATTATTCTCTCTGTGGTTTCCCACATGCAAAATAAATTTATTTATGATTGGATGGGGGACCCACATTGTACAACATTCTTGGATTTTAGACAAATTCATGCCAATAGGAAGCTATATAAGAGGATATTATGCAAGCATGCAAATTTTAATAAAGAAAAGTTATCATCAGCTAATAGTGGGGAGGTAAAGTTGTCATTAAAAGGAATATTCTTAATATGCTTGAATTTGATATTATGAAATTACAAAATTCCATTTTACTTTCAAAAATTAAGAAAACATAACACATTTTAGCAGATCACTAGAATGATAACCCACTGAAAAATAGTACATGTTGAATTGGATATAGAAACTAAAATTGCAATAGGCATGTAATTATTTTGAATATAAATAAAATTATTACTTTTGCAGGGCATAGATTGTTTTTAAAACAAGTCTCAAATCTGATGTGATTGACGAATTTGTTGTCTCTCTTCTTTTAATCTTTTAACAGTTTTGAGTTAGAACCAATAATAATTGGGAATACTCAAAAAAAGAAACTGGTAAGATAGTACTCATATTGAGCAAACAAGCCTTACATTGAATTTATCTTGATCTTGGATTTGTCTTTTAGTTGGTTTAAATACACATGTACTAATATCTCCAGACTGAAGATAGCGAAGTGCATCCTTCTTGGAACGGAATACATATCCACTCACAGGATCTGTGTAAAGCTGTTGAAAGTATAACCCAGTCATAATTTATATCAGCATTAAACATTTGGGAAACTGTAAATGCAGCATATTACACTATAAACCACACTGGAGATGATTTGCAACCGACCTCCACAAAAGGTGGAAAGACAATATGATAGGTAGCCCTTTTCTATTATAGAAAATCTAGAAATCAAACCCAGAAAATTACAAAAACAGAAGTAGAAAATAGAAAAAACTGAGATACTAGGCTAGCTCTTCGAGAGACTAGCTTCCTCCCTGCCCTAAGGCCCCGATTCCCTTCTTACAATTTGCTGCCTCTACTCAGCCTCCCCTCTCACCTTTATCCCACTGTACAGAATCCACTCACATTCTCTCTCCTCTGCTGCCATGTGTCTAACAAATCCACTCACACTGTAACAATGCATATTCCATTCTACCTCGCCTCTCTTGCTCACATGAGAGGGTATCTATCACAATAATTAAAAAAAACAAAAGTAACACTATATTTGAAGAAAATAATAAATTAATATTACATAATATTTTTATTTCTAATACATAAAAATGAGTTCATCTTTTGGTGGAGAGGGGCAGCAAAGCATGAACCTCTATTAAACATTAAATAAAATTTCATACCGGATCTTTCCTAATGCCATTGCCACTGTTCCTAATCTTGACTTCTTTTATCCAGCCAGGTGGTAAGTCCTCCGCTGCAAACTTCTCAACCACAACCTAAAACACACCAAAACCAAGAAAACTACATATCGGAAAACATTTTTACAAAGATAACTCATAACTTCTAATAATATTCAATGGACTAAATAGACGCTCATTCAATAATCAGTATCATGAACAACATTTTCAAAAGGTGCAATACGCCTATTATCTTTTGTCTGGATCTGCAGCTGCCTTGCTAACAAGTTTTAGTTTTTTAGAACAAAGGCCCGTCTTAGATAATGGCAACAGATTCATGTGATGCTGCATAGTAATTTCGTTTTTAATGTTATCTAAAAAACATAAAGGAAAATACTGGATAGCCAAAATTATTTTGACAAAATAATTGACAAAATGAGTTGGCATACTTATTAACTCTTGGAAGGATAAGTAGTCCCTATCACTTTATCTTATCCAACAACTAACCATGAATCTAGGTGAATTCTGATCAAATTTTGTCAAATTTTTTTTCAGGCAATGTAGCATTACTCAATTAAAATATAATGTCAAATTAACTAATTTTTTATGAAGAATAATTTGGATATCTCCTTCATTTATTTTAATAAGTAGTCGGTTCCTTTAAAATTAAGAACAGAGTTGTTCCTTCATTTTGACCTATTGAAGACATGCATGAGAGCTCCTGAGTTGCCTCTTGCTCCCATTCCTTTCAATCATTCTGGATAGTATTGCATGATCCTTTTGATCTCAATAGATTCATCTAGACTATAATGGATACATAAAGTGATGTAAGGGTTAAAAATCATGTCAATTAAAGCATTTCAGATTCGCAGCACAAAACAATCGCTGAGACAAGTGTGTTTCTCTCTGCATGTGATTACGATAGCAGACAGTTTGGAAAGATAATTATTCAATTCTTTGGCATGCTAGACTCTCAGATAAAAGTCCCTTCCTAATGTGTAATCATGACTGAGAAGGCTTGTGGCAGCAACTCAACTTATTCATTAAATTTGGATTTTCAATCAGAAGGGTAGAATACCTATTCAGAAGGTTGTCAGGACTCAGTTAAGAAAGCAGGTTGTATGGCTTGATCATCTATTACCTATAGGTTGAACCATAAGTATCTTCTCTGTAGGCCATTTATGGTTCCACAAGTAAATACGCAACAAGCCACTTGAAAACAGGGAGAGTATATCAGACCACAGAAGGCTATATTTATACTGGTAGTAGCATTAATTACAATAAATACAATTCCTAATTATATAAGATAACAACTCCTAAAATAGCTCATCAGATTGGGTACTAATATATACATTAAGTACCAAGATATTCTAATAATTCCAAGTATTTTCATACATAAACACTAGAACTAGCAATAAACAAGATCCTAAAAATCAACAGGAAAATTTAAATATACCCTTGATTCTGCGATTACAGCTGTAATACACAATATATATTAGCAGCAGCCCAGTTTCAGAATATTAACAATTAAGGTGGTAGGCTGGTAGCTATAATGACAGAATATCCAGAAACATAAATTTATGATGGCAGCAGGGAGTAGATCAAGATGAGCTCCTCAACTGAATAGTTGAAGTATCCTGATCAACTTGTGGTGTTGTTTTTTAATAATTTTCTGTGCTTTTTCTTTGTAAAAGTCCTACTGCATTAAATGACACCAACGCACACAACCCTAGTATACACACGTCACAAACATATACAGTCAATAAAGGAAAACTAGGACTTAACAGTCATAAAATCCATAATGTCCAACAGAAGAAATACGAGACAAATTGGTAAATGACATGAAAACCAGTGAAACAAACACTTGAAATCAAGCCTTCATTATGGGTGCCTCAGTCTTTCATGGTTTAATATATAATTTTTCTTTGTTATGGTTGTATTTTCAGATTAATTTCAAGTCATAATCCTTTCTTCACAAAAGAATAGAGGAAAAAACACCCACTTAATATTTTATTCCAGTGTGATTATGGGTTCACATGTCACCAACAATTCCAATTATGAAAATTATCAATTGGCACGCCCCATGACAGTGTAATGGATGATAATAAGAAGAAAAAAAAGCTGTCATTTTGATGTTAAAGTTCACAGATAACAAACAGAAAATGTAAAGAAAATTAGACATATACAGATACAAACATTGCTTGGAGAATGCATGGTAGTGCATCTCTTCTCCTTCTTGGAAGTGCAGCTGTTGCCCTTTATAGTTTTAAGATATCGTAACACCTCTGGTTTGGAGTAGAATTTGCATCCGTTCAATGGATCAATGTAACACTGGAACAAGAAACACAGATTTATAGTGTGCGATAAGTTGCATTATTAATGAAGACAAATACACAATAACACATTCATCCGGATATTTTATGAGTAATTTTCACTTTACTTTTTAAAATATAATTAATAGAGTAGTACAGAATGACATGTTCACAACAATTGAAGAGAGTAGCTTTTACCGATGAATATAACCATTGCAAATAATTTGAGTAGAAACTCAAGATATGACAACTGATCACAAGCCAGACATATAGGGAGAACAAAATTATAGTTGTACCGTATGCTAAAGTCATGAATGTAATTAAGAATCAAGCGCATATTTTATACATATATCCGGGTGATCATGTGACATTGCTGTATGAACAACCCAAGCATTGAGCAGTTAGCTAAAAGTCCCTAGGGGTTGGTCTTGGATTTCAGATTTCCCAAAAAAACTTTCTGCTACAGATTTTACATAAAACTTTATTCATGATTCAAGGCCAGAAACCTGAGAAGTGTGCAAGTTATAAACTTAGGGTAGATTATGCATATCCAACCCCTTAGCTCCTGAGACCTGACTAACAGCAAGCTGGCATTTAAGAAATAATAAGAACTTACTACAGGAATAAACATAAAAGAAAATAGGCATAAAAAGAAAGAAGATGGTCTAACTAAAGTTCCCAATGGTCTACAACAAGAACATCCAAACCATTAAAGAGAATTTATCTATTACCTTATACCCAGATCCCATATGTGCACCACTTTTTCGAGTTCTGAAATCCACATTCCAGCCATCAGGTAACCATTCAGGACGTTCATTTGCTTTCTCTACAATCTGAAATTGTCAAACATCAACCAAGAGTGATAAGGATTTAGCTAAGATGGGGAAGACAATATCCCAAAAAAGGAAAAACAAAAAGCGTATTCAAACTTTGTACTCACTTGTTTAGAATTGCACTTTGTCTTACTGCTGATCTGTCTATTGGTTGCTTCAGACTTTTCAAGTTGAGTTTTTCCCATTTTCAGAAGGCAGGTGATGTCATCTGAGAGAAATTTCTGCTTTGTCTCAAATTTGTGACAGCTTTCAGAGCTCAAAATTTCTTCATTGTTTCCATTATTTATGATAATTTATTCTCTCTACTGGAAAATGTGCATTCTGACTAGCTTCATTCTACTGACAAAGAGACATGATAATTTTAGGAACCATGACTTGACCTCCGAGATAGTAGCTGGATTTTTTCCATCCAGTGTTGCATCTCCTTAAACATGAAAAAGCACTCATATGTTATTAATAAGTAAAAGGAAAGGAAGATTGGATAGGATACAATCAAGAGACATCTGAACACAGAGGCACATTAAAGGATTCCACTACCATCTCTTGGTAAAACATAATAATGAGACAACTGCCCTAATATCCTTATCACTTCGCCTCACTATTTTGGTCTGAATGCAATTCCACGTACTAGGTAAAGAGCAATTTTGGGAACAGATTTCCTCGCCAAGATTTTGACCCAAAAAGTAAAACAATATTGCAAGCCATCAATGACCGTAAAAGCCTTAGGGTGGGAAACACAATGATGAGGGAGAGAATATGAGAAATGAAAATAGACAATGAAGACAAAACAAATGCATTGATACAACTAAATTTTCATTCATCTTGTGTTCTTTACCTCCACATTTTGTTTCCCAAACAAATTATTAATAGACATGCGCTACAAAACACAAAATAATAATAATTGTAATAATTATAAAAGGTTACAGTTATATCAAATCATAAAAAGGAAGTGTTCAGGAAACAGTCTTCTATTACGCTGATAACGGATGTTGAGCTCCTCATCCAGATCTTAGAATCCAAAGATCCATGCTATTTGTTTTTCATCGTAGTCAGGAAATGTGGCCTTGCCCACAGCACTTAGAGTAACTATTCATACTATATGTTTGACTTATATATTTTCTTTTCTTTTTTTTTTCTTTCACCACTATTTTCCTATTCACTAAAACTTAAGCCACCTATAACACCATCTTCGGATGAATAAATTGATATTTTCGAATACATTGAAGGTCTCCCGAAAACGAAATAGCATAAGGAAACATGCTAAAATCGCAAAGAAAGAAAGATAACTGAACTTCACTCTAGGTTTTAGTTTCAATAAATAAGCATGTTTAAGCATAAGATGAACCGATCAACGCACAGCTATAATTTCCTTTGTAGGCTAGATTCTTTCTTTTTCGTCTCTTTTACGCCGATTAACTATTTGGCGGGTAGGAGAAGCAGATTTTCGGAATTTCCCCATCCACGCATCATTTGACTAGAATAAGTAGCTTCAATCTAACTCGGTATCAGACACTCTAACCTAATCCTAAATCAGCTCGAACGAAGATTAAGCGCAAATGATTAGTTACCCCAATCCTGCGCCCGAGCGCTTTCTTCTGTTGCACAGTGGCGCCGGAGCTCCGAAGCGGAATGTTAATCGGAATTCGAGGGACGGACGGCGAAGGAATCTCAGGATCGGGGAGTTCTCCGACGACGGAGCTCTATGAGTGTTCCTGGGAGCGTCAACAGGCAACTCTGACCTTGAGAGACTTGGAGGGTAGCATTGTTACCGTAAATGTGAATATTTAAGCTGAGTCCACGAATCAGGCTTCGAACCCACGTGTTCTGAGAAATCCCCGCTCCGGTTTTGTCATTATTGCTACACATAACATACTTACAAGAGAAATGATCGTTGGAGTCGTATTTTACATAAAAGTAGTGTATTATTATAATTCTTAGTTTAAAGAAATTAAATTAATAAAATAATTTATAAAAATTAAATTTTATAAAATATTTTTAATTTATAAAAAAACATATTTATTCGAATGTATTAGTATTCTCACGCTACCTTTTTAAGTCTCTCTCGTATATTTTTTTTTATAAAAAATTTATAAAAAGAAAATGTACGAAAAAAATATAAAAAAATTGATGTAAGAGTAATGCAGTTCACAGTTCAGAGTTCAGTCAGGCCACAGCGCGTTAGGTCAGTCAATGAGTCGATTACTCCATCACGCCTTCTCGGCTCGAATAATAAAAATTAAAAACGTAAACGTCAATGCAAGCTTTTACTTTTTAGCACTTTAGCAGAACTGCAGAAGAGGATCATTATTTTCTTTTTTTTTTTTTAACTTGAAGAGGATCATTATTTTCCCCATAAGAAAAATTGTACTTTTAGTTTCTGTCATCGACAGTTGAGGTATTAAAACACTTTATGTCTTTATCCACAGAAAAATTGAAAAAAAAAGTTTTATTAGTCATTAGTCAGTATTTTCCAAAATTTGAAAAATATTATTTTCTCTTTTTTATTTTACTTTTTTTAATCAAATAAATATATAAAATAAATAATTCTCAAAGACATCTTAAAAATTATCTTATTTTAAAATAAAAAATTATTATAAATTTCAATAAAAATTTATAAAAGTACTTATATATTATTTACGAATAAAAAACTCTACTCAAAATATTTGATAATGTGTAATTTAATTTTATCAATTAAATTAATTTTTATTGACAAGTATATCTCATTTTTTATAAATATAATTTTAACTTTTTTGATTTAAGCAAAGTGGTAAGAAATAAAGTAAATTATTAATGTATATTACATTGCATTAGATTTATTTATTTTCTGTCGTATTTCCTAACACGATAAGTTGAAAAGAAAAAATTGTTAGAAGATTCAACTTCTGTTAATAGTATCAAAGAATTTTCTTTATACAACCAAATTTTAGAAGTGCTAATAGTTCAGCCTGAATGGATAAAGTCTTTTTTGTTTTGATTTCCAATTTCTTAACTTTTTTTCTCGCAATAAATTTCTGATCTACTTTTTTTAGTCTTGAGATTAAGTACATATTTATTGTATTAAACGTTCTTTAATGATAAATAAAATATCTAATGAATTATAAGAACCTATATATGATTAAACTTGATCTTTTACAAGAGAACAAGAGTTTACAAAAATTAAATTGAGCTTTAATCAATAGATATTTTTAGAAAATTTGATTTTAAAAACATTTTAGTTGATTAAGATAAGAAAGTGAACTTAATTAAAAATTATTATTATTACTATTTGGTTTTTTTTTGTCATAAATTATTATTATTATTATTATTTGATTTTTTTTTAATTCAAGAAATGGGAGGTATTTGAGGGAAGTGGAATTTGATCCGTGATCGAATTTTGTTAACCTTAACAGCTTGACCAGTCCAACCACAACATGAATCCTACTATTTGGTTTGAACCATAACATTTGCAAAGGCTCACGAGGCGAACATCCCATATCTCCAGCTTCCTAGTGTTTTCTATCATGTCTCCATTTGGTCGTCTGGCCCATGCGATATGTCCGAAGGGACCGAAGCAATAGCATGATTTTCGAAGAAGAAAGAAAAAAGCTTGATTTTCTTTTCTTTGGGAATGATAGGTTTATCCTTTTATTTGTCTATTGTAATTTGTTTCAATCAATTTTTCTATACATATACATGGATATGTTACGTGACAATAGTTTTATTACTTATCTTAATAAAAAATTAATTTATATAATTATTATAATTTAAGTATTGATTAAAATAATTTTAAAGTTAATAAATTTATTTATAAATAACTTAAAATTTATAAAATCTGTATATTCTTTTCTCTTAATTTTATAAATAATTCTTTAATTTTAAACTCATAATTACACATTGCTCATGTCATCGTAAGTTATTTATACTTCTAGGATCTTTTCTATGATTTTTTTAATGAAATTCACTAGGCTCAAGTGAAATATTATGTTAAAAAAAATAAATACAATTAAAATTTATTATTGAGAAAAAAGTTTAATTTTATTTCATTATTAGTGTAATGAAAAAGTTTTACACTATAATCTTATTATATATTGTTAAATCATTAATTTTTTTTGATTAAAATAATAATTATTTAAAAAATCAAATACTTTTAATTATTTAGAGACATATGATTAAATAATAATGTAACAAAATTTTTATATTAATAATAGATTAAAATAAATCATTGAAAAAATGATTTTAACATTAAATTGAGTTAGTATATTCACATAATTTCTTTAAGTATAATATTTTTCAGTATCTTTTATTATTTATTAATCAGTTCTATTGATAGATGTCAAAATTAAAATTTTTTAATTGTAAGACTCAACTGCATTTAAAAATCTTGAATAATGAGAATGTTAGCAGATAAGTATAGTGAAAATTAATACAATGTAAATAAAATATTTTTAGTAAAAATAATTAAAATTAATTTATATAATTATTGAAATAATTTTAAATATGTATAAATTAATGCATCATACAAAAATAATAATTAGTGATATAGTATGATAGGAGTAATTAAAATGATTAATGTTTAAAAACATAAAATATATTTTTAAAAGTTAATTAATTATTATAATTATAACTGACAAGGAGAAGTTTTAAAAAAATAAGAGTAAAAGTAAATATTTGACTAAAATAACTATTAAGAACACACAATATTCAAAAAGTAATTAAACTTCAAATTAAAAAAAGTCATTAAACTTTTTTTTTAAAAAAGGAGGGAGTAATTTAACAAGACGAGTGGTAATTACTAATTAGTGGTTTGAAAAACATAATTTTTTAAATTTTAAAATTAATTAATCATTGTAATCATAATTAATATTGAAACTAGTTTTTCACGAATTATTATTTATTTAATGGAAGGTATTTTAAAAAATTTAAATAAGAAATAATTATAAAAAAAAAGGAGTACTCGCATATAAATATGACTTCTGAAAGACGCAGCCTCATGAGAAGGTGTCCGTGTTTCTTCTGCATTGTTTCCAGAGTTCACCTTCACCCGCGTCTCGGAGGGGAATCTATCGCATCCATTCACGGTTAGCTCTTCTCTCTCCGTCGCAAATTCTATTCGCTATAGCCAAACGATGGCATATTGGATTTGTATATCACCGCTGCATCTTGAACTTATGACATTGAAAATTCACTTATTCTCTAAATAGGGATTTGTTGTGGGTTGGGTCCTTTCCGAATTGAGCAATTAGGGTTCTTTCTTTTGCTTTTCCAAACAAAAGAATTGAGAAATTAGGGTTCTTTCTTTTGCCTCATTGATCTGCAGTTCTCTTCGTGCATAACTTGAAAACTTCAAATATCTGTATGTGCTGTATCTGCTGACTGAGCGATTTCGAACGCTCTGCGAATGTTTTCATCTCAGATGGCGTTGCAAGAAAAGCTAGACAGATTCAAAAGGCAACAAGAGAAGTGTCAGTCAACTCTCTCGAGCATTGCAGCTAGCAAGGCTGCGAGCCAAAAATCTGCCCCTATAGCTGCATCTGCTCCAGCCAATGGAAGAACCCCTACCCCTGCTGTGAAATTTTCAAACGATACAGAGAGGCTTCAACACATTAACAGTATACGCAAAGCCCCCGTAGGGGCTCAGATGAAGCGTGTTATTGATCTGCTGTTGGAGGTACCTATCCGAATTATCACATTTGGAGTGCTTTTCCCTCTTCTCATGAAACTGTATAGTTCGATATTATAAATATTGTGACAAATTGTACTTAGCATCAGCAGTCCTTGGGTTATAAATGCTAAATTTCAAAATCATGTTCGTAGAGCACTGATGAGGAGAATTTTCCATAATACTTCTACTTGAGGTATAAATATGCTTTTCTGTTGGCCATTTGTAATTTTGTATGTTATTTTTGTGCCTGATGGTCAATCTGGAATGGTGGTTAATACACATTCTTTCAGCAAATCCCTGCCCTCTTTTAAGATTGATATTTATGTGTATGTTGTGATTTTCCTGGTATGCCTAGTTGAAACCATTTATACTTGGTGCTTGTGCTTGTGTTTGCATACAGACCCGACAGGCTTTAACACCAGAGCAAATAAATGAAGCATGTTATGTTGACATGAAGGCTAACAAAGATGTTTTTGAAAGTATGAGGAAAAACCCAAAAGTAAAATATGATGGGGAACGATTCTCTTACAAGGTAACTTTCATTCACGCATATATCTACACCTTCACTTATTCAAATATTCCTTTAGATAATAACAACCTCTTCTGTTATACCACTGTTTTGGATTATGACATATTGGCTTTGCTTCTGGTTTATAGTCAAAGCATGACCTTAAGGACAAAAATCAGCTTCTTTTCCTGGTACGTAAGTTTCCAGAGGGCATTGCTGTTATTGACCTAAAGGATGCTTACCCAACTGTGATGGAGGACTTGCAGGTAAATGGTTTTTATTAGTTTCTTTTTATTTGATGAAAATTTATTGACATTCATTTTTCAGTAATATTGGTTTAAATTTTGGTCATAGATAGATATATGTCTAACTTCCATATAGCCCTAGGCTTATTGAGCAAAAACCTATTCTTATTTTTCACAGATTTGATTCGTTCTCTGTGCCTAATGAATTTTTGGGAGAAACATGAGTACCAAACTCACTATACCTTTGAAATAAGTCTAAAAGTTATGGACAATACCAGGGACGGATGTAGGAATCAAATGTTGCAGGATCACGATAAAATAATTAAATATAAATAAAAAATTAATTATGCCCACCCATCATTTTACCTCCTTTAAGAGAAGACTCAAGTCCAAGTGTATCTTGCACTCTTTATTTGTGCTTTCAAGCATCCTAAATAGCTTATCTAATTAGTTTATTCACGTGTTTTGCGTGTGTGTTTGGATTAGCTTATTTTGTGGTTAAAATAGCTTATAATCAAAATATTTATAAGAGAGCTTTTGAAAAAAAAAATGATTTTTTTCCTATAATTAAGCTGTCCAAAACATGTTATTAAAAGTTATCCGTGAAAGTTTTGGAATCTTCATGCAATGAAACTCTATTTAGCCAAGCTTATAATGTGGATCAAACTGCTAAGAAGTTGTTTTAAAGTAATATTCTCTTTAATTTGCACTAACCTTAACAGAGTTAGTTTTAGACACCTTAAATCGACATGAAGTTATGGTAGGTTAATATAACTTGCAGAGACCAAAAAAGGTTCAAAGGTTGCTTCTACTTTTCGTACTTTACATTTGTATATCTTAATTTGAAAGTAATGGCATGGCTGAAAATTGAGTGTTCGAATATAGTTCACACTTTTGCTTATGTCAACCAAGTTTGAGCATAAAATAGAAGGATGCAAGGCCAAAATTGCTTTGGTTAGTTGGACTAGAATTTACATGTGCAATTTATTGAAATTTTGGAATCTATAACTTACAAATTTGATCATGTCAAGTGTGGGGGCTAGACTAGAAAATTGGGGGAACCAAATGTGATATATTTACACTTTTGGAACAGTGGGGGATCAGAGCCACTTCCCCCCCCACCAGAAAACAACTCTAGCGCGGCATATTAGTGAGTTTTATAGAACCATTTTGCCCCTTTCTCCCAACCTTTGGTTGCCAGTATAGCATTATGGCTAGTACTGAGGAAATGGAAACATTTTTTTACATTAGTCAGTACAAAATTTTGCTTTTTAAGGTGCTAGCCTGAATGTGGTTCAACCTTTTCTGCTACTTTCTCCTATGTGGGATTTGGAACTCTTTGTGATAGCTTAGGCAGAAAGCTGGCTTTTGAATGTCCTTACTTAAGGGTTTCAGTTGGTACCAAGCATATATCAGTCCGAAGGGGCATTCCATCTTGTAGAACAAAGCCATTGAAATTTGCCTCTTTTAGTTTCCCTGTTGAAAAACCACCCTCTTTGTATTTCCACTGCTTCTATTCTTATTGAGTTTTACATGATACTGAGATATTAACACAAGAGTGAACTGTTTTAGTATGTTTCTATTGAGATATGTAAAGAAGAATAGAACTATTTGACAAATTTGATCTAAAACTTCTATAGTTAGATGACTTGCTGTGGTGATAGGTGATGTTTTTGTAGAGGTGGTGAAGAGTCAAATTCTAGTCAAATAATTGGTTTCTCATGGAATAAGACCTTATAAAGCTATCAATTTCTAGGCTTTGAAAGCTGCAGGGCAGATTTGGCTGCTGTCCAACTTTGATTCACAGGAAGACATTGCCTACCCTAATGACCCTAGAGTGCCCATTAAGGTGGATGATGACCTAAAACAGCTTTTTCGGGGGATTGAATTGCCTCGTGATATGATTGATATAGAGAAGGATCTCCAAAAGAATGGAATGAAGCCTGCTACCAACACTGCGAAGAGGAGGAGTGCAGCACAAATGCAAGGCATTTCTTCCAAGTCTAAGCCTAAGAAGAAGAAGAATGAAATCAGCAAGAGAACCAAGTTGACCAATGCCCATCTTCCAGAGCTTTTTCAGAACTTGAACAATTCCTGACTTAATGAACTCACAGCAAGTGTTGGATGAATTCACATAGATCATTTGTTAGCGTAAAAGAGAATGTGTTTAGAAAGTAATCAAGTTGTTAGATGGATATGTCCTTTTTATTGTATTAACAAACTGCTGCTGATTTTGGATGTACCCATTTAGTTGGAGGTAAACAATATTTCAGAGCGGATGGAGCAGCGCAAATTCAGGAAATTCCTTCAAAGCTCAAATTTGCGAGATTCGAAAGCAGAAGTGCAAAGCTGGGCAATGCCCATCTTCTGTTGGCTTTTCTGAACTTTAAAGGTCATTGATGTTTTAAACCCAGGGCGAGAAATGGTGGACCAAGTTGGCAAACACGTCCAATAGCTGAGTGAAAATATTCAGGAGGCTATCTTTGACCTGTCCTACTTGAGATTGTTATTTTTAATTTTTATACATTAATCTTGATATGGTTGTGTAGGCTGGGGTTTATGACTCAGCTTAATGGACTGTTATGATCTATTGCAACTCACGTATACTTATGAATTATAAATGCATAAATATTAAGCCTTGGATTTGCTGTCACACACGATGTGCATGTTTGTATTTTTGCTGTCACAAACACCAGCCATAATTTAGGGGACACAGATGGTGTAGGGGCTCTTCAATCATATGTTTCTTTTATCTCTTATTCGAAAGATAAGTAAATTATCATTGAAGATGACATTCTGAACGAGTACATGAGGAACAATAGTGTAACAAAATAGAATTTGATAAATTAGCTAAAAAAATTTAGAATCAAGTTACTTAATCTTTCTACCGATGTATTTTTCAATTAGACAAGCATCAAATAAATTAAAATTAAACATTAAAGATTTCGATCTTCAAGCACCCTGTATCTAAATGAAAAAGTAGGTCCCAGGTACATGACCCCACCAAGTACCTACACTAGACATGTCAATTCTCTTCTGCCAGTTCATACTTCCTCCAATCGTTGCATCTAAAGGAGATGAACGGTATGTAATCCCTGGCTTGTGTGGATGGTTAAACCTTTTTCACGTTATGATAACTCAAAAAGTTTGCAAATTTTGAAATTCTCTATGCACATCAAAGAATAATATTGAAGATATTAACAATTCAAGTCAGCTCTGATGCTTACAGAAATTACACAATTCATTACCAAGGGGTCCAAAAAATAAAATGACTTCAGCAAGCATAAACCTCAAGCCGCAGACAATGATCTCCCTTTTCCTCTTCAACAAATTTGAAAAGTTTGTGGATGCATATAGGGAGGTTCCCTTCAACCCTTAGAGTGGCTCCTTGCAGTTGCAGCATTTCGTCTGGCACAGCATCCCACAAAGTATATAATAGACTGGCATTGCACACAACAAAGGCAAATGAATTAAGGCATTCAGCAATGCAAAGCAGGAGACTATGGAAGGATAAGCGAAATAGAATTATAAATGATCCAAAGGACTCGCTCTAAGACCATGACAAAATTATTCACCATATTATGGTGGTATGGTGGTAAAATTTCAAATATTTCTTGAAAAACATAATATCTTGAAACGGGTGGATTGAAGGACTTTCCCTGGTTGTTGCGATCTCACAAATTGGGCAAGAATGTCTTACCAAAACAACAAATAAAACGACATTAAATATAGCAACAACTCTCCACTCAGTTTTCATGTATTGTGCCACGCCAGCCCTGGAAACATGATTGAGGAAAACACAATTGGAGTGAGACAATTCACACATCTAGAGAACAGAACATGGGGCATGGACTACCGGACATGCTTACTTGCAAGAATCACAATCATAGCATTTGATGGCCCGAGAATTTTTGTACCGTTTGCAGTCATTGTTGGGACTAATTGGATGAAAGGTCAAGTCATAGTACGAGGCATTTACAGCAGGATATCCACATCTAAGTTGCATAAAATCCCAGGATGTAAGAACATGAGCAATGTGCATGGATTTTCTTATCTCAAAAATCAACTATAGTAAAAAAATAAATTGAAATAAACTTAAGCAGCTGTTTTAAACAAAGAAATTCTTGGAAGAGGAGGGAGAACAGAACGTCGGAACCTACTGGGAAGGTGGTCGGCAGCAGCCAGCCTCAATTGGGGTCAACTTAGCTAATTTATATTGTTTAAGAGTCTGCAAAACATGGTAATTGGAAAGGGGTGAAATCACAATTGTTTGTGTAGAAGATGGAAGATAATTAAATATTTAAATTCAATGGAATACTATATAGCCTGCAGACCTTATATTTTTTGGATAGGTTATTGCAGTCTTCAGATTTGACAAGACATCCCCTCAAGTGCTCCCAGTTATGAGAATTATTTAACTAAAACAAAGAGAAAAAATATCAAGCAAACGCATGTTGAAGTGTTATTGTGCACCATCAGTTTTCTATATTGAATCTTACCTGTTTGAGAAACCATGAGCTATAGTCTTGAAGCTGATACTCCTTGTACCTAAACACACAAGAAGGCTGTCATTCATCAAATCAAACCTGTCCTGGCTATGCCATGTGGTCAAGAATTAAATTTATAAAGAAGCATTAACAGCAAGAAATTCATTCCTATTATAGCTAAGCAGTCATAGTGTGATCCATTGTACAAACCATCAATTGACATTACAACTTCAAATATGAAGCACCATAGTAATGTCTACATAAATGAAATGATTGACTCCTTACCTCAAGCCAGCCACACTATGACCTGATCCATTATTAGTTACAATGAACCTGACACAGTGGCAGAAGATTACGTAAGACTCAAACAAGTACCCAAAATCAAAGAAGGCAATTGGTCAGATGATCAAAACAATAGTAATTAAATTAATGAAACACAGATTCACCTCTTTTTTCTAGCAAGTTAACGTAGATATTAAAATAAAAGAATTTCAATTAAAAGAAGTGTAATATATTAATTTGTTCAGTTGTTTGTAACACGAAGGAAAACTCATAACACATGCATCTATTTTCACGTTCATTAGTGTTTCTCCACAATCCACTGAATAAAAAATATATGGCTTCAAATTCTGAGCACATTTATCTCATTGAGTACTAAACACAAGGTAAAATTGAAGTTGAATATTTTGTTTTAGAATGTGACTTAATTATTGAGAGGAACAAACAAGGAGGATATCCACCTTGAATTAAAATAAACAACTCATCATCTGGAAAATTAGTGGTTATAACATGAATTTTTAACTTGCCATATTATTAGTGCCTGCTCCTATGTATTTCAGTTGTAAAAATTTCTACAACTTATCTACTTAAATTCAAGACACATATAAGCGATTGTCTCAGCTTTACATGTTTTCGCAAGTTGCCTACTCATTCATAATTAGTAACTACAAATGTTATCCAAGGGATACTTAATAAATTCGAAAACAGTAACTATCTGTTGCAGAAACAACAAAAAAAGAATGCATTTTGCATATCAGTAACATGGACCATCATGATTGCAAAATTCATAAAATAGAGCAGCCATATTACCTCCTAATGACCTTTAGACAATGAAGTGAATGAACAGGTAAAGTAAGATAGCAAAGAAATTTCAAAATGCAAATATGTTAAGACAAGTTAATGTTGCAGAAAAGCCATATGAACATTTGTCACACTGCTGCAAATGCTGAGGTCAGACTCTTACAGACTTCTTTTACAACCAGTATATAAGACTTAGTAATAAATCCAATGGCAGAGACGATTTGTAATAAAAAGAACGATAATATAGAAGCCAACAGTGGCACGGTCAATGAATTTGTATACTTACGCCAATACTGTGAAGACCAGGATTCCCACCAAGATGAAGCACAGCATGATCAGATACTGCAAGTGAAAATGTCAAGGAGGATACACAAATCCGGAAACTTTTTTGTTTAGGGTTTGGGTAAAAACAGAAAACGGGGCACACAGGGTACTATATATCTACGTAACCATATTAAGTACGTGTACGCATCTAGTAAGGATACAACCCATAATAGTATGGAGCTGTTTTTCAGGGCACCCAAGAAGCCAACTATGGATCTATAAAATATAAAAACGTGTGTTAGAGGATTATGGACTAGCAGAAAAAATATTCAAAAGAAAAGAAGGCACCAAAATCATAAAGAATGGAAGGCTGACATTAAGAAAATAAATGCTCCAAGGCCAAGCACAGGCACAGTGAGAGACTTTCGGCAGCCATCATGATGAGTACTCATCCACACCCCAAATATTATGACTGCGATAGCCAAAAGCTGCACAAGGAGAATATGAACTATGAAGAGAGCATCAAGAAAGAGGGGGAAAAACGAAAGCTTGAATTCTGGATTATTCATATTTAATCTGCTGCACACGTCGTGAACTAGCGTTTGACATTTTCGTTTTAATCTTTAATTTTCTTTAAACTATTAATCCACAAATTAAACTAGCTAAAGGAAGGAAGGGATAACAGAAGTAAATATAGCTGCTAAAAATCGTAGCTTTGAGCACGTTCAGCTGAAAATGAAAGCGGAGTATGCAAGAACAAAGACATAAAACGCGCGAACACCATTTTTTTCCCGAGAAGATTGAACAAGCAGCAGAGAAATATGCGACACAAGACAGTAGACAGCAGACAAATTGGAACTAGGGGAAAATGAACAAACCCAAATGATTTTTTGTTTGCAATTTTCATACAAAACGGGCATTTCAACCCAACAAATGCAAACCCATTTAGAGACGATTGACAGTGAGTGGAACATGGACGCATAGCGAGAGCTGTTAATGGTGCTTTTGAAATGCAACTCAAAATCGAAGGCATACACGAAGGCAAAGAGTAGGAAGTAAACAAACAGCACTACCATGGTGAGAAAGTTGATCCATCTGATAACAAAGGTGCTAGTTCCTACTCCCATTTGCCCCCGTTTCCTCTTCCGCAGGACACAGCAGGTAACAGAGATAAAATTCGAGATGACGGAAATTCTGAGTTTGAATGTTTTTTTATTTAAAAAAAGATTCCTTTTTGTTTGTTTCTCTGTTTGAAAAAATGAAAAGAGAAAGGAAAGAAGGAACAGTTCCTTGTGAGGTTTTGAAGTAGCACTTGCACTTCACGAAAGAACAGAAGAAGAAAAGTGGCCAAGTGAAGGAAACCGCAATGGTCTGGTCTGGCGTGAGATAATGATGGAGGAAAGGGGCATTTTCGTCAAATGAAATATAAAAAGCACATGGTCTATCATCTACTATCTGCTGCCCACGGTCAGCAGCAGCACTATCGAACACGCTACGGCACCCAATACACAAACATAACATAACAGAAAAGTGTCTTTGCTTGTGGAATTCAAAGTTGGTCCAACTTGTGGTCACAGACTCCAAGTACAACATTGACGCGTGCCTCCCGGACCCCTTTTGTATAATTTTTGTTAGGAAAAATTTTTTTTAGGTGATTGAGTAGGAAGACTCTGTTGTCATATTAGATTTACGAGTTATTAATGTTTTCAAAAAATTTTAATTTAAATAAATAATATTAATTTTATTATTATTAAATAACATAAAATAAAAGAAATATCTTAATTACTTGAATTAGTATATATCTCTTCTTGTTAGAAAGTAAATAAAAAACTCAAGGCATAATAAAAGTAAGGTGTGTCTTAAATATGATATTTATAGTTTAATTTATAATTTAATTTTAAAAATTATATTTCATGAAAATGATTATAATATTATTATTTTTAATTTTAAAAAATTAAATTTATAAAAATAATTAAAATAAAATCTTATAAGAATATTTTTAATTAAAAAAAAGAAAAACAAATAAAAAAACTGAAATAGAGTGTACCATCCGAACATGGACGAGTCACACCTATAAGAGTAACATTGTGTCTCTATTGAAACAGGTTAATTCGGCTCTTTTCAAATTTTTTTAATTGTCTCCAATTTTATCTCAAAAAAATATTAAAGCAGTCTCAGGTCAAAATAACCAAAATTTCCTGTTAATTATACCTGGATCAAAAAAATTTTGCATTCTCATATACTTTAATTAATAATGCAAAAAAGTATAATTTCTTTAATATAATGATACTTACACAAAAAAATTTTTCCAGCAAATTCCTAAAATGGCTTTATATGACAGTTCTGCCAGGAATTTATAAAAAACAAATTTGTGTGAGTATCATTATTTATTTTGTTATTGAATCTAAACTTCAAATTTTCTTAAAAAGGAAAACCGGAATTTCAATTGTAGGGAAATAAAAAAGAAATATGCTAGGAATTAACTTTGCTTTCTACAAAAGGGTAATTCTAGCCTTCAATTTTACTCTAGGCATAAATTAGAGTCATTAGACCTTAAACTCCAAAAAAATATAAATAATCTCGTGAACTTTACATTTTGCAAGAAAACCAAATTAAAGGGATGCTTGTTACTTGATAAAAATAAGATAGCAAAATTATTCTGTGTTACTTTTTATTTTAATAAATTTTATTAGTGAACCAAATTTATTATGTTCTGGCAACAGAGATTGACAACAGTAAAAGCAGGAAGAGCTTTAAAGTATTCAATCTGCTGCAATGGGAATGAGAACATTCAAAAGAATGAAGCACATTTGAAATCACTGGGGCGTACACTTTCACTTCATCAAGACATCTAGATGCCCCAATGAACAGATTCGCTTATTTTCCATCAACTGTCAATGGTTACACGTGAAATACATAAAGACACTTTCTGCAAGAATATCGCAAATTGACAAAAAGCCACCACCCAATGAGTCAGGAACTTCCGTGAGCGAAATGGAATTGAAGCCAAGTGTCCCCGAAGAAATTAATCATAACAAAGACACAAGTGAAAGAGCCCCTTCAGAACTGTTTTCGTCAATTATTGCTCTTGCGAGGGGGTAGCATCTTGTTCTTCCTTTGTTGTCTCTGAATCTGATGTTGGTTCTGATTCTGACTGTTGCGTTCCATTTTTCCTTTGCGAAGCCGTCTTGCTGAGATGATTGTAGCTGCCTTTCTCCTTGAACAACTGAGCGAAGTGGGGCTTACAGTAAAGAAATCCATCAAGAGCAGCATAGGATGAAGGGGTGAGGAAACATCCTCCATGAGTGCACCTAAAGCATGATTTGTGGTAGAACTCACCTTCCACGGTCAACTGTCATAAACACAGATCACAGAGTACATAAGCAAACAGAAGGTCCCCCATTCACAATCATTCACAAACAATGTGATGTCAAATCAAACCTTTTCCAATGGATAAACGGTTTTCTTGCAGGATGAACATTTTTCTTGAGTCCCAGAGAAGAAGGCGGAAATTTTGCTTGGTGTCTTGGACTGTGAACGATTGAAATGATGTAAATTAGCCCAAGTTGAAGTCACATACCAAATGAATTTAAGACAAAGATATTTCAAGGAAATAAGGATGTTTTGTGTGGCTAGAACCTAGATTACATACCAGATCATTTGGAGGCTTTCCAGCTGATTGAAAATTATGAAAAAAAAAAAAAGATTACGATTAGTCCCAAAACATGTACACGAGTCTGTCATTATGCATAGAAGAGGGTAAAGGGATCTTACAGGACTGGAATTTCTTGGTGAAGGAGCCAGTTTCCTTGGAAAGCTGCTCAAAGTGAGGCTTGCAATACAAAACTCCATCCAACGAGGAGTAGTTGCTTATCTATAATGGAAACGCCACAAAGACATAAAAGGCTCCAGAGTTCAACTCTATGAAAAGATAAATTCAGATTGACCTTTTTTAGATGGTTCTTCTGTCTTGGATTAATTGTAAAAAAAATTATTTCAATAATTAATTATATGCATAATTGATTTTTTTAAAAATCGATTATGATAAAATTAATTTTATATTTAGATGTGTTAACTAAAAAGTGATTTTAAGATAATATGTTTTGTTTGAATTGTATAAAAAATTTACTTTTATATAATAAATTATAAAAAGTGTATGGAATGATTTGTTTAGATTTAATGTAGTAAAATTATATTGGGTAGCTTAGTAAATTTGTGCCCAACACCAAAATAATCAAAGATAGATTATAATCATAATGCTTAGATTTTAGCTTAAAATTATAATCAAATTTTCAACAAAATCAAAATAATCACAAATTATAATCTATTTTAAAAAGCTAATATCAAACATGTTAGAAAAAGAAAAAAACAAATTTTTTCATAAAAAAGCTGTTTTTTCCCCCCTTAAAAAATCTTTTCCAAGCACTCTCTCAGTGTTTGAACCATTCAAACAAGTTTTTGGAAACTAAAACAGACTTTATTTTTTTTTATCATATTTGTTTTAACATTTATATTATTTTTTAAAATGTGATCTTAATTTCAAAAACTCATTTAGTTTAAGATAATTATTTCTTATTTTTTAATTAAATATAATTTTTCTACAAATATAAAAGACTTTCCTCGAGCACATTTGCCACCTAAATCAAATTTACAAAATCTAATCCAAAAGATTAGACGGTTCTGCTGTATCTAAACCAACTATGCAATTGTATGACCCATAAGGCCAGAAATTGATAATGCGTTATCAGCTCTTCATCACACCCAGGAAAGCAATCCCAGAACAATAACCAAGGGAACAGCAAAACAAATACGTAGAACCAGAAACCAAATTAGAAGATGAGGGCATGTACCACGAGAAGCCCATTGCAGTGGCTACATTTGAAGCAGGTCTTGTGATAAATGACGCCATCGGCGGATAAAGCGTCGATGAAGTGAACAGTTTTATCGCAAGCCTTGCATTTCTGTTGGGTCCCGCTGAACGCCATTTCTTATCCTTTGCTTTTTTTTTCTTTTTTTTTTCCCTCCGCCCGTACTAGCTAGGCAAAATCAAATCGGCAACAGAATTTACTTCTGTTGGGATTGAAAGCTAGCACGCAAAGATGAGGGTTCAGCCAAACACCACCGGAGTTGTGTTTCTATCTCGGTTATCTCTATTATAAAAGAACTCAAAGATCCATCTATCACCCTCCACCATCTCTTGTAGTTGTTCTGTGCGAAATTACAGGTCCAAAAATGCAGAGGATGAAGTGGATGGAGAAGGTGAATTCCATTGTTAAGTGTTGACACGTAATGCAAACCCAAGGTCCATTAATGTCTCCAGGATTATGCACGGTCACAGATATCCTCGTCTAATTATAGGCCTCCAACTAAAATGGGAATGCATGACATGAGACAGGACATTATTTGACAAAGTCCTCCAATGTTTTTGCCCACGTGTGGATTAGTTCGAAAAAGCTAGGCTTACAAAAACTTGACATACAAAATGAGTGTTGTTGAATTCATATGTGAACTTGTGAAGAAAAGAATAGTAATTTAATTCTTATACTGATTTATTGATAATTTCTTCTTTTTCAACAGAGGTTTAAAACTTGGTATTATAAAAAAGAGGAATGTCAACTAACAGGAACAGATTTTTACAAATTTTAATACGAATTCTTTGTATGTTGTTTCACCACTAAAAAATTAACATATTTTTCTTTATCGTTTTTTCATCAACATGTTAATTGATTCATTCTCCACTGCCACATTGATTCATACAAAAATTTGTGCAATTCGTTAGTGTTAAATAGCAATGCTCAATAAATAAGTTAAAGTGTAGATAAAGAGGTGTAAGTGGAAATTAAACTCAAAATAAAAAATTTCCAAAAAAAAAATATCACTTTATCTTAAAATAATCCAGCTATGGAGGGTTGACAGAACAAGTGATTTTTTATAAAGAGAAAGTTGTGTAACTAAACTTATTATTCACTCCATCTTTACCTTGAGTAATGCTAGCTGATAAAAAAAAGTCAAAATTTTGATAGAATTAAGTTAAATTTGAAAGTAGTTGTTGAATAAAATGAAATGATAACAATTATTCATTTATTTAAAAATTAACAAGTATGCTAAAGTATTTTGAAAAAATTATGATTATATAATATTTTCTTTTATCTTATTTGTTTGGAGTGAGTATTTAATGATTAGATGTTTATGCCTTCTAGCAGAGTGATCAATTAAGTCTGTGAGTGTCCTAGACCAACTCAGGTACAATCTTAACAGTATTTAGTTTGGAAATATATTTACATACAATTTGTGTAAATATTATCAAAATAAGAAATTTCATTTTTTAAACAAATTATTATTAGTTACAAAATTAATTTATTTTAAAATGATTATAGTGTTATTAGAATTTTTTTTTGCTTCATTTATTTTCACTTACACATGATCATAATGTATTATAAATTATTTTGTAATCAATACATTTATTATGAGGATAAGTTTAAATGCATTACGAAGGCAAGAGGGTAGTTACATAAAACTTTTAACTAAAAAATATTTAGGGTTACTGAAGGGAATTGCCTCACTTATTTTTGTGTTGATCCTCCCTGTCTATATCAAATACTCTCATTTCAAATAATACATAGGAAGAAAACAACACTCCAAACCACTATATAAATGTATAACAACACGTAACCAAGCCAGGGAGAATTTGGTCCTCGTATTTGGCAGAAAAAACCTAACCGCTGAAGCATGCAAGAAGTTTCCTTGGCGTATACCCCCGGGTACGAAACTTTGCGGCTGTCTTCTCTAGCTCGACGAATTCTTCCCCTCTTTGGGCTTCAATCATTGCCCTTTTCTCCTCTGCTGACCGATGGATTTCAGCCATTTTATTCTTCATTTTTTCAACATACTCGGCTTTCTTTCTTTCCAATTTTTCCTGTTGATACAAGGGTTTTTAGATGACATTTGGGTCAAATAACTGACATTTAAAAAGCCACTTGATGCATTAATTGAACACAAATTAGATCCTTCAGAGAGAAGGTTAAACCGTCAAGGAAAGAATGAACAACACTCCCAAAATCTTAAAACATTAAGTTTATGGATCTTTTCATTTATATGGTCTTCATATAACTCATTTTTATCTCATGTGTGACTTTCACTCCCACTTAATTCCAACAAATCATACATAGTTAGCTAGCTATAGAAAACATATGGCACTGACATCTATGTATATTGTAGAAATCGTAGGGTTAATCACCTCAATTTTCTTGAGTTCTGCCTCTACAGATGCTTTCTTGCTATCCTCCCACAATCCAACAGAAGAGATCCTCTTGTATGCCCTGTTTCACTTCCATTAAGCTCAGCACTCAAAAATAGAGAATGGGATTTGAGATTTTATCGAGCGTGTAATATTGACATTTGATTATCTATTCTTCGACTACAAAATAGCACATCCAAAGCTTGTACCTTTCTTCTGTTTACAGACAATTGTGAAGTGTACATGACTAACAAAAAATTAAACATGTGCCTTAATCAAAATTACAGCCAACTAAATGGGTTAAGTTTGCAAGTGAAGTATAATTTCTTCATCCAACAGTTTCAGCCTTTCAGGATCCATTCCATACTTCAAAGTCATGCAGGTGTCACAGAAACTTCACGAGATAGTAAATTTACAGAGAACCATTTTGCTTTCTTCCAAAATGTATGAGTACATGAAGTAAACTAATGTCTCAAAAGAAGAGAGTTACTCAAGAATTAACTTATTTATAGCAATTCTCAACGGCGAAGCATTGTGATTACCGATGTAACCAAATAACTTCAACTACTTCTCAAATGGTAAACAAACATTTTCCTGTGTGAAACATGTTCCTAATGAAGCCAAACACGGAGTTTGATGCCTGAAATTTACCCTGAAAATGAACTAGGCTAGAAATTAATTGTTTGATATCAAGAATGTGCTAAAAGCTAATAGGAAGAATGATCCTGCAATATCATTATTTAACAGTACTTTCACTAAGAGTCTTTTAATCTGTGATTTGGATTAGCAATAAGCAAAGTTATGTTACTAATTTTAGATACGTCAAGAATCAATGCACTGTTAAAGTTGAAGTTGTTGGGTGGAGGTCCAGAATTGATATAAGATGTCGCCTCACGCAAAAGCTTTAGAGCATGAATGGTTTATATTTCTATGAGATGGCCTCTTACCTGTTCTCTGCTTTTGTCTTCTCACTTTCTTCCCACGCTTTAATTAGAGCCAATCTTTTCTCTGTTTCAACTCTTGCAAGCACAGCATCTGATGAAACAATATGAGAAGGTTACCTATCTCTTAAATATTCAATAACTTTATATTAAAGTTTTAGAAAACGACCTCTGTTAACTGAATCTCCAGCATCCTTTCTAGCAGCAGGATCTACAACCTCTGTATGAAAAATATGACGGGTTGAATAAACATGAGTAGCAAACTCATTCACAATGTTTAGAAAGTAAGTTTATATGACTAGATGGTAGTGTAATAGATCAAAATTAAACTCATGCAAGAAACAACAGGAAGTCAAAATATATGCTGTTTCATAAAGGAATTTTATCTCTGACCAAAAAAGAAAGGAATTTTATCCAGAAAAGGCCCAACCAGAAATACCAAATTAGCCAAATTTCAACTATCAATGGAAATAACAAAAGCTACCAAATGTTTCAAACAATAAATGCATCAAAATAAATTCATATCTAATCAAATCCGTCTAAATTATATGATCCAAGAGTCTGATCTGTATTATTTCTCCAATGTAATTTAAAACACACTCCAAAGTCCAAAGCATCGTTTGATTTAAGAGAAAACGCAAGAAAAAGGGAAAGGATATGGTCTTGAATCTTGATTGTCAATTTCGCTTTCAGTATATATGATTATTACTAATCAGAGTTTATAAAAGAATTAGCAGGAGTTTGGATGACCAAATTTTTTTTTAAAAAAAAAGCTTGTATCAACAGAGTGTCTGTCAAGCTTCCTTAAGAATTAAAATAAATTTTGGCAGACAAAATAAACTGAAACGGTTCATATTTTTCAGTTTTCCTTTCAATCTCTGCGCACACTTTCCCTGGAAACCAAACGACGATCGCGAAAGGGAGAAGATGAGTAGGCCACGTGATGTGAGAGAAGAGAGTCAGAGACTTACTTTGAATAACTGGAGAAGTGACCTGCTCCTTAGGAACAGGGATCGCGCTGTGTTCCTTTTCTTGAACAGGGGAATGCTCTCCGGGTGCGGGTGGAGGTGGAGATGGTGTGGGAACAGAGCCCACAGACACAGACTCTGGCTGTGATTCGGTTGCAGTATTGGTCCCTTCCTCTCCCATGGCGTATTCCGTAGGCACAGTGCACACTGGAAATTGTTGGAGGTAATAGATAACAAAGCTCCGGCTATGGCACCGATGGACCAATAGGATGAAACTTCAAATATATATTACATCACATAGCAAAGAGCTAAAGCATATATTGTATGATACTCTTCCTTGTTTTGTTGGTTGTGTTGGATATTACAAGGTGGCGAGCCGACGAGGGTGTCCTCGCATGTATACGTAGGTGCACGCGGGCAAGATTCAAGTTGGGCCCGGAAACAGACATGCGCGGACATTCCTGAGCCTAGTTTTGGAGTTTACAAGTTTATCTCATTTAAACTTTCTTATAAATTTAATTTTCACCGGTTGGAAGTAATATGATTATTTATTCTCAATAAATTTTAAATTGATGTAATTAAGTGATTCACATTAATTTGGCATGACACCATTATTTATTTTTTGTTATATCAGGACATTTGATGATATTGTATTCGTAGTTATTTTTTATAATAAATATTTAAAGTTTATTAATATATAATTAGTAATCAATAAAAATTTAAAAAATTATTAAAGTATTCATATTAAAAAAATGGGTGAAAAAGAATAATTTACATATTTATATCCAGTTATCAATTGGCAAAAGGAAAACGTTGTTGTGTCTTGTAGCCTGTAGGTAGGTTTTGAATTGAATGAGAGAATAGTCTCTTTTTCACCAAAGGATATGATGGATGTCTGTACCGATGCAAACCCCACTGTATGCATGAATTGATAGTTTGAAACCCTAAAAATGAATTAATGTTGAAATCAACGGAGGATTATGATCTATGTGGAAGTGTTTACCTTAATTAAAGGGAAAGATAACAGAAAAGGAGGAAAAAAATAGCGATGCCCAGGAAATACAAGAGAGAGCTATCAGAAACAGAAACCCTAGACACCGTAATTAGTTAAAAACTTGTTTGATTCACACAATTCTTACATTGATTTGGTTGATACACATAGGTGGCGTCTAATTAAGAGACATCATTTACCTGTTTAGTATATGCTATGCTATTTTTTTCTGTCATAGATTCATAAGACTACTCGTGAGGAAGTCCTGAAATTGGGGTGGCATATATGGTAATGGAATCATAATAACGAGGAGGAAGAAAGTAATGAGTAATCACCCAGGTATGCACCAAATTAGACAGCTTAATCTTGGCACATTGTAAACATAGTCCATCGTTTCAGAATTCAAATGGAACCAGGTAAAACCTCAAGCAAGCAACCACGGTTCTTCCCCTTTCTTGGAAAAAAGCATGCGATGCACACGTGGTTTGAATCTAAGCTTGTGCGCTTTATTAACTTTTTGATTTTGAGACCATACCATTCTGACTTTTGTCACCATAATTGACACTTACGTCTCACACCATTATGTCTTTCTTCCCCGATCACCCTTTGATTTAGGATCACACTTTTTATCCTCTTAACAAATTGGCGGTGATGATTTGATTATATGACCTTCAATACTGAGTATCTTCAAAAAATGTGTTGATTGACTTGGATGACTTCAGAGTTGATGTTAATCTCATGAGCGGTATCATTCTCACTTTTAAATTTTGCTTATTTAAGGTAAAAAGGGAGGTGGAAAGAAAATTCTTATGACAAGATTTTGTATACAATTAAGTATATATTATTTTAAAATTGATAGTAAAAATTTTAGAAATAAATTTTTTTATATAAATTTCATCCTTGAATTTTTTTTAATTACATTTTTAAGGAGACATCAAATTTTATTCTTATTGTTATTAGATGTCGAGAGACAAATCACTTTTAAGTTTTAATTTACTTTCACAAAGAGATCAAAATTTATAAGCGAAGTGTAAATAATTAAGTTGTATTCTACTTTTCATCATCTTAATTTTGTTGTATATAAAAAAATAAAATTATTTCATTCCGAAAATTGTATGTCTATGTTTTTTGTTTACTCTAAAAAATAGAATCTAATTTTTGCCACTACGAGGGATGAGCTACTGGGTAACTATGTAATCTTATTTAATTTTTTAAAAAATAATCCCAATTACTAACTCCGGTGAAACAATTATTATATATCCTTATGTCAGCATCAAAGCTTTCAATTTTTTTTTGTTAATGTCTATTAATTAATAAGATTTCAATTTACACGACCATATACTGATGTAACGTTGATTATACCAATCAATAACATAGATTTTAGAAAAAAGACAAGAAGATAAGAGTTAACCTTCGCCCGTATAAAATTTTGGTCCACATTAATTTTCTTTTTATCACTATAATAATATTTGAATCTTTGTCTTGGTTATTCAATAACCATTAGCTTTGCAAAACTATAAGTCCAAGAGAATTTGGACAATTTGTATTCCTTCTTACTACTTCAGAGTCGCTCGAAGTCATCACTCTTAGGTTGGTCGAAAGCGTTGTCATAGTCGCTAGTGTGGATGAGCGTGGACGTGACGGGGAGGTGCCTACAAAGTATTTCAATGCTTAAGTTAGTATAAGAGTTATGTAAGAAGAGATAGTAAAAAGAAAATATACCTTGATGTGTATTCTATGACGGGTTTATATAGGCAAAGTGCCATTGATAATATGCCGGAGTTTAGACAGTGATTGCGTTGAGCCTGAAATACGGAGAGAGAATAATGTAGGAATTGAAATCTCGAGCGTACAACAGTAAATTTGGGGGATATTCTTAGTCTGAATGTTCCCCAACTCTAGCATGTGTTCCATGTGAGTATTAATGAGCCTGGCTCGTGATATCTTTGGATTTGATACGGCCCAATTTGGTTTATTGACAAATGTATAATTATAAATAGAGGGATAGAGTGCAACAAAGAATAATTTAGAAAGCACCATGAAGTTTGATTTACAGAATAATTTTTCATTATTAAAAATGTGCTTTTAAGAATATTGTTAAAAGTATTTCATACTTTTTTAAAAATTTCAGGGAATATTATATTCATATATTTGGTTTAAAGATTAAAAAAAAAAACTGATGATGTGGGCAATGGCGAACAACGAACAAAATGCGATGGATTGATTAATGCAGCGACTGGCGGTGATAGTTGCAGCAGTGGCATGATAGATGAGTAATTAACGCGATATATCTTTTTAATCTTATGCGTTACAAGTTCATATTATTTTTGAGAAAAAGAATATTCAAACTTTTAAACTTTAGGTCATTTATAAATATTTTTTAATTTTAAAATTATTTTAATTAATATTTAAATTATAATAATTATACGAATTAATTAACACTTTCATTCACTTATTATTCATTTTAAATTAAATAAAAATATTTAAAATGAATATTAGTAGATGAAAGAATTGATTTGTATAGTTGTTATAGTTTATATATTAATTAAGACAATTTTAAAGTTTAACGATTATTTATAAATGATCCAAAGTTTAAGTGGTCTCTTTTCCTTTATTTTTGTATCATTTTTACATTTGTAGTTAATGAATTTAATTTTGATATAGTATCAATATAAAAATTTTTATATTATCATTTAATCATATATTATCATATGATCATTAGAAGTGTTTGATTTTTTAAACGTTATTATGATAGTCAAATTCATTTAATGATTTGATAACACATGATTAGATGATAGTGTAAAAATTTTTACACTAATAATACAACAAAATTAAACTATTGGTAATTAATTATCATTCCATTTAACTATTCAATATTCATATTTAATTACAAATTTACATATCATTAATCGTTATAAAAATATTGTGAGATTTTTTACATGCAAATAACATTTTGGTATGGGTTACCACTTTATAAACGGATCAACGGGCGTACTTTAGCTTGCATTTCTAGGGACTCGACTTGAGACGACAAAGGTTGAAACACTTTTGTGCATAGCCCAATTCCACCTGGTAACTATCTACTAACTTCCTTACTCAGAAGCAACTACTGAAGCTGCCAGTTTAACCTAAAACATAGGACAAACGCCCATGGTATCTGTTCACCTCTAGCTGTCAAGGTCACCTTTAGCGAACATAGACTTGAGCTTTTGGAATTGTAGTGATATGGTGTACTTGCAAAGACACTCTAATGCCCAAGTAAATAAGAGATGAAGATAAGAGTTAGTATCCAAGATTGAATCCCTACCTAAAAGGGTTAACCCCTGTTTATCATGGGCAGAGTGTGGAACCACTTTCCTTAAATGAAAATAGTGAAGGATGGAATGGCAAGTGTAGGTAAGTGGTTATTAATAAACAGTTATTGACTTGATCTTTATCTGATGTGTGTAGGTCTATTGTTTAGCCCAATATTATGTACAGTACATTGGCCCCCAGCTTGGTAGTCGACGAGTTGAGGTATTAGGCGTGTTGAGTGCTGAGATGTATGAGCTAATTTGATTGTTATGGTCTATGGTGAATTTCCATTAAGATCTTGAGAATAAGCTGTCGATTTTGAGTTTGAATGAGAGCCGAGGTGATGGACTAGAGTTTCGAATATAGATGGAAGTCGGATTATTGGTCAAGTTTGAGTTATGCCTTCGGAATTTAAAATGTCAAGCTGCCGAGTTGGCATAATAATGGGACTCAGTAGCACAGATGTACATTGCCCCCAGTTTGATAGTTGACGAGCCAAGGTGTTGCATGTTGAGTGCCGAGATGTATGAGTTAGTTTGATCATTGTGGTGGCTGAATTTGAGCTGAGTTAGCTTGGATAGTTGTTGATGTTACTTTGAGTTGCTGAAGTGGTAACAAATTGTTGTGCTTGGAGTATTTTGTTTTACCCGAGTTAGGAGGTTACTCAACCCTTCACGGGATTTTGCATGATATAGGCTCGACCCTTTTCTATTTTTGTGGAGCAAACTGAATGAGGAGTATGACTCAACTCATCTCAGTTTGTGATTGTATATCCGAGTGGAGAGATAGGCTCGACCTATCTCAGTCTAAGTGAGAAGTAGGGCTCAACTCATTTACGTTTTCATAAAGGATTTCGTGAAATCCACGAGAGAGGTAGTTCGACCTTGGGATTTTTACACTTGGACAACTTCGTGGGATTTCGCGAGGGAGGTAGCTCAACCTTGAGATGTTTAAACTTGAAGGACTCTGTGGTATCCGCGAGACAGATAACTTAACCTCGAGATTTGTAACTTGAAAAGTTTATTGAAATGCACGAGGAAGGTAGCTCGACCTTGGGATTTGTAACTCGGAGGATTCCGTGGTATCCGCTAGAAAGGTAACTTGACCTCAGGATTTGTGACTTAGAGGATTTTGTGGTATCCGGGAGGGAGGTAGCTCGACCTCAAGATTTGTAACTAGGAAATTTTTGTTGTGTCCACGAGGGAGATAACTCAATATCGGGATTTGTAACTTGAAGGATTCCATGGTATCCGCGAGGGAGATAGCTCAACCTTGGGATTTGTAACTCAGAAGATTTCGTGGTATCTACGAGGGAGGTAACTCGACCTCCGGATTTGTAACTTGAAGAGTTTCATGGAATGTGCGAGGGAGGTAGCTCAACCTCAGGATTTGTAACTCGGAGGATTCCTTGGTATCTGCAGGAGAGGTAACTTGACCTCAAAATTTGTAACTTGAAGGATTTCGTGGTATTCGGGAGGGAGGTAACTCGACTTCGAGATTTGAGACTTGAAGGATTCCATGGTATCCGCAAGGAGTAGGGAGTGGCCAATCTTAGACTTTGAGTGTTAATCCGGAAACGGTGGTGTGACGGCCATGGAGTAGTATGAATACCATAAGGACGTCACTCTGTTGTAAAATACTGGTGAGGTCAAGACCTTGGTATGAGTGCCTTGGTTATTTTTCTTGAGAGTTGGTAGTTGTTGGCACATCTGATGCTTTGAAAAATTGATGACCTGTAGTCATGAGCTTTCAAAATTTCAGATCATATTACCATGTGTGATAATTCTGCTATGTGGGTATTTTATTGGGTTACGAGTAAACCCTTCATTGTCATCAACTTGATACAATATTAACAATAATAATTGAAAATGATCATAAAGTCATGGTAAATAGTGACTGTGGTATCAAAATTAGGAGGAATTATACTAAAGTAGATAGCATGACAGTAAAAGGAAATGCATGAAATCAAGAGTTATAGAGAGGAACTAACTGCTACCTCATTTCTTTTATTTTTAAACCTGAACGATCAAGTCGAGCTGTTGCTGACATTAGACTGAGTTTGAATCTAAATGAAAGTTGATTTATTGTCGAGCTAGCTTGCGTCTTGTTGCCATCTTGGAAAATGATGGCTAAGCACCTCGGCGTCAAGTCGGAGGCGGTGGTTAGTTTGTTGTCCCCTATATGATCATCACCTCTCCTTGTATTCAAATCCCTATTGGCGTATGTGATAAGGGTCTCCATGGTCGAGACCTATTGACCCAGCGATTCCTAGATGTAAACAACATCGGTGGCAAGGGCAAAATCGAAAGGCGAGTGCATTGCCCTGATTTGGTATTGAGGTTGCATTTCAGTGCGGTCATGACCGGGGTGACATCGGTGAGGATGATATCAATGAGGACAAGGAAGTAGACGCCTATGTTGATGATGCCGCATCCAGTGCTGAGCTCGACGGGGCATTAAGAAATTTGATAAGAACAAGATAGCAAGGCCAAATGGAGGTTCCAATATGGATGGAGCAATTGTCTTGCACCTTCATGAAAGTACAGTTGGCTTAAGCTTGAGGTGCTTAGTCGGTAGATCGGACAAAGCTTGATAGTTTCTGGGCGTGTGTTACCAAGCTAGCAGAGGAGCTTGAGATGGTGGGAGATGTTGGTATTGTGGCCAATGCTGCCAATTTTTGTGGACGACCTCTGTTGTTGTTGCTGTTGTTTTAGCAGCTATTGCCGCATCAACGCACACTTTTCTTGATTGAATTTAATAAGGATCCAAGCTGATTGTGAATAAAGCAGCTCTCAGGTTTTTGTGCAACCATGCCTCCTCAGTTGAATTGGCTAGCCAAGTGACTCTAGGTATCATTAGTTGGGTCCCTTCCATCTCAAAACTGTCCTCCTTTTATGACATATCTATAACGGGAAGATCGAAACTTTGTTTTTGGGATGGTGCAGGAATTGATTTGTGAGGATGGGAAGAGTTTTACATGTTTCCATAGACGGCGCCAATGTTCACGTCCAATTGTCAGGGTTACCTTCAACGAACATAGACTCGAGTCTTCAAAGTCAGAGCGAGGAGGTGCACCTGCAAAGACACTTCGATACCTAGCTAAGTAAGAGATGAAGATGAGAGTTAGTATTCAACACTGGATCCCTACCTGAAAGGGGTAACCTCTATTTATCATGGGTAGAGTGTGGAACCACTTCCCTTGAGTAGGGATAGTGGAGGATGGAATGATAGGTGTGGGTGAGTGGTTAACGATTATTAACTTAGTCTTTATCTGATATGGATAGGCCTATTATTTAACCCAATATATATATATACACACACACACACACACACACACACAACCACCACCACCACCACTTCATATTCATTACCATTGCCACACAATTTTAGAAACATGATCTCACCCATTTTGAGTTTCTTTATAATAGATGTATTTATTCCGGAAGAGTATGTTACAAGGCGAAGGCTAGAGAAACAGGCGGCAGCTGTAGTGGCCTCTGGAAAAGGGACCCAACCAGTAGTTTCACATTCGCACGAGAACGACAACAGCAATAGGAAGAGTGAAGCCAGGGACAACAAAGCTAGGACGTCATCCACTTATCTACTCGGCGAGGGTGACAATGTTGTTTTTACTTGTTGTTTGGCTTGATGAATTAATTACCACATCAAATCTTTTGCTTCATTTATATGCATGAAAGTTTAGGAATTTGTACTAAGTAGTAGTACGAACAACCCAAGTGACTGGATGCATTTTTGTTTTGTTGCATATCAGCAATCAACAACGCAACTAAATCTTGATTATTGACTAAAATAGGAGGCTTAACCAATTAATTTATTATTTTTAGTTTTCATTAATCAATTGTAGGCCAAAAAGATATTTTGATCTTTCAAATTATTTTTTATTTTAATTTAGTTTCATATCATTTTTTTGTTTCATATTAGTCTCCTAACTATTAAAATTTAGGTAAAGTTGTCATGATTCCGTAACAACAATTAACAAATCTCTCTTAGGTGGTACATTTCCTTTGAGAGTAAAATGAAATGATGTCATTTGGCATTGCCGTCACCTATTTCATGTTCATTACACTAAGGCATATGCAAAGAAAAGGAATAGGAAACCTGTAATGGATTCCTAGAGTTTGGCATTGGGTGGAGGTTTTTCTGCTGCTGTAGGGTTTGATCCTTTGTTCACATAGTAAGAATTAAGGAAAACAGCTAATGCAAATCATCTCGCATGCACCGCATTCATAACAGCAAAATGAAGCTCATAAACTAGTATATATTTGCAATTTCATACCAATCTTTCACAGCAGTTGGAGAAAACATGTACATATCAAACTTTTACTAATCTTTCATGGTAAAAAGTGATTTTTTTCCTTTAGCAATCACTCTCTAGGTGCACAGTTTCTCCCTCTCAAAACCAAATTTGGCCAATTTATATCAGAACATGTTCCTCATTTGAGTTTGCTTATGCCATGCCACAAAACGATGTTGCATCAACAATTATAGCGGTGTTCTGTGCCATATTAACACCTTTATCAACTAAGTACACAAAATTTGTTAGTTATTATTACAGAATTGTAATCTAGGATAACTTAACGTTTGATAACTAGAGAACTAATATCAAAAGAGAAAAATATAAAATAAAAATAAAAATAAAAAATAAATTGAGGAATAAAAGTAACTTTTTTGCCTCAATTGTGGCATGAAACATGTTCAGTGGGCCAGGCCTCACACAATTTACGTTTTTGGATGAAGGGAAAGGGAGCCTAATATTCATCCCTCGGTTGATGCTCATTCCATGTCTTGACTAAGATCAGTTAGGCTTTTCAAACAAAACATTCAAACTGGACAAAAAGTACAACAACCAAGCCCATCAACCAAGTTGCAATTTACTCAAACATCAAATGGCGTGGCTCTTCACAAAGCAAATGTTGGGCTTTTAATAGAGATCCGGTCCAGTTCCCATCTAAACTGGCCCTTCCTCGACTCCACTCGTGTTTTCATTTCGGCTTCCGAGATTTGTCCTGGGAGGCGAACTCCCAAGCCATGCCACTGGGAGAACATATGAACTTCAAATTATATGTTCAATCAAAACAAATATTTTTGTTCATCCCGTTTCTAAAATAAAATTTCATTTTAAGGGAAAAGATATTCATGGAAATTAAATTATCAAGACTATTGAAACTTGAAAGCATGCATAATACAGTATTTTCTAAGTCAAGTTCAAGTGTCAGGATCAAATTATGTATTTTTAAATGTGCTAAGTTCCATTCTTAAATGGGACAGTTTTCTCTCTCTTTAAACTTTTTGTCTAACCAAAAAAATGTAGTATTTTCTAATTTCAATTTCACATATTCTTTGATCATTGGATCGTGCACTGAAACAGCATATGAATTCTATAGATTTAATTTCGTTTTGTGAACCAATGGTTCTTCGATGATGCTGTTATACAGATCATCCGTACTTTTAAAATAAAAATTGAAGTCATCGAAGCTATTAGAAATAAGTGGTAAAAAATTTGAATAATATGGATAAAGTCTTAAGTTAAAACTTCCGTATCATTAATGTAGCCAAAAAAATTGAAGTCATGGTAAGGAGCTTTCTTTAACATGTCATTCGTGTTCTCATTCTCTATGTCTAAATTTCTGAAGCGATGTTCTGCTAATATCCATGAATTGAACAAAGTCCCCACCCATGCCAGTTTCCCATCCTCTTTTTTTCGTACGTTAAAGATTAAAGAGAACAAAGGCGTAGGGTTTCTATCGTCACGTGAGACGTTTAAACCTTTGGCGGTGTCGCACGTGATCTTTTGTTTTTTCTTTTTCCCCTTTATTTTCCATTCCTTTCCTCGCTTTTTGTTTTTGACAGTGGAATTGGACATATATTTGCATATACTCTTTCACCGTTGCACTCCCTTTTTAGCGCCATGTTTATGTTTGTTTCCAAATCTTATGGGAGCAAATGGGCCAACTCAAATCATAGGGTGTGATTGTGATGTGTCAATGTGATAGACCTTGGAGTCTTAAAAAGCTCAGGGGGCCCATTTACAGTGCCTTGTGAGAGGTGAGTTTTATTTCAGTGTTCTGTATGGTGGATCATGGATGGGGTCGACCACCGTCACATGAGCACCTTCTGTTGTCTCTCATGTCTGTCCTGTGCACACACACAACACAAGCTCATTATTCCAGCGCAGCATGCAACCCTCCCTCCCACATAGTCACTTGCTCTCATTCAGCCTTGTCTTTATCCAACTGAAAAGAAATAAAGTTGGAGCTGAATATTATAAGAAGAAAGCTTTAATTGTTTCCTTGAACTGACTGATCTATGTCTTAATCCAATAAAGACGTGGAAGGTTTCACATCTCATTGTATTCACGTTGCTGCAAGGGATAAAGTGAAAGATCAAAAGTGAACAAAACCAAATTCACGAGAGCATTAACACTAGGAAATCAAAGAATCAGAGCTATAGCCATCTACTTCTCGGACCACATCAGAGAGATAGATATTTGTTTGTTTCCTCTAAAGTGCCGCTGCCACGTAAACCAATTATTTTTTTTCCCCTTTAGCTAAGAAATTAAATCGTATAAATAAGTGGCACTGGCACTTGACAATTGAATATTATAAGTAGAAGGGGACGAACTTAGTTGCGTTTTACTGAGAATTAATTTACTTGGACAAAATAGCAACACATAAACCCTATAATTCTAATCGTAATTAAAGATGACCAAATTGGGTTATTATATATATATATATATATATATATATATATATATATATAGAGCAACATAAGTTGATGGACTAGATTTCACAATTGTTCCACTCAAGTTGACAGGCAAGTAGGTGAGAACGCTTGTTGTGGAAGGAAAGGATCCAAAGCATAGTCAATGATTCCCGAATGACCGTATCTTGGCATATGATAAATCCGAAGTTCACATGCAAGAGAATTTGATTCTGCATATTCTTCACAGCGAAGAATTTATTTTAGCCTTGGCTTTCTACATTTTGTTAGTAGTTCACTTCCAGTGCTGAGCCTATTTCATTCCATCTGCATGTAAATGCACAAATTACGTAGAGTGTGATTGTGAATATACCTTTCCTAACATGATGGATGATGACATGTGAGTAGAAAAGACGGCAACAATCTTCTAAGGTGAAAATTAATAAGTCAGGTATATCGACACTGGAAAATTGAACAAAGTTAGTAACTGGAAAAGTCTTAATCTTTGTCAAAATTAGTTCACATGTCCAATTGTACCAAAGTAGTAATGGAGTTTAGTGGAAAACACAAGCCCTTTCCTTTTCTTTGCTGAATGATTCTGTAGATCATTGACTAATCACGATACTAAAAAGGCTTCCTTTTGTAATTTGATGGATCCAAATGCTCTTAAGATGTGAATCAATATAATGAACCAAAATATATATTATTTTCTTTTTACCAATCCAATGAAATTTTTATGTTAAAGCTAAAAATTGGAAACCATAATGAACAAAGTGGATTAACGTTCCATCTCGTTGAAAATGTGGAACGGGACCAACTAGCCTGTAATGATGCTCTGCAAAATAACATCATTATAAGCTAGCATCAACATCTTTATGGTTTCCCACTTTTGTGTCTTATATGATGGACCTATGTCTCCAACAATAAGTCCCTTTTAGTTACCATATATGTTGAATTTTATGGCTATCAATCTATATCTTAATCACAATACATTTCATGAGTGATTTAGGTTTAATCTACAGACGAACCCAATATTTATGCTTCTTTGGACTTTGTCAAGTTTTCGTAATACACTTGGGCACTTAATTATTACACTGTTGATGAAACAGCACGCAGATATGCAATTACCCACGTTAAAGCGCTATTGTAGAGAAAACCTACTATTTTTCTTTTGGGTAAGAGAAAACTTATTAGTCATCAAAAGATATACTTTCTCAGTTACGTTTTTCAAAGTTCAATTTTATTAATTTACTAAATATAAATAAGAGGAAGAAGCTAACGATAACATAGCTGGGGAAAAGAAGAATATTTTGACTGACCTAGAGTTAATTTGTGTCCATAAATATTAAATTGGGTAGATGCCAATTGCCATATACAGCGTAAGGATAGGTATATCTGGTGCTGCTGTGATTGGCATATGTCCTATCTGGTACACAGCCTGCAGAATTCAGCTTGTGCGGAAACAAAAGCTGGTCCAAAAACTGCAAACACATGGAATTGTTTGCCAAAAGAGACAAACACTTGAGGTCCACGAATGACTTGTGATTTGTGGTTTCCATCTATTATAGGCTTTAATAGTATTACACAATGAGACCCACCTGGTCTTTCTTATCTTTGTGTTCACAAATTAAAGAGGTTGACCAATGGCCACCAGCCAGAGAGGGGAAGGAGTGGGCTCTGTCCTGGTAGATAGAACACGTGAAGCTAAATTGGGGATTGGGATTGGAACAGGGGATGGACCCCAGTTTAAGGAGGTAGTTTGGTTGGCAGTTAAGGCATTGAAAGGTGGAATTAGATCAGAATTGTGGCTCAAGTAGAGGACACTTCCTCTTTACCAACTGGGAATACGTGTATGGTGTACTTGGTTTGTGATGTATATGTAACTGATGCTGCTGTTGGGTGTTGAGTTCTGTTCTGGTAGCTAGTGACTGCAGACGCACGCTTTGAAATTGGACCCGGATGGACTTTGGCATTGACTACTGGTAAGCTCACCTCACGCCCTGCACTTGACCAGCTTTAAAGCCAAGTAAATCAAAAGCACAACAAAAGCAAATCCTAACTCACCAGGACCACTGCACCAGTCACCACCCCCATGATCCACCTATCCGATCTAAGCTTCGTTTTCTTCGCCCTCCGCGTACCACTACTGCTTCTATTTTGTCTTTTAAAAGATGGAATTTTCACAATTATTATTCTTTGCACTATTGGCTGGTTTTATGACTGCTACCTTAATTAGTTTTCACTTTTCACTAGGGGCTACGCAGAATACAACCATGTATATATGCAATGGATTTAAATCCTCTCTCTTATAATAATAGTATCTTATCTTGATAGGTTGCAGGATTTAGTAATTATAATTTAAATATAATTATTTCTTTTTTTATTAATACCTTCTCCTATAATAGGAGAGGATCAAATCCATGTACTTACACAAAGAATGAGTAAATTAGAGATTTGTGAGCCCAAAAAGAAATCACCTTCGTCCTCTATTACATTATTATGCATCAAACTAACGAATGCCTTAGCACCAGGCGTATTTAATTTAGTAGAGTTTATTGGTTTTGTATTAGTTATTGAAAAATTTAAATTTCATCATGGTCTCTAATTGATGATTTTATCATTAAGTTAGTTTTTATTTAAAAATTAATTTAATTGATTTTTAAATTTTTTAGACACTAATTTAAATGATATAATAATCTATAAATAATTACAAATAAAATTAAAATATCTTATGAATTAATATAAAATCAATAAAAAATTTTAAAAATTAATATAATGATTTAGTCTTTAATTAATCTGCGTAAAAAATATCATTGAGTATTAACTATGGCCTATCGCCAGTTCAATCTCCCAAGCTCTTAAAGCTCATAGATCCACCCTCTAGGTAAATTCTCTAATGGGACATTTCTTACCTCGATCTCTGAAATGCATAAAATAAATGTATATGATAACTTTAGCTATATGATTGTGTTTGAAATACATAGCTAGCATTTTGACTTTTTGACTTCTTATTAATTACTAGTGCTAGTGTGAAACCCTTGAGGTAACAAATAGATTTCCTGTGTCTTATATTGCACATGATTAGCATCGTATAAACATGCGATTAAAGTGTACGATACATTTATTAAAAAATAAAGAGTAAAGTTAATAATAGTTGATAAAAAAAGTGAACTTGTTTAAATTTTTATAAAATAAAAATATTGAATAATAAATCATGAACATGTGAAAGCCTATTTTCTTAAGTTTATCATCAACAATTAACACTTGTATTTAACTCTTTAAAATTTATTCTACATTTTAAATAACCCAAATGCAAAATTGGGATACATTTTATTTTCTTCTGATTGATGAGAGAAAAATAGTACTCTGTAATAAGTGTATAATCTCTATACCACTCAAATGTATGTTAGCTTTAGATTTTGTGAGCTCTAAAATCCATTTAGCCTCTCATATTAATTTCTATAAGTTAATCTTACTGAATTAATCGCCATGAATTTTAAAGCACAAAAATTTATTATGAAATAAGTGTAATAACTAGCTACGAGGTGTGGCTTAGTTGAAAAATTAAGTGCTATGTAGACATACTTTATTTGTAGTGTTAAGAATTCAAAATTAATTGAAAGCACTTTATGATTAGAGTCAAGCGAAAATTTAAGTAAGAATTAGTTCTTCATTTAAAGAATGTAAGGGTATCTTGTAGTTTTTTATTAAGAAAAAAAAAGATTTGATTTTTTTGATAGAAGACCAATCGATTTTTTTAAAATGTCCCCATAACACAAATTTTTTAATTTAATTTTTATATTTAGTAATTAGATATTATAAAATTAATATTTATTTTATAATATTTAAATGATTTTTTTAATGAAGTTTCAATTCTCTAAACTTTAAACACACTAAGAAACTTGTAAATTGATTTTATAACTATATCACCATCTCAAGTGGGTGCATGGTATATAACAAATGCGGTTTCCACTTGTTTAATTTGAGAGCTTCAATAACGGAGCATATTTTTATTCCTTATAGCAGTTTAATTCATTATGTAGTTTTAAAAAGAATACTATGGCACGGAATCTGAAAACATTTGCATCGTTATAACTTGCAGATTAAGTTGTCTGCTAGTTTCTAAGCTAAGCTACTATCTATGTCGATCTTAATGTTGTTTATATATATATATTTTCGATTTGAGTGTATAGACCTATTCTTCAAGTCGATCACAAGGTAGCTAAGGGTTTTCCGATGCATATATAAAGATATTTTTTAAACTAATGCTTAGGAAGCAAGGGCAAGAAATAAACCTCTTGTGTGCTTCGACACAATGGCTTGGTTAGTAAACATGCTAACGTTAACTAGTTAATAACCTTCTCTCAAAGTATCTAGTCCTCGATGCCCCTCATATTTTATAATATATAATTTTATTTTTTTGTATATTATAAAACTATTACTACGACTTTAACTATGTGATTATTATTTAATTTATTAAGAAAACAAATACTATCAAATAGAAAAAAGTGAAATATAATCATCTACTCTTTTTAATTTTAAATTTACATTTATACTGTTATTATATTTATTTATTTATGTAATAAACATTTAAACATATATATATATATAAGGATCATTTAAAAAAATTAAACAAAAATAACAGATGAAAATTGTTCATGTTCTCTTAATTAATAATAATAATATGAATATATTTTTTTATAGAATTAATATTAATTATTAGTTAACAAACTTTCCTTCGTATACTACTTTGGAAATTACAGTATTAGGCCTAAGGAAAAAGTCAGAAACATTTTCAGGCATTGACGACAATTGGTTTATATATATTTTTTTTGTTGAGTACGTATTTAGGCAAAGGATTGGTTAGAAACTTAATTTGTTATAGTTAAAAGGTCGTTTTCGTAATATTAAGAGGCAACATGAAAATTATTATTAACTAGACCGTTGGGTTTTTATTTTAATTTTTCTTTTCCCACTAATTATTCTCTTAACTCCAAACCTAACACCAACCCAAAGCATCAGGCCCGTAGCTTTTCGCCGGCAACTGACCTGCGTGGCAGATTATATACGGATGGATCTCTTATGAGTAAACAAATCAATATATATTTTGCATAAATATTTGACCAAATTTATAAAAAAAAACGGTATAAATAACGTTGTTGTTGTTGTTATTATTATTATTGTTATTTATAAATTACCTTAATCGAAAATACCCATTCACTTTAGGACGGGGTAGAAGAGGTGTGCATAAATTAAACACAAAAATATAGAATAAGATCTTTAGGTGATAAAAACGAAAGATTTTTTCTACATTGATTAATTTCTACTATATTTAAAATAATGGACTCAATCCAAAAAAAACATCATTGAAACTTTTCTTTTCAAAAATATTCTTCTATTTATTATTAATTATTATATTTTTTCTAAATTAAACTATATTTTATTATTATGGAAAATAAAATAGTTATTGAAATTTTCATATTATAATAGTTTTTTATAAAAATGGGAAATATAATTTTTAAGTTTCTTATTAAGTTGCTAGCAAGTATAACACTTTTTCTTATTAATAATGTATTTTTTATCATATATAAAACAAATTTAAAATTTTCTTATATCATAATTTAGTTCTTATAGATATTTTTTTAAAATAAATTTATTGACAATGAAAATAATATATTTAACAATATTTTATAAGCTCTAAGATAAAAATGTCATAAAAAAAATATATTAAATTTCACGTGCAGTCAAAAACTAAATCATAAGATTTTTTTTTGGGGGTCTTAATTCATAAGAATTCACACGAGTGATTTTGGCAAGAAAGGATGACATGGTGGAATACTGAAAGCCCAATTGCTTATTATGAGCATTTGTGAAGGGTCATTGGCTGTCTAATATTTCTGCAATGATAAATAATTAAAGAACAACGAGTGCGGATTATACTCAAAACTACATATTTTAGTGGGTCCTCTTAATTAAAGTATCCAAAACAATATCCAATATAATATAATGATGATGATTGATGACCCCCTAAGGAATCCAATAATAATACGGAGTCAAAATCTTGTTATCATTGACATGATTACCTGTATAGGTGTGGATTCTCAATGGCTAATTACGTTAGGAATGTAAGAAATTTTTCGTGCCTTCCTTTGATTTTCATAATAAGCTTTATTGTTCAACTTCAACCATTTTAACATAACTTAGTGCTACGTGAGAAATAAGAGAGATTATTGATTGTTGATTACTAAATAATTAGTTAAAATTAAAACAAATTAAATAATATAATACATTATCAATAATAAAAATAATGTGATTGTGAAAGTCTTATTTTTTTTTTGTGAATCAAAATATCTCTATAAAATTTGACTCATTTAAATTATTTTATAAGTCTAATATTTTTAAATAAAAATAAAAATAATATAATTTTTTTTATAAATATAATTTTTTAAAATAAATCAAAAATTTTATATTTAAAAATATAATTTATTTTTTCTATACTAACACTTCGTATATTAAAAGTCTCTGATGTTTGACGCACATATGTTTGTATCAAAATTCCCTCTGTCTACCAACTTATCTAACTTAAAAGCAAACTGAGGACCATTATTATCTTGGAAATAAAGAGGATAGTTGCTAAGCTTCCTCCAAAAAGCCATATTAATTTCGGCCATTTGTACAATTCATTGAAAGATGTTCCAAAATTCCAGTTAGAAACACATTTCATGATACTTTCTCTTTTTAAATTGCACAAATACTAACTTTTTTTGGATGCACTACGAAGAGACTCAAACCATTCAGCATAAATTAATTTGAGCAAATTGATCCCAATGAAGAATGCTTGTGTTGCAAAGCACACTGAAGTCTCAGCACTCTATGTACGTAATATAACCTAAAATTTTATATCTTTTAATTTTTGAATCTCATCCTGCTTAGATCAGCCACAGTGGCAAGTGTACTTTGTTGATGTCCTCACCAGGGTACCTCTTACTGTATATGATTAGTGGACCCTTAACTTAAGATTCCATCTGAATCATCTTACCTTGGATTTTAGGATTTATAGAGAAAGAGCCAAAGAGATAAGGCGATTTAACTGTAACTTCCCTTTTAAGACCAAAACAAAATTTCCTTTCTTCTGGATTACTCTAACATCTTGTTTTCTTTGTTTTTTTTTTTCTTTTTAAATCAATGGAGGGATATATCAAATTATAGTATTAAACTTAATATATCCTTTGCTGATGAACATGTCGAAAACCGTTTTTTTTTTCTGTTTTCAAGTTAAAAATAAGAAAACCGACAATGTAAAAGGGTATCTATGTCAAACAAGAAGATACGTTACTTTCCGGTTCCCTTTCAGCTGCCATAAAAATACAAGACCACGATACATAAAATTAAATATAGGTTTTTCAGCGTTACCAAAAATAAGTAATTTTCATTTTTCACCTAATTATTTCTTTAATGGAGCTAATTAATTACATTTGAAAACAGAAGCTTCCACCTGAATGTATTTTTACATGACGCATGCAAATACCTCCTTTTACTTTTTTGAGACAATGTGTCAGCTGTTTCTTAAAGATTGTTTCAAACACCGACGACAACAACAGAGGAGCAACGAAGCAGCACATCAGATCTACCGATTCCGTTAGCTTTCAAGTTTCGAAACTCGCAGCACGGGTTTCCAGAACTCGGTTTCAGCCCCGCGTTTATTCTCGTAGCTCCCACTCATCCGTTGCGCTCTTATACGCTACTCTCTGCCTATCTGCCCCTGTTTTGGGCCAATGACTTGACCCACCGAGTTCTACAATTTCGTCTGCATTGAAGGGTCGCTCACTGGAGCGGTCCTCTCCGGCGGTTTTTCGGAGCTTTGGTTCGTGACGTAGTTCTTTGGGGCCAAAATCCATGGGGAGCTCTTGTGAAACCGGGGTTTTGGGTCGGTGACGCGTGGAGCTGAGGCGGTGGAGGGGTGGGGTGGAGTGCGGGGAGCGAAGATGTTCCGGTCCGCTAGATGGAGGAGCGAGAAGAACCGGTTCAAAGCTGTTTTCAAGCTGCACTTCCATGCCACCAAGGTAGCTACAGAGAATTAGCTTCCCTTCAGTTTTTATATTCCTGTCATTTTTTTTTTTTATCTTCAATGGTATACTTGACTGACATTGAGTTCTTTTGAAGGAAAAACTCAATCTAGTGGTTCTGTTTGGCTTCTGAGGAAATGCCTTTTTTTTTTCCTCTTCTTGTTTTGATTGATCACAATCTTGACCCAAGACAATAAGAATTTGGGTCCGATACGCCTTCTGTGATCAAATTTGGTCTGGCTTGGAACACCTACTCTTTTTTTCTTTTTCTGAATTTTAAAACAACATTTAAATTAAAAAAATATATACAATTTTGTAGCCCCTATTTCGGTTTTCTGGAAAATCAAGCGGAGCCTGGGATAGAGTCTAAATTTTGATGATAGTGTTATGGCGCTCGCTGCCTAATGCAGTTGGGTTGAGAATTAACGTCGTGAAATGAGAGATTCTACTTTGCAATGCAATTTCAGGTGCTTCAATCTGGGGTGGATGCATTGGTGCTGTCTATAATTCCAGGGGACATTGGAAACCCAACTACGAGATTAAAGAAAGCTACAGTTCGAGATGGAGTTTGTAGATGGGAGAATCCGGTCTACGAAACAGTCAAATTTATTCAGGAGCCTAAGACTGGGAAAATCAGTGAGAGAATATATCATTTTTTGGTTTCAACGGTATGAATTCTTCTCTCTTGATCCTTAACTGTTAAGTAGTTCACTTCTATCAGGCGGTTGCATATGTCACAATGTGATCTAATTTCTGGGTTCTGTGTAGGGGTTAACAAAAGCTAGCTCCATTGGGGAGGTTTCTATAAACTTTGCAGATTATGCCGAGGCCACAAAGCCCTCCTCTGTTTCTCTTCCCATCAAGAATTCTCGTTGTGATGCTGTTTTGCATGTTAGTATTTTCTCTCTTCCATTTTCTGAATCTTTTTTTTTTTTTTTAAATTTTCTGGAGATAGGGCAGCTTGAAATTTCAGGGAAACCTAATCAAAAGTTTGAGTAAAGTCAAAGCATTGTTGATCTGAGTAAATTTGATATGTTGCTTAATAAACAGGTATCAATCCAAAGGCTACAAGAAAATAATGATCAAAGGTACAAGGGGAAATGTCATGGTTATTTTTTCTTTTTCAGGTTATAGAGTTTGCCTCAAACTTAACAGTTTTTTATTATGAGGATCTTATTGTTCAATAACTTTTGCAGAGAGGAAGAGGAATATGAAGATGCCAAACTAAAATCTCATGATAAAAGCTTAAGGAACTATTTTGGAAATGGAGATACAGATGAAAGCACTAAAAGTTATACTTCTGAAGTAAGATTTTCACTCATTTGGGCTAGGAATTATTTTAACTTCTTTATATGTCTCAGTCTATAAGAGAATTTTTCCCACATTTTTCTTGGAAGAGGGGGCGGGGGTTGTTTGTTTGGTGCATAAGTTACTATCATGTTTTCATAACTAAAATTTTCCTCACTATATAGATTCAGCAGTCATCTCCTTTCTAAGTACATAAATTATCCATTTTCTTCTATTCTGGGAGTTAAAATTTATGGAAATTATTAAATTTCCTCTTTCATCAATCATCAATAGAGCTGGATTGAGTGCTATCAGAGATCACACTGGGAATGGTCAGCTGGTTCGGAACATGGTTTGAGTATAGATGATTCAACAAATGGTTCTCATGATGGCCTTCCTAGGGAAAGGTCCCAACAGGCATCCGATATGGAGATTGAAAGACTCAAGGCTGAACTTGCTGCTTTGGCCAGGCAGGTGGATGTGTCAGACTTGGAACTACAGACTCTTAGGAAACAAATTGTAAAGGAAAGCAAAAGAGGGCAGGAGCTCTCAAAGGAAATCATTATCTTGAAAGAGGAGAGAGATGCACTCAAGACAGAATGTGACAATCTCAGGTCTTTTCACAAACGCATGGATGAGGCCAAAGTGAGAAACAGGTCACAATTGGAAAGTGGAGATCTTCATACTCTTGTTGAAGAAATTATACAAGAATTGAATTACGAGAAGGACCTGAATGCAAATCTTCGATTACAGGTAAAGAAGATGCAAGAATCAAATGCTGAACTGGTTCTTGCTGTGCAGGACCTGGATGAAATGTTGGAGCAGAAAAATAGGGAAATACATAACCTTTCCAATAAATATGAACATGGTAAAGCTTCCCAAGAGTTAGGGGTAAACCTCTCTAAATGTGAAACAGATGACGATGAAGAACAGAAAGCACTGGATGAGCTTATAAAGGAGCACAGTGATGCCAAGGAGACACACTTACTTGAGAAAAAAATAATAGACCTCTATGGTGAAATAGAGATGTATAGGAAAGACAAAGATGAGTTGGAAATGCAGATGGGGCAGCTTGCGCTAGACTATGAAATATTGAAACAGGAAAACCATGGCATTGCATATAAGCTGGAGCAGAGTCAACTGCAAGAACAGCTAAATATGCAGTATGAATGCTCATCTCCTCCTGCTGCTGTAAATGACCTTGAAAACCATATCGAGAATCTGGAAAATCAACTCAAGAAACAGTCGGAAGAGTTCTCAAATTCTCTGGCTACCATTAGGGAACTTGAAACCCATATCAGAAGATTAGAGGGGGAACTGGAGAAACAAGCACAAGGATTTGAAGCTGATCTAGATGCTGTGACATGTGACAAAGTTGAGCAGGAGCAAAGAGCCATCCGCACAGAGGAAGCTTTGCGAAAGACCAGACTAAAAAATGCTAATACTGCTGAGAGGCTTCAAGAGGAATTTCGAAGGCTCTCAATGCAAATGACCTCAACATTTGATGCAAACGAGAAGGCTGCCAAGAGAGCATTGACAGAAGCAAGTGAACTGCGTGCACAGAAAAATCTACTGGAAGAAATGCTGCATAAAGTCAAAGAAGAGCTTCAGTTAGTCAAAGATGATTATGAGGTAAAACTGAATGAACTTTCCAACCAAATAGATACGATGACAGTCCAAATACAACAGATGTTGTTGGAAATTGAGGACAAGTCCAAGCAGCTCGAAAATCAGAAGATGCATGGGGAACAAGTTAGTAGGGATTTCTCTGAGGAGATCCGGATGCTAAAAGCTGAGAATGAAAGGCTTAAAGCAGAGATTTCGTGCTTCTGTGAGCAAGTAGAACAAAAAGAAATTATTAGAACTGACTTGGAACTTATGAAGAAATCAGTTCAGGAATCTGAGACCCTGTTACAGAGAGGAACTGTGGAAAGTAATGAACTGGAGAGTAGAATTGCATTATTGAAGAAGGAAGCAGAGCAGTCACTTAATGAACTAAATAGGGTGAGACATCTCAAGGATGAAAACGAGACAATGGCTAGATTCTTGCAGTCAGAGTTGGAAGCAGTTAGAGCTCAATATAGTGTCTCGAAACATTCTCTTTTGGAGGATGAGGCTGAGAAAGAAAAACTAAGAAATCAAGTTTTCCAGCTAAAGGGTGAACTAAAGAAGAAGGATGATGCATTAACCAACATTGAGAAGAGGTTCAAGGATAGTAATGGACGCACACAACTTTCTGATGGAACTAAAACCATTCCAAAGAACAAAAAAACTGCTTCAATTCCTCAGAATTCAAAAGAGATGGCAAGTCTGAGGGAGAAAATAAAAATGCTCGAGGTAACTTTACAAATCCTTGTAGTCTGAAGAGATAGGTCCTTTGAGAAAATGCATGATACTCAAATGCTAATTCCTCTATTAATATTTTCATCTACTATCCATTATTTTTCACTCTTTTATATTTTCATTGAATAAACTAATTTACTTGTAGCAATTGAGGTGGGCATGTTAATGAAAAAGGGTTGTTTATGACAGGGCCTGATAAAGTCAAAGGAAACTGCCTTGGAAATGTCAACAACTTCATTTTTGGAGAAGGAAAAGAAACTCCAGACCAAAATTGAGGAGCTGGAGAACAAAGTGGTGGAATTCAATCAGAGTATTTCTTTGCAGAAGGTATACTTAGTTATATAGTGCAACACTTAAGAAATTTGCAAACATTAATGAAAAAATTTAAGCCCCTTAGTCATTGGCACATCCATCAAAATGCATTGATGAATAATGGCAATAAGACAATTTTCAATTATTCTTTTCTTTTTATAGTTTGTCTTAGGCAAAGTTTCCTAGCATTTTTGCTCCATAAAGTTGGAATTACAAAGCCAGTCTCCCTTGGCATCTAGATTAAACTTTGATGTTGATATATGAAGCTACTGAATGGCATATCTGGAATAAATATACATTGACATGCCCTTCAAACAGGCTGTTGAGGATAGCAGTATTACTACTTCAAATGACAGATCTGGAGAAGTAAGAAGTACAGTTGAGCATCTCAACGGTACTGCATTTGTGTCTGAAGAAAACGGGGTTGCATTGTTATTCAAGAGGTCTGACTAATTTTCTACTTCCCTTCCACCTCCATTTTTTCCCCTATGACAATAAGAAGACAGTTTAGTAGCAGTCTGGTGACTGTTTAGTTTGTATATGTTACTCTTGTAATCTTATGAATTCAAGCTATTGAATTGTTTAATTATTGACTATTTTCTGGCCATGGCAGCATTAAAAATTTGCCAGAGAAAGAAGTAGAAACCTCCATGATCGATAAAAGGGACAGCAATCTTTGTGACATATTGGCTGAATTATCGTCATTGAAGGAAAGAAACAAATCAATGGAAAGCGAACTAAAAGAGATGCAAGAGAGATACTCAGAAATGAGCCTCAAATTTGCGGAGGTAGAAGGTGAAAGACAAAAGCTCGTTATGACTGTACGGAACATCAAGAGTACTCAGAAGGGCTAATAGCTTCCTCCTGCAGTGTACAGTTGAAGCGGGTGGGCGTTGCAGCACTGGAAACACAGTTTAAAATGAATAAATTAATGTGTACATTGGCAAGATATATATATTTTCTTCCCCTTTCTTAGCCTTGTTTTTTGCTTCCAAATGCTTAATGTGTTCCCCATTGGGTACCATTTTGCAAAGTTATTTGTAATGCCAAAGTGTTATATTTCGTTAATATTCAAGTATAAAATGAGCAGTTCTTTTATTATATTTTTTGGGCATTTATATACGTATTATTTTATTGTATCTTTTTTTGCATTAATTGTATCTTCTAATATAAATCGTCTGTTCTTTTATTGATATAAGTTATATACATTTTTTGGGTATTTTATATACATATTTCTTTTATTGCATCTTTTAATTGACATAATACAAATGAGCAGTTATTTCACTTTAGCGGTTGAAAATGCTTCTTCTGCTCCAGAGGCTCCTTTAACTAATTTCTTTGTGGTTTTGCCGTCCAGAGTTACAACTTCCAAGCTTTCTGCACTTCGGAAGAATCGTTGTCACAGATCACTCCTATTTTTATTTTTTTTTGATTTTTTTAAGCTTGGGAAATACTTGACTTCTATTATAAATACCCATAAAAGTATATACTAAATTCATTTTTGGCTAAGGTTAAATTTGGATTGAGTAGTGAACGTTTCGGCAGCTGAAGCCAATGAACATGTTGTATTGGAAATGAGAATCACAGTTACTAATTTACACCCACGATATCATTTATATACTGCACTATATACTAATCACTGTAACATGAACTGAACTGAATTTCTAACAGATTAACTAACTATTACTCTCTACAAGTAGAATAAACAGAAATAGAAAGAAGGAAAATGCTTAATTTAAATATGTATGTTTAGATTATCTTATTTTGTGATTATAATAATTTATAATCAAAATCTTATTAAAAAAGTTTTTTAAAAAATGATTTTTTTAAAATTATTCCCAAATATGCACAAACTTAAAATTTTAAAATAAAATTTTACTTTTTCTTCATTTTTTTTTTCAATCCAAACATATTTAGGGAGGAACATAAAAATTTAAAAGTCAATGCTCAAATTTTCAAGCAATTAAGATCTCGAGACACATGAATTCAACAATTGCATTAAAATTTATTATAAGGTATATTTATTACATAATTTTAAAATACAAGAATATTAATAATATATTAAATGTAATATTTATAAATGACTTATTTATCTCCAATATTATATGATTTGTGTAAACGTACACTTGAATTAAAAGGATTTCCACCTATCTTTATATACATACAAAACATCTCCGACCAAAAATAGATAAAAGGAAAGTTATATAGTACTCTCTTCCCTTGTATTATTGTAATATTTAATTTCCACTTGACAATATTATTAATTGTCGAATAATTATTATATTCATTAATAGCAATGATGGACATATATTTCCCACTCCCACAACAAATAATCAAATATACATTATCTGGGAATATACACATGTTCCTGTATGTGCATTAAATATTTTTTGTCATCCAGAAAAGGGGGAATTTCACGCGATCGAAATGACGGTGACGTATGAATCTGCGTATAATGAGACCGTAGTTTATAAAATAATCCTTGGACTCATTATGTATCACATGTATATATACGTATAATTGCAACTACTGTATCCTACCAAACGAGGACAGAATAATAGAAGAAAATAAGAAGGAAAAAGGAAACCATAATTCCATGAGTTGAAGCCGCATATATAACAATTTTTTTCACAAAAAACTCGCCACATGTGCAGTGATATGATCAAATAATTGAACGAGTTTAATTTTGATTTATTATTAATAAAAAAAATTTATATTATTATTTAATTATAAATTATTAAATTATTAAAAAATATTAATTAAGATAGTAAGTATTTAAAAAGTTAAATATTTAGTATAAGATAATATAACGTTTGATAATATAAAATTTGATAATATAATATAAGATAGTCTAAGACTTAATAGTAAAAGGTTTAACTGTAAGAGAAAAGTATGGAGGTGAGGATTATGATTGATTTGAAATTAAAGTATTGTATTTTTATTCAACCTGATATAAAATAATACTATTAAGTTTTATCAGGTTATTTGAGGCTTGATTAAAATATTCTATAATTATTGAATAAAAATGAGTAGAGTGGATAACTTTATCTTATCAGATATCATACCAAACATATGATAAAATAAATTATATAATATCAATTTATAATATTAAGTTTTATATTATGTATTAAATAGGACTTGTAATTAAATGATAGTGTATGTAAAAAATTTTATATTAAATATTGATGAAAGTAAAATCCTAATTGAATACGCAAATGCTTGTAAAGCAATTTTCAAAAACATAATAATGGGATCATGAAGAATCAACGTTGCTGTGCATAGCATACAGACAATGACTATAGAATTAGGCTTGAAGTATCATACCATACTAAGAATGCGACCACCATTAATTATGTGCTGCATAATTAGCTTTGCAGAATATGCAGGCAGCACACCAAGATTGGAAATATTAATGCAGGTACCAAATTTAAAGGCGCTAATAACTGACTATCTTGTTATGTGTTTATTTTCCAGCAAACCATTATTCTACCGCACATGCATTCTCACTAAAAGTGTGAAACTTGTTGAATTCAAAGTCAGGAAGTTTTTTTTACTTATTATTTACATATACGAAAAAAAAGAAACAAATATGTGTATATATAATAATATTAAATGATTCACAAATAATTTTTTTTAATTATTTATAATCTCAAATGAAATTATATGTAAATAAATTGTATATAATAAATAATATAAGTTAAACAGTCAAGTTTTAAATTTTTAGATTCAGCTTTGTATAACCAAATAATTTAATATTATGCCCAAATTTAATTTTTAACAAATAACTGATTTGAAACGACGACCAAACTTTTTTTTTTCATTTGTGATGATAAATAATTAAATTTGGAAACAACCTAACTTTTCAATGATCGAGCTGAACTCATACCCAAACGCTGGCAATTGGATATGGATTACTGCCACAAAACTAAAGATGTGAGCACTTTATCTTAGGTTTCTAAACAATTAATGGTAGTAAAGAACCACTTAAAAGTTTTAGTTTGCTAAAGATTCTTAGATATTTAAAAAATAAGATATTTTTTATTTTTTATTATTTAATAATAATCATATCAAATTTATGAATTATTAATTATTATTAAATAATATAAAATAAGAAAAAAAATTATTTCTTAATCACTTAAGAATTTAAGTTTGCTAAACAAATGCGTGCTCTTCATCTTAAGTTGCTTAATTAGCAATGATCTTTGTAAAGGCTCATGAATCTATTTTATTTACGTCTAAGTTAATGCTTCAAATTACTATAAAATTGAGGACTTTAACATTAATTAATTAACCATGAAACATGGATCGAATCGATGCTCAATCTATTTTGTGCTAACATATAATTAATGAAATTTAATGCTCTATAAAACTGAGAACTGCAAATATCTTGCTCAACCCTATTACTCGTGGAAGTTTTTAAGCCTTGTCGCGTGTTAAATAACAATTTAACTAGAAAACTCAAAATTTTAACTAGGTTAAGGGAGAATTTTATTCAAATATATCTGTAATAAGTAATGGGAGAAGGCCTTTTCTGACTTTCAGTGACCCAAACCTGTCAATTAGAGCTATATTGACTTGAAAAATGATTCCCAATAATTTTCTACTTCTGTCGCTATATACAGTACATGATCATCTAAAAGAATGTGCAGAAATTGATCGAAGACGGCTTCAAAGATCACATTGAAGTTCACAAGCATTTTGTTCAGTCTTAAGGAGAATAATTATATTTAAGGACAGCAATTAAATTCATTAATCCATCACTTATTTATTTTATTTTATTTTATTATAATAATAAATTTAATATATTTAATTAAAGATGAATAAAATAAATATTTATTTATTAAAATAAATTAATTAATAAATTAAATATTATCTATTAAAATAAATTAAGAATAAATTGAATAATTTTTAATAAATTTAATCCATTCACTCCACAATACATCTAATCTACCTGTCACCCACAGAGAATATTAACGGGGCTACTGAAATAGATCTAGAAAAAGTAAGCGTCGTGCGTGTTTGCTAACTCGTTAAGGAGAGTCTGTGAGAACTACAGTGCAGCGACACTAACTACATAGGGCTTGTCGAAAATCTTGCCCGACGGTCACGGCTTTCTGTTGACCGAATGTTCAATCAATTACGGCTTTACTTTTACTGTTCCATACCAAACTTTCAAAAAAGTAGGGTAGCAATTAATAATGAGTCAACATATAATTTATAATTAAAATTTTAAAAAGAATTTAAAAAATTATTTTATTTTAAAAATTAAATTTTACTAAATGTGCTAATATATATTTTGAGTCGGCTATTTTTACTCTCTCACATTTTTTGGTTTATTGCAAAGAATGTGCAAGGTTTAGTGTGAGGACTGGGAAAATATGTTAAAGTTTAGGTGAGGTGATATAGATGAGATTATGTCTATTGATGTCACTTGATGTCAATTCCTAAAAAAGTTTAATGTCACTTGAATTATGTCTTTTGAACACAAGTACGCATTTTTTTCCTTACACAATTTCACAATTTTATTATTAGATTTATTTTATATTAATGTTACTTTGAGTAAAAATAATTAGATAAATTACTCATTTAGTCTTTATAGTTTCATTTTAAATTTAATTTAATTCATACAATTTAAAAATGTTTTAAAAAGATCTCTTTAGTTTTCAAATAATGCAAAAATGATACATATAAGCTAACTTTGTTTCTTATTTGGAGTTAAACTATAGGTATTAAATAAAAACCATTTTGTATTGTTTAAGAATTACATGGACAGCTTTGCAACGTCTAAAAATTATAGGGATTTCTTAAATGATTTTAAATTATAGGGACTAAATTAAGTTTGGAATGAAACTATAAAGATCATATCAATTTAACCAAAAAATTTAGATTAATTTATTCATTGTAATAAAAGGTACAAGTTTCACATATTTATTCATTAGATTAATATAAAGAGATATAAAAATAGTACAAAATAAATATACATATCTCTAACGTATTTTTATGGATAAAAAATAGAATGTATGAGCTCAAACTCTACACGCACCTTTATGAATTTAAAATCTTCCTTTTTAATTGATACATTGCAAATTGAATATTTCATATTTGATTTTCTTTGTCTCGTAAAGTCGCAACAAGCAATAATGGCCGCTAGACAAATCACCCAGCTCGCAATGCTAATATCTTCCAAAAGTTCTTTTGTTATAATCAATTAACAAATATATAGTAACTAGCAAGCTAGGTTTTTCTTTTAGTCTTTTCATTTTGTGATCTATACGAAAGCTTATATGCGATGCCCAAACGTTATATATACATCTATGGTAAAATACCAAAGATCAAATATCCTTTTATTTTTTTGTCTTTCCTCTGTAAACAATATCTGTGTACTGTACATACTACATATATCTCTATCTGTATAATTTCCATGGAGCTCATGATCTCTTTGTATATACAACCTTCGCCAAATACTGATTACAAAACGTGTCATTCGGGAAAATTTAGAAAAGCAACGATGAAAATCACATAATCAAGTACAAAGACGAAGCAATATATATGTATATATATACTCAGATGGAATGGAACAATTAATTGGCGATTATTAATTTACATTCTGCCGCAGATTAATCCGTACACAGTGACAAAAGCCATTATAAGGGAATGATCTATGTCGGCCTCCACATCTAACGTTAAAACATCACTACCAAGTACAATCCCCGAGGCTGAGTGCTTCTGCTTTGCCTGCAGATTGCCAAAATAAACCTTAAAAATCAATACCAAACTACAAATTCAATTTATTACTCAAATTATATGTTGGAAAATCACAATAATAATTGATAAAGAGGTTTAAAAAAAGAAAGATGAGTTATTACATCTGCAACTATCTGTCCATCTACGTTCACTATCTTAAATGCTGTTTTGCCGCCGATTCTCTTTATGCAGTACTTTTCGCACCCCACTGCAATCCTGCAGGCTACTTTTCCAGTGATCATGTTATGACATCTTTTAACTTGAAACCATGGCTCCTCCTGGCTTTTACAATTAGAACCGCTGCATCTGTAGACATCCCAATGTCCAAAAGCAAGTAATCTCTGCAAAATTTGGTTCAAAAGAAGAAATTGATTAAAACCCATATATTTGCGTCATCTAATAATTGACAAGGCCACAACAATGGCTTGCTGAAAGTCATTGGCAGAGACTAGTACGTAGCAGCAGCTTTGTAGCTAGTTTATACCTTCTGTATAGTGCAGAGAACTCTGCCTCGCACATCCATAAGGTTAACTTCTCTTCTACCCTTTCTGTCATAGTTATCAACGCGATAAACGATCTCGCCATTGGAATCGTAGACGGTGCAACCATTGGAGTGGAACACGAGTGATTTCATCCATAGAGTGTATGTTTCTCTTCCGGAGGCCAGGCACGGAGAGGAAGTGGGTTCCCGAGGATAAACCTTGGCCATTGTGTGCCGACTGATGAGAGAAGAAAGGTGTTGTGTTCTGTGCGTCTGTGGTAGATGGAGGATGGGTTATCTATATGCCTGCCAATTTGGCAGTTACTTCAAAGGACCTTTTCAGAATATTTCAATTCAATATTAAGCACTCGTGGAAGGAATGCGGATTATTACTTTAAATTTTTATTGTGAAAAACAAAAATATAAATCATCTTAAAAATTAGTACCATATTAAAAAATCCAGAATATCATAACGACACTTTTAAGAAATACATAATAATTAATCAATAACTGAAAAAAGAAAATTATTGCCTAAACTACTTACACTCAATTTATAACAGTTAATTATTTTATATTATTTTATTAATTATTTCACATTATTGTTATAAGAATATAATTAAAAAATAATTAATTAATATTATTTTAATATTTGAAAACGTCATTTAATATGAATACAAAAATTTTTATTAAAAAATATTTATTTTAAACAAGAGAAAGTAAATATGAATTTGGCTGTTAGCACTGATCCATTTGATTAAACTTTTAGCGTAAAGGAAGTTTCCCTCATTTTCCTGAGCTGACTCATGAGTGATTGGCTGCCAATTACGGTGAAGTGGGGTCAGTTGAAGAGGGTTTCGGAAAAATTTAAATATCCTCTCACTTTTGTCTCTTTAATCACGTTCCCTCAATAAAATAATATCAATTTAATAAAATATTTTTTTAAATAAGAATTTATTATTAATTAGTAAAAGAATTGTATTATTTTGTTAAGTTGTCAATATTAATCATAAAAGCATGATTAAAAATAAAATAAAATAAAAAACAATAATTTTGAATCCAATTTGAAAGATGGGTACTGTTACTCCTTCATTGTACAGAGAGAAAGAAATCAGACTTGTGACTTGGCACTTGGGAGGCACGTCAAAGAAAGAAGTGGAGGGAGTCGTCATCTCCCATTAAAGCACGTTTTAGGCACCCAATGAGTTTGTCAATTAAGCAGAGAGCATCCAACACGGCTTAATTATTTATTTAGATGAGTTACTTTCTAAGTTGTGAATTCTATTTGAAACTAGCGTATTATATAAGCACTTATGATAAAGCTTTTCCTTTTTGTGGCATTATTAGCTGAAAACGTTGAAGGACATAACATTAACTATAGATAGGTTTAAGAACTTAAAAACAAACTTTAAATTGAGCCTAGATCAGTTCCAAATTATAAAGGGTGGCCACTGATGTCATCGCAGTGCATGCATTGCTTCTGCAGTTATCTTCTAACCTAGTGGTGGACGGCGGCTGTTGATGTCATGCACATAAGTGACATATTCTTAATTGTTTACTAATTGTGTATTTATCTAACCACACAGCATAATTAATCATTATCCTCTCTCTTTCTTTTGGGGTACGAAGTGGGTGTTAGTTAGGTAATATTCTCATAATATGCAGAGCTGAGTAATTTGCACTGATCCAAAAAGCACTTCTTATGGGATCACAATCAACATACAAGGCGTCAACGTAACCTTGGATTGGCTTTCCATATAGCTCTCGGTCAATCAAGCTTGATGGGGGAGAAGTAGTTAAAGCTAGCTATTGTTCTTTTTTTTTTCCCATGATTAATCTCCAACTCTAATTTGCATGATTAATTCTCTGATTCCCACACGCTGCTTCATGACACGTCAAATTAATACTAATAATAATAATATTATTATTATAGGTTATTGGTGTGAGTCAAATTCATATGCTTATTGCATAACAATTGACACAGTATACATAAATCATTACATATGCACATGTGTAAGATGCACATACATAAAATAAACATTTAACAAGCATGAAATTGAATGTGGACAGCCATATTCGACCGAATCAATAAAAATGTGTTTATATTATATACGTTGCTAAGAATTAATAATTACAAGTGAGTTAATGGTACATACTCAATCCGATTTTGTGGATTTGAAGCCAATGTTATTAGGTGGAAATGGTGTATGCATCGTGACAACCCACACTTCGGATACATACCTTTGAGACACCTTTTTGCCAAGGTCGTGAAATGTAATTCCAGAAGAGACAGTCCAAGGGACAGTACGTAACAGCCGAATTAATTAATAAACTTCTCATGAATAATATTCAGCATATCCATTTTTGTCTGCTCATGATATACATGATGATGGAAGTAATTAACTTGTGTATAATATATGGTCTACAGAAGAAAGCAACAATTAAACTAAACCCTCTCACGATATACATAAATTAAGAGACATATAATAAACGATTGGTGACTTGCATTAGTCCACTGTTTAATTGAATGGACCTTTTGTCTATCGGGTACCCTAAAATTAAACGACAATGAATGCCAAATCAGTTTATAAGGATAAAGTGGATTAAAAAAAAAATAGAAACAGTGATCGAATCATATGAAGAACAAATAAAAGTGGACAGAAACGTGTTATATGTATAATTGTGTATTGATAATAGCTGGGCCTGCTGATACATCTTCGCCCTTTTACACGTTTTTATATCGGAGGCTTCAACATTCCTTTTGCTCGTCTGCATGTCTTATATCACCCCACTTGTGCGTCTCATATGGTGGAACCTACCCCACCTGTTAGTTTGAATGTTTACCTAGGCGTAAAAAGGTAGTACACTGCGAAGATGCAGCTCGAAGAGCTTTGAGTCCAAGACTTCGCATGGAACGGTAGAAAAGAGGGGAGAAAGAAATGTGAAAAAAAGAAAATGAAAAAAAAAGAAAGAATTTAAGTTTTCTTGTTTGAGTAAAAAGTGAAAAAAAGAAAAGAAAAAAATACATGTGGGTCCATAAGAGTCAGATTGGCTTTAGTTGAGTAGGAGTTAACGTGCGTCCACGTACATATGGGCGGCCATCTATTGCCCATTGGTCTAAGCCTCTAAGGTGTCACAATAACTGACTCACAACAAAAGAAATAGGGGAATAGGTATCTCCCACTCCCAAGTCCTTGCTGAAGTGAAAAGAACAAAAAAAGTTACATTTTGTGGCCTAGAGAACTCGTATGTCATGCCTTGCCGAGCTCATCAACGCACTCACAATGCCTTGAAAATGGCCGTGACTCGACTCAAGGGGACATATATCAATTTAGAATATGGGGTGAGCTTCTTCATCAAATATTCAAGTGTATACCTGCAGATCAGTTTCAGCTGAACGAATGCTGTGAGCCTATAAGAATCCTCGCTTCTTATTGTGCGCGTAAATGGGCATAAGAAAGATGGAAAAGTCAAGAATTAGTCAAAATTTACAGAGAAATAATAAGTTCCTCGGAATCCAACACTTCTCAAGGTACATTACTGTTACTGCATATCAGTCTTTTTTTCTTGTCTTATTCTTGATTTAAATATAGTTTGTTTACCATAAAAGAGACTAACCTGAAATTTATATTAGTCTTGTAAGTGCGATGAATTTGCAATTCCGAGTGGAATTATCAAATCATCGTTAACCACGTAGGAACCTCATTCTCTTTTAGCATTATGCTGAGAAAGACGAGCAGTACTGGACTTGTTGGTTGGTGACGCTTCCATTAATTAGTGAAATTTGCTCTAGAGATCGATGGACTTCTACGTAGGGAACGCATATGATGATTATGGAAATTTTTGTAGATAAATATTATCTATTTTAAAAATTTTATTTAATAATTGACATGTATAATCAACTTTTTAACAAGTAACGTCTATTTATAACATGATCATACCAATTTTGTGCCACAAAGTATAGGAAAATGATTTTAACTTCAATGTTACTTTAACACAAGAGTTGGGGACGAAGGTTCAATTAAACCTCAGAGAAATTTATGACTAACTAATATTTTGTGAGAAAGATGATTGTAAGAAAGATAAGAAGTTCCACTTGCTCATAATGCTTAACAATCTAGCTATAGTTATACTTATTATCAGTTATTTTGCCCCATCTAATTAATTAGACTTGTACGAACACTTTTGTTTTTTCCTTTTTAAAATCCAAGCAGCATCAAGCGACCAAAGTTATCCTCGTCGTCACCTCCCTTTTTGTTGTTGGTGGAAAGCCTCATGCTATATATCAATTGACTAAATAAAACTTGACAAATTTATATCATTTAACTTTTTTAATAAAAATTATGACTTTTAAAGTATCTTAATATTTTGCGGGCCAAATTTTATTCTACTTTTTTTTTATGAACTAAGAGTATTCTTACATGATTCGATCCATTTAAACTGTTCTATAACCTAATTTTTCTGGGTCAAGAGTGATAATGATATAATCCTCCCATCATTCTATTCCAATCCTGCAATCCTTGCTCAAGAGACTTACTAAATTTAAGTTTTTAATTCAACCATGGATATTATGAATAGCTTAGGACTAGTTTCTTAGTAGTAATTGAGTTGTCGCTCATCCATTTTGAATTCAATCACTCATTTGTGGCTCAATTAGAATAATTATTAATCGGTGCTGATATATTGGGATACTGTAGGAATGTCAAAGTGTTAGCATTCAAGTAATTAGAGAAGGCTAAAATAGGCTGAATTATTTTTTTAAATTTTGTTAGTTATGTGTCTAGTCTTTTAATTGAAAAAAGATTTGAAACAAATATGCCACATCGTTCGTTGGAGAATTCGTGAAAATTCCTTCGGGTAAAATATCACTGCTATTCAGGTAATTATACTGTAGAAATGTCAAAGCTTTTTGCTAGCATTACCAAGCGGTCACCAAGGAAACTTGTAGAAGTGACGTTGTAATATTGTATCATCTAACGGAAACGAACGGAGATAGGCACGTCATGACAGATTGGCAGACTAATAAATTTGATTTAGCGGGTATAATAGCGTTTAATGTCGACTTTGCAAGGTATTAATTTCTAATGAAAATGTTTATATATTAATTAAAAACATTTCAATTAGAAATTGAAGTTACTTATAAACATTAATTATTTATTTATTTCGATACTACCTAACCATGGTGGTTGGCACGATCATAACCCTATGGCTAAAACAATAGTTAAAGAACATATCTTAATTATCACATAAAATTGAAAAAGTTAATTTAAAATTTTTTATAATAATTAAAAAAAATATATAGACATTAAATAACAATTGATCAGTTCATAACTAATAAGAATCTACGACTGCTCTTCTCTTAGCTGTCTTGCTCCTATTTTAATGGAAGATGCCGCTGGTGTTAGTCTTCCTCGTCTGCTCTGTCGTTTATACCCCCCCCCCTCCCCCCCAATTTCTTTTTTTCGTCCAGAAAAAAATCTATAACCGTTAAAAATTATTTTCGTGTGGTGATGATATGTGTACGCTAATTAATGTCAAAATTATGTGAGTTATTGCACAAATAAAAATGTTAAACCTCCCGAAAATACATACGGCAATGAATAATTGGACTGCTAAACTGTGCATGAGAAATGTCTGGGATTATGTGGTACTTTCGGGTAAAATAATATTGCTCATAATTAAGATCAATCATCATATATATATATATATGCCACAATGCCAACTCTTGATCACGACCAACGAATAATGTGATTAGAGAGGGATGGAGTAACTTACAAGCCTTCAGTAAAAGAGGTAGGTTCAAGTAGAAAGATTCACAGCAAAAATAAAAAAAGGTTCAAGTAGAATGATCGATGTTGATTGATAAGTACAACTGAGCTGTTGATATTTGTACTTAATCTTATGGACTTCAACGTTACTGCAGCTTCAATTTTAGGGAAATATTTTTTAATTTATTAATAATAGATAATTATACCGTTTACATGCAGGTTACAATGTAAAATTACGTGACCGTAGACAAAACACTGCTAAACGTACAATTATTATTTATTTTCCTCGTTCTTTTCTTCACTGTTTTCCTCTGTAGTAGGGCCAACTGACAGTATGTCTATCTTGCCAATCTTTTTAAGCTTTCCGGCTATCGCAACTGTGTCCATAGTTCCAACTACAGTCAACTTCTGCTCTAGCAGGTCAGCTGCAATTGAATCAACTCCTGCTTTGCCCAAAATATAACCACAAACATGCAAAAATATTGTAATTTTCATTTTAGAAAGTAATATATATATATATATATAGTGACTCGAAGCAGTATGTGGTCGATATATGGGCTGCAGGCTTACCATAAACATCAGCAACAGCCTCTATAGCCTTTTGCTTTGTTTTCTGATCAGCCATGGTCATGATCTTCAGCACCACTTTCTGCTAACAGATGGGTCTAAGTCAAGATTATTATTGAACTAGTGTGTGACTGCGAAGTAAAATTGAAAACACCCTGGAAGAAGAAAGTGAAGGAGTACGTATATGTTTTCATCAAGAGAGATCGACCGTACCTGGGTCATCATAAAAATATATATTGGTGTGTAGAACAATATTGTAGCAGAACCAGCAGATAATAATGAGTGGGGATTCTGATTAGGAGCTCGAACAATTCAATTGAGGACGATTCATGCTTTATATACTACACTAGATGTGCCAAAGCTAGATTCCATCTGACTTATGAGAAGTCGTAGTCAACGCTGTTGGCCTGCACTTCTAAATATACAGCTATTAATTCTATTACATGGCTAATTAAGCTTCTAAAAGTCAAGGGAAAAAGTAGACCCCCCACTATCTGGTACTTTTTTTGTACCATGACATTCTAAGCAGTTTCCGTAATAATAATTTTGTAGACCAGAGGATCTAGCTATATATATATATATATATATATATAGGATCATGGTTAATTAAATTCGTGGTGAATTGAATATAGCTTCATTCTGAGGTTTCGTTTCCTATTGGCCTTAAGTGGAATCCAACGGACTCCATCTTGAATTCTTGTGATCATTGTAAAGGTTCATGACACCCACTCATTCTCCTGTCAATTAAGCACCCATTCCCCAGCTATTCACCTTGTCAAATAGTTGGAGGGAATGAACTGGTCATTAACAGATGTCTAAAATACAATCTACAAATCACAATTAATTAGGTTTCAGTACTCTAATTTGTTTCTTTTTTTGCCTTCATTTTGTGTAAGAGGCCACTTTTAAGCCTTGTTTTCTTCTCCCTTAAGGTTCAAACTATCTCGGTTTTTTCCATTTTGACCCATCTTTCCCATTATTCTTATGCTCGTCTAACCCTTCTCTGATCAAGACACCAAAACACATTCCTCATTTTCCCTCTCACTTTGCTTCATAATCCCCTCCTGTGTGACTTTCGTCTGCTCTTCTTCCGTCTCACTATCAAATTGATGGTGCGAACGCTGGTTGATAGGAATGAGTAGGTGCAGGTTGGAATGGGTGAGAATATGTCATGTAACAAAATAGAGATTGTGTGATTAATGGGTGAGTTGGTCGTAAAGGGTTGCATGAGGTTGTTAGAATTCCTGAAATCTAGGTGATGCTAGAATATTCTGTAAGAGCTACGACACTATTGAGCTCTACGACAAGAGGCTGGTGGAGAGTGTGTGATTACTGGGTGAGTTGGTTGTAAAGGGTTTCATGAGGTTGTTACAATTCTTGAATTCTAGGTGATGCTAGAATATTCTATAACTATTATAAATATTCACAATTATGAAGCAATCGATCAGAGTTTTTATTCAATTTCTCTTCTCTATTTCTAGAGGTTCTTCTTGTCTCTAACTAGGAAGCTATTCTTTCCATTTTTTCTTATCAATTTGGTAATAGGAAAAAATGGAAAGAATAGCTTCTTATAAAAACTAACATATATATGTCAAAAGCAATTTATGACCTTTTTGGGAATTAGCAACATTTTTTATTTTTGACATTTTGGAGAGGGAAAAAGTTGGCCACATTTAAGGAAAAATCCTAAATACTTTTATAGTATTATATTTAATAGTTTAGATTCTATCTATATTTTATTATAAAAATATTATAAATTTAGTGTGATGAAGTATTTTATTTTGTGATATATGTGATATATTTACTAATTGTGCTATATTCTAAAAATATATAAGAATCCCTCCACGTTTAGACGCTAGTGCCATTTGTACCATGGGTTGCCTAGAAGCAATATTGCTATATGTCACTCTAATTGAGAAATTCTTAAATAATTTTAGTGTAAGAAATTTTTTTTATACTATATCATTAAACTCGACATGTTAAATTTGTGAGTCAATATTGTATTTTTATTATCTAAATAATAACATTAATTATTTTAATATGTTATGTGCTTATAAAAATATGGTATAAGAAAAAAAATTTAAATTAAAAGAGTCTAAGAATTTCTCTATCTTAACTAGTCATAGTGAATATTACACATGATCTTGAACCTAGCTTTGGGCCTCAATTTATATAGAATTGTGTTATACATTTCAGATAGTTATTTTCAAATTTAGATCCAAGCCCACCCTATGATCAAGGATGCTGCTAATAGACTTATATCGTACAAGTTTAAGTGAAAAAAATATTATTTATATTAAAATAAATGTAAAATCATTTATTTGAGAAGTAAAAAATTAACAGTAAGAACACAAATTATCTGATCATGACGACATATATTTTCATTTTTATTGAAGTAAAACAGCTATAGAAACAAATGCCGAAACCACATCATTTTCGGTGTGGTATTCTTTATCGAGTGACACAACAATTTTATTTTTAGTTTCTTACGGTGGCAACAACATGAAAGCATGTCCTCAAGTACTTATTGAATTTTAAACACCTAAATTATTTTACCGAGCATAAAATTTTGACTTTATTGTCGAGAACATCAAAATCAAAACCCACCACATTCCCAAAGTGACGATGAATATGGCATAATTTATACTTTATATAAACACCCCACTCGGTAATTTTTTTAATGCTTATCCTATAGTAATTATAATTTGTGTTCTTTTTAATACACAAATAACTTAACCGATAGTTTAGTTGATAAGTGTCGGCAAATTAATGATTTGTTTTGTTTTTTATATGCAATTATTTAAATGGATTTTAGCTAGAACTTGTCATTGAAAGTATTTTTTTTTCTTTTTTAAATTTCCAAACCAAAGCTTGGTCGTTAAATCAAAAAATAATTCAGGGAAGATTATACTTAAAATTTTCAATTTTTGAAGAAAATTAATAGTCTTTTGCTGTTATCCACCAAATTTTATAGATAAATTATCTCTAGAAAATAAAATTGTATTCTATCTAATTTTGTTATCAAAATATCAAATAGATATTAATTTAAATTTTTTAATACATAAATCCAAACTTATAATTAATTTGAAAATCTTGTCATAAATTCAAAAATTTTAAAATATCAAACCAACATTTTGATCTGAAAATCGATCACAAATTTGTTTACGTATACAACAAAGTTGTACTTCAAATTCTTTTTTCTCTGTCTGTCTGTCTCTCTCTCTCTCTCTCTCTCTCTCTTCTCTTTCTCCGTTTCTTCCTTTTCTCTGGCCTCAAAGAGCCATTGACAAGTTGCAAGCCAAAACTCAGAGTCAATAGCAACGATTATCGGTTGTCCTTTTATTCTGCCTTCCATAATTTTTGCTCTTCCCTTTTGGTCTCATTGTTTTTCATTTGTCAATTTCGATACCTCCCTATATATTTTTTATGATTTACTTTAACTTTTAACGTAAAAATGAATTAATTAGAGATGCATTTTTTTTCTTTTTCAGTTATATTTCATATGATTTTTTTTAATATGATTTCATATGATAATGTTCTCTCCATCAAATGTAGAAAATTATATTCGAATCCTCCTTCCTCCATCTAGAAAATGCTAAACAGATGTATTTTTCGTTTTTGCTAGACTTATTTTTAATTTACTAAATATATGCATAAAATAAAAATAAAAATCGGTTAAATTTAAAACATTTTGCCAATTGATATATCCGGCTATTATTGTTCTATGAAATTTTGCTTGATTTTGACTTGGATTTCTTCGGTGTTTGTGATAATTTCATGGACAAAATATTCATCAAGTTTTTAAAATTAATTTAATGTTTTAAAAATAAATAAAATATTTTATATTTTTATCATTTACTGGCCAATTTTTTTAAAAATAAAACGCATTGGTTTTTTTTTATTTTTTTTATTTAAGCACAAATGATTTGAAAATATCAACAAAAAGTAAAAAGGTTAAAGTGGAGACAAATTGTTATCTGAAATTTTAAAACTCTTGAATTGAATTGTTTTAAGTCAAAAGATTTGCGACTTCGGACTTTTTTTTAATCAATCTAGAAGTTGCAAAAATTAACCTATCACCAATTTTTTTTTTTTTGCAAAATATAAGGGATTTTTAGTTAATTAGAAATTCAATTTTTTTCCTAATAAATTACGGTCAAATTCTACATAAGTAAGTATTAAAATAATGTACTCTTAACTTTTCGTACACGTTACAAAAGCATTAATTTAAAAATAAATGCAAAACTTATGCATTTTCATTGCATTGATTAAATAATTAATAACAGCATTAATTGCTCCTTATATGGTCAAAAATCACAATCAAGATTTTTCAAAATTAATTCGTCACAGGGACAAGTGTCTAGATTTCAAAGCGCAAACCAGCTGCGGAGTGTTCTTGATTGTACAGTAGTTGTGATTTGCGAAGGATGATTGCTTCCCCAGTTAAGCGAATTAAGACCGACCACACTACATGGCCACATAATTCCGTTTCGCTCGCTCGGAAACACCTCTCACGGTGGCCGAATTTGATTGGCTGTTTTAAATTACTTGTATTTTTTATTTTTTACAAAAATTTAATTGCAATAAAGAATTTTTTTTTATTTTTTTGAAATATTAAATAAACCAATTTAAGGACAATGTCAATTACATATAAATTTTTACACTCACATTTTTTAATATATTAATTTATGTTAATTATAATTTCTAAGATTATCCTCAATTAAATATAAATTGATAAGAAAAACTAATAGTTAAGATATTACTTAAATAAAAATTATTTATTTTATGATAATTTAAGAAATATAATTAAAAATAATTAATAATAAAATATACATAAAAAATTAAGAGTGTAGGTAGATCTCATAGTGCTTGCTTGCTAATAGCTTAATTTATAATCCAATGTCTCTAGCTGCTATTGGTTTGCAGTCGCACATACATCAATAATTGCTGTCGGTAATCCAAGCACTTGGGCAAGAAATTATTGAAATTATAATAATACTATGAAAGTAATTGAGAATTTCTCATTCAAGAGGAGGGCCCTCTCACTCTCCTCGTGAAAAGGCTCTTCCACTGCACTCCATAACATTCTTCCACATCTGCAATCTTCTCTACTCGTTCAACTTCAATCTTCAACCACGACGTTCACCAAACAAAACATAGATCAGCACAGGATCCATGCAGAGGTTCATATCGCAAAGATCCAAGAAACAGCTCGCGGAGCCCATTCCATGGCGCCCCCTTCTCAAAAAGGGTCCTGCGCCTGCTTTTATTTCTCTTCTCTTCCTTCTTATCCTCGTCACCGCCGCCTTCGTCTCATCTCTCTGGGTTAACACTCAGTCTCCAACCACACTTTTTTTTTTCTTCTTTTTACCTATTTTCGCTTTTTCTGGGTTCTTGTTTTTGTATTTAATTGCAGTGATTAATTTGGGTTAGGTTATTGCTTATTAGCTACTACTAGTGTATAATAATATGGTTTTATACATTGGGCTTCATTTCAATTAATATTCATTTAATTAATTGCCTTTCTTGCAGTCTCCGCTTTCTACCACTAACAGTAAACCCGCAACCACGATCGGAAACCAAACCGCGGCGGCTGTTTCTGAAAAGCATAGCAAAGGCAAAGAAAAACCCAGGAAAAGGATTCAAGCCCCTCCACTCGACTGTACCATTATTGGGAACCAAACATGTTCGACCCGTTACCCAACAACATTCGAAATCGACGAGGACGACCGCGACCCGACGATGCCGCCGTCGAAAGCTGCATGCCCGGAGTATTTCCGGTGGATCCACGAGGATCTGCGGCGGTGGAAGGCCAACGGGATCAGCAGGGGCATGGTGGAGGAAGCGAAGAAGACGGCGCATTTCCGGCTGGTGGTGGTGAAGGGAAGAGCGTACGTGGAGAAGTACAAGAAATCCATACAGACGCGGGACGTTTTCACGATATGGGGTATTCTGCAGCTTCTGAGGAGGTACCCGGGCAGGGTGCCGGACCTGGAGCTCATGTTTGACTGTGCTGACCGGCCCGTGATCCAAGCACGCGACTACCGTGGGTCGAACACGACGGGGCCGCCCCCGCTGTTTCGCTACTGCGGTGATCGGTGGACGGAGGACATTGTGTTCCCCGACTGGTCCTTCTGGGGCTGGTAAGTTCGCAATCACACGCTTCTCATTTCGTCATTTCATGCATCATCTATCGGTTTGCCCGTGTCAGTATTCATTCCATTGCCCATGATTAAGTTTCAAGCGTGACAGTGGTGGGTCCACATCCACTCTAACTAGCCCACGCCAGTGTGCACCGCAATCGAGGTTAGTGGCTGTGCATTGTGGAAAGAAAGAGTAAAAAGCTCTGTATAGGAATTGGATTCTAACTTGAGAAGCTGACTCTTCCTGGCGGCTGTGCCAGGGATACAGGGATACATACAACTAGCTTGCCTTTGGATGGCTTTGTCAAGTTGTGGAATCAATTAATATAATTGATTGGGAATTGCCCATTCATGTGACCTATCACCGGTCCATACGCTATGAATAATTATAGATGCATATGGACACTGTCGTAGGAGCTTTTTGGCATGGGACCGAAGGAATCTCTCCCTTATTTTGCGCCAAAAAGGTCACATAATTAAGCAGCACCCTTTGTTCCCTGATTCCCCGTGATAATGTAGACTCGCAAAATCACTTATTGAATGGCTCATTTAATCACGTAGATTTACACATTGGGTGATTGGCATACTCCTTAACTGTGTGTTTTTTTATAATTAATTAGAGGTTAATTACATGTCAGAATTGCTAACGGTTTCGTGGAAAGTTACTTTGTTACCTATGCAAGTTTTTCTTGCAAGAAAATCCTGTCTGCTTGTTTTCAGCTCCGCAGTATATTTTTGTTTACAGCTGAGTTTACACATTGAGGGATTCATATTTACCGAAATTTCTTGGTCTAATTCATTAGGTGTGAACGTGTGACTTAAGTGTACGAATACGACATATTATACACCTGCTTATTTTGCACTCTTTATGGGTTGGAGAATAATATTGTTGATTCCGAGTGCCAAGCATATTTATACATTTCATCGTTGAAGCTGCATTGTTGTGAAATTGTTTTGTTGATTCAACTAATTAATCAATAAGCAAATGCTATTTTTAGGGCTGAGATTAATATAAGGCCTTGGGAACATTTGCTGAAGGAGATTAAAAACGGAAATAAAAGGATTGAATGGAAAGACAGAGAACCATATGCCTACTGGAAAGGAAACCCTTTTGTTGCTGAAACCAGACAAGATCTCCTCAAATGTAATGCTTCACAAGCGCAGGACTGGAATGCTCGTCTATTCGTGCAGGTCTATATATAGACTCTCACATATTATGCACTAACTCCCAACAAGTAATAATCTTTTCCTGCAGTCTTTAATAATTAATTAACATTCGCGCGTAACATATATGCAGGATTGGATTCAAGAGTCTCAACAAGGATTTAATCAGTCAAACTTGGCAAACCAATGCACATATAGGTATAGTTTCCATTCCACCTGCAGTTCTCACATATATAAATTCAAATTATTTCTACTCAGCATCCTGTATGTGTAAATATAATTATATATAGTCGTCCCTCCCTATCAGATACAAGATTTATATTGAAGGATATGCGTGGTCTGTCAGTGAGAAGTACATTCTAGCCTGTGATTCCGTTACGCTGCTAGTGAAGCCTCGTTTCTATGATTTCTTCATAAGAAGCCTACAGCCAACGCAGCATTACTGGCCCATCAGGGACGACGATAAGTGCAAATCCATCAAGTATGCAGTTGACTGGGGCAATGATCAGAAACAAAAGGTGAGTCTCGCAGGTCCATCATATATATCTGTTTCAATTTGTTTGCAGTCAGTTGTTTTCAAGTCCATAAACATGTAATTAATGTTCGTCAACTTGACAGGCACAGGCAATTGGTAAAGCGGCTAGCGACTTTATTCAAGAGGAGCTAAAGATGGATTATGTGTACGACTACATGTTCCATCTGCTAAATGAATATGCCAAGCTCCTCAAGTTTGAGCCAAGAGTGCCTGAAGGGGCTGTGGAGCTGTGCGCAGAAGCCATGGCTTGCTCGAGAAGTGGGTTGGAGAAGAAGTTTATGACTGAATCCATGGTTAGGGAACCTTCTGCAAAAGTACCGTGCTCCTTGCCTCCTCCATTCGAACCCGAGTCGCTCAAGATTTTCTACAGCAAGAAACTCAACTTCATCAGGCGAGTGGAGAAGTGGGAAGATAACTACTGGAAAAATCGCACTGAGCAACTACGTGCACACATTTCTCAATAATTAGCAATGTAAGTAATTAGCTACTTTTCGTCTGAGGTTGTTTTGGACGAAAAATTTAAGAACTGCAAAAGAATTGAAGAAACTGAAAAATTGAATTACTTTAATAGAATTTAAACCTGGAATCAACCAGTCCCAAAATATCTTGGTGTCAAGGTCAACCACTTCAAATTACAGAATTAGTTAATTGCTAAGTTTGGATACATATTTCGGACTGTAGTAAGAGATTGAAAATCTAGATAGCATCGATAAATCCGTGTTAGAGTTCTTGGTAGGTGGCACGGTTGTAGATTTGTGAAAATTCAAGGCCATTGATATTGGTTAGTGGCAGGGAGGGGACACGTAGATTCTAGGTGAGGCGACATAATGTCATGTATCCATAGCGGGAAGAGATGACACTTGCATACAGGCTTTAATTTTTTAGGCTTAGGTGATTGGGATTATGTCAAGGTTTTTTTTTTAATTTTTTTTATTTTGAGGTCAACCAATTTATATATATTTAATGTTTTTACATTTTATTAATTAATTTGAGGTTAAAATAATAAAGCAAGAAATTAACCAACTATGTGATTATATGTCAATTTTGGAGATTCTTACCTACTGTGAATATTATATTACTGTGTTCATTTTAAATTATATGTCAACTTTGGATATTCTTAAGATTATCGATTATTGATCGATACCCATTTTTAAAATCGTCATGCATATATTATATATATAGGCCGTGTTGAAGGGAACTCATTTTCAAATGCTTGAAATTTTCTAATCGTCTATTTTTTTTATATGAAAATGGTTGAATATGTTTTCTTTTTCGAGATAAAGGTTGCGTGGAAAGTTTGACAACAATGACCAGCATCAATCTGCCGAAAAAAAAAATAACCAATGACTCGCATGAGCATGTCACAACTCACAATCAGTAAATTTAATTTTTTTTTTATAATTTTATTACAATACCGGGGTCGAAGAGGGGAACGAATTCATACTTGAAAATTTGCGGCTGCCAGCTTCAAATCCAAAAGACAACCCTTCTCTTTTATTTTATATTTTTTTTTATTACAATGGAAGTATGAGATCGGACAAGGATGCTGAAAAGTAAAGTTAAAAAAAAACAGTTTATACATTATTTAATTCTAAAATTAAACAATCTCTACAAGATTAACTTATTATATATGTTTGAATTAATTTATTTTATTTTTAAAAAAATTATAATTAAAACATTCAAGAAAAGAACTTTTAATTAAAACATTTTTAAATGTAAAATAAACTAATTCAAACGACTCTTGACCAACCGTCCACTTTTTTATACTTTAGAAAGAGGTGAAGATGCAAAATTGGATTTGAAGCAAGAGTAATTATTACATAATTTTTGAAATTAATCCATCAGGCGATATATTAAATAAACTGTACCAAGAAAAAAAAATATACCACACTTTTTGGCGAAATGAGATTGTTTTGGGCTTTAAGCTGAGCGCAAAATCAAGTGACTGGCTTGCAAAGATTTGAGAGGTTCTACCGACGAGACACGATCACACTCACACCGAGCCGAAGGAATCACATTCAAGTGAAGCCTCAACTTCATCGGTCCAATTGAGGCCCGTTTATATTGTCAGACTAGATTCTATTCCTGAGGGTGGCCCAGCCACATTGTATGTGTTAACTTGGTAGTAGCATTTTTTTGAAGGAAAGAATTGCTCTAATTGAGAGACAAAATATATTCTCAGATTTATTAAATGCCTACAAAAAATATTTACTGATGACCTACCAGTAAGATAATAACTAATATTTTTAATATTCCAAATCAGAGAGCCAAAAAAATAAAAATAACCAATATTTGTTAGGAAAATTAGAAGAAAAGGATATGAGCAAATTGACTGATTTGACGAGGTAGTGAATTGACGACAACACTTGGCTAAAAAGAGATAAAAAGAAGAACTGGATATATCTCTCAGCTCACAGACTGAATTTACTATATTAGTCCATGGCAATTCACATATGCAACTGAATTTTCTGTGTGAATGCCTGCCTCATGTTATTAATTGCACCAATGCGAAACTTAAAGAAATGAAGGTTCGGAAACAGAAAAGGAATTTCGTTTATCTTTGTCCAACGTGCTGATAATAATCCAAGATGGTTGGTGCCGAATGAGCCAACCTGCAGCGTATGTGAATTGTGACCATCACGATGGTCGAGGGGGAGGGAGATGCTTCGCCATTCCATTGTCTAATTAATAGCATACTCTTCCATTACTCCCTTCATATATATATATATATATATACACACACCCCACCAGCCTCTCTGAGCAGGTTGCTAGCCAGAATGGGATCCACCTTTATATATATTTTTATTTATACTTTATCTTCTTTCCGCACAGCAATATAGCCATTTGCGTTAGAAGCTCCCTCGTTCCCGTTGAAGACATTATTAGTGTTGTTTGATGAAATTAGACAATAGAATTTAATAAAATATTGCAGGCATGTTAACTCGTATGATGATTATTAATATTATGTTAAAGATTCAACTTGCACAGAAAAAAAGAAGCATACTTAAGCGTGAAGCTACAATATAATTACATTATCAACTAAATGATTGTCTCTAGCTGTTTGTGTGATTTTGACAATTTTAAAAACAAGTTGCAGCAATGTGATTTTGGAAAGTATGAGAGATAATTTGGCTTTGGGAAGCTGAAAATCATTGCAGTAAGCTACTTTTAAGCTCACCAAAAGTGATGCTGCTCTTTCTTTCTTAATGTATATGATATCATTGATGGGTCCAACCAATTCTTCGAATTACTTGCTCTTAAATCAATTTTGATTACGAAGCTGACAGGTAAACTAACTTCTAAGGATAAGGCAAAATTGAATGACTTAGAAAAAGAAAAGAAACAGGATTACAGCAAAATTAATCTCACAGAGATAAATCTTTGGGAAGCTTGATAATGTCGCATAGGAATAACATGCGTGCGTAGATTAAAGAAAGACACTAGATTTACGAACAGCATAATAATTATGTATTGGTAGGACCAGCTTTTTGCCATCTCCTCTCTATTTGCCACAGAAATTTCACGGGACATCTTAATTCCACTGGGGCAACGTGGAAGATTCTTGGATAGCAAAAAAGCAAAGGAAAGATAAAGAAGCCATTAGTGAGGTACTGTGGAGGCAACTAATGCAGAAACCTATCAAAAACAGGGAAAGTACGTAGAGGAATTGCTCTTTCTTGGGCAAGATGATATATTTGAATAAAGGAAGACGTGGGGGTCCTTAATCCTCATATATATATATATATATATATAAGAGCACAATGGAAGCAAAAACAAAGGCCATCTCAGTTTTGAAAGTTATAGCAATAGCGGACCCAACCCTGTCTTCATGCTTCACCTTCAATACTTTGATAGCTAATCATTTAGCTGACTCCAAATATAGAAAAACAATTCAAAAAAATATAACTAAATTAAATTCATTTTCTCTTTTTTGATAATTTGTGATTTCGAATTGAGTTCTTTTTTTTTTCCATCTGCCCAAGCTTAACTGGGTGTCTAACTGTGCAATCTTGATTCAAAATCATGAGGTTTTCCTCTCTTTAAATATACTCCAACTCCTAGAGTGTCTTGCTTGGAAGCATTGTTAATGGGGGCCCTTCAGGCTTAAACAGTATCTCCATTTGTCCCTCTTGTTACCCCCTAACATATAGAGAGGAGACTTGGCCATACATCAAAGTAACCAAAAGTAAAAAAACAGAATCAAATCATATACTATTAGTTTGGCCTTTGATCATGGACAATTCTTTTCTATATTTATAACCAAGCTGTAATAAATAAATGACTAAACAAATACATGTGGACATAAGCATGGAGACAGAGTAAATATTAAATAAGCTAAATTCACCCCGCAGATGCATAATGCCAATCTTTATTAGGTATTAGTATTAGTCGCTTGTTGATATTCAAAAACACAACCTAGAAAACGAAAGGTGGGATGGGGGTTGATTCATTTCAAGACCAGAAGACTTATGAAGCATCACACACGCTTTGGGGTTGGTTTTTGATGGAGAACAACTGTAAAATGTGGAATTTTTGAAGCATTTCCTGCCTTTTTGAAAAAGCACTTTTGTTTAGTTGATTTATTACCTAACTTAACATCAAACCAGTAAATTACAGTAAAAAAAAAGCAACTTTAATTAATTAATAAAGTTCTCGCGCTTGAAGCTTAACCAAATGGCATCATTTTTTTTTTCAAATAATGTCAACTAATAAAAACTAATGTTGACAATCCGGACAGAAAATTCATTCTTTATTATAGTCCTCTTAAAAAAAGACGAAACAAGCAAAAAGAAACAAAGAATAATTAGAAATAACAATGTTTTACTTATTTTAAAGAAAAAAAAGTTAATCAAATCACAATTATTTTGATTATTTTATGATATTTGACAAGGATGATTTTTAACAACAGACGTCATACACTAGTGTAGAATTTTTTTTTTAGGCAAAATGATGCTTTTTTTACAGATTAGAATCTTTTTTTATTGTTGAAATAATATGAGAATATTTTATTATAAAAATAATGATTTAAAAAAATTTAAATATTATTAAAAGATTTATAGCAAAAAAGAATTTTAATCCAACATTTCAAAGATGGTCGGTGGCCAATGTTGCAATGGATCATATAGAAAACTGAATTATCAAGAATAAAGCTGCAAAACCTAGCCTACCCAAAAAAAAAAAACCTGCATAATTTAAGTTATTAGTTATCAACTTTCGCGACCTTCTCTTGCTTTACAAAGAACAATGCATATATTATTATATTGCATAACAGTAACAAATGAAAAAATAGTAATCATTTTAACTATAACAATATTCTTTTTGGAAGAACTATAACAATATGTAATACAAGTTGCAAATCCGAACTATTAACCTCACTTCATTTTTTTTTTGTTCAAAACCTGACTTCATATCAAATATGAAAAATTAGGTTCAAATTTCTTCTACTCTGCCTGGTGAATGCTAGTTTCTTAAACATTAGAAAGGATACAAATTCTTAAAAAAAAAAAAGGATACAAATTTACAAATTTAATAATAAAATAACCTTTTTAATGAATCAAATTTAAAGAATATTTTCGTTAACTTTTGTCAAAGAACAAATCTTTATAAAAAAGAAAAAGGAAACTACGAAATTGATTGAAAAATACATGTTTAACCGGAGGAGGGAACAAGCTAAGCATGGTAATTTTGCGCACTAACACCAAAAAATTTGTTATTATTAGCATAGACTTTCGTAGTTTGCTCCCTGTTTAACCCACAAATTACTAGTTGTTGAGGAATCCCTTTGACTCACTAACCCAGCAAGCTATCAATTTCTGGTTTCACCAAATTCACGAGACACTTTAGTAATAGTAATTAATCAAGCCCCAACCCGTGGGCCATGACCAATAAGCGCTGTGACGCTAATCACTGTAATTAGTTTGTTTGTATTATTTTATCTTATTTAAAATAATTTATAATTAAAATTATTTCTAACTACGCACTTAATTGTGACGAAGCAAATGACGAAGGAGAAGAAAAAATATTAAAAAAAGGAAAAGAAGGGTTTTTATTTAATTTTTATATTATAAACCGCCGTTTGAAACATAAATCAAGATAAAGGTCCTTGTTTTCAGCCAAGTGCCAGTCTCTGAATCAAAATCCATTATTGGCACTTGCTGGCTGAACTCTCTTTGAATCCAAGTTTTCATTATCCTCTGCGTTTCCTTCAGACTTCAGTCTATTGTCAGTTTCACCCTCAGAATTTGCTTGCTTCTTTTCCTGTTTCTCATCTCACCCAGTTGGTTATTCTTTCCATTGATAGGTAGTTGCCAAATCTTGAATTTAAAATCCTTCTTTCTCCCCTGGTTTCACTTTGTTTGTCTTTCATTTCTTTGTACTCTCTTTGTTTATAAACCTACACAAACACACTAGTCTAGACTCTACCAGTAGCATGCATTCTTAGGACCTTTGAATTTTTGCAGCTTGTATTCTTTATAATACAAATCCCACCAAGTCTGGGTTTTTTTTTTTTTTTCTTTCTTTTCCTCCTCGGTTCTACTTTTCTTGGAAAGAGCTCTTTGGATTTTGTTACTTAGATTGAAGCGAGTGACTAACGAGGAACAACAGAGTGTAGAAAACTCTGGGGAAAGATGAAATTATGTACTTCATTGTTGTTTCTCGGTTTGATTTCCACGCTTTCTCTTGTGGCTTCTGAAACTGTGGCCTCAGTTGAAGGTACGTGTTCTATCTGAGTATTGTTCACTTTCTCTCGCAGATCTCGACTCTTCACTTCTGTTAACCTCTGTTTGGCTGCTGCGAAAATCTTGGAAAAGATAAAGAAAGCACCGAAATTGTTAATCCGGCGTTCTTTTTGTTATTCTTTTCGTTGGAAGTCAATAATTTCTTGTAACGTAACGTGTTCAGTGTCATTAAGTAGCAAAGATTTGTGGTCCTGTTTCCTGTGTGAACTTGAAAGTTTCGAGATCGTATAATTGCTTTTCATTTGCATCGTCCTTTTGTCTTGGCTACCCAACGAAATTTTGGTACTCACGGTAATGAAGCATTTGCATTGCTTCTCTTTTTTTACTTTGTTGAGAAATCAAGATTTTAAATTGCAGTGGAGATAATTTACCTGACAGTAGAAATTTTTTTTCCTGCACAGTTTGGGCGCTTACAAGCTTCAAAGAAGCTGTCTATGAAGACCCACATCTAGTTTTGTCCAATTGGAATGTGCTGGATTCAGATCCTTGCAACTGGTTTGGCGTCTCATGCACTGTGGCTCGAGATCATATCATCAAGCTGTAAGATACCATCTGTCCTCCGGGTGCTTTTTTTTTATTTTTTTATTTTTTGGGTGACATGCCTGATATGGCTGAGATGAACAAATGTGACATAAATTTCTAAGCTAGCACATTCCTAATACTACAGATTGGGATCCTTCTTTGCAGAAACATCTCGGGATCATCATTAAAGGGATTTCTTGCACCAGAATTGGGGCAAATCACCTACTTGCAAGAACTGTATGTTCCTTGTTTCTCTTATCCACACGTCATGCTGAAAACCTATGGTTTAATCGTTGTTATCACCATGTGTTGTAGTTCTGGAATATCATGGTTGAAGCTAATTTCTGGTTCTTATGTTTGTAGAGTTTTGCATGGCAACAATCTGATTGGAATAATACCAAAAGAGTTGAGCATGTTGAAGTCTCTCAAGGTTTTGGATTTGGGAATGAATCAGTTATCGGGACCAATTCCTCCAGAGATTGGAAATTTAACCCAAGTTGTGAACATGTAAATGAAATTCAATATGCTCTTCCTGAGTAGAGAAAATTATTGACTCTTAACAGTCTTTTTATTCACTCCATACTTATTCAACTTTATTTGCATTCTTGTAGAAACCTGCAGTCCAATGGGTTGACTGGTTGGCTACCTCCAGAGCTTGGAAATTTGAGATACCTTCAAGAACTGCGGCTGGATAGGAATAAGCTTCAAGGATCTGTTCCTGCTGGTGGCAGTTCAAACTTTGCTTCAAATATGCATGGGATGTGAGTAGAATTTTTATAATTGAACTGTTATAGTTTGATAGAGGATTCATTGTCTTGACTAAAGCAAATGAAATTTTTGGTTTTCTTCATTTTTGGCATATAATCATCCTTTAGATAGATTCTACCATTATCTATGTTTACTGTGAAAAAATAATTTATTATTGGTGATGACAAATGTAAAAAAATTTCAATGTGTTCAGCAGCCATTCAGTTTGTAAAAGGATTTGTTAGGGATACTTACCTGACCTTTGGGTTATGAATCAGCTTAAAATTGTTGTAGCTGTAAAACATAGTCAAGCTCAACATTAAGTATAAAATGCCAAGTTATACCAATCAAAGTTTGAATTTTGTTAATCTGTCTCTTATAGTTCCCATAATTTCTTCAGGTATACCTCAAATGCGAATTTAACTGGCTTCTGTCGTTCATCTCAGTTAAAAGTTGCAGATTTTTCATATAACTTTTTTGTGGGCGGCATACCCAAATGCTTGGAGTATCTTCCAAGGTACTTTTCTGATTCCCTTGTCATATTGGCATTCTACTAAACCACCATATTTAGAAAACATATACTCTGTCATACAGGTCAAGCTTTCAAGGGAACTGCCTCCAGATCCAAGACCTAAAGCAGCGGCCTTCTGTGCAATGTGGTATGTATGACATAACCTTTTTAGCATTTAAAATCAAAGGCATGAATTTGAATCATACAGAGGAGATGAAATGAGCTCGGTCTTGACTTCATTGTGAAGTGGCTTTCATTGGAATCCCTTTATATTCCTTTTTTGAAACCCAACCTGGTGTTGAGAATGGATCTGTGTGATATTTACAAATGTAACATGAATTTGTCAAATCCAATATACAATCTATCCATTTACTACTGGATAATGCTCTTTAGTTACATTAAATTGTTCCTTGCAAATTTTGTATCTAATTCGAAACTATTATTTCATAGCTGGTGCTTCACCTGCCAAGAGCCATCCAGTTCCAGTGGTGAACCCAAAGCAGCGACCTGCTGAATATGTGTCCAAGCATCAAGGAGCATCAAAACCTGCTTGGCTTTTGGCTCTAGAAATAGTAACGGGAACCATGGTTGGTTCTCTCTTTCTGTTAGCTGTTCTCACTGCTTTTCAGAGGTGTAACAAAAAATCATCTATCATTATTCCTTGGAAAAAATCCGCAAGTCAGAAAGACCATACAACAGTATATATAGGTTCAGTTTCTTTTCATTCTACTGCCCATTTACATCTAATAGTTGTAGAGCTGTTTTCAACATAGTTGGCATTATTAATGTGCAGACTCCGAGATGTTGAAGGATGTGAGGAGGTATAGCAGACAAGAGCTTGAAGTGGCCTGTGAAGACTTCAGCAACATAATTGGCTCCTCACCAGACAGTGTGGTCTACAAGGGCACCATGAAAGGTGGGCCTGAGATTGCTGTTATTTCCCTCTGCATCAAGGAGGAGCATTGGACGGGATATCTCGAACTCTATTTTCAGAGAGAGGTAAATGGAAATATTCCAATGCCTACAGCCTACAGCATGCAAAAATTGACAGACAAATAGTTACCCAAGTCTTTTAATATTTCCGCTATTACTGTCATTCAGGTGGCAGACTTGGCAAGGTTAAATCATGAGAATACAGGAAAACTACTGGGCTATTGTAGAGAGAGCACTCCATTTACAAGGATGTTGGTTTTTGAGTATGCTTCAAATGGGACACTTTATGAGCACCTGCATTGTTGTAAGTCAAGTTTCTTAGCTCGTGTATATATTTTATGTGTTTCAGTTCCTTAAACACGCAATTATAACTGCAGATGAAGAAGGATGCCAGTTTTCTTGGACACGACGTATGAAAATTGTTATAGGCATTGCACTTGGACTCAAGTATTTGCACACAGAAGTTGAGCCTCCATTCACTATCTCAGAGCTGAATTCTAGTGCTGTATACCTTACAGAAGATTTTTCCCCTAAGGTGTGCACACAACCTAGGTCAAATTTTCTAACGTAGCAATTATGATTGTGCTTGAGTCATTTAACGTGCACGTATCTTTATATGCTGTATGTTCTGTTAGAAACCCAAAAGCTTGTTTAGATTCTCATTGTAATGAACCTTGAATTGCAGTTGGTTGATTTTGAAAGTTGGAAGACCATCCTTGAAAGATCAGAAAAGAATTCTGGTTCTGTTAGCAGCCAAGGTGCTGTTTGTGTTCTTCCAAGTTCCCTTGAGGCACGCCGTCTTGATACCAAAGGAAACATATATGCTTTTGGGGTACTTCTACTGGAGATAATCAGCGGGAGACCTCCATACTGTAAGGACAAAGGGTACTTGGTGGATTGGGTAAGAAACTTAATGAAATTTGATGTTTAAAAATTTATTGTTTCACAATTTCAGGCAACCCTTAAAGGCGTTTACTTTTGTTAAGTTTTAATGTTAAACGTATATCTGCTGCAGGCCAAAGACTATCTTGAAATGCCAGAAGTGATGTCATATGTGGTAGATCCCGAATTGAAACATTTTAGATATGATGACCTTAAAGTAATATGTGAGGTAATAACTCTTTGTATCAGTCCTGATCCCACCGTGCGTCCATCGATGCGAGAATTGTGTAGCATGCTGGAGAGCAGAATTGACACCTCAATAAGCGTGGAGCTCAAGGCATCATCTTTGGCTTGGGCTGAACTTGCACTTGCATCATAATTGAGTCAAAACTCAAAGCTAACAACCATACGCTAAAGCAGAGATATACACCAGTAATACTTTTCTGACTACTTACTTTTCTTTTTTCTCATCAATTTCCTTTCTATTGTAAATGATTGCTCAAAAAGGGAATATATTAGGCCTGATGCATGACAAAGTCTCGTTGTATGTTACTCGCAGACGAGTAGAAGTCCAGAAATTGCTAAATAGAAGAAGCAGCTTCTGCTGGACAACTGTTTTCCTTAATGTGTTTTATTTTGAACATCTTGTTATTCGTCTTTGCCCCTTCACCTAACAGTTCAGAGACACATGCTTTAACCAAACGCATCTTCCAAAATTGGGTTGTTTGAGACCTTTCATGGCATCTAAAAAAAATGAAAATAAAAACATCTTACAGCAAGAAAAGGAGAAAAGAAAAATCTTGAAAACTGAAGACAACTGTCTTATGCAATTGCAGATGCTGATAGCTAATGAATTTAATATCAGGATCTTTGCGCCTAGGCATGGCTTGGGTTATGTTTGTATAAACAAAGAAACAAGTCGTGGGTCACGCTTATATTTGAAGATCCATACGTTTGTTTCTCTCTTAATAAGACCAAGACCTAAATTAATGCAGAGAATTCACGTCACCATGTTAATTTGTGAATGTTGACACTGTTGGCTGGGACATGCGAACGAACGTACGTGTATATTTTTCAGGCCTACCGGCTACCGCCTGTCTTAAGTGTTTGGAATCTGAAAAGAGAGACCATATCCATGTACCTAGACTACCAGTTATTTAATGTGCATTGATCTTTTTTATTTTTTCCCCTTCAAATTGCTATTATCAAAATGGATCAACTAATTTTGATGTGACATGAATTACAACTCAAACACACATTTATATTTTACTCTGCATGCACTTTTTGTTCTCTTGGCCATTGGGCGTGGCATTGGTATTTCTATTTGTTTCAAAATTCTGTAATAATTTTTATTCTACTCTCCGTCTTCATTTAAAATTAAAGTTATAAATCCTTACAAGGGGATGACTCATTGACATCAGTCTGAGTTTTAATTGACAGGTGATTCCTGATTTGGAAAATCTTTCATGTCCCTGCAATTATACAGAAGCTAACTTGGGACACCCGAAAGTGATTTTTGAACTACAAATGAGAAATACTCTCTTATTGAAACGCCATAGAGGCAAAGCCACTTGGCACCGGAGGATATGTCCATCCCTCCCGTTTCATAAATGGTCACCACTCACCACTCATAAAAACCAGAAAAATGTCATCTTAACAGGCGGCACCTGCTTGTATGGATTGCCAACATGCAAAATTCAAAAATAATTTTGCCATCACAGTACTATTTGGCAAATGAAAGCCAAATATTGCTTTTATCGATTCTCCTGAAATCAATTCTTCCACGTATCACCCAACTAATTGATTGGAAATCGAAGATTTAGACCCTATGAATCATGCTTTTAATCCAAGGTAACTTCAAAGTTGAATTATAAAAAAAATTTTGAAAAAAAAGAAAAAAACAGAGAAAGTGAGTGACGGAGAAAAGCAAATCAAAATTTGTGTGCATATCCCACTACTTATGCTTAGAGCGCGAGAAGTGATTGTCACTGGGATTTCTCTTCCCACTGAAAACTGCTAATGCTTTCCTTACGGGAGGCCGGAAAGGAGCTTTCTTATCTGCATGGTGGCTGAAGACATTGTCTGAAGTGAAGAAGTCGTCATCCTACAAAGTACAAATAAGTAGCTCTTGTTAGCATGAAACTATTCAAATTGATTTAGGGAGAAAGGAAAAGACATTACATTCAATAGGAAATGAATCATTAGCTATGTAAGTAGTTAAAAACAAAAACAAAAACAAAAAAAAAAAACCCGCACACACAACCTGCTTCTTCGCTTTCTTCTTTGTCTTAGGATAAAGTAACTTCTGAGGAAGCTGATCTTCACGTAAAATAAGGTTCTTTGGTATTGCATCCCTTCCGCCTTGGGGTAAAGGCAATGAAAACTGCACATAAAGTCATATCAAAATGCAAAAACAGCTAACTGATAAAAAGATTAAAAAAGAGGAAATTTACTAAGCACTGAACAGATCAAGTATATACATTATCCTATCTTGTAAACAATAATTATATTACAGCGATATATCTTTTGCTTCATAATACATCTTTTGGGATAAATTATCCACACAAATTAAAATCAATATCTATTAATCAGAATTTGTATGCCCATCAAATCTTATAAATCTCCAGGAAGGGTATGAGAAATAAAATATACATTATATACTGTGAATCCAAATCTATTATTTATTAGTAACCCATGAATCAAGCTAGGCATTTGTGGTTAAACCTAAATAAAGAAAAATACTAAACAAATGCATCACAATGACTGGCACATGCTAACTTTTTTCTATAAAAAATGACTGGAACATTAACAGGCAAAATAAAACAGAATTGATTCGTCTTAAAAAAGAAAACAGAATTGATATCCACTAGTATCTCACACAGATTTGCTGACCTTTTTGCCACGTAATGTAACCTGCGGTCAACGAGCAGCTAACACAATTCCATTTTCACCAACAGTAACAGCTACCTTCCGTAAGGTGCCACCATTTCCACATTTTGTACAGAAAATCCTCCCAATTTCAGCAGTAACAGTATAGCAAGCATGACACTTAAGTATCCATCTGGAATGCAAATAATTAAAGTTAAGTACATAAGGCACAATTGTCATATCATGCTGTATAGGTTGGCATAGTAAAGATCAGAGGGTAATAGACAGAGGTCATTACATAATAATGATAATATTAAATAATGATAAATAAAACATTAAGCTTTAATTCCCTAATACATTCATGAATTTTCTTAACATGGCCTCCTCTTTATTGGTTGTGAAAGGGCAGCAACAGTAGATCATATTTAAGATAGGAAATCTGTAATAACATAGTGAAGAAGCTTTTGATAAATACCTGTGCAGCTGGTGTATCTCTGCTCCTCCAGGTGCCAGCAAGCGCAAACCCATCTGGAGCAGAACATTTTGCATTGCAAAGTCACCAGTCACACAGATTACACTTGACTCAGACAGGGATCTAAGCATCCAACTTTCCTCACTACCATCATCATCCGCATATGAAAAATCAGCAGCTTCACTGGTCTGGCTCGCAATCTCCAAGTGATTTGATCTGTCATTGACTGTATCCATCTCACAAGGCTTAGTGGCCATAGTAGTATTGCCATCAGATGTGGTTTCCAGCAGTCTAGAATTGTTTGACTGATGTTCTTCATCAAGAACTTCAAGTGAACCTTCTTCCAGCCTCATTTGCTTCAGAAGTGCAGGGAGACTCTTGGTTCTCTTCTATTATATGATCATCCTTGGAAAAACCATTTTCAATATGTTCTTCTTCATCAGTCTGATGCACAAGCCAATTTGAAGAGCTGGTGTTCTCACTAACAATACCATCATTTTCCAAGTCTTGCCGATCTTGTTCTTGGGACAATGCTTCATGGTACTCACGTCTAGCTTTCCTTCTTAGATATCTCCTATGAGTACTTCGACTGACAGCAGGCATCCAATCACCAGCATTGTCATCAAATTGTCCTTGTGATGCATCAATTCCACCAGCCACCATCTTCCCTTCAATTTTTATCTCCTTTTTCTTAGGTAGATATTTCTTAGGCTTCCTTGAACCATGTTCATCACCCTCTTGAATTTCAGAAGGAGTTTCACTTTTATGCTCTGCTGAACCATCTTCAGAACATTCATCTTGAGGAACAATGTTCAAGTTTAAATCTTGCAAAGGAAGAATTCTTGAATTGAAATTTGACTTGTCCTCGGCTTCATGTTCTAAAGCTTCCCACTCTTTCAAATTAGGCACATTAGAACCCCGTCCAGGCATGTCCTTCTCAGGTAACCTCTTAACATTAACCATTTGGACAGGAGGTGGGCTGTCCCTGAGATGTTTTGTTCCATGGATTTGAGCCTCCAAAGTATAAGTTAGAGCAATGATTTGAGATCAACATCTGAAAGAGTCTGTAGGTCACCAGTAGCCCTTGCAAATTTGATAACTACCACGTCCCATTGGTACATACGAGTTTAAGTTAGAAGCTAATACATACTTTTAAACAAACAATAAGAGAAATATCGTATCATACAAATTAAAAATATATAATTTAGTCAGACTGCCAGGTCATAATTTTAAAAAAAAAGTATTGTGAAAAAACCAGGATTAGATGTGGATGCAGTACCAAGGCATGTCTTTACATCATAAGATATCCTTAATTACCGCCAATATAACCAGCTAAAATTCCATGTTGAATTAACATGAGAAGAGATGGGATTCCAAAATATGTCAACATTAAATCAAAACTGAATAGAATCCACCTCAGGTCCTCCTATGCACTACTTGTAATAAAAAAACGTAATAATGTGGTCATTGCATGGTCAATTATATTATCAATTTAAAACACTTTTCCAGGACCCTATGAACTCAATTAAGTGATCGATCCTCATTTACAGGACTGAATCGAACTGTGATTAGCAAAGGTCACTTGCCTTCAAATTTTCCATAAAATACGTAGAACCCCTTTTCCGAAGAGAAAAGGTTTCAACTTTCAAAGGTCGGGAATTTCCAGTTCCAAAATCATATAATTCATTTTTCTATTTCTGATTAATGCAAAATCGTGTATTTCATGCGATTGTATCATAGAGATGGTTAAGCATACCTTTGTTTATCGCTTCTGGGGAGGGTTCCATGGTTTCGATAGTGAAGGGAATGAAGGAGAGCTTGTGGCGTGAGACGGGGTCCCGGATTTCCTGCAAGACTTCTTGGACAGAGACGAACTTGTCGGCAGAGTTGTGAAGCTTCTCTACCCCATCGATAATGGCGTTGGCGTCGATAACAGCCACTGAGAGACCATTGGTGGATTCACAGCTCTCCACCAAGGCTCGGCCCGTCTAGAGTGAGTCTTGTTGAGGGGGCTTCGGAGGCAGTTGTTTCTTCACGACGGTACTCCAACATGCTGATGTACCCAACACTGGACCTTCCTCCATTATTGCGGACCTCACATACGGAGAGGGAATGAATTTGATCACTAAACCCTAGAGCTCTGAAATTGTGCAATTAAGGGCTTTTTGAAAAAAAAAAAAAAAGAGTAAACAACTAATTTTAATTTGGTCCTTCACAATAAATTAATATTAATTTAATATTTGAATAATAAAAAATAATATTAATATAATTTTTTAAAAAACTTAATATTAATATAATCTTTTAATTAAAAAATTATATTAATTAATTAATTATAAAATAAAAATTTTATTAACAGTAATTTTACTATTTTTGTAAAATAAAATTATTTTAATATTATTTTATATAATCAAAATATTATATTAATATTAATTTTTTTAAAATAAAATTAACATCATTTATATATATATATATATATATATATATATATATATATATAGTTGTGTCTTTTTTTAAATTCTTATTATTTGTTGCAAAATTATTAATTCTCCACCGCAAGCTCGAAAACACAATTATTCTTTCTATCTGCTCTCAATCATTTTCATTTTTCAATGTTTATAAAGTTTCATTTTAGAACAAGGTACACTACTATAATTCATGACATAAGGTCTATTTGACACAGTGACATTTATATTAAAATATTCACTATTGGAGTTTATATGCTTTTATATAATAAGAATATATGTGTATTGACTACCAAAAAATAAAGAATATATGTATGATTTTGATTTTAAAGCAATAGAAAATGTTACGTATATATAATTATAAGACAATATTCATACACCATATTACATCTTATGATGTATCATGTTAATTATATAATTTCATTTGCCTCTCTTAAAAGGAAATAATAAAAACTTACATAATTAATGTAGTGCATTAGTAATTCTCTTACATTAGATATACTTAAAATTTTTTCTTAAAGTATTGTAACTGTATTTGATTTTTTTAATTAAAAAAAGCAATTCATAAACCTTTTATTAAAAAGCTCGTACTTTAGGAATGACTAATTCTAAAATATGATATAACTGAGTTTGATATCATTATGCGTATAATATCATATAATTATATATTATTAAATTATTAAGATAATTCGATTTTCAAGTAATTTTTATCATAATCAAATTATTTTAATGATGTAATTATAGTGTAAAAATTTACTGTTATGAACATTATTAATGAAATAATAGCAACTGTTTGAAGGGTTCAAAACTTGCGAGATTCTACAAAGCCTTCCGAGCAGTTTGAAGTTCCACAAATTTTATTAGTGTCATAAATAACAAGGATCGAAGACGAAGAAAGTCAATTTTGAACATTAAAGCATGAAAAAGTCATGCATCAGTTAGTAATGAAACCAGCGGTGTCTCTTGCTTCTTAGCTTGTTTAGGTTTGTATCAAAAGACAAACACAGGAAGAAAGTCACATCATTGCAATCCACTCTCCCATTTATTTGTAATAGTTTCATTCATGTAAAATCACGACTCTTTCTGTTCTGCACACTATGTACCATCTACTTTCAAAAAAAGAAATAACAAAAAATGGGAGACACAATAGATGCTTTTACTCAGAATCCACCCCCCAAGTGAAAACGAAAAACCAAGTGGTTAGATTGGCAACTTGGCAGAGAAGCAACCTATGGCATAGATGCTGCTAAATCTTGAACCAGAAACGCATGGCTCTTCATACTAGCCAAGATAAATAGAAAACTGAACAATGATCCGAGTTTTACGGAAGAATGATGCATTAATGATAGTACATGGCATTTTGGATCAGTCGTTGTTGAATACCAAGGCTATAATAGGCATTAGGCAATAACAAGATGGCTCCCAGAGTTGCCAGAGTTAGGAATGAATTTATATATATAACTTGCGAAGGAGAGCTGAGATAGCAAAACAAAGAGGGGGGCTTAGAAGGCTCGCCCTTTCACAATGTCCAAGCTCATCTCACTTGGATCAGTTGCTTGCAGTTCGAATTGAATGCCGTCCAGTTCTCTCTTGAATCTGTCCTTGGAACTTGCATACACCATCTTCATCCTCACCTTTGAGGTATCTGGTGACCTGCACCCCGTTTTTCATTGACACATTATTAAGCAACTTAGCTCAAAAAATTGCCTCACTAGTCGATAGAGTTTCAAGGAAAAAAAAATTTGAATCGGAAAAAAAATCTGAATCGGAAATGGAAGAAAACGGTGAAGCTAAATGCTGTGAACCGAGTGCAATTTTGTGTGTCAAGTACCATGCAATGAAGAAGATCTTGCTTTTCTGGCAATTCTCTTCAGTTGTGAAATCAAAGTCATAGACCGCATAACGACACTGATCAGCTGGCAAACTGGCCTGAAAGTCGTCGTAGCTTTCCGTTGGTCCCCCTAATTTCTCGACCACCACTTGTTGCTGTTCAATTTTGAACACAATGAAACGGTAGCTCCTCCTTGCTTTAAGCTCCTGAAACTTCAGTTTGCAGTCATCGTGCACAGCCATTCCGGACGCTGCATTTGCCTGCCCCATGAATTTTTTTTTGGTCATCAAATTAAATGTCAGTAATCACACTTTAATCAATTGATGTTCTATACACTTTCCAGTTATAATGATTGTTGTTATCAATTCTTCATCAGAGGTCACTGACGGGAAAGAAAAAAGATTTTGGAGTTAGTTTGGTGTTCCTTTAAAATTGTTTTGGATTTTCATATAAATCTCATTCTTAAATTTTGTACTCTTTTTTAACGAGGACATCTAGAGCACAGAAACTTCATAGATTGACAGCTCTAGTTTATCTGGGTATGAGACCAATGAATATGAAGAAAGTATAAAGGAACTTGGTTGTTCATTCTCCTTCTACATGAGACATCAATTCCTAATTTGATAGAATTTGAGTTCAAGATCAGAAGATCAAATTTTATTTTCACACGTATAAAACCATCCTAATTCATGAAATGTGAATAATTCAACAGTTATATACAAAGAGAACATATAAATGGTGACAATATTCTTTTAGAAGATATTGGCAATCAAAGGTAGATTGTCTGGATTTTTCCAAAAGGTGGAAGGGTAAGGACAGAGTGCCGTCTTCAGAATAAATCACAAAACAGCAACAACTATTTTATAACTGGAAGCTTCCAATGGCATAAGCAAAAAGAGACGAGAGAGAAAGCAAACCATTTTGCCAGCAATGAGGAAGAAGCGCCCTGCGAAATGTGAATGAAAGAAAGGGAGAGGGGATCAATAGAGAATGGAAAATGGGAGCAACAGACTCGGTGAAAATTATGGAGAGAAAATAACGAATAAAGATCCTTGTTTTCTGGAGCCACGAGAGGTGGAACTTTGAGGAGACTGAGATAGTGGTTATAGAACAGAACTGGGAGGAGAAATTAATGGGTGGGTCTGTTGCAATCTAATCTATTTTGCTCCCTTGCCAATGTGTCCACAAGTCTATTTTATGCTTCCACGTTAATTTCTACTGACACGTTCCAAAATAGGATAAAGCCTTAATTAGAGAGATGCCACTATTCCTATTCACAAAAAAATGTGGCCATTTCGATTTAGGGGCTCTTTTTTTTTTTTGGGACAAGATTTAGGGACTTTAAAAGTAATATTCTTTAAAATATTTATCCGAATTTTGGATATGTTTTGTTGCGAATTTGGAATTGGGCACCAAAGAATTGGGCCTTCCTTACCCAATCGTGAATGGTCTAGATAGATCTAGATTCTCCGAGACGAGAGATCTAGTGTCAAGTTGAAACACGTAGCTATTGATTTGGGCCTTGTTCTCTGATTGGGTCGGTGAGGATAAGATTGGGTAAGATGATGAGGCCGAATTATATTAATGGGGCTGTGGGCCATGGCCAACTGGATATTTCTAGAGCCAAATGGGCTTTCTTTCCAGCCTCAAAGTCAACTTTGGTTGGCCGGCCTCTAAACGCAATCCATGACGCCTTTGAGGGCCCAATTCAAGGAATACCACTAAAATACAACAATCTATAACGCGACAAATGGAGATGGTTCCAATTATGACAATTTTTTAGTGCTTCCGTAAACTATGTGAAATGTATAGAAATTTATATCACGTCATTATACATTTTCTCTCTTCTTTTTCTTAACCCTTTCAACCTTTTTTATTTTAATTAATGTTTCCTGCGTAGAAACAGTGATTTTGGGATTAACTAATGGTGGTATTACCTATCGATGTAGAACGTTATGGAGTTACGCTATCGTATGCTTGGTAAATGTCAAACATTTGATTGTGTCCATTTTCTAGCTGAGCATGAATAATATTAGATTAAAAAAAACTTGGTTTCTACTACTTTCGAATAAATCTTGAAAGAATCAAATAAAGCAAAATCTATAGCCAGGGGCGTCACATAAAGTAAACAACTGGAGATGCCATATCAATGGACAAAAGACAAGCTCAGATATAAAGCCTTCCTGCGTCCCATAAACTGAAACCCCCCCGAAAAAAAAGATTTTCCTCTACTCTACAACACGCCAATTTTTAACATTAAAACAAATTGTGTAATTTATTTAATAAACATTATAAAAATGAAAAATGTTTATATAATTTTTGGTTACAAATGTTTTCAGGGCCCCTAACTTCTGTCTTGAAGTCTTAAATTAATGGGGTACACGGCGGGAGTTGACTTCTTGTTTAGTGGCTGTGGGCTTTGTGCCGTTTCCCACCAAAATACGAAATGATTCCGAGCCTACGTTCAAATTTCCGTTTTAAAGCTTAGTCGGTCCAAATACAATTGATTTCCGTTTCTTTTTCTTTTTTCAATTTTTCTTTCAGATACAAACTTACATGACCCAAGGTTGCGTTAGTCCCACGAAAGTACGGGACCCACCGACAACCTGCATCGTTTTGTACTTTCGTTGGCTATAAATCAAAATCTGTTGCAGTCAAAAGCAGATCTCACCGTAGGATCCTTCACCCACAACAAATTTTGAGTGAGAAGCAGACAGAACAAGTTTGACAAATTTGAAAGCAGGACGCCACTGCTGCAGTTTTTACGCATACAAATCGTGGTTTCCATTTGTGCCTACCGCAAAAAAAAGCTTTACGCCATGGCCACCAAGTTGTTAGCGTTCGCTTGCCTCCGCAATGAGGGCTGGGGTCAACTTTCGCCGCGACCACACTACCCGTCCATGCCCAGGTACCCAAAGGGCGTGGCCGTGGAACTCGAAGGTTCCGAGGCCAAGGCCCTTTTCTCCGTCGTGGGAATGAGTTGCTCCGCCTGCGCTGGGTCCGTCGAGAAAGCCATCAAGCGCCTTCCTGGGATTCGCGAAGCCGTCGTCGATGTTCTCAACAATCGAGCACAGGTCCTCTTCCACCCCACCTTCGTTAACGTAAGTATACACAACCGCTCCTTCAGACTTTAATTGAACGGAACCTTTTTTCAAAATTAACAACAAAAAAAATGACAAAGGCCCTGTTTTGTGAAGGATGACCTTTCTCTGTTTTTATGTTGTGGTTTGTATGACTCTTGTTACTTGGTATGGGATGGGAATTTCAAACGTTTGGCTTTCCCTATGCGTAACTTGTCTAGCTAAATTTTGAATCTTCCGATGTTCCGATACATGTAATGGGTTGGAGTTAAATTTTTGGAAACTATGATCACTTATGATCTGAATTTGAATTATAGTCTCATCTTCATCAGTGACGATCACGTCATCGTTGAATAGCGCTGCTAAACTTGTCGTGTGGCCTTGTATAGCATGACTTCTCTTCGTTGTTAACCAAGGAGACATTTTTCTTTCAACCCCTTTTTTTTTCTCTGGAGAACAATTTCTGCCGTGGAAGTTGCTTACTCGTAGCTTCTCATACGCTAGCATCATTTCATGTATTGGTTTCGCCTTTGTCTCATTTCTCACTGATGTTTGGTAAATTGGTAGAATAATTCAGTGATTTGTAGTTGCTCTTGGCCCTCGTTGTTTTTTGATGTACTTAGGAGGAAACCATTCGCGAGGCCATTGAAGATGCTGGGTTTGAAGCCACATTACTCACAGATGAGATGAATGAGAGATCCGTTCAAGTAATGTGCATCCGCATCAAAGGAATGACTTGCACCTCGTGTTCCTCCACCGTTGAATCCGCTCTGCAAGCCATTCAAGGTGTGCTGAAAGCCAAAGTGGCCTTGGCAACTGAAGAAGCTGAAGTTCACTACAATACAAATGTTGTTAGCTACAATCAAGTTTTGGAAGCCATAGAAGACACTGGATTTGAAGCCACACTCATCAGTTCAGGTGATGACATGAGCAAGATAGACCTTCATGTTGAAGGTGTGTGGACTGATCGTTCCATAAGACTGATTGAAAATTCTCTTCAAGCACTCCCGGGGGTCCAAGGTATAGATATATATCCTGATTTGAACAAAATATCGATTTCTTATAAACCAGACATGACAGGACCCCGGAATTTCATTAACGTGATTGAGGAAACTGGGTCTGGGAGTTTCAAGGCAAAAATATTTCCTCAAGAAGGAGGACGAAGAGATACTCGTAGACAGGAGGAAATTAAACAATATTATAGATCCTTCTTATGGAGTTTGGTGTTTACGGTTCCTGTCTTTCTAACCTCTATGGTGCTTATGTATATACCCGGAATTAAGGAGGGACTAGAAGCCAAAGTTGTGAATATGCTCACAGTGGGAGAGGTTGCAAGATGGGTGCTTGCCACGCCAGTACAGTTCATTATAGGCCGGCGATTTTACTCTGGTTCATACAAATCATTACGCCATGGCTCTGCTAACATGGATGTTTTGATTGCCTTGGGAACAAATGCAGCATACTTCTATTCAGTATACTCTGTCCTGAGAGCTGCTACTTCTTCAGATTTCAAGGGTACAGATTTCTTTGAGACTAGTGCGATGCTTATTTCATTTATTCTGCTCGGAAAGTATCTTGAAATTTTAGCCAAGGGGAAGACATCCAATGCAATCGCCAAGCTCATGAACTTGACTCCGGACACAGCTATATTGTTAGCCATGGACAATGAAGGAAATGTTATTGGTGAACAAGAAATTGACAGCCGATTGATTCAAAAGAATGATGTGATTAAAATTATTCCTGGTGCAAAAGTAGCTTCGGATGGATTTGTTATATGGGGCCAGAGCCACGTGAATGAGAGCATGATAACAGGCGAGGCACGTCCCGTGGCAAAGAGGAAGGGTGACACTGTTATTGGAGGAACTCTGAATGAGAATGGAGTGTTGCACATTAAGGCAACACGGGTGGGATCAGAGAGTGCTCTTTCCCAGATTGTTCGACTTGTTGAGTCAGCACAGATGGCCAAGGCGCCTGTGCAGAAGTTTGCAGACAGCATTTCGAAATACTTTGTGCCTCTGGTAATGATATATGAATTCTTTAACCTATTTCTTTTCTTGATTCTTACCTAGACAATTTATTTTTTTTAAATCCTTGTGTTTATAGAGGGCTTAATTAAACGGGATATGTTTCTGCAGGTCATCTTGATCTCATTTACAACTTGGCTTGCCTGGTTTTTAGCCGGAAGATTTCATGCTTACCCGAAGTCTTGGATACCATCTTCCATGGACAGCTTTCAGCTTGCTTTGCAGTTTGGGATCTCTGTCATGGTCATAGCCTGCCCTTGTGCTTTAGGTTTAGCGACACCAACTGCTGTGATGGTTGGCACTGGAGTTGGTGCATCTCAGGGTGTATTGATCAAAGGAGGGCAAGCATTAGAAAGTGCACATAAGGTCAGCATTTGACATTAGACTAGCACCTTGAATTCTGGATTAGCTTTGTCAATGTTGGTGGGCTTTTAAATTGATGCTTAAAACTGAACAGTGATTCCACTTCCACTAATAAGAGAAAGAAGGTAATAAGCAAAGGGAGAACCATCAATATCAAGTGGTGTTTCAAGGCCATTTCTTCCAAGTGCTAATTAATCCGGCATCACATAGGTTTTAGGATTACTAATATTTCATACCATGTTCACTTTATATCATTCCTTATTTCTTTATATGAAGTACTTGGAGTTTGTTATGCACTTATGCTGGGTGAAGGGAAATAGCGTTCTTGGAGATCAATATTAATCTGATTTTTCTTGTGCTTCATTCCTGTCTCTCACCACTTTGCTTAAAGTTAAAATTGAGAAACAAGTCCTTCATTATATGTTGTAGCATCTTAAAATCCAATCCCCCCCCCTTCCCCTCGCCCCAAATCAACTTTTTTTAGTGTAAATGGTAGCCTTTATCTATGTAAGCGTCCATGGTTTTCTGTGGCATTACATTTGAATATGTTTATGACTGTCTTGTAGGTGAACTGCATTGTTTTTGACAAGACAGGTACTCTCACTGTTGGGAAACCTGTGGTAGTAAACACAAAACTATTGACAAATATGGTACTTCGCGAATTCTATGAACTTGTGGCTGCAGCTGAGGTAGGCATCTTCCCCCACCCTTCTCTTTTCTGAAAGGCGTAGCCTCAATATTAGTTATCGAAAACATGAGTTGTATTCGGATAATTTTCATGGCTACAACTCTAGTTTGATTTGTTAATTGCTCAAGTGCTTTTACAATTTATGGATTAGAGATGCATATGCATATGATATCATAAATAACTGCTTTGCCTATGTCAGGTGAATAGTGAGCATCCACTGGCTAAGGCCATTGTTGAGTATGCCAAAAAATTCAGAGATGAAGAGAACCCTGCTTGGCCGGAAGCACGGGATTTTGTTTCCATCACTGGACATGGAGTGAAGGCCACTGTTCGGAACAAGGAAATAATAGTGGGTAACAAGAGCTTGTTGGCTGACCATAAAGTTGCAATTACTTTTGATGCTGAAGATATACTTGCTGAAGCCGAAGGGATGGCTCAAACTGGAATTTTAGTATCTATAAATGGAGAAGTGGCCGGGGTTATAGCAGTATCTGATCCATTGAAACCAGGTGCTCAAGAAGTCGTTTCCATTCTCGAGTCTATGAAAATTAGGAGCATCATGGTGACTGGGGACAACTGGGGAACTGCTAATTCTATAGCGAGGGAAGTTGGAATTGAAACTGTAATTGCCGAGGCCAAACCGGAGCAAAAAGCAGAGCAAGTGAAGGACTTGCAGGTACTTATGATTGCAACTTCGTTTCAACTTAAAGAAAAAAGCGCTTCCTATATTTAAAACATATGAGATAAACTGATCTACAACGATAACTTTGAAGCCTTGAAATTGAATATAATATGTGAATTTTTTAAAGCCAGGACTATACAACTCTTTTTTCTTTTCAGGAATACACATGCTAGTTGTAACATATAGAGTGCCTTTTTTCTTTTCAGGCTGCTGGGTACACGGTGGCTATGGTGGGGGATGGCATCAATGATTCACCTGCACTTGTGGCAGCCGATGTGGGAATGGCAATCGGTGCCGGAACTGACATTGCCATTGAAGCAGCTGATATAGTCCTCATGAAGAGCAACTTGGAGGATGTCATAACTGCCATTGACCTTTCCAGAAAAACATTTTCCCGTATCCGCCTGAACTACGTCTGGGCTTTGGGTTATAATCTGCTTGGCATCCCAATCGCTGCCGGAGCTCTTTTCCCTTCTACGGGATTCCGGTTGCCGCCGTGGATTGCGGGGGCTGCCATGGCTGCCTCTTCCGTCAGCGTCGTTTGCTGTTCTCTGTTGTTGAAATATTACAGGAGACCCAAGAAGCTGGACAACCTCGAGATACGGGGCATAAGGATCGAGACAGCGAGTGATAAGATGCATGAGAATTGAGGTTTTTGTTTTTAGCTAATTATGTGCTACTAGGCCGAGCAGTGACTTGTTCCCATAAATCAACTTTGGCAGTGGTTTTTATTTTTACTTTTATTTTCATTTTTATTTTTATTTTTATTTTTTTGACGTGAACTTAGGCATTAGATAGAGGACCATGTAAATAAATATTGCAGCATTTTGGTTGATATTTTGCATGTACGTAACATATGTGTCTTGGTGATGTTAGTAAAGTGTACAAAAAAAAAGAAAAGAAAAGAGTCCTTTTATCGGAACATTAATTTGTTCACTCTTTTTCTACACAATTAATTGGACTTCTAAGTTTATGCAAGAACCACTACTAATCAGCTAGCTGAATTACTTGTTACTTTGCCATAAAACATGATCTAGGGAAAAGGATATCAGATATGAGCTGTAAGGGCAAAAAATGCAATTAATAAATAATAATAATGAGGAAGTGGAGATTAAATTTTATTTCACCCAACCTCATCCGTAGTATTAATTTAACTGGTCACCAAATTATTTGCACCATAAATAAAGCCGATCGTAAGCCAAACTGAGTTGGCCTAGTACTTAGTAACCCCCTAAAATGGAACTTGATGATGACCTTTCACAAGATTCTTGGATTTTTTTTCCATTAAAAAATGCTTAAATTTTAAAATTATAATTTCAAACACTTTTAAGAATTTAAAAAATTTACAAATTAGTTGTAACATAACGAAGCTATACACAACATAAATGTACATCTTATTGTTGATAATCATTGATTAAAATATCAACTATTTAAATTTTAATAAATACATTTACCAAAAAAAATAAAATAAATAATAAAGACTAATATATGTATAACACATCATAAATTTGTTAGATGTATTTTTTTTATTTTTGTCATCAATAATTACTATTTATATTTTAAATTTGACTCTTTTAAAATAATAAATTCATTTTAAAGAAAAAATAAAGAGTTATAATAATCAATAATTGAAATCATAATAAAACATATGTATATATATAGCAGATTATGAGATTGTTAAAATTTACTTTTTTAATTATTTTATTAACAGTTATAACTCTTTATATTTCTCTTTAAAATAAAATCTTATTTTAAAAGAGTCAAATTTTTATATTTTAATTTTTAAAATACATCATATATTTTAGAATATTCAAATCTATGTTAAAATTATGTCAGTGAAGATATTACATCATTATTTTAGTAAAGGTCGGTAAATTCGGTTTTAAATTATTAAAAAACCAAACTTAACGTAATTGAAAACACAAAGACTAAATTATGACAACAAATAAATTATAATGGTCAACAATAGTGGTTTAGTAATTAAAAATCTGACATCTCTACTTGTCAACATTTACATTGCGTGTCTCCTCTTCATTTCTCCAAAGCAAAATGAACAAAAAAAAAAGGGATAAAGAAGTAGTCGAAAAGGGTACTAATAGAGCAATTTATGCTGATAATGCATGTGATGTAGCGAAACTTGCTAGAACAAGTAAGAAATGAAGAAGAAAATAGCTTCGAACTGTTCTTCGTGGAACTTTACGTTACCAAGGATCAATGTGATCGATGTGTCTTCATTAATCAAAGCTTGGACGACCCTGAGTCGATTCGTTACTTTTAGCATGATGACAATCTGATTTATCTTGTATATCTTCCGGTGCCTCGCTCCGCTAATTAATCAAAAGAAATATTTTTATGAAAAAAGAATTATACAAATTCTTACATTTTAGGTCATTTATAAATAATTTTTTAATTTTATAAATTATTTTAATTAGAACATAAACTATAATAATTATACAAATCAATCTTTTCATTCACTTGTCATTAATAGAGCTATTGTCATGTAATCTATACATATATTTTTTAATAATATACCACAATCATATCTATCAAATCTAAATAAATTTAACTCATTCATTTTAAATCTAAACAAATAATGTTACGTTGCAGATTTGTTTAAAAAAAGATTTAAAATAAATAAATTAGATTTATTTAGATTTGAATACTATAAGTATGTCACATCATTAAAAAATACATGTGTAGATCACATGATAATAACTCTATTAGTCAAGTGATTGAAAAGATTGATTTGTATAATTATTATAGTTTAAGTATTAATTAGGACAATTTTAATATTTAAGAATTATTTATAAATAATTTGGGTTTATATTTTTTCCTATTTTTATTTACATATGTTACTAGTGCGGAGTTTTCGTTATTTATTGAAATTTTTACTAATTATTTAAATTATTCAAGATCAAATTATTTTTTAATCTTAATTAAGTGTATCTTTATTTATTTAATTTATGTTTAATTAAAATTTTTTAAAAATATAATAAAAAATAATTACTGTAAGATTTGAATAGATAATTAAGAATGTGAATAACATTACATTTTTTTTTCATTTGGGCCCAAAATAAACGTTTTAGCTAGAAGTTGGTATTTTTAAATTGATTTCATTGCTAATGATATACAAAAAAATTACAACTCTCAAACTCCAATTAAAAATTACTTTTAATTAACCCATATATTAATGATGCTAATGTCATTGCTAATCGTAATAAATCGTGAGCGTTTTGGATATCATAAAATAAATAAAGTCAATCTATCTCTCATCACCAAAATATTTCAACTTGTTACTTAGTGACCATGCAAACCTTTTGTTTTTTATTTTCCTCTACGGAAACAACCAAACGAAATCGTGAACCCAAAGTAATATATACTTCTATTCTAAATAATGGGTGTAAATTGTTAGTACTCAAAGAGAAGCTGCCAAATCTTGATGAAACGTGGAATATCTAAAAGAATAACAACAACTTGAGCGATAAACAAAAACTATCCAAGTGGTGATGGAGGTAGAGATAAAAAAAAAAAAAGAAAGCAAAGGGAATAAAATGGAGACAAGGACGATTGGGTAGAAGATTTTTTTTTTTTTTGTTGGGAGTAAGGACTGTATACATTTTCATGAATTGTCACTTGGTACAAACTTCCAAATTTTAATGAGCATAAAATGGCAATAAACGGTATAAGTTGGTGTCAAAGCTTCTGTAATTACATATTAGTACTTAATTGAGACATGCAAACACTAACAACTAAATAAATCACTATGAATAAATTAGTAGGTCTATCAAAAAAAAAAAGTAGAGTGAATTAATAATAAAAGATTTAGATAAATTTTGTATTAGGACAAACGAGATGTTGCGTATCTTTTTAAAGGATTAAGGTAAGCTTCAAGGCTCAGTGAACACTTATTGGTAAGGGTGCAAAGGGATGTGTTTGATAAATTTTGAATTTAATTATTAATGGATGAATAAAATATAAATCAATAATCTATTTATGACTCATTAACAAATTATTAAAATTATCTAATTTATTAATTACTTATTTTAATAAATAAATATTCAATCTATCTATCTTTAATTAGATACATTTAAATTTTTCATTTATTCAAATATATTTTATTCTTTAAACAACACATATGCACGCTCTCACAAACACACACACACACATACACACATATACATTCATTGGATTTAATAAAATGAAGAATAATTCAATTTATTCAAATATGTTAAATCCATTATTATAATTAAATGAATTGAATGAGTTATGAATTTATAGATTCAATTATCACCCTTATTTATTAGAGACTTACACTTAACTTATTAAACTTTAGACTATCAAATTGCAAACTTGACTACTTACCACTTGACCCAACCCTTAGTTTGTGGCTATCAATGTTTATTTATTTACTTATTTTTACTAAACATATTATCAATGTATTAACTATCAGCTCCATTTACTTGTAAAATCAAAGAGAACACGTGCAATGCACTTGCATTCTATTAGTTATATACGTACAAAAGTTTGAAATTATATATTTTTGGTTTATCACATACATTACACAATAAAATGTAATTTTTTCTTTTTTTTTTATCTCTCTAATTAAGAGTGATAAAGATATATGACTCCTTATGAGATATAACTTTTAAGAATTAAATTATAATTCTTATATCTAAGAATGTATAATTTATTTCTGCTTCATTAACATCTTGCAAATATTCTTTCTCTTTTCTCATTCTTTTTTTATTAGTTGATATGAAATTAAATCACAAATTTTTATTTATATTGGGAAAAATTTATTAATTGAGACGACGTGAAATTGTGAGATATATTCAACCCGATGAAAATGCACACTTTACACACCATTTAGTTTGGGAACCGCTGTAGGGCAGTATAGTGTTTTTCATTTTAGACAAAAAAATCAATGTTCTTAAACCAAAATACTTAGTTGAAAAATTAGTTAAATGCTGTTGAGGCTTAGCTCAAAAAACAACTGACTCTTTAATCAATATATTAAACAGAAATAAATGCTGCTGAAAAAGAGACTCTATCGTAGCGTTAATTAAGCGCATAAGCAATAAATTAAAATAATGATGACCCAAATTTTAACTCCTTTCCTTCGGTCCCCACGCCTGACACGCACAAACTTTCCTTTCTCATTGGATTCTATAAATAACCCCAGCAATGAAACAAATTATGCGCATCTTGGAAAGGTAAGCAAAAAGCAAAGTTAGGACGCCACCGAAAGAGTTGAAACTGTTTAAAAAATTTGCAGAGAAGTTCTTAGCAGCATAGCACTAGCTAGCTCGCAGCGAGCTTCAATTTTCATTAATGGCTACCAAGTTTCAGACTTGGAATTGCATTAGCAGCCTGCAGTGCTATGGGAACCTGTCACCTCAGCCACACTATCCGTCGATGACGAGGTATCCGACGGGCGCGTCGCCGGAGGCAAAGAAGGCGGTGGAAGGGTCAGAGGCCAGAGCTGTTTTCTGCGTCATGGGAATGACGTGCGGTGCCTGTGCTGGATCGGTGGAGAAGGCCATCAAGCGCTTGCCTGGGATTCGAGAGGCCGTTGTTGATGTCTTGAACGATAAAGCCCAGGTTCTCTACTATCCAGCCATGGTTAACGTACGTGAGTTTGTCAAACCCCATTTCAATATTATTTATTGTTGCTTCAATTCCTGCACAAATATATGTCATATAAAAATTAGAAATGTTGTTTGCAAAGGATTAGGAACTTATTTTACTATTGAAATAATAAAAAAATATTTTATCAAATAAAAAAATTTTAAAAATTTTTAAATATAAAAAATTATTTTATAATTTATTATAATGAATTTTAATATAAAATAATATGTATTTATTTTTTTAATAAAATAATTATATTACAAAAAAAAAATCTAAATTTTTTTTACACACTAATATTTTTACAATCATTCTCACACCACTTTATTTGGAAAAAAAGATAAAAAAAAATGTTTCTTAAAATGTGTGTTTTTTTGTTTTTTTATAACAAAAAGAAGTGATATAAGAATTATGTAATGAAAATAGTGTGTGAATGATATGCTAGTTATATAAAAATATTATTTTTATATCTCAATTTTATATTTTTTTAATATATTTATTTTAAATAGTAATAAAAAAGGAATATAAATTCAATTTTTTTTATTTTTTTATTATTTTATTCTATTTATCATAATAAACAAATATATAAGAAAAGGTATAAAATTAAAGTATAAAAATAATATAATTTTATATGATATTGATGCATTGCTCGTGATGATTGCATATAAACTATTTATGAGAATTTGTGGCTTTTTATGCTTTTGGTTGTTGTTTTTGAGGTAATTAATAAAATGGGTTAATTCAAGAAATTTGTGTTTCTAGTGGGGATTAACATTAATTAGTTAGTTAGTTTTTCCGCGATGTCTTTTTTATACATAACTATATTTTATCAAGTTACTTATTCATATAAATAAATTTAACAGTAACAATGAATCACATGATAATATTTATTTAAAAAATAATTAAAAGTTTTTATCAAAAGTAAAAACTATTGGTTACGTACTATGTAAAAAAAAATTATAGTGCCACATCAAAATCAATCTTTGGTTAATTAATAACGTTTTGTAAAATGAGTTTTTCATAAAATTCAGTATTAAATTATTACATAATGTTGTTTAATAATATAGGTATAATAATTCTTACATTAATGTCAAAGTACGCGTTCTAACCAGATGATTTATTTAATGTCAAATGACCTTTCAATCTCAATATATGTGTGTATATGTGGGGATCACTAAGCATATTTTATGCATACATCGTGTCCTACTAATTGAGTATGATCCTGTTAACTTGTAAGATTAAAATTAATGCAACACATTAATAATAAAAAATTATAAAGTCATGCTAAGTGATTGTGTTTCGAAAACAGGAACCTAACAAATGTGTATTTAGATTAAATTTTACAAACTCAATTAATTTTATAAATTTAATTTTGTTTATAAATGAGTTTAAGTGAAATTTTTATGTTGAAAAAAATAAGTTTAAATTAAAAAATAAAAAATAGTTATTTAAGATAAAATAAGTTTTGAGACTAAAATTATATTTAAAAAATAATATAAATATTAAAATAAATAAATTAAAAAATACACAAACATCTGTTTAAACATCTAAAAATATGTTTGGGTGATGCAAACTATTGTCCAAATAGACTCCGATAAGACTGGGAGGATCATGACCTTTCCAAGCTTCAAAAGTCTTTTTTTTTTTATATAGTTTTTTAAAATTTTGAAAATATTTATGTAATTTAATGTTTTTATCCTTTAAAAATATAGAATTAATATTTGACATCTTAAATTAAAATTCTGGACTCCACCAGTTTGAAAGTAATTGGTTGGTCGTGACGTGGACCGACTTGTGGAGGTCTCGATAGTGCCATGCTTCGTGCAGAAACAGTGTGAAAAAAGTTCCTTTACCGAACAAAACAAATCAATATAGTTTAGATTGAAAGAACTGAACTAATTTTTATCAAAGGGTAAATTAAACCTTTTCGAGGTTTTCATGAACCGGGAATTATTATTAATTTATTATTATTTTTTATGTTCCGGGAATTATTCTTGCTTGAGAAGATAATGAAATTTCACTTTCAGTGTATTATAAATGTAAAAGTTCTTTTGGTAACATAGTCGTTAGTCGTTACGTGAGAGAATTGCTAAGCATTCGATCGTGGGAATGCGTCTTTGTAAGCTACAGTTGAATTATACACACACACACACACACACACACACACATTCAAGGTGAGTCATGAAATCATATCTCTGTTACGTACGTGTTTGCCTTTCTTCTAATTCTCCAGAAAATGAAATCGGGGCTACCTGGATCGTATCTTTCCTGTTAGAGGGACCTTGATTAATTTTGAGTCATCACTCAATGATTACTTTAATTCTGCATCATTATTTCTCTTGACCTGTCATTTTATTCTTTTTTATTTATTTTTTCATCATCATCATTTCAATATTATATATAATTAATTAATCAAAATTAAATTTATATATAAAATAATGATCAAATTCAAAGTGATCATTCGCATTTTACTACTATATTAAGAAATTATGCCCAGTCCTCCTCTGCCACTTGCGCACGAATATGCTTTTTGGTTTTTGCCTTTCCTTTATAGCTCGAGGAAGGTGATGAATATGAATATATGATTGGCAGACATATCTGATAGCCCTTTTATTAGTGGATATGAGATAATAGGAATATAATATTTCCTTATTTCGAGCTACTGGCATGCCTCATCAGACACGACATTGTTCCTCGGCTGATTATTGATAATGGCTGTCCTTGTAGCACTTATTATTGATATGCTCCACTTTCTTCCTGTCTCCATTAATATCACGAAGGATCAAATAACTTTATTTTAGTCAGAATTACCAAGCCACTTTTTTACGAGCAGGAGAGTCCATCTCAAAAATTTAATCTATTGAATACTATTATCTCATAATTTAAGCATAATATTGGATGCAGCATCTTTTTTATTAGAGAGCACACTATACTTTAATCTACTTTATAAATAAGTCTTTTCATAATCTAATTTCACACAAAAAACATTAATTATTATATCAGAAAATCTATTCTAAAATACTAATCTATTAAGTAAAATTCCGTTGTATAATATTCAACATGAGACATAACACATTTTCAAATTTTATTACTTCTATTACCTCTTATTTTTTTATTAATTTATTTAAGAAACATGGGCTTTAACTAAAATTGATCATAAATCATGTATATTTTAGGAGGAGAGAATACGCGACGCCATTGAAGATGCAGGATTTCAAGCCAAACCCATTCAAGAAGAATCCAACGAGACGCCGTCTCAAATATGTCGAATTCACGTAAAGGGCATGACTTGTACCTCTTGCTCCTCTACTATTGAATCAGCTCTGCAAACGATTCGTGGGGTGCAGAAAGCTAGAGTGGCCTTGGCAACCGAAGAAGCAGAAGTCCATTATGACCCCAAGATTGTCAGCTACAATCAGCTGTTGGAAGCCATAGAAGACACTGGGTTTGAAGCCGTACTAATAAACACAGGGGAACACATAAGCAAGATAGACCTTAAAATTGATGGCATTAAAAATGAGCAATCCATGAGTGCCATTGAAAAATCTCTCCAGGCACTCCCAGGTGTTGAAACCATAGACATATATCCAGACATTAACAAAGTTTCCATAGCTTATAAACCATATATGACAGGACCCAGAACCTTCATCGAAGTCATAGAATCTACAGGGTCTGGGTGTTTCAGAGCGATGATATTTCCAAATGAAGGAGGAAGAGAAACACATAGACAGGAGGAAATTAAGCAATACTTCAAATTCTTCATGTGGAGTTTGGCTTTCACAATTCCTGTCTTTTTAACATCCATGGTCCTTATGTATATCCCTGGAATTAAGCATGCTTTAGATATCAAAGTTGTCAATATGCTGAGCATTGGACTGATCTTGAGGTGGGAATTTTCGACCCCAGTACAGTTTATCATAGGCAGGAGGTTCTACATTGGGTCCTATAAAGCTTTGCGCAAAGGTTCTGCTAACATGGATGTGTTGATTGCCTTGGGAACAAATGCAGCCTACTTCTATTCTGTCTATGTGGTGGCAACAGCTGCTTTCTCTCGAGATTTTAAAGGGAACGATTTCTTTGAGACCAGCTCTATGCTTATTTCATTTATTCTGCTTGGGAAGTATTTGGAGGTGTTGGCAAAGGGAAAGACATCCCAGGCCATTGCCAAGCTTATGGACTTGACCCCCGAGACAGCAACCCTGTTGACTCAAGATGATGAAGGAAATCTCATTAGTGAACAACAAATTGATAGCCGGTTGATACAAAAGAACGATGTGATCAAAATTGTTCCGGGTGCAAAGGTAGCATCCGATGGTTTTGTCATCTGGGGACAAAGCCACATAAATGAGAGCATGATAACTGGAGAGGCAAGGCCAGTGGCGAAGAGGAAGGGTGATATGGTGATAGGAGGCACTGTGAATGAGAATGGGGTTTTGCATGTCAAGGTGACAAGGGTTGGATCAGAGAGTGCCCTCTCCCAGATTGTTCGACTTGTTGAGTCTGCCCAGATGGCTAAAGCTCCCGTCCAGAAACTTGCAGACCGCATTTCCAAATACTTTGTTCCTCTAGTGAGCATAGTGCTAACTCCTCCTTCTGATTTTTGCTCTTGAGCTGTTTACTAATTAAGTCAAAGGAATTTCATCTTTGCTCACCACGGCCTTTCTTCTGTAGGTCATTGTGCTTTCTCTTTCAACTTGGCTTTCCTGGTTTTTAGCAGGACAGTTACATGCATACCCAAAATCTTGGATACCATCCTCCATGAACAGCTTTGAACTTGCACTTCAGTTTGGGATTTCCGTCATGGTCATAGCCTGCCCCTGTGCTCTAGGCCTAGCCACTCCTACAGCTGTCATGGTTGGGACTGGAGTTGGGGCAACTCAAGGTGTGTTGATCAAGGGGGGCCAAGCGTTAGAAAGTGCGCACAAGGTCAGTGAGTGGCGTTAACATTGTTTTCTTGTCTCCTCAGTATCAGCAATAGCAATTCATGCAACTTACACTTTTTGCAGGTGAATTGCATTGTATTCGACAAGACAGGCACTCTCACAGTTGGGAAGCCGGTGGTTGTAACCACAAAGCTCTTCAAAAAGATGTCACTTCAAGATTTCTACGAATTTGTTGCTGCAGCAGAGGTAAGCCTTCCTCTAATGACCGTAACTCTCTGACAATGACATACCATTGATAACTAATGTTCAGTGTTATATCCATATTAGGTGAACAGTGAACATCCAATAGCCAAGGCCATTGTTGGGCATGCCAAGAAGATCACGGAAGATCAACAGAATCCTCCCTGGCCAGAAGCACGTGACTTTGTTTCCGTTTCAGGCCATGGGGCGAAGGCCATTGTTCGAAACAAGGAAATCCTGGTTGGGAATAAAAAGTTGATGCAGGATCATAGCGTAGCCATTTCAGTGGATGCTGAAGAAATACTAGCTGAAGCCGAAAGCCTGGCTCAAACTGGGATTTTAGTATCCGTAGATGGAGAAATTGCCGGAGTTCTGGCTGTATCTGACCCATTGAAACCAGATGCCACAGAAGTTATTTCCATACTCAACTCCATGAAAATCAGGAGCATCATGGTGACAGGTGATAACTGGGGAACTGCCAATTCCATAGCTAGGCAAGCTGGTATTGAAACTGTCATAGCAGAGGCCCAACCCGAGGCTAAAGCCACTAAAGTAAAAGATTTGCAGGTAGGTACATACAAAATCATGGTGCCAAATGATTGCTCAACTTTGTCCAAGAAAACATGCATTCTAGTTCGATATAGCATCAACTAAGATTATAGGCATGACCTGAGCCAATTGAATACTAAATTGTTTTGCTGACAGAGTGCTGGCTACACCGTGGCAATGGTGGGAGATGGCATCAACGATTCACCAGCACTCGTGGCAGCTGACGTTGGAATGGCAATTGGCGCTGGCACAGACATCGCCATTGAGGCAGCTGACATAGTTCTCATGAAGAGCAATTTGGAGGATATAATAACTGCCATTGACCTTGCAAAGAAAACTTTCTTCCGTATACGTCTAAACTACATTTGGGCCCTGGGTTACAATGTGCTAGCCATCCCAATTGCTGCCGGAACCCTTTTCCCATTCACCAGATTCCGATTGCCGCCATGGATTGCTGGAGCTGCAATGGCAGCCTCTTCTGTCAGTGTTGTTTGCTCCTCCCTCTTGCTGAAGAATTACAGGAGACCAAAGAAGCTAAACAACCTGCACATAAATGGTATCAAGATTGAATAATCAACAATCAATTGTGCTTGTCTTGTTTGATGGTAGCAATAAATAAATGAATTTTTGTGCATAAATTAAAAAATTAGAGTGAAAAATGAGTAAGGTTTGATCAAACTAAATCTTCTGATTGACACAGCGCAACACTTAATATTAAATATGTACAAAAACAGAGAAAAATAACACTAAATTTTAATACTCCACACACAATAGGCGCAACTAGTAAGTACTTTAGATGATACTAAAATAATTTTCTGGTGAACTTTTATGATATCATACACTCTTAAAAAAATTTATTTACATTCTCTATTTTCTCCCACTAGTTCTTTGGCTTGCCTCAAACCGTTACCAATGAAATACATATTTTTTTTTTTTGGTACATAATGAAATTGTAAAGCAAAGGAATAAGTCAACTGTCCCAACCTCATATTCCCAAGATTCTAAGAGTGATTATTAACGCTAACTTGTATTTCTAGTTTTATAATTATAATTCAAATTTTGAACTAGAAATACAAGCTAACGTCTATAATCACTCCTAAAATAATTGGTGCAGTTGACTCATTCTTATGCTTTACATAAATACATATTTATTTTATAGATATTGATGGCTAAAGTTTGACCTTTATAGAGGTTTATGGCTAAAGTGGGAACTTAATTTTGTTCCGCGTAATTTTATTTTTTGTTTTCTTCATTTCTTACTTGGTGCTTCTCATTGATAGCTAAGAGAAGCCATTCACCGACCCTTCTTTTTTTTAATTTTGTAATTTGAGATAGGCTTGACATTGTTATGCTTAAGCTCATAGGTTATTTTTAAGTGTTTGGAAATAAGAGGAAGAAAAGGAGTATGGAGAAAATGAAGGAAAATGAAGGAAAATGAAATATAGAAGAATGAAAAGTTAATTCATAAATTTTTCTCTCTTTATTTAAAAGTTTTAAATTTTTTAAAATTTTTTAAATTAAAAGAATATTATTTTTTCCTCCCTATTTGAAAGTTTTAAATTTTTTAAATTAAATTTTTTTTAAAATATTCATAAAAATTAATAAGAAAGTAATGACTATATGAACTAGTTAGGTTTTGACATTCCATCTTAACTTAAAATCTTAAGATATTATGTTTATTGATCTTTTTATTTATATAATCTTTACTTAGTATATTTTTATCTTATGTGAGATTTTTACGTACCCTTAAATTCTAACATTTTTTAAATTGGGATAACGGGGAGTGGGGTTTGAATTTGGAACTTCACAATACAAGAGCGCCTTTAGGACCATTTCTGATGTGTGCGCTGTGTAAGAAGTGAAGCTATTTGGGCTGGCAAAGCATGACCTAAAACATATAAAAATATATAATATATTTTAAATAATTAAATAAATATAAAAATAAATAATAAATATAAGAAATTAATTAAGTTCTGATAATTATAATAATTAGTTTAGTTCATAATTATTTTAATTATAATTAAATATACTCTTAATATATATATTAAATTTGATAGGTATAAGAATAGGAAACAAAAATTGTATTTAATTAATATGCGTTGTGACACATCGCTTCCATGCTGTGTAGTACAGGTCTTGCAACAAAGATGAAGACATGGATTTCACATCTCGCAAAGACCTCCGATATAGTTGCTAGGGTGACATGCGCATGGGCAAGACGATGGCATTAATGACCAAAATAAATATAGGTAATAGCATTAACGGAACGCACGTTGTTTAGCCCAAACTGAGAGAATCCCATGCTGCCGATGATGGGCCGTTGGCCGCGCCCAAAGCTGCAATTAAACTGTGCAATTTATTATCTCCACACCTTCACGCTACCGTACAAAGACTAAGTCGAGATGGAGCTATCAACTATACGACAAATTATATCCACCTAGAATATATGTTTTTTTCTTACTCTATAAAAGGATATGCAAGCCAACCTGATCAATCTTTTACTTGATTTGTTGTGATTTACGTTTGATTTTTAAATTCTTATGTTAATAAATTATTTATAAATATTTTTATAAATTCTCAATGACTGTGAAAATATATTTTAATTTTATAATATACAAGTATTTTTTTAATTTAAATTTAATTCTAAAAAAATACAAGATAAATAAACATGTCATAATATATTGTAATCATTTATATATATCCAACATCTAGTAGAATAAAATAAAAAAACCACTTACTTTAAGAGCGTACAAAGCTATCATTTCTGGCATAATATATACTAGTCTATGTAGTGCTACAAGCTTAGAGAAAGCGTTTAGATGCAACGTGGGTTGTGAAGATCAGCAAAAGAAAAAAAGATGGGTTGTGAGGTGATGTGAGGTCTCATATTCATAAGATGAAGTCGCTCGCATGGAAGCATTACTGTATTAAGACAAAACCCCAAACTAGAAAAACGGAAAGGACAAGTCAGAACCTGAAACGCAGGGAGCCTCTGGTTTTTGCACTCAGCATTGGAGACAGTGTTGGCATTCAGCAGCAGTAATGGCATTGGCATTGTGGTCACCAAAGCACCCACGGTTCTAAGCATCTACCACTTTTCTTCCCTCTCCCTCACCCTTTCCGTTGCCCAAGCAAAACCACTGATCCATAACCAACTTTTTTTTTTTCTGCCTCGTTCTTCTCTCTCTCAGGCTATGAGGTTTCTTGCATGGTGTTGGCTCTTCAAAAAATAAGGTATTCTGTATTGAGAAGCTCTTGTGCTTTAAGAAGCAGCAGCATTTCAAAGTCCATAGCTCAAGAATAATGGTCATTTGCTATTTGTCTCATTTTATATATATATATATATATATATATATATATATATATATATATATATTTTATAGCATTCATCGTTGCTAGGAATAGCAAAGTCTCAAATAAATTTTTGAAGGGTGAGGCTAACGAGATTCTGGTTCAGGGGTTTTGTTCGTCTAGTTATCTTTGACAGGGACTGTGCTTGTGTGCTGCAAAGACTGAGAATATATAGTTTTGACTTTTGAAGCCATCTTCTTCTGACTTTGATGGATAACTTTTTCTTGGATTTTTTTTTTGCCATTATAAGTTTCCTATCTTTTTTTTTTTTTCTTGGAAACAAATGCATCACCAGCAGCAGAATAAAGCCTCTATTTATTTATTTTTCATATTTTTCCCCCTGCTTGATGTTATTGTTTAGCCATAATTTTTAAATGTATGGGATGAGTCCATTCACCTGCGCAAAGCTCGTGTGTTTGCCGTGTTTAATGGATCACTAACTTGGAGCTGAAAAAAGTATCACTGCCACATGCTGATTCTTTAAATTCGTGTAGATAGATCATTTTACGAGGGAGTTTTGCACATGAGCCCGATTAATAAACAAGAAAATGTTGACCCCATTTTGCTTTCTCCAGTAAAGCCATCAGATTTGTTTGATTTGGTACTCACCAATTCTTCTTTTTATTTCTAGTCCATTTTCACCAATCTATTGCTCAGCTACACGAAACCGAAGAGGACAGGGCACAGGCAATAATCTTCTTGAACCCGTTACTCTTTTACATCCCCCACTGTTCTGTTCTTGAAGGTAAGCGTTTAAGTGTATCGGTTTTATAACTTTCTGTTTTTGTTTCTAGTTAGAAGTAACTGATGTTAGTCACTGATGAATTTTTTCCCGTTCAATATCGTTTTGATTCGTTTTGCAAACAACTTGCTATTGCATGACCCTCCCCTCAAAATAATCCTTTATCACGGATCACAGTATTCAGTTTGTGCATTCCTTAATGTGTGTTTGCCTACTTTTAGCGGGCTCTTGTTTGCTGTGGAGCTAGCTGAAGATCTTTCAAACAGTGTTCAGATCGAATTTCGTTGTCTTAATCTAGAAAATGAAGTTGCTGTGAATTCGAATGGATCTGTTATTGTACAAAATGTTATGGACATTTGCATACATACATATATACTTGCATAATTCTCTATGTGGTGAGAGATATATTCAATTTTTCTCCTTTGATGTAATTATGTTAATTGTGAAATTGTTCCATCTTCGTGGCTAGGTGTCCATCAATATTGATTGTTTTGCAAAGCTGCATGCTCAAGCCTGCATTTTTATATCATTTGACGCAGTTCTTACCTTCTTGGTCTTTGAGGCTAAATCTGAATATCACATATTTAGATGTTTTATTGCGTATGTAAATATACATAAACATGTATCTAGTGACGAAGATGAGGTTTACACACATATAGTCAAGTAGAAGCTTTGACTCATTGTTTGAAATTTCAGTGTTTGTCATAAATTATTTGTTCCTCGCTTTGCAGGTATCAATAGTTATCTTGCAGTTCTCCCTACCTCAAATCTCCTTTGGAAACGGAAACCTGACTGCCACATTTGATCATGAACAACTTTAAGTTACGGGTAGATGTGGTTAGTGCTCACAATCTATTACCTAAAGATGGACAAGGTTCATCCAGTGCCTTTGTGGAACTTCACTTTGACGGCCAGAAGTTCCGCTCCACTATCAAAGAAAAGGATCTTAATCCTGTTTGGAACGAAAGCTTCTACTTCAATATATCTGACCCTTCTAATCTTCACTATCTCACTCTTGATGCCTATGTCTACAACCATGCCAAAGCTACTAGCTCCAGTTCATTTCTTGGCAAGGTTAGCCTCACTGGAACTTCTTTTGTTCCTTACTCTGATGCCGTTGTCTTGCACTATCCATTGGAAAAGCGTGGTATTTTCTCTCGTGTGAGAGGAGAGATTGGCCTTAAAGTTTACATTACTGATGACCCAACTATAAAATCCTCGAATCCAACTCCTGCTGTAGAGTCCATGCCAGCAAATAATCCAAGCTTAATGCATGCGGAAGTTCATGCACCTGCAAACTCCGTGACGAACACTTTGTCTAATGAAATGGTTGAGTCAAGACACACATTTCATCATCTTCCAAACCCAAACCATCACCGACATCAACATCATTCCTCTTCCTTACCAGATACTCATTATGTACCAAAGTACGAAGCTGATGAAATGAAATCTGAACCACAGCCTGTGAAGCTAGTCCGCATGCACTCTGCTACCTCGGTACAGCCAGTTGATTATGCACTTAAAGAAACAAGCCCATTTCTTGGCGGGGGAAGAGTTATTGGGGGTCGTGTTATTCATAAAGACAAGACCTCAAGTACGTATGATCTTGTGGAAAGGATGTATTTTCTCTATGTCAGGGTTGTTAAGGCTCGTGATCTTCCTGCAATGGATGTTACTGGCAGTCTTGATCCATTTGTTGAGGTGAGAATTGGAAATTACAAAGGTATTACTAAACACTTCGACAAGAAACAGAATCCAGAGTGGAATCAGGTGTTTGCCTTTTCAAAGGACCGGATGCAGGCATCTGTACTTGAAGTTGTGATCAAGGACAAGGATCTGGTCAAAGATGATTTTGTGGGCATCGTGAGGTTTGACATCAATGAGGTTCCTTTGAGAGTATCACCAGATAGCCCTTTGGCACCAGAGTGGTACCGGCTTGAAGATAAGAAGGGGGAGAAGATTAAAGAGGGTGAGCTCATGCTTGCTGTCTGGATTGGTACCCAAGCAGATGAGGCTTTTTCTGATGCATGGCATTCAGACGCAGCGACACCTGTTTACAGCACGCCTGCTGCCTCCGCGGTGATGCGTTCAAAGGTATATCATGCACCAAGGTTGTGGTATGTGCGTGTCAATGTTGTAGAGGCACAAGACTTGGTTCCTACAGAGAAAAATCGTTTTCCAGATGTGTATGTCAAGGCGCAGATAGGAAACCAAGTACTGAAAACAAAGACAGTTCCAGCCCGAACACTCTGCTCACTCTGGAATGAGGATCTTTTGTTTGTTGCTGCTGAACCTTTTGAAGATCATCTAGTCCTTTCAGTTGAAGATCGGGTTGGTCCAGGAAAAGACGAGATCATTGGGAGGGTCATCATTCCACTTAACTCCATAGAGAGGCGTGCTGATGATAGAATCATTCCCTCTCGATGGTTCAACCTGGAAAAGCCTATTGCTGTGGATGTTGATCAGTTGAAGAAAGAAAAGTTCTCTAGCCGAATTCAGCTCCGTCTATGTCTAGATGGAGGATATCATGTCCTTGATGAGTCAACTCATTATAGCAGTGATCTCCGTCCCACAGCAAAGCAGCTCTGGAAGCCACCAATTGGGGTTTTGGAACTCGGAGTGCTGAATGCCGTAGGACTCCACCCAATGAAAACACGGGACGGAAGAGGCACATCTGACACATACTGTGTAGCAAAATATGGTCATAAATGGGTCAGAACGCGGACCATTGTTGATAATCTGAGTCCAAAATACAATGAGCAATACACTTGGGAGGTTTTTGATCATGCAACAGTCCTAACAGTGGGTGTCTTTGACAACAGCCAGATCGGTGAAAAGGGTCCAAATGGTTCGAAAGACTTGAAAATTGGGAAGGTCAGAATTCGTATCTCGACTCTAGAAACAGGCCGGATTTACACTCACTCATATCCGTTGCTGGTTCTTCACCCAACTGGGGTTAAGAAGATGGGTGAACTGCACTTGGCAATACGTTTTTCATGCACTTCTTTGGCAAACATGCTTTACCTATACTCACGACCACTGCTGCCAAAAATGCACTACATAAGGCCCTTCTCCGTCATGCAGCTTGACATGCTGCGTCACCGAGCAGTCAACATAGTGGCCGCACGACTAGGTCGAGCAGAGCCGCCACTTCGCAAGGAAGTGGTCGAATACATGTCTGATGTGGACTCGCACCTCTGGAGCATGCGCCGAAGCAAGGCAAATTTCTTCCGGCTGATGACTGTCTTTTCTGGGGTATTTGCAGTTGGGAAGTGGTTTGGGGATGTCTGCACATGGAAGAATCCTATTACAACAGTGCTGGTTCATGTGCTCTTCCTCATGCTAGTTTGCTTCCCAGAGTTGATTCTGCCCACAGTTTTTCTCTATATGTTTTTGATAGGGGTGTGGAACTTCAGGTACCGACCAAGGTACCCTCCTCATATGAATACAAGAATCTCACAAGCTGAAGCGGTGCACCCAGATGAGTTGGATGAGGAATTTGACACATTCCCCACGAGCCGAAGCCCAGACCTTGTGAGAATGAGGTATGACCGTTTAAGGAGCGTGGCTGGAAGAATTCAAACGGTGGTGGGTGATGTGGCGAGCCAGGGGGAGAGGATTCAGGCACTGTTAAGCTGGAGAGACCCACGTGCCACAGCCATCTTCATTACATTCTGTCTCATATCTGCGCTGGTGCTGTATGTTACTCCTTTTCAAGCGGTGGCAGCTTTGGCAGGGTTCTATGTGATGAGGCATCCAAGATTTCGCCACAGGCTGCCATCAGCCCCTATCAACTTCTTCCGTCGGCTGCCTGCAAGAACTGACAGTATGTTGTAGAGGTGCTTCTGGGTTTCAACTGAACTTTTGCTTTCGTTAACTGATGTTTTAAACCCGTTTTACTCCTTTGTATTGTATCCGTGTTTCTTCATGTGTAACGCTATCTGTATTGTATTGTAACGCTATAATTTGTATTATTTTAGAGCAAGCAGAAGCAGGGTAGGACGCATAATCTGTATGTGGATTTCTTAGCTGCTAATCGGTAGACTAGAATCCACTTCTTTCTAATGTTCTGATCTTGTTGTAGACTAGAACTTTGCCAAGTTAAAATGGAAGCTTTGACCTGTTCAATAAATGGTTGGGAAGGAATTCGGCTTTTTCTCTCCAGATTGTTGTGTGTTAATTTTTTTTTCTCAATTGGAGTATAACAAATTTCAACTAGCATTTATTTAAGTGATTCTTTCTTGTATGTCAGCTGAGTATAGATTTTGGGGAATTCAAATCGAGTCAACAATTTTACCCAATTGTCTTGAAATGCTGTTTTATTTTAATATAATTCCCTTTTTCACGATTTTTTTTTAAAAAAAGTCAAACATTTGAATGAGCCTCCAGGGATCAGGTTCCACTTCCACCTCTTTTCAGCGGATGAATGTTAATTGCATTATGCCATTATGAATGTCTAACCACTAAAATATACCAATCTGTAAACGTGTTGTATCTGGGAGCACGACTGCACAACAGACACGTAATTGAGCCCAATGTGCATCTCGATGTGCACATGGTTAATCAACGGAAAATCACTACGTGCTTGCATGATAAGCATTAGGTAAGGAAATAATGTTTAACTTTTCCTCTATTAGAAAAACCGGAAGGGGTCCTAAGATTGTCATCACCCTGAAAATGGCTGTGTCTATATCCAGAAAAAGATCGAAATCATCTAGACAACTAGAAGCCAAAGAATCTTATTTTTGCTTTACAATCCTATACAACTTTCTTAGTCGAATTTCTGCTGTTGTCTTCCTTCTAATCCTTGTCTACGCGTGGTCTTCCCTCTCCACCATTATAACCGGAAACATGATTCATGTTTGCTTTTCTTCAAGGAAGCTCAATAACCTCTATTGTCTTTCTGCAGGTACTCATCCCTCCTTTGCAATCCCAATTTCCATAACCAATAATAGTTCTTTTACTCCTGGAATTGAGGGTAATGCAACTGAGCCTGGTAAGTTTCCAGATATCCCATATCTGGCCACTAGTAGAGGAGTTAACAATGGTTCAGATGAGGAGGTAGCAAATGCCGTTAAGGTCGTTGAGGAACAGTTGCAAGTTCAACGATCCCGGAGGTCAGATAAAAACCATGCAGCTTGTAATGGCCAAGGAATATATGTGTATGATTTGCCATCCAAGTTTAACAAGGACTTGGTGGGTCAATGCCGTGACATGGTTCCATGGCAGGATTTCTGCAGATATTTCAGTAACTAAGGGTTGGGTGAGCCAATAGCCAAGCTTGGTAAAGGATGGTATCAAACTCATTAGTACTCCCTCGAAACCATATTTCATTCGAGGGTTTTGAAGCATCCATGCAGGGTTTATACTGAAAATGAAGCCAAGCTCTTCTATGTCCCATTCTATGGTGGTTTGGATATCCTGCGATGGCATTTCAAGAATGTTTCAAATGATGTAAAGGACAGTTTGGCTTTGGAATTAGTGAAGTGGCTTGACAGACAAAGGCCTTGGAATAGGAATTCAGGTAAGGATCATGTATTTGTGTTGGGCAAAATTTCATGGGATTTTAGGAGAACCAATGACTCTCCATGGGGTACTAGATTATTAGAGCTTGACAAAATGCAAAACCCCATTAAGCTCTTGATCGAACGCCAACCATGGCATGTGAATGACATTGGAATTCCTCATCCAACTTATTTCCACCCACATTCAGACAGCGATATAATCGCATGGCAACTGAAAATCATGAGATCGAATAGCAAAAACCTTGTCAGTTTTGCCGGGGCAGCACGCCCAGATGCACAGGACAACATAAGGTCAATATTAATTGACCAATGCACTTCAACCGGGAATGGCAAATGCCAGTTTCTGAATTGCAGTTCTGGCAAGTGTGATGAGCCAGAGTCAGTTATAGAAATTTTTGTGGAGTCTGAGTTCTGCCTGCAGCCCCCAGGGGACAGCCCAACAAGAAAATCTGTTTTTGATTCACTCATATCGGGTTGCATCCCGGTTCTTTTTTATCCTTTCACAGCTTACTACCAATATCCATTGCATTTACCCGAGGACCATGACAAGTACTCAGTGTTTATAGACCAAAAAGAGGTGAGGCAAATGAATGTGAATGTGCTGGAGAAGCTGACCAATATTTCATCAAGAGAGAGGGAAAACATGAGGAGGTATATTGTATATGAACTATTGCCTGGATTGGTATATGGGGTTCACAACGCTGAGCTTGAGAAGTTTCAGGATGCATTTGCTATTACAATGAATAATCTGCTTGAGAGGGTTAGTAGATTGGATGAATCATACAAGGATTGACTCTGTTCTCCTTCTGTTTATTTCTTTCAATTCGTCAATGTTAAAGTGGGTCAATATGATTTTTTTTTTCCCTTTTAATTGAATTCGCTTTTGGATTTATCTAAATTCATGCTCAATCTATTATATAGTTTATGTGTTTCTCCTTATCCGCTTACAATTACTATGATTAGGAAGCTTTAAGTTACAAATTTTCTCCATGTTTACCTAGTTAATCACAAGGTACTGTTTTTTTTGGCAACTTCTGTTTTTTCTGACAAATCACAAGGTACTTTATTACAAACAAGTCTTGTTTTTCAAGCAGGGAATTGGGATCCATTACTTCAACCCTAACAGGCACAGGACAATTTTCCAAGCCCAAAAGAACATATAAAAGAAAATGAAAATCAGATATTAGTGTATGAAAAATAAACAAATATTAAAAGTTGTTTCTTCGTCGTTTCCCAGTTAAACTCATATGGGCATCTTTTTTCTCTTATGAAATGGATTCCCATTTTCGATGGTATCTTCATCCCTAATTGGGTTTGTTTGGATTGGATTAACAGTGTGAACATTAAGAATATACCCATTGCATTCTTATGATCCTTAATCTAGAAGCTAGTGAACTACATGTATTACAGAACTAAAATTTTTGTTCCCTACGTTCATTGACCAATTTGGATGCGAATATTACCCTTGTAATAAAATAAGACGCTTTTCTTTTGGTATAAATATAGATTAAGGTAAGAGAAGGCTATTTCATTCTAAGACTAAGATATATTACAAACTTTTAATAAAGACTTACCTGATACTTACAAATAAAACTCTTTCACACCCTTCTTAAGTACATTTGAAATGTTTAGTAAAAAAAAAAAAAGGCACCATTTGGTTGGAGCCTCTTGTATTTACACAACCATATTTTTTTGGGCATTCTTCTCAGTAATCATTAAAAATTAAAATTAAAATAAACTGCACAAATTTTTTAAAATTTTAATAAAAATTACATTAGTATGTTTTATAATTTTAAAGATTATAATAAATTATTAAGATTCTCAATTCAAATGACATCTTTTTTTTTTTTAATTTTAATTTATCATTCTTTTTTCACATCAAATTTTAGATTTTTCTATTAAAAAAATTATTTATTTTAAATTTTTGTTAGATAAATATTTTATTTTCATTTTATACAAGTAAAAATATTTTAAATAATTTTTTAAATATTTATTAATTGTTATTTTTCACAATAAATACTTAATTAAAATTCATAAAGTAAAACTAACAAATATTTGACAAATTAATTAAAATACCGGTACCCTAATGATCTGAACTTTCTTGGTGGCACTTGGTCATTTGTTTTGCGTGTAAATGTTCATCTCTTCAATAATGTATATATGTAATACAATGGACCCAACCATCCATTGACCTAGAGCGAATTGCGGCTATGAGATCAGGTTGATATCCTAAAAAAAATTATAGATATAGATGTAATCGTCATAACTAATGATCTAAACTTTCTCATTGGAACTTGGTCTTCTGTTTCACATATAAATGTTTCTCTCTGCAATAATATATATATATATATATATATATATATATATATATATATATATGTACAATACAACGGACCTAACCACCCATTGACCATGAGAGAATTGAGATTATGACTTATGAGATCATGGTAATACCTTAAAAAAAAATTGAATACGAAAGTAATCGCCTAGCTAATGAATGAAGGCACTTGTTCATCTGATTCACGTATACTATAAATGTTCATTTCTCCATTAATATATATATATTTACACATACTTTTCTTTTTAATGAATTTTTATGTAATGCATTTTTAATATATAAATAAAGTTTATATAAGTATTTAAGAAGATATATATATGTTTTGAAAATAGTTAAGGAGTTATAAGTTTGAAAAATAAAAAGAAATTTATAAAAAAATGTAAATAGAGAAGATATTAAAATAATTTATTAGTAAAAAAAATAAATTTAAAATAAATTTAATATAAAAGTAAAATAAAAAATAAATTTTCATAAATTTATATAAAAAATTCATTCATAAAATTTTATTATCTATTTTACTTTTATACTAAACATATACTTACAAGTAATCTCTATAGCTAATGGTCGGAGGCACTTGTGAAGTGCGAAGTGGGGTTATGAGATCAGGTTGTTGGCTTCTTAGTGCACTGTACTTGAAGTAGCATCTTGTTGGGCAGATGAAGAGTTGCTGCTCTTTCTGGTCTGCATCTCTTGGCTTGTGACGCCAGTTCTTGGCCAGTCCCAACAACCACACCCCTTCGCGTCCTTCTCACTTGTCATCGTTTTAGTGTTCCAATTAAAGCTGCGCTTTCAATTTCAACTTCAACTTCAACTTCAACTGCAAGCCCAAGACCCATGTCATTCACCTTAAGGACAGATCACACAATGGCTGGCCAATCAGACACTAAATTAGTCCATGATTTCACCGTTAAAGTATGTTGCTTTGCTTAATTATTCCTTCATCTATCTCTTTTCTTTTATAATTCGGACCCCCCTCTATAATGGGTTTTATTGCAGGATGCCAAGGGAAATGATGTTAATCTCGGCCGGTACAAAGGAAAGGTGCTTGTCACTGTCAATGTTGCCTCACAATGGTACTCTCCGCTATTTCTCTTTTTTCTTTCTTTTTTTTTCTTTTCCAATTTGTTTATCTAATTAAGTACCTGAACCCTTAAATGATAATTGCTACTTCAAAACATTAGTAATTTATTTAGAGTATATTTAAATTATTTTATTTTATTTTTAAAATAATTTATAATTAAAATTTTAATAAAAAAAATTTAAAAAATATTTTTAAAAAAAATTAAATTTTACCACACATGCAATGATTTGAGTACAGGCTATGTTTAACTTATAATAATTTCATTCAAAGGTGCAAGGTTTATATCGATGTAGCTCCAAATCTAACGAACTAAGGACCTCTTTTTTTAAAAAAAAAAAAAAAACCGGAACAGTAAGTCATACATGTTTAGAAAGTAGAGACCGTGAGAAGAGTTGGATGCGCTTTTCCTGTTGTATTCCTTGTACGTATTTTTGATGTTCAATATTTGATGCAGTGGTTTGACTAACTCAAACTACACAGAGCTGAATCAGTTGTATGAGAAATACAAAGAGAAAGGTTTGTTCCTGTCATCTTGTCTTCTGCTGTTGTCATGTTTTCCTTCTCATCTTCCTTCCATGCTTATATACTGACTCGCAATTTAACATACAATATCTGTTGTGAACTCTTCCTGCTGGCTCATGTCTTTACATCCTTGATAAATTATGATTAATCATAGACTTATTGGACACCGTCATATCTACCAACCGTTGATAAGAGTTCTATGTTTTTAAGGTGAAGAGGCAGCTAACTTACTGTGGGGTCCCTCCCTCTTTCTGAAATACTTGGTCTTCTTTATGCTGGGCCGGAAATTCTGGCATTCCCATGCAATCAGGTTGTGGCGCAGGAGCCTGGAACTAGTGAACAGATAGTAGAATTTGCTTGTACTCGCTTTAAAGCTGAGTTTCCCATTTTTGACAAGGTAGGAGCTGTTGTCGTTTTTCACTGCGTGTGATTTCGTTGTTAGAGTCAGTTAAGTTTTCCCGACTCTTATGGATAAGTATCGGTGTATCATCTTCTTCCTGTGTGTATCTTCTTATTTAGAAGATTCTTTTTGATCATGGCATCAGCTTCTCATGAATACAAATTTTTGGGCTGTAGCTCTGATCTTCTGTCTGTGAGGCACATGCGCTTTCTGTTAACCTCCAATCAGGTTCCCTTGAGCATGTTCTGAATGGGAGCTGTAAGGAACTTTGTGTGAAAACCAAAATTGTTTCTTTAGGCTTATGATTCATTCTGGGTATTTACCTGAAGAATGAATTTGTTCGTCCAGTCAAGCATTGAATAGCAATGTTAATTGTTAAAAGAAAAAAACCTGACATTTTGAGCTTACAAAAGTTGAATTTTAAATCTTAATTTGTTGTTTAGATTACTGGAGCAGTTGACTCCATCCGTTATATTCCCCCTCTTCCAGCATTGGTTTTGTAATGCGTTTATATATGAACCATTCAAGCTCTGCAATTTCAGCACTTATATTACTGTCTTTTTTATAATATGTCTAGTCTCAAGTGTCATAAACTAACTATCTCAAAAGTTTAAGCTGTTAGGTGAAGACTGAAGAACTACTTGGTCATAAAAGCTTTGACATAATATCATGAATTAATTATTTCAAAAGCTTAAACTGTTAGGTGAAAATGAAAATACTAGAATTGTTTTATATCTCTAATATCAAGATCTCAGGTTTGTTGGGTGAAGTTTCATAGTTTGTTAGGTCAGTTGGAATATTTCTGAAATGGAATGAATAAGCATCTGTTTGTTTAAGATTTTCATCCATTGCAAACAGGCATTTACTGGCAGGAGAAAATTCTTCCTTTAGGAAAAAGTGAGTTTAAATGCATTGAAAGCTATGCAAAAGGCACCTTTACTTCTATCAAAATCTAATCCAAACGTGCTGCAAGAAGTTGAGCTATCAACCAATCACTGAGGTTAGCCAACTCCGTAGAGTATGCAAATAAGATTAATCTCACATTGTAGAAACCAATAGATCATTGTTGTCAACATGCTCGAGATAGAACAAATATTTCATCTCCCCCGATATGTTTTCCGTACTAGTAAACGTATACTCAATCATGTTTACATGCTTTGAATATAGGTGGATGTGAATGGTGATAATGCTGCTCCACTGTACAAGTTTCTAAAATCAAGCAAAGGTGGACTCTTTGGGGATAATATCAAATGGAACTTCTCCAAATTCCTTGTTGATAAAGATGGGAATGTTGTTGATCGTTACGCACCCACAACTTCTCCTCTTAGCATTGAGGTCAGAGAATTTGTATGGTGGCACCATAATCTTGCCTTGAGTGCCTCGAAAATGTTACACTAATAAAATGTTTCTCATTCTGACATCTGCAGAAAGACATAAAGAAACCGTTGGATGCATGAATGATTGGAGTTGCGACTGAATGAATAATGATAATTATAATATTATCATGAATAAGGAATGTTTTGCAGATGTTAGTGCAATTTCCTCTGTCCTGTATATGTACCTAAACAGTTGCTGATGTACCTCTGAAATACTTTATCTTCATGAAATTGGATATCTAGTAGTATATATAAGAGCATAACTGTTCGCTTATTTCATTGGCTTTCACAACTTGGCTGGTTCTGCCTCGTGATATGTGTCCATGAGGAACTCTCAAGTTGCAGACTCTTTTCAGGTTGATAGTGCAAGAACTGTGTGTGAGTGTGCAGGCTGTGATTTTACGGGGGTTTTGAAACTCCGGTTCTGGCAAAAATCCTCTGCATAGGCATTATAACAAATGCACCTGCATCTCATTTTTGAGTATTGCAGTGGGCCTACTTATGAATGCCTTCTGTAGAAGTGAATGGGATCGAAAGTTCTACAAGTATGGCTTCATATAAAATTTAATTGTATAATTGAGTCGTATTTAATATTTATACATTGTCGTATATATGATATTTATTGATTTTATAAAATTATAGTTATAATTCTACCCAAAAAAAAGTTATAACTAATATCAAATTTAATTAAAAATAATTATAATTTTATAATTTAATATTTTTTAAAAAATTCAAACTTTATTCAAATTTTAAAATTGAGTTTAATTTTTCGAGTTGGATATAAAATGCATTTGACAGCCTCATGCCTGAAACCACGGAACCCAAATTGTGCTACTTATGCATATATAAATAAAATTTTCACTCTTTACAATCTTTTAGTGAATTACTGAACATAATACTGAATAAAAATTTAATTTAATTATAATTTTCTCTCTTTTTAAGTTGTTTTCTTGTTTGAAACAGTTTTTAAAATTATATTTGAGTTTAAATGTTTATATTTCAATTTTTTTAGAAAGTTGAATGTAATCATATTAATAATTTGTACATAATTTACATAAAATTTGTAAATAGTATTACTAGAATCGTTTCAGAAGTAATGACAGAAAAAGAATCACATAAGAAACTGTAATAGAAAAAAAAAATTATATCAACACTGTTAATATTTAGACAAGAAAAATAATTCTTGCAGATTAAGTTCATAAGATATTCTTCCTTTGTTCATTTTTATCTGTCGTTTTAGATAATTTTTTTTATATTAAAATATTTGTTATTTGATAATATTAAAAAAATATCAATTAATTTTTTGAATTTTACTCTTTATCTTTTAATAGAAAAATAATTAATGAAATAAATAAAATTAATAAAAAAATATTAATAAAAAATAATTTAATTATATTTAATTATATTTTTTTATAATTAAAATTTTTTAATAACTTTTTTAATTATTATATAATTATTTTAAATAATAAATAAAAATAAACAATAAGAATAATAGTTTAAGAATCACTTGTCTTTTATCAAAGGAATATAACTCTTATGACGTAAAATCTGAACAGGATAAAACAAACATTTAATTTTATTTTATTAATTTAATTTCTTAAGTATTTAGGTACATAATTTAACTTTTTAAGTTATTTTAATAAATTTAATTTTTATTCATTATTAATATATTAATATAATAAAAAAAACTTGACTAAAAAAAATTTAAATTTAAATTTTTAAATAAATCTTGTCACAATCAAATTTGTTAATAATAATATAAAAAATTTTATGAATAAAAATTAAATCCTAACTTAATACTAATGTGTATATTAAAATAAAAGAAAATATTATATAAATAAATTTTTTTATCAAATTTTTTAGATAAAATAATTTAATATGTTTATTAATTTTTAAATAAAAAAATAATTTTATTATTTAATTTTATCTAATAATTTTTTTCTGAATTTTGTTAAAAAATTTATTTATTTTTTCTGATTATTTAATAATATTTTGAAATATATTTTGGATATAAAGTTTTTATTTTTTTATGAAGGATATAAAATTATAAATTCTCTCTTTGTTGTTGAATATAACCCATTATTGGATCTCTGTACATGAATTCACTCGTGTTTGTCTCTCTCAGCCGTCCAAATCAATTATTTAACTGTTCAATTTTAATGCTGATCCCGCCACGTGTGAAGGCGTTACTGCTTACAAGTTTCAACTTTCGAGTCTCTAAATTGAGGAGGAACGCACTTACGCGGCTGATTCTTTCCTTTCTCTTCTTTTGCTGCAGCATTAACACACCATACCATGACTACCGAATCCACCAAGGATCCAAAATCTGTGTACGATTTTGCCGTCAAGGTTGGTCGGTCTTTCTATTTCATGTGTTGCTTCGTCTTCTCTGCTTTTTGCTCATAGTTTTCTCATCTCTCCCTCTCTGTGCTTTGACTTTATTTGCATAAACTAGGACGGTTGCCTGTTCTTGAGATGAAATGAATTCCTTTATTTTCTGAGATTCTAAACACACAGTAAATAAAAGTTTGGGTGCATGATCATCCAGATGAGATGAAGGTTTTTCTGTATGCAGTGGGAAAATAATTGAGTATCATCTGACTACGTAATAAGTAAAATTCTGTTGCAATTCTTCCGTTCACTTGCAGGATGCCAAGGGCGATCCTGTAGATCTTGCCACTTTCAAGGGAAAGGTCCTGCTGATTGTCAACGTTGCTTCCAAATGGTATCCCATCCCTCCGTGCTTTATTTTTACTTATTACTGTCTCTTCCTGTTCATTTTCTCTGATTGTGCCTTCTATTAATCTAAAGGCATGATATGAATTTCATTTCTTATATCTTAAATCTTATAAAATATATTTTTAGACAGATATATCTTTTATTAATTTTATTTTTTAAAAATTAATTTTATTAATTTAATTTTTTAAAATTTAAATTTATAATAGATTAAATTGATAAAATTAAAATAATAAAAGAATGAAATTTAAAGGATTAAATCGATAAAATTAATTTTTGAACAACGAAATTGATAAATGATATATTTTTCGATATTAAAAATTAGTTTTTCTCTAAATTTTATATATAATTAATAACTTCTCAATAACTATTCTCCCTGCCTTTCTCATAAACGTTGAGAATATTTATAATTCTTGATTGTTGTTTGCGATTGAGGCAGTGGCTTGACCAACTCAAATTATGAAGAGTTGAATCAACCTGTATGAGAAGTACAAAGACAAAGGCCTGTAATTTTAATCGCCTTTTACTGTTTCATTTCATGTTTGTCATTTCAAACTGTGACAATCATAGTCTTAGGATAAGTATATAGGAAGAAACATGAAGCTCACTATCTACAAATGATGTTTTATTTAAAGGTGGAACTTGATCAATTAACTTAATCTCTTCTTGCTGCTAATTTTTCCTCACTGAAAAGTTTCTGCTGGGTGCCTCTGTCAGGGATAATCTGTGTTTCTTTCTATTATTTTCTGAATATATTTAATTAATACAAATGACTGGGTTTGAAAACTTAACTAGGTCTGGAGATTCTGGCATTTCCATGTAATCAATTTGCTGAGCAAGAGCCTGAAAGCAATGATAAAATTATAGATTTCGTCTGCACTCGCTTCAAATCAGAGTTCCCCATCTTTGATAAGGTAGGTCCACAGATAAGTCATCTTGGAAGGCTTACTCTTACTCACCATTCTTGGGCACTTCCCCAAGTGCCAAGAATTTATTCTGATGTTTTCTTCCAATTCTTTTGAGACACTCATGCTGAAGAAAAAATAGTTGACATTTAATAGGCCTTCTTAATGTCTAGTGCCATTACACTTGGTGTCAGTTATGTATTTGTAGTGGCCATCATGACTTGGCTTTCTTTCCAAGTCTGTCTCCATCTGGGAAAGAAGATCACATCAGCTGCTTTAGCCTGTACAATTAGGAACTTAAAATGTTGCTTGACTAGTTGCAGTTAATTAGACAAGTATATGATTACTGCTATTCTGTGTTTAACTTATGCTAAATTCTTTGAAGAACTGTGACATGCACGGGATTTATATACATCTCCTTTGTTCTTGTGCTAGATTGAAGTGAATGGGGACAATTCTGCTCCTCTGTATAAATTCTTAAAAGCAGGCAAATGGGGAATTTTTGGGGATGATATTCAGTGGAACTTTGCAAAGTTTCTAGTTGATAAGGATGGGCAAGTGGTGGGTCGCTATTACCCCACAACTGCTGCTCTCAGCCTTGAGGTAAAACTAAAAGCAGTATTATCTCTATATTATTCTTGAAATTCATATGGTTTATGCCGCTTCTGTAATTCTTCTGGCATCTCTTATTGTATTGCAGCGAGACATCAGTCAGCTACTGGGTATTTAATGAATGCAAGGATACAGCTCGAAAGAGAGGACGTGGTGAATGTAAAGCATCTCTCTCTTCACTATATTATGGTCCCTTGTAAAGTCGCAATGTTGTCAATAAAGGTTTTGACAAACTGGACAAGACCTGCTTATCCTTACGGACAAGATGATGCCTGGTTTTATTAGTGACTTCTTTGTTTACTATCTTCCTTTAATTTCTGTCCAACACGCAGCCACAGTCCATGTTCCTCATTAGTTTCTAAAATGACGTGAAAACTAGGAAAACTGCAATTTATTAATAGAGCATTATAGCAAGAATTTCCATAATAACTCACAAGTAACAATCAAAACTAATCTTAAAACCTTGAGATCAAACTTGATCATGCTAATGTCACAAGATCATGTTGACTTTCAAAACAACAACATAGCTAGCTAATCAAACTAATAATAAGGAAACTGGGGGTTGTAATAGGGCATAGGAGGTTGAGAAAGATAGTAAGGGGGATATGGATAACCACCTTGATGGCTGAGGAGCATAGTAGGGTGGAGGAGGTAGTCAATAAAGAGCAGGGAAAAATCCTTCAGAGGTGAAGTAGTTATTGCCATGAAAATACTGATCCCCAGTTCTTACCCAACAAATTAAACATGCATGTTTTCCATACCTCTTCTAACTTCTTCAAAATCTTGTGTGGATGAACTTTGCCCGAAACATGCATCATCCCTTGTTCAGCATCCTAGTCGTGGGCGGCACCTAAAGTATTAATTTTAGGTATATATTATTATTATTGTAATAAGCGTAACATAAATTCAGCCATTCAATATTCTTCTGGTGTTGCCCCCAAAAAGACAGAAAGAAAATGATTGAATAGCTCAAGTATAAAGAAAGCATACACACCTCTGGCTTTCTTCAATATTTTGCTCGTAGTTTTATGCCATCCTCTGCACCGAGTGTCCACTTTCAAGCCACAAGTTTGCAAAAGTGTTGTACAACTTTAATTTAATAGAGAATAATTAAAGAACAAATAATTGAAAGAAAGAGAGGAAAAGAAGATCATAGTGATCTAAGCCATGTACGTGTGGGGGGTGCTGGAAGAAGGACATGGGTTTCTCTGAAACGAAAGCAAAGGAAGGATTTGCTACAATTTGGCAGAGCAAACTAGCAGGGTTTTGTTCATCATTTCAAAACAAAGTTATGCATAAAAATATTTGGCTGTGCAGTGTGCATGGTTGATGGCTCAAAACCGAAACATACAGTTGTCATACTGTATTTTCGAATAAATTAATTTATTAACATTTTAGTCTTTTAATTACTTTTCTTTTATATTGAAGCATTTACTTCTTAGAATTTGATATTTTCAGCATCACTTTAGTGATGTGATTTTTATATCACTTTAAATTCTTACACAAGAGATACATGACATAATTCTTTTTTTTTTAATTACGAGATATCAAATTAACCTAATTAAAATTTATTAGATTTTCATAAATTTTCAAATCATATTAATTTTTATTTTATAATTTTAAAATAAAAAATTTAATTTACAAATAAAATCAAATCATAAAATTTATCATTCACCCTAAAAAAAAATAAAAGACGCGAGAGCTGAGACAGTATCGTTATTTGCTTGACTAACTCATTCCTTCCATAGGTCCAGCTTAGCCGAATAATAAATTCATATATTTTGAAGTTCAGTTTTATTAGGCTGTAATATAATAATGAATCGGGAAAATGTATGAAGTGACCAAGCCAATATGTAAGGCAAACTAATATATAATTGAGCTCAGTATAACATATAAACATCCACCAATAATAACATAAATAATTTTTTTTTGGTGAACATAACATCAAAAGTTTCAAACAATGAACCTTACAAAAACTGGTCCATAATAAAAGTAGTAATTGACGTCCCTACAAACTAAAAAGAGTAGGAACGCATCTTGGTTATCATAGCAAAACACGAGCAGTGGCACAATCTAAAATTATCAAGCCCATGCCGTGCATATGCGACCCCAATATATATAGTACTTAATCAGTAGTAGTAAGGCAGCTGCGGAAGGTGGTGGTAATGAGGCGGTGGCAGTGCCGGCGGCGGAGGAGGAGGAGGGGGTGGAAGAAGAGGACATGGGTTCATAATTAGGAGTGGTAGGGATAGGGGTAGTGATATCCTCTGTGATGTTGTGGCATAGGCATTCCGCCACAAGGAAAATATGGATATGGTCTTTCATCCATGTTGCCGCCGCCATACACATACTGGTTCCCAGTCCTCATCCAGCAAAGCTCTGCGTGCTTTCCATATTTGGTAATCTTCCTCAGAATTTTCTGTGGGTTCTACTTTCCCTGAGATGTATATCATCCCTTCTTGTGCATCCTAGATCATAGCTCACCCCGTAAAATGCAGTCATAGTCAAAATCATAATCATTAATCTCATAATATACATAAATGTTCCAATTTGATTCATTCGTAAAATAATTTAAATGAAGAAATGACAGCAAAAGAGAGGAGAGAACCTCTAATTTTTCCTCAGTATTTTGCTCATGGTTCTATCCCACCCTCTACACCGTGTGTCCACTTTCAAGCCACAACTCTAAAAGAAAAAAGGGAGACATCTTAGTACAACGAAAAATCAACATGAAAAGGAAATAAACGCGAGAAATTATGGTTTATGTCAATAGATATAGCATGCGCAGGCTCTAACTCTAACCATGTGAGAGCTGAACGCTCCTTCAGCAAAAAACATAGTGTTCTGAGAAACATAAACGATTAGGCTTTTTTGAAATGCAAAAGAAAGAATAGGATGAGACTCGAGAGATATAGGTTTATGGTTGGTTTCTCTCAAAAATGGTTTTGAAGAAGATTTTTTTTGGCCGTGCTGGGTAGGAGTAGGACACAGTATTTATATGATGATTGGAGAAGCTCCAAAAGTTGACCTGACCCTCATTACAAGCACTATCTCTATCCAATAAAATCTAAAATGACACACACAAATAAAATAAAAAAAGAAAATAGGAAAGAAAGATTCCAAGATAAAATTTCTTATTTCCTTTATTTTGCATAAAATCATGTAAATGAATATATCTAATTTTATGTTATCGTTTTCCCCCTTTTTTTCTAATATAAATCTTACTTGATTTGTTGTCCATTGCGGGATTGATTAGTCCGTTCTAATGCCAATTTTGTCTCACTCTTTAATGAATTATGAATTGTATCATTCTATTAAAATATCATTTTAATGATTTCGTCGTTATTCATTAATTAACAATTTTATTTTTCTATTCTCCTTAATTTTTTGACTCTTCCTTTTAGACTCAGCGATTTCTTTCTTTTTTAGTCCTCAAACAGTTAGGAAAAGATATTCGGAGGTAATATTCTTATAATTAAATTAAACAACAAATTGATCCACTGTAAAAATAAATTTACATCTTCTCATTTTTCTTATAAACAGGAGAGAGTTTATGAGAAAAATAAACACAAAATTTATATTTGAAAAATTCATCATAGTCTGGTTATGAAGTCCACTAACTTTATTTTGTGTTTTCCTCTCTCATAACATGATTCTCTCCCAAGGAAAAAAGTCCAAATTCAAATAAGATCACAGTTGTTCCATAAAAAATTAAAGATATAGTGAGAAATGATTTGTTCAACTCGAAGTCATGGCTATAAATTATTCAACTTGCACAGATGCCAGAAGGTTTGTATGATGCTGGGTTGACTTCGTTTCTGTCATCCAGGGATCAGGATGGAACTGGAGCTTTGCTGCAGCTTGTGGGTTTTTGAGTACGCAAAAACTGTTGATGCGTGAGTGCATCGTTACCGAGTGACTCCATGATGCACTAAGTAGCATGGCTCTTTTATTTTATGTCAGTATGTCATCATTCACTGAAATTAAGACAAGATGGGTGGAGTAATATATCACGTACAGCTGGTTAACAGAACAGTTGCCAGTTGCCACCATGCATTTTTGAGAGCATCAGCAGTCCACAACAGAGAACTGTCACCAGTTAGGATTCAGGTCCAACTTAGCCGAATAATTACATTTTTGAAGTTTGGTTTATTAGGCTATAATGCATGAAAAAACTGGAGAAATATATGCAGTGACAAAGTCTATGTCAGGCAAATATCTGTGCCCAGTTAACCAGCCAATTGGAGGAAAGATGCGTTTCAAAGTGAAATCTTGGAAAACATTATCTGCTTTCGTCAAAGTGGGATCCCAGAATTCGTGGAACTATGCTCGAGACAATATACTTCCCAGTCCCACTCAAGTGTGTTTTGCCTTCATTTCATCACACATTTTTGCATAAATCAAGACTGTTACTTAACCCTGAAATGATCCATTTGTTACAGCATAAGTTAGTGCGAACTTGTCACCCACCAATGGGGACAACAAGCAGAGTTACAATGCTCACAAATTCAGTTCATTTACAACAACAGTTATATACAAAACTGCAATGTCTCTTCCAAAATAAAATTCACCCACGTGTCAAGTCAATACCAGTGTGTGTGTCGGAACATTTCAGATCTGCTGACCGTGATCCAGGCCAAATGCCTGTTGCAGAAGCAGCGTAGTTTTGACTAGGAGGAGCACTGGCTGGAGGAGCTAACTTGTCACTCCGTTGAGGCTCAGAACTGTCATCTTTCGTAGTGGTCCCTTGTTTAGTCTTGGTCTTAGAAGAGCCACCATATACAAAACTGCACACTACCACCTGCAGCAAGCAAAGGCTTCGTTCTTATCTCTAATTTTTGGTTAGTGAATATACTGAATAGTTTTGGTTTGACTGTGAAGCATCCTAAGATGCACAAGAATGTAAAGCATTATTGACACCCCCACCCACCCACATGCTGAACAGGAAAATTATTAGATGTATGATCAGGCCTAAGCCACCCAAAGCCGTAGTGGTTATCCCGATTTCCACTGCCTCCACCCCGTTCAGAACACCTTGCGGTTCGTTTAACATATTGCTCTAACATAACAGCATGAAGAAGCAAGCAAAAAGAATAAGAATGACCAGCACTACAAGGCACCCTAGATTTTAGGGCAATTAAGAATATACCTGCACAGGGCTTGCAGCAATAAGCATAGCAACACCACCACCAATAACATGACCATCAGGAGTAGAAAGGGAAACACTCACACCACCTGTTCTATTGCGAGGTCCACCATCTTCAGCAACCAAGTAAGAACCAGACAAGCATAATATTTGAAATCGGCCCTGTGAAAGGTAAAAAATAAAGTAAGTTTCTTAATGCCCCATAAAAACCAACCTTAGGTACTTTAAGCAGTACCCATTAAATGTTTGAAAGCTTTATTATCTACTAGGTTCTCCCTAGCAAAGACCTGTAGTTGAAATGTCTTGAGAGACTATCTAAAAAAAATGGTCTTAAGAGCTAAAGAGACAGGTAAAAATGGCAGGCACTCAATAGTTCATTTTAGTTAACAAAAATTGTAGGGCGTTGGTGCTATAAAAGAAAGTGAATTGTCCCCCTCCCCCCCCCCCCCCAAAAAAAAAAACCAAATTAAATAAACAAATTGTGCAGAGCTGATGCATGGTCAAAGCACTATGCTAATTCAAACAGTATGATCCTGAAGTTGAGACTCCATAATTGTAGTAGCTACAGGCTATCAATGCTTTCAATATCATCTCAAATTTGCTCCTTCAATTTATTTTCCTCTTTTTCTGGAATTTTCTATTTCTGAATCCAATCTAAGCACAATTTACAAATTAACTATATTCTTTTTTTTTTTTTTCTGCTTTGAACAAATTAACTATATTCATTGTGGCCATTGCCATCAGACATTCAATAATCTCTTTCAGAGAATTCCAATTAACATGATTCCTCATAAGAAGTGGGAAACCATTTACCATATGGCCATGCAACTAGAATTAGAATACCTTCAAAAAGCATATCTACAATATAAAGCCACTGCAACATTACAATACCAAGAATTGCTGAAATGAACTGGAACTGCATTAACCTTTTATTTTCTTTAAAAGTACAGAACCAGCACTAAACCAATTAACTTGGTACATGTTATTTACATATTAAACTGGAACCATCACATGTTATTTATCTCCCATGAAAGGCCAAATTAATCCATGAAGGGCTTCCATGTTTAGCTATAGGAGGTTGACTCTAAAAAAGGAAGCACTTGAAGCATTCATTCCCTAAATTTAAACATTCATACACACTGTTTAAATCAAATATAGATAAATAAAATTTGAGAGAGGAGACAGAAAAGATGATACTTAATAATGTTAAAATTGCTAATAACAGAGGTAAGTAGTGTTTAGTGCTTTAACCTCGTAAGTTACACTGGCACTAGTAGAAGCAGGCTGACGCAGAGTAACTGAAGAAACTGTCCCAGTGCCTGACAAGATGCACAGAGCCCTTGGTCTCTGCTGTGAAAACGACAATAACTTTGCTACAATGTCCTGAAACAAAGAAAATCTATAATTCAAGGAACATCTAAATTAATGTGCATCAATAAATAACAACATGCAATCAGTAACAACCATGTTTATGTGTGAAGTTAATCTTCTCCAATTTATAATTTTATATTATGTTGACAAACCCAGTCTATATAACTACTCTATCTATGTGTCATGTGTGCATTCAGTGATTTCCAATTATATAAACCATCCATGAGGCATACATGTCATGATTTGTAAAAGTACCATATCAATATGCTGAACAAAAATGGAGAAGCACACTTTAATTAAAAAAAAAAAAGAATTATTTATAGCTTTATATTCAGGATTTAAGAAAGAACAATAAGAGAACTAAACAAATAAGTGCATCAAAACCTATAGCTCGTATGAACTGGAAGAATATAACTACCTCCCCAGCTCCAATGGTGATAACATGAGGTGAAAAAGCCAATCCTGCTGAACTGTTCATCCATTCACCTAGTAAGAGATAAACAAAAAAGTTAAAAATTCACACAATTCAAAGCAAAATAATAAGATAATATTGAGTGTTACTACCATGAGTTAACACTTTTAAAAAAAAAAAAAACCCAGTTGCACCTGAAAGGGTTGGGAGAAGTGCAAAACCCAGTATCTAATTTTTCAAGGTTTTTAAACCCTGATACGTGAACCTGAACTGCCAAGTGCCAGGTATGAAGTATTGCAGTAGGTACACAAGCTCAACATCAGAAATCATGATGATGGCTACTTCTTTCTGTATAATTGCCTCTGTTTAACCACTCCCATACATGCCCAGAAGTTCCATGTATTACAATTATGATTACTTCAGTGATTTTTATGACTAACCACATCAAGAAAAACCAAATTATAGAATACCAATAGCCTGGCATAGGCTAATCACCAACATAAAACAAAATAATGGCAAAGAATAGAAAAAATTTTAAACATATAAGAGCAAAACAAAAACAGGAAATAGAAATTACCAGTATAAAGCGTCTAGAAATAAAAAATAACATCAACGCATAATAATGCATTTAAAAAGGGGAGTTTACAATATGAAAGCACACCCATCCACCCCCCTTTTCTTCAGTAGATTATAAGGATAACAAAATGGAAATTTAAAAGTTCTACTCGCCATCAAAGTAAGTCAGAGGATATTAATCAGACGTTTAAATGGCTATCTAATTCTGAATTGAAATCAAAGCACAAATAAAACTGAAGAGAAAATTGATATTGAAATTACATCGAGGAATAATTTACCATACCAAAAACACAATCAACAAGAAATGATAATTCTCAAATAAATATACCTAGAGTGGCTAGCTGTTGCTTCCTTCCACTTCCAGGTGGGCGCCCTCTACCCCGTTTCTGGGAAGGAGTGCTTGAACCCGGGGAAGAATTAGCAGTGGCAGACATCGGAGGCAGTTTCAAAGAAACTGGTCCATCAGAACCGTATTTACGGGGCCTCCCTCTTTTCTTTTTCACAGGCTCACCTGAAGGTACTCCAGGAGAGGCACCTATGCTAATGCCATGGCTAAAATTGGCACGCGGAGGCTCTACTGAAAATGTAGAACCGACAGAGCCACCCCGGACATTTGACTGAGCTGGAATGACGGCGTTTGACAAAGCTCTGAACCCAGGGCGAGCTTGGAACCCGCTGGCCTGCGTTCCAGGGCCAGACCCAGCAACCCCTCCTCTATGCATGTAATATGAAGCAGAGCCACCAGAGAATGCCATAGCTTCTCTCCCATCCATGCATTTACTAAGAGATTTGTAATAAATACACTAATTTTCTGGTACCCGTGATAAATTCCTCCTCAACCTCAAATCTTTTCAGTAGAGCCAACTTCTAGAACTACCAACCAGATGAAGATATCAAAACAGGGATTTTGCCAGGTTTTCTGCTACTAGTCATTAGCAAAAAAGCTCCAACAATGATGGAAAGATTTAAGCCTTTAACCCAAAAGCAAAGAGAAGAAGATGGGGATCTAAAACCCAGTAGCTCTAGATATTCAATCAACAAGCTCAAAGATTTTGTCAAGTGTATGCTAGAATGATGGTTTTGCAAGGGTTTTGTTTACCTAGACAAATCTTAGAACCCCGCAAAAGATGAGATACGCCTGCCCAAGTAGATAGAAGAAAAAGAAGGAAGTGATTTTAGAGCTCAAACAGTGTCACCAGTGAAAACCCATGACAGAGCCTAGTGAGGAAAAAAAAATGTAGCGAAGTCAGGAGCTTGGATTTGAGACAGAAAACTTAAACTAGGAAGCTGGCAGTTCCGGAATCATGTCTGTAACACATTAACAAAACAAAACCCTAGATGATTTTCAAATCTAGGGTTTTGACAGAAAATGCAGGACGTGGAAAAAGAAAAGGAGAGAAAAGAAAAGACAAAGAATGGGACTTGGGATTTGGGAATTGAGAATTGAGAATGAAAAAAAGAAATATTATAAAAAAAGAGCTTTTGAATTAAAGTGCGTTAGTGTGGTGAAAGAGATAGGTGTCTGCATAATGTACGTTCACTGTGTTGAGTAAAAGAGGCTTTCTTTTTTTTTAATTGTTTGTACAGTGGTCAGTGGTCAGTGGCTGGCAGGGGTGGCGGAAGGTAACAGTATCAGAGAAAGATGGCGAAAAAATAAAAAGGAAAGTAAACGTAACAGGAAAAGAAGACTACTGGGAAGGAAGAATAGTGGCGCTGCGTTGGACTTGGAGGGACAGTGGGGCCCACCAGGGTACCAACCCAGATGTCGTTTTCACTTTCAGATTGCCAATTCTTAGGGCAGGCAGCCTTTGATTTAGAGTCAGTTTGAATTACATTGTAGTATGAAAGGTAAACCTAATTTAAATAAACAGATTTAATTTAATTCTTTTTAAGTGAATTTTTCACTTTACAGTGCAAAATAAAAAATATTTAGTTTTGAGCGTTAAAAATTTACAATTAAATCAAATGAATTGGTTTAAATTAAATTATGATTTTAATTTCATTATATATATATATATATATATATATATATATATATATATATATATGTTTTATAAATTAGTGCATTTAAAAAAATAATTTAAAGAAACAAACTACACTTCGTTAATGACTATATCAACTCCTTAGATTATATTATTTTCATTTATTAAAAGATTGTTATTGAATAATACTAAAGTTTGAGGACAAGTTATGCATTATTAATTTTTATAATCAGTTAATAAAAATCCTTTACATATTTGGATGGATGATTATGAGATTTGGATTTTGGACGTAAACAAGATAAACGCATTGTTACCGACGGACTTTGTTGATAAAATTCGTGGTCAGCCTCCCTCTAAGTTGTAGGCTATGGAGGTGCGCACATGTTTGTGATGGCCATCCGTTGGCCAGTTGGCCACCAAACCCACGAGGAAAATTCCGGATTTTTGCTAACGATATTACTAAATCAACTTTCGGTTTTACACTTTTTTTTTTTACCATCTACTTTTTATGATAAAAAAGAAAAGAAAAAAAAGTTAATTTTCTCTCTTCTTTAATATTCAGGATAAATGTAAGTGAAAGAATAATATGTAAAAATAAAATATAAGAATTACATTGTTGTTACTATAAGTTTTGTTAGTATGTGCTCTAAAGACATATATTAAAAATTAAAAAATAAAAATATTTAAAATTTAAAAATTCAAAACATATTTAATATTTTTTTCTTTAAGTAATTAAATAATTTAATAAAAAATAATATACGTTGTCTTTATTTCTTAGCATCTGTCCTTCAAGTACTTGTTAACAAAAACCCTTGTTACTAAAGCTATGTTTGTATTAGACTTTACAAGTGCTTGGTGGGTCCACTTGAGCAGTATTACAAATAGCATGGCATCAAGTTTGAGAAAGCAATTCCAAAGAAAATGAAATGAATCGTACCACTGAGGAAATAATTAGATGCTTGCTCTCATGCAAAAATTACGTCAGACTCTTTCACCTGCCTCTCATAGCTTTAAACAAAATTTTATCAATCTTTTACGGAAATAAAAGATTCCAGATTTCCAAAGAAAAACAAATTAAAATACCAGTACTCCTGAAAATATCCCGCTCATATGGTAAGAGTCTTGCATTAAAAAATACACATATAACTTTTGCATGTCAACGCAATCAATAATCAAACATTGAATTTCATACATAATTTCACTGTTTAGTGCAGGAAAAATGCAATAAATTCAATTAGAACACAGTTCTGTAGTCTGTACAGATCGTATTACTAAGTACTGTTTCTAATTACTACTGGAGTCGGTACGGAAGCTACAAGAACCAAAGTTGTCAGGCAGCTCTTACCAAAGAATACAGAATCAATAAATATCCTCCCACTTACCCTTTATCACCAAGGTTGTAACCTAACCATGACCAGACTGGCACATTACAAGATCAATTTCATTTCAATTATATAACGGAGAATGCAAATATAGGAAAATATAAGATCCAGAATCGAGTCCACCAACCCACCTTTTGCATTCAGAGGTTTCTAGAATTGATTTCTAGTGTATGACTCTACCTGTAGAAAGAGCACTAATTCATCAAATAATGAGAAACAAAAAAAAAAGGTAAATAAAAGTAAAAGGAAAAGAAAATAACCATCATAGGCAAGTGACTAGTTTTGAGAAGCGACAATCATGTAAAAATAAAAAAATAAAGGTTGAGACTTAGCATGGAGCACTTACATTATTAGGAGAGTTCTTACTCTGCTGCTATCACCTTCATTTTTCTGTTAACATAATCCAGGTACCCCTAGAAAATACCAACATATAAGTAAAAGTATACTAAACCTAATGGCATGTATTACCTTTTTAAATAGCTCGACGTACAAACTAGAATATAAAAACAGTCTGAAAATTGTGTTTACATAGTTCGGGATTAAATTTCAGAGTCCCTTACAAAAATACAGGCAGGCCTTTCCAACTGGCTTCATTAAAAATTAAAATGTTCAATTGGATCCTCAAAAAAATTGTACTTTTCAATTGGGTCCAGTTCCAAGTAGAACCATGAAAATGCAGACGGACAATACTGATGTATACATAAATTTCTGTTAGATGGCCATCTTGTTGAGGATGTGGCCCAATAATTGTTGAGATGGCAGTCACTTAACTCATTGGCCACCTACTTTAGTTCAAGGCTTTTATTGTCCTACATTATATTCCTTATAATGAATTGCTAAAAACACACAAGTCTCTTCCTACTTCAGAAAAAGAAAAAAAAAAAAATTGTCCATCAATTTGATGCCTCACCTCACTCGTTAAATACATTTTATTATTATTTCAATAGGATTGTAAACGAAGACATTGCCTTTTCCACGATGAGCAACGTGAAGAGAAGTATAACAGTAGTTTATGTCAAGAAGAAGCAGATCAAAGAGCTTACCTGAAGTATTCCCACAGCAGCAAACTTGTCTAGTATAGTCTTCATATGAACTGGGTGATTCAAGTTCAAAGGCTTTAAAAGCAATTCCACATTCTGTAAACAAAAATTAAGTTCAGATCTTGTCTCATTTTTATTGCAATGAGTAATCAAAGGGGCAAAGAAAATTATAACTCAAAACATTTGAGTTCGTTTAGCTGGATATTATGGCTTCTCTAAAATACACAATACTTGTTTCATACTTCATAGAATATTTAATTCTTTCTATAGTAGTAGTCACCAACTAGGGGAAGGATTGTGGTCATGTTGGAAATATACGACTTAAGACAGATTTAAATTCATTGAGTACTTTAGTTTCATAATAGCAATTATGTGGATCCACCTTTGACGTGAAGCACTCATTCCAATATGTATACTTTAGACCTTCAAGCTTTTTGGTTCTACAGAGGTCATCAATGAAAACCTTCACTTGTACAGCCTGATGAAAAGTAGAAATAAATTATGATTACAGGAAAAACAATAATCTATAGAATGTGGATGGTTAAAGAAATGAAACACACATCAGGAGAAACCCGATGTTTGTCTAATGGGATGCCAACAACAAAGGCCTTCAAGGAATATTCAGAGATCTGCATAAAAACAGCTGAAGTTATAGCATTACTTGGGAGTATTACGGTACAAATCCCTAAAAGCCGTATCTATAAATGATAAAGATATCATATATGCATGCATATTGCACCAGTTGTCCCATGAATAGTTGTGATAAAATTAAAACAAGGGTATGGGCTAACTAACATAAAAGGAAATCATGATGCAAGAGAAAACACTAATGGTTGCTCACTTCATAGCATAATTTTGTGAGTAGATTTAAAAGAAGCAAACTGACATCATTAACAAGTAAGTCTAATAAGGGGGAAAGAGACATGTTATACAAGGAGATAGACCGTTACTGGACAGAAAAAATGACCATTATGAAATTTAAAATATGCAGAATGGGTAAAGGGCTTTATGTGCCTCAAAGATGGAGAACTTATATTTCCTCGCGACTCAGCTGACAGATAAAAAAGTTTTGTCACAAGAAAAAGCCTGAAACAATGATTGTGTCCCAATTCTGAAGAAACTTCCAAGTGTCAATGATTGCTTGCAACACGGAGCAAGAGACATTTTGCCAATAGCATAGAAGCTCTTCACTCTAATCTGAAGGAAATGATTATCAGTATGACATGCAACACCCCTAAATCATGATTTGAATTGTAAATCATCAGTGAGTCTTGAATGCGCAGCTATAAGGTACAATCATCCAATGGCGCATCAATCAGTTCTTCCATGGCACAAAACAAACCACAAACCCCAGAGAGTTAGCAAATTAGCACAACTGACGGTGAGAGTAGGGAGTTAAAGAAATATTATGAATTGGTAACAATAAAGCTGGACGTATGCACAAACACAGACATAATATAAAATTTTCATTATTGACAAGTACAAAAATGAGAAAAAGAAAAGGAATTGAAAAGAGAGCTGATAACAAGAGAAGTATCATTCTGATAAAAAAAATTGCCTCAAGGTTTAGCTTTAGAAAATACATATTGACACTGGTAGTGATGATGTTCATTTACATTCAAGGCAAGAGCCTCAATCAACGCACTTTACAAATTTAGGATCACAAAATACAAGTTACATTTGAATGCAAGACACATAAAAAGCTCACCAGATCCTCAAAATCAGTAGCCATTAAATCAATGTTTGTCTTCTTCCTGACCAAAACACTGTGGCATTGAACATAACTCGTGTTAATTACAGAACATTTGACCAAGGTAGAAGGGACAACTTAATTTTAAGAATGCACAACATGAACATTGATTACTGTCAGGGCCACGAGAGCCAAACACTGCAAGGCAAATGTTGCACAAGGATAAGACATCTAGGGTAATTCTTAAAGCTGTAGGGTTCTGCAATGTATGATGCAAAAAGTCACCTATGCAATTTTCTGTAGAAGTGTTGAAAGGGTGATATTTCTCAAGTTAAAATTAAATAGGTAATAGTAGCTATTCGCATAGCTAAGTTTGTGGCAGACTGGCAGCAGTAGTAAGGAAAAATTACATTTAACCTGTAACTAAAGAGTGAATTGTTAAAATGGTATTGGTGGCATGGGGTGCTGCTGACAAATGGGTAATAGAGATATTGCAAGGGGACAGTAATAGTGATGATAAGGGAAGTGACAATCAAGGAAGTTTAAGAGGTTGCAGTGCTGGTGGCAATGATGTTTCTGGTGATAGTGATGGTGCCAATCCAGTGAGATCTGGTGGCACAGGCAGCGATGTAATGAGGCAGCAAATATGCTTTATATCTTCAAAAATGTTTTTTTTTTTTAATACCTAAGCAATCCTTGCCAACACAAAAGACGTACTTGAAAGGTGAAGCAATTTTGTTATCAAAGTCTGAAACAGCTAGCCCAACATATTTATCGCCAACATCAAGACCAAGCAACCGTCCTCGTTCCTGGGCGGTTGTCTTCACCAAATCGTGAAACAACTGCAAGGGCTTCACGTACCTCATCTACGCCTTGCAACGGTTCGAATTAAGAATGCTGCAAATGTAACAGTGACAGAGGTAAAACCCTAAGCTTGAGAAGAAGCACAACACTTACGGTTACGGATCTTAGTCTTACCTTGTTGGCAACTTTTGACGAGGCACTTCTGTAACTCCGAGTTCAGTTATTCCGTCACTCACGGGTAGGGATTTCGGTGCCAAATGTGAGATGCGAATGGAGCTTGTTTCAAGTTCTAATAGAGGAAGGGAACTCAATAGAAAGAAAATTTCAATTTCAAGGTTGAGACTTGAGAGTGAATTAAACCCATTTCAAAGACATTGCCCAGCGCAGAGGGCAAGCGCAAGGGCAAGGGCTTCTCCCAAAGATCATTACAACCTAAACAGAAAATAAGATGTTTGAATTGCTACTTTTATTTATTTCTTAATTATTTTTTAAAATTTTTATTAACTAATAACTTTTTATTTTTTAGTCAAATTAATTATTTATTGACACTTTATATATATCCAACTCTTTATTATTAATAATGATTAGTTAATTTTAAAATCAAAAACCATTCATTCAAATTCATTATTCTAGAAAACCATGGCCATAACTTGACCCTCGTGCGTCGTGCAAAAGCAAGCTCATATATAAAAATTATTTATCTACCTACACCTCTTATTTCCGTGATTTTAATATAACTAATTTTAAATATTAATTTTTATGAATTTAATATTATGTATTTAGATTAATTTATTTTATTTTTAAAAAAAATAAAAATATTTTAAAAAAATTAGCAAAAATTTTAGTTAATATAAAATAAATTAATCTAAAAAAACACTTAAATATATAATATCCACACAAAAACATTTTGCTAACAATCAAGCAGAAAATGTAATCACAAACCCAGATGACAAAGTAAATAAAGATTTGTTTTCTTTCCAACTCCATGTAGAAACAAGTTGCTAAAGCTATTTATAAATTATAATAAAAATATATTTACTCAATTTTTTGAAAGAAAATAAATTGTGACACAAATTCAAAGAAGCTTATCCAACATTAAAAAAAAAAACATAATCGACTTCTTTCTTCATCTTTACCCCCATTAATATTGATGAAAAAAAAATCTCACAATGATACAATTTGAAAGAAAAAAAATTATTTTAAAAAACACAAAATAGAGAACAGTGTTTATATCGATCTACTCCTAAATTTTTTTAAAAAAATGTTTATAAGCTCTTACTATTTTTAGACTAACTTAAAAACAAAAAAAAAAACATTACATGAGATTTATTTATTTGACTAAAAATAATAAGATGATATTAATAAACAATTAATTTGACTAAAAAATTTATTATTTCATGAAAATACTAAATTTAAATAAACATTAATTAGAAAAAAATACACACAACCCTAACTTAAATTTTTCAATGTTTTCTTTATCAGTTAAATTTAAACTCACAATCAAATCGTCCCAGTAAAAACTTGATACCATTTAGATTAAGACTCTTGATCTTCTCTTGCCGTTTGCATTAATTTTAACCTTGAAATCATTAAATTATGTCAACGGATCCTTATGCTAATCATCATTTTCAATCAAAAGGAAATCAATCATCTAGAAATATTTCAATGTTTTCTTTATCAGTTAAATTTAAGCTCACAATCAAACCGTCTCAATAAAAACTTGATACCATTTAAATTAAGACTCTTGATCTTCTCTTGCCGTTTTGCATTAATTTTAACCTTGAAATCATTAATTTATGTCAACGGATCCTTATGCTAATCATCATTTTCAATCAAAACGAAATCAATCATCTAGAATTATCACTGATTTACGCCAACGTTATCCTTATAACTCCCTCTTGGAGATATTTTTTCAATAAAGAAAATTCAGAATTTACATTAATTCCCACCATCGTTATCCTTATAATTTCATTTTCATTTGTCATTGCACTATAGTCAAAATCTGATATGCAAATAAATGGCTAGGCTACCACTGATGAATTAAAAATGAAAATTTTCTAATATTAAGGTGGATGAAAAATGACCTTGAGATGACAGCATAAGAATCAATTGAATCAATTTAATGATCAATGACTATCTACTATGCGTACTTATTGTTGTTGTATACATTGAAATGGTGAAAGACTTCGAAGCTCAACACGTTTCTTAGCTGCTCTTCTGAAAGGCTTTCGATTTTGCCACCTTAGACATTCTATCCCACTGGAATACCTAAAATTACCATCTGGATCCTCGGCAGCAAACATCTTATGAGCGAGACTGGGCAAATCTCTCTTCTGTTTCTTTCTTGGGTTTGTATGCCTCGGAGGTGGAGTTTTAGGCTCCTCAAATTTGGCGCTAGTTAATCTGTGAAGCATGAGATAATCACGAAAAAATACCAAAAAAAGACACACAAATAAATGTAAAAAAAGACAGCTTCAGCAGATGGCAGAAATACAATAAAGAACCATTCTTTAAGACGCCATATTGATCAATCAATAAACGTAAGGAATGGGAATTGTTCAGAATAATAAAAAGACAAATCCGAGAGTTGCTGGACAGCATTCACCACTATGCGCCCAGCTGAAACCTAACATAAATTGGTTTAAGATATGCTCCCAATTTCTATAATGATGTAATAGACTGTGTCTGCTGGTAATCTAGACTTCAAAACAAACACTTTCATATATGCTTGCTAAAAGGCAATATTTTGTAAATCTCAAGCAAAACACATTCCAAAGCCAAAACGAAAACATATACAAGCTATACTCAGGCTAATTAGAAGCGTATACAATAAACTGACCTCTCATGGTTTGTAGGCAATCCTTCTATACACGGGTTACATGCAGGACAGATGTAGACCTCTCGCGTGCATGGTAGTTTCATGCAATCAAAGTGATACCACTCGTTACATTGATCACATGCAATCATCCTTTTTGGATCAAAGGGCTGTCGACAAATGCAATAAAGCATGCTTCGAGCTCTTAATATCTGTGAACACAAAGCACTACTTGATTATCATCATGCCAAAAACAAGGCATAAATAACAGTCTCTTAATTTTGTTAACAGCATAGATGACAATCTCTTACCCTCAGCTCCTCATCTACAGCAACAGGCAAGTTTTCACCTTCCACTACAAGTTCAAAAACTTTATCTAGGCCAAGTGCCCCAGAATCAATTGCAACCTGTCCATGATAAATAAATATTAAAAACCTGCACGAGAGAGAGAGAGAGAGAGAGAGGACGGGGACAAATAACAAACAAAATTCTGAACCTTTTTGGCTAGTTCTGCCCACTGCAAACCCGAGCAATTCATTTTTGTAAGTTTCAGCATATAGTGATCTTCAGGTGATATTTCCATAGCCAGTCCCTGCCATGTACTTTGACATTTCAGTAGGCTCACAGTTGTTTTTTTGTCAGGTTGGCCTTTTTGGAGGGCGGGGTGAAATTCATACCCCCATATAGTCTTAATTTCAATATTTTCAAACCTTGCCACTATTTTCATACTGATTTTGTAGCAACAGTTAAATTAATAGGTAACAAATTTATAAAAGAAGAAAAGTGAACTAAGAACTCGAAATAAATAAGAGGACAGGTTATCCAGCTTTTGCAATGTAAGCACGCGAACATATAAACCTAGCCAACAGCATATACCTCTTTCACATGATTCTGAATCTGTTGGATAGTGGGCTTTTGTACACCATTTAGCAATCCATTGGCTTGAATTTTCCACAAGTTTTTTGCTAGAGCAAGCGCAAGGTCACAATTATCATGCTGATCAGAGACACCTGCCATTTCGCTAGCCTATATAACAAAACCTCAATAAGCAAAATCAACCAAATTATAACAACCATGTGATCCAGTAATGAGAACATGATCACTTCCAATAGTAAAATGAATTATGCATTAAAAATCATAGAGGATGCAGAGAAATGCATATCCAAGGATATATATAACATTTTAAGTGCAAACACCATTGCATAATATAGGAGAATAGACCCAAAAAAAAAAGAACATGCCTTTATAGCAATGGTCAATTTTTCAAAGATGATGCTAATATCTTCGTCAACATTAGCTGATGCAAGGCTCACTATTTCTCTCAAGCAAGATTTGCATGCAAGGGCTTTCTCAACAATTTGGTTCAGAACATCTCTTTCATCAATCCTGCACATACAAGATACACAAACAAATGAAATAAATTTTTTACCAATAATCACAAATCTACAATGAAGTCATTACTCTTTAATAAAGAACACCAACCCAATCCCACTTCCTTAACAATATCAAAAAGAAAGAAAAAGACAACCATGAAAGGAACTGCAGAAGTTTATGTCATTATGTGAGAGTGGCAGCTCGCAGGATTCATGCTAATATACCAAAAAATGGACTTGCAATATGACATGTCTCTATTATAAACAACAGAATATAAACAGAAAATTAATAGAATTGTCCTTGGATATCAAACATATATCTGAACTCTGCTCAGGCCACAGGCAACTTGTGTTTTTAGGCATTCCCACTCCCACTCTAATAAAATCTGGTCCTCTCAATCTTTTCCAACATACCTGGACACAAACTACAAAATCCCCCCTTTTCTTCCCTTCCTCAAAGATATGAGGAAGCTAGGAGATGCCTTTTGACAGCAAAATCTACAAATATGTGTCTGGTAAAATTTTTTCAAGGGCGCTTCTTAGAGTGCCACAGATGCTTTTGACAGGCAAGCTTGGGGATGCTTTACATAGCAATTGTGACTGTAAAAACTAAAAAATATGAATTACCTAAAAAAACCGTCAACAGTTCAACAACTTTTAAATTTTGACAATGACGCTTTTTTCTAATTTAAAATCATATCCATTTAACTTATAATATCTATTTTGTAATTATATACAGCACTTTCAAAATAATTTTTACCAAACTCTTTATTAATTTAATGTGCACTTCACACAGCTTTTATCATATTTTAACCAAACAATATTTTACACATTCTTCTACAACAGCTTTTTCACAGCACCTATAGCATATCAGCATTTGAAAATCCAGTGTTCCCAAGTAGGACCTTAGTCTCAGTTGAGTAAAAAAATAAATCTTATTTAAGAAAATTTAGGTCAGTTACACCTGCTGCAGATAATGGTTTAATTTGAATCGCATTACCACAAACAGAAATGTTCAGCATCAGACAGAAGTTCAATAAGAACTCTCAATTCAGCACGCTTCTTCCAAAACCTCTGCATGAAGCAAAAGAAAAGCAGGACAAATATATCAGTTTCTGCACCCAAAAAAAAAGTCTAGTTAACTACTGCTAAAATGACATAATATCCTACCGTGGGGCCACCTCCATTCTGATAATGGGATTCACCCTTCAAAATTTTACAATAAGGGCACTTATAATTTTCAATGCCTGTGTCCACTGCTGTTAGTCCAATGCACCGCATATGATAGCTGTCCATACGAAAGATATTGATGCACAGAACAAATATATCGATGTAAATAACAAAACAAAGATACAGAAACAACAAAAAATTTTCAGACCAATTAATGTAATTATTTTCTTAATCAGAAACTAAAGACTGCAAAGAGTAGGAATTCAATCTTCTTCCTATTACTCTTTCTAAGCTCAAGTAGTGATCAGGAAAATTAAAGCAACCAACCACCTATGTGAAATATGCTATTGACTGATTAATTTTTCAGAGCATTGCCGTCATTTCTAACAAGGTAACAAGTACCTTACCAATCCATACAAGTGGAACAAGTAAGAAATTCCTGATCTTCAGAATCATTAAAGCAGCAGATGCATAGGTTTTGTTCCTTCCGATCTTGCAACTTGCCATATATGAATAACGATCTATCTAGACTCTGTTTTATCTGAAAAAAAATATTGAGCAAGGTCCTAAGTATATGTAATAGATAAATTTATCAAGGAAAGAAAAATATTTTAGAATCAAAACCTTCTCCAGTGCATTAAGCAGCGAATACTCATTTTGGACTACTGTTCCTATGTTATCCATGCAGCTTTTCTTCCAATTTTCCACCTTCTCAACTTCAGATAAAATCAAATTCAGTTCTGAGCAACTAAAGGCAATGGAATCTCCAAGTTCCTGAATGTAACCAAATCATGTCAGACAGTGCTATCCAAGTGAGCTGGTGATATGTCAAGTTGTATTAAGATCTTGACATTAAAAAATAAAACATAGCTGGCAAAGGCTTCATGACAGTTGCAAAAGCTTTCACTTTTTCACTTTCATTTTCATTACTAGACAACCAGGATGGGTACTCCTACATGGCTGCCATACTCATACCGGGTACATATACGGTACATGTATGCATTGGGTACATACTGGGTACTTTTTTTTTTTAATTTTGCTATCGAGTACATTTGGACATGGGCTTTGTTTTGCATCGAAATGATCTAGTATAACTCAAGTACAAGCCAGTTCACGCAAAAAGTAATGTTTGCTGCTAAATGAAACACATTGTTTCTTCACCCATTCGAATATGAAGGCCTAACTCAGAGTCTGTCCATTTTAGGTATCTTTTGCTTGTTTGATGTACTTTGTGGAGTTTGGTTGAAAACTTGAAGTTAAAATATTATGGAAATGGTACTAATCTTCTAGTTTAATTACTTAATTCAGTTGATTGTTTATATTTTTACATAATATATCCTCCCATAACCCGTACTCATACCCTAGTTTTTAGAAATTTTTGTCATACCCTGTACCAGTACAGGTATATGTACCCATATCCATGCAACCTAGCTAGACACAGATAAATTAAAAAGGGTACCAGATATAGCATGGGTCCTAAGAATATATAAACACAAATTTAAAAGTAATTGAATGAAATGCTTCAACAGAAAATTGCTGTAAAACAGAAGGACAAGATCAAGTAATTCAACACGGCACTAAAAGCAAATCTCCAAGGAGAGAAATGGAGAAGAGAGTAAACTAATTCCTCTAACCATTTGCATTAAAATACAAGCAAGCTCCTGTCCCCCAACTGTAAACACCACCATTGTCGGGAGAAAAAGATAGAAAAACTAAATCCTGACCAACTGCCTTTCAGCCACTGTGGCCAGCACAAGAAAATTATAGCCATGTAATGCAGCATAAATCAATCTTTGTTGAGCAAGAACATGCACAAGGCCACCTACTGATACACCCAGAAAACATACCTTGAGCTGCAATATTGATAACCAAGATCGTTCCCTAGAATTTAGACAAAGAAATTGATGCACCTGTTCTTGCCACAACCTAAAGCAGAAATAAAATACAATTAAGCAGGCATGTCAAATATATAGAACACTAAAATAATTTCAAAAGCACAAGTGTCCATCCCCTTGGTCAACAGTGTTGTAGTGTTGTACACTAGCAATATATTCTTGACCAAGATGACTTGTACAAGAAAAAGGGGTAGAGATCAGAAAGCAATGTGCAGAAGGCATAGGATGATTAGGATCAATTTGAGAATGGCTTTAATATGGTTAAAAGAAAAATGAATTCATCAGTGCAAAATGAACTTACATAAAATATAATCTTGATTCTACAACCAACATAGAAGACTTACTTATGTTTTCCAATGGCTTCTTCAAGTTGACAGATTACTGCTGCAAAGGTCATATTAATAGTCTGCAGATAAAAGTTGTAGAAGTAAGCCGTAGATACCAAAACAACTTTTATCAAGTACTAAAAGTTCAAGAAAACATGGGCAGTTTTCTCCGCAACTTTTTGTCCCCAAAGTTCCCAAAATGCCCTTCATTTATCAGCATGTTTGTTAATAGATAGATAAAAGATGACGTTATAAATTTAATTAAATAATTAAAATAATAAAATAAAATGTTGAGATAACTACCGCTTCATCTTTTCCCTATACTCCACCCTTTTTAAAAGAAAAAGAAATTTTACCGAAAAACAAGAGGGAAAGTAAACTAGAGGAAGAATAAGATATCCTCTGAAACATAAAAGACAAGAAACAAGAAGGAAGTCGAAAATATCAAGAATACAACAAAGCCGTCCAGTCTCGGGGTATCAAAAATGGCAACTCCCTTGAAATAGTCATGAGCATAACACCAGATAGAAGCCATAAACACAACCCTTACTCCATAGCATGTTAAGAGGTAAAGAGACACCCTTAAAGATGTGAGCATTCTTCTCCAACCAAATACACCAAACTGATTGAACCACACACTAACGCAAAATGTTAGCCTTTTTTTGTTGGATAAAGAATAATTTTATTAGATAAAAGTATAGTACCACTACGGAGGGGGTAGTATATTCTCCAAAACAGATAAAGTTAAAAATCAAGGAAAAGAAAGATTCAAGAATGCATCAAAGGCTGACCAGTCTCTGTACATCAGAAATGGAAACTTCCTTGAAACAACCATGAGTACAAGAACACAATTCTATCCCAAAGTAAATCTAGGGGCATTCTAATCCAACCAAAGCTTTTAAAACAGACTATTAGAAATTGTTCCAATGTAAAAGGGCAAACCTAGTGTTCACCAAGAACCCTAAAATGATTTGTTCCATAAGAATGTAGCTGCCATACAATGCAAAAATAAGTGACCTACTGTTTCTGAACTAGACCTACAAATAACACACATTGGGAGAAAGAGTTAAGTGCGGCCTACGAAAATGCAACAAGTTATTTTTATTAATCCTATTAAGTACTGTTGTCCAAAGGGAGCTTTGGAGTTCCAAATGGGTTTGTCAACAAAGAACCTCTAATGATTAGGAAAATGGATTAGTTAAAAAAAAAGGACTTACTAGAAAACACACTACAAGAATCCAAAATCCAAACTCTCCTATGTGGATTGGAAGAATAAAAGTTGATACAAGTATGATCACCCAAACCGAAAGAAACCAGTGGTGTAAAATAAACATACTGATAGACAACTATGATAGAAGAAATATAAAGGAATAGGAAGTTAAAACAAAAATAGGACAGAATTGGTGACTGGAATGGTCAGTTACAGGTATTTGACTTTCAGTTTTGTATAAATAGGAGATAGGGAGTCAGAAGAGGGATAGGAAGATTTTTAGACAGGTATTGGAGTGTGAAGAGATTCTGGACCTCTCAAAAGTTCAGAGCTATTGTATCAGACTATTGTATCTCTGTTCTGGACATTGCAGAATAGAGAAGGTGAATATACATATTTTTTTTGTGTGTTTCTTTTGCTTCCTCTTGTCCAGTTCTATCACAAACCCGAGAGAATTAAACAGTAAGGGACTAGCAAAAGTTCCAGTGATCGCAGAGTTGGCATCCCAACCACTCTGATCCAAACCATACTTACTCTGAATTACAAGATGCCATAATCATAGCCATTTAGCTGCCGTACAAATGCTTTGGACACCAAATTCCCAAGATCCAATCCCCCTCATTCTTAGGCCTGCAACAAACCTCCCAACAAACGAGATGATCTCTTCTCTCTCTGTAAGCCTACACTAGACCAATGAAAGTCCCTCATAATTTTCTCTATTCTTTGAGTTACTCCCACAGGTATTCAAAAATACAAGAGACAGTAAAGGGGACTACTAGACAAATAAATCTGAAATAAGAGTATTCCAATCACCCAAGGAGTACAAATAACCCTTCTAATTATCCAAGTGCACCAAGACCTTATAAATCACAGGATCCCAAAAAGAACTAACCCAAGGAAAAGTTGCAGTTGAGAGACAGCCAGAAATCCACCCTCCCCATCCAGCACCAAAACCCTTTCTATCAAGAACTTTATCTAAGAAACCCCAACTCACCCGATCATAAGATTTGTCAAAAACCAACTTGAAAGCTAAAACCACATTTTCTCCTTCTAACATCGTCCACCACCTCATTCCTTAAACTCTTCCTTTCTTTCTTTTTTTTTTTGGATAAAAGAAGAATGTATAATTAGAAAGAAAGAAAGAAAGGTCAAATACATTTGAGGGATACTCTTTATTATTTTACCCTTACGTTCTTTTCCTCTTTATTTTAATAAATTTTTAAAATTTTCACACACATAAGTGTGTGCCCACTTCTAGTATTTAATAAATCGAACATGAAGAAGAGTTATCAATCTTTAAAATAACAAATAGACATAGCAAAAAAATAACATTATTTAGTACCTGATAATCAGTAAGAATATTTTGAACATCAGTCAACTTGCATCTTCTAGAATTGCGTGGTCCAGAAATTCCCTCTAACGCTCTCTTAAGCCATTCAACCCCATCAGCCAGTACTTTCAACAGAGCACCAGAAAGACAAGAATGAGAAAGACCTTCTGCAACCTCCAAAACATCCTACATGATCAATCAGCAAGCATCTCTATAAATAAGTATTAAAGAGAATCTTTCCTTTTTTATTTTTGAAAAAAAGAAAGAAAAAGTAATTGAAAAGTGTTTTTCTTTCAGGAGGAAAAAGAATAAATCTATGAAGCAGTGACCCATGGAAGGAGAAATCGAGGTCTTAGGAGCACAGTACAATTACAATAATTAGAATCGTGCCATTCATTTATAATTTAATTGCAACAAGGTGAATTGATATGATATGAGCATAAAACTATACAGCATCCAGATGAATGAGGTTATGAAACCAGAGTCAAGAGACCTTGTTAATACCATTCTTTTATCAATTTATCAAATAAACCAAATTGGCTGGGCCCTGATTTTTGCCCGTGTTGGCAGGGTGCAGGCCAAAGGCAGCACAGTTAAATACTGAGAGGGTGCGTGGGGCAGGAAAAGTATACACTTTACTAAACCAATGGAAGTCAAGAAAAGACAACTTTGTGCAAATGCAACATTTACAAGCATACAGTGACAAAAAAGAAATAGTAACCTCTAAAGAAGGAGAATGATTGCAGAAAGAAACGGCTCTTTTGCACCATTGCAGTGTAGAACAAGATGCCTGAAGTTTTGAAACCTCGTTGAAGTCAAAACCAAGTGATACACCAGATGTTATGGTAGATTGGATTCTTGCAATCAAATCTTCAACTTTAAATGCTAAACCACTGCCTATTCCATGGACAGTGTTCTCCAATTCAAAGAGGTTCTGAGCAGCCTCCAGTAAAGAACATGCTTCAGACTCCCATATTTTGCAGTTCTTCAAAACTAATTCAAGCATCTTTCTTTCTTCCAAAGATATTTTAAGAAGCTTTGATTGAGAAACCAACATCTAGAAGAAGAGAATTAAATTGTCATATTTATAATGACACTATTTTCAGCAAAGATAAAACAAAACAGGATTAAACATGAACCTGCAAGTCCTCAACTTTCCACAAAGAATTTGAAGCACAAGTAGAAGAAACTAAATATGTTTTTGAATTCCTTAGCCAGGAATTAGCCTCTGATAATGCATCCTTGACATCATTAAGTGAAGGAAGAATAACAAAGATGTTTTCTGAAGCCCTGTAAGACCAATGAAAAAAAATTATCATGAGCCAAAATAAGCTTGTTAAACTTGGTAAACCATAGGATAAATATCTCAAGCATTCTTGAACCTTATCATGTCCTCAAAGTCAGAAATAGGAGCCTCATGTGAAAGAATCTCTCTAGCCCTTTCCTCCCACGGCATGGCAACAGCAAGTACACTAGATAAATTGACAAATTGTTTCTCTCCCTCAATTTGTAGCCTGAAGAATCATAACAAAAGCAAGTAGTTGAATAAAATGAAAGCCTAATGAAATGTCAGTTCAAATGAGAAAATAGAGTTAAAAAATTACATTGTGGCCTCCTTCATCAGTTGCTGAATGAATTCAAGAGGCATCTTAGAATCATGTGCCTGTACCAATTTCACATAACTCCAATTAGTTTACATCATTGCAAGAATTACTTGAGCACATAATATAACAAAGTTGATTAGCCCTTGTATACTAAGAAACCTTTGTCTTTTAATTAAAAAAATCAAGATACATATGAAAGATGAGCTTAATCAAGAATGATAACTTACCTTCAAAGCCTTTTCCCGGCAATTAGCCTTCTTTAGCTCAATCTCAACTAATGGCAACTCATCAACTGCAAAATATAAACCAAACCTTGGGGCACTGTAAATTAACAAGAAAATAATAAACAAATACATGGGCCTCGAAATATCTAAAATTATCATAAAGCTGCAAGATTCCACAATACCTTGAATTTTCAAAAATAAACCTTCTTCATAAATGCACTTCAATTTATCAACTGCATTATGTTGATACTCCTGCATATGAACTGTCCCTAAAACACCATTAAAGCGGGAAACCCATGAAACAGCATCCGCATGGTATTGCCTTAGAAGCTTCAACTCTGGTACATCAACCGTAAAATTGTCCCATTCCTTAAGAAGCAGACCAACATTCTGCAGATCTCCTCAGTTAATAAAGTTATTCCTTTTAACCATCAGAGACAATTAAAAGAGGTGAAGAAGATACAAAAGGCAAACCTTGAGATTCATAGGACCTTCTAATATCTCACCACATTGAGCACGACAAGATTCAGCTTGACTCAATAGATTCTGAAGCACATCTATCTCTGGGAGTTGAACTTGAAGATCCACAATCTATTAAAAACAATGAATTTCAAATAATAATCACTATGTAACTTGTTTAATGCAAAATATGTGTATGTGCGTATGATCTGTATTACATATACAAAGAATATTTAATCCATAAATAAAAAAAAAGACATTATGTAGTTTATATAAATGATAAATATGTGTGAAGTAATTCAGTAATGTATGACTTTTTCCAGATAATTAAATTTATATGTTACTACTGTTACATTATACAAAAACCAAATACATGTTAATATATTAATTCAGTACACTGGTAATAACAATTAATTTCCCCCATTATTGACACTTGGTAATTGCCCACCTGTCATATATGAACTTAAGCTTTTGCTTTAATGTATGATAAGGTAATTAAAAACACAAGCAACCTTTATGTTGACAGGAACAAGGCTCGAGAAATTAACAAAGCCAAAGTAAATAAACTGTTTCTGGAGTTCTTATTACCTCTGATTTTAACTTGTAAAGAACATCAACCTCTAATGCAGCGGGATTTCTCACTGAGATGCACCTTCTAATGCTATCCAGCCATGCCTGAGAGGTCACAAACAAAGACATCATGTTAGCAACATGAAAACTAAAACAGTGCATAAATCCTCAAGCTCAGAGTACAGCATAACTGCTCAAGCACAAAAAATGGGGCATTCAAGAATACAAGCAAAAACTCAAGATTGTACCCAGGAATAAAAGGTGAACTCTCAAATAAAGAAAGACGGATAAAAATCAGGTGCACTTTTTCCAAGTCACTTATTAGCTCCTCATCTTTTATGGGATAAAATGTCCATTTGACTTCTTTTGTATGTTTAGTACATGGTCTTTTTTTAAGGGTTTACTCGGATTTATATAGAGATTGTAGGGCAATGTTGATTTTATTGATGTCGTTTTGTTCTTACATTATCTGCTCTGTTGTTTTGTGAAAGTGATTTCTTGTCCTCCTTTACATAATTGTATTTTATTGTAATAAAGTGGCCTGCATTTAATTTTGCACTTGGCCCGACATGTGACCCAACCCAAAAGCCCATGGCACAACCACACACACACACACACACACATGTATAGTAGTCACAGTGAACACACGCACACACACACACACATACATACACATACATGTATATTAGTCACAGTGAACATTTGGGTGTATTAGGATTAAGGTTTGAGTGTTGGGCGGCTACTCCTTGTAATATTAATTGATCATAGATTCATGGTAAATTTTACCTCTATTTCACCTGTGAACGTAGGCCTATAATTTGTTGTAGGTTGAACCACATTAAATTCTTTGTCTACTTCTCTACTCCCTATTCTTTGTTTGCACACCTAGTTATAACTTATAACATCTCTTGATAGAAACTAAATACTTGATTACTGAAGATTGGGAATAATCCCGGTTACAGCAAGTGTTCAGGCTCTCACACTCACAAAAAACTAAGAAAACCACCGAAAAAGGAAGAAGATAAAACCACAGACTTCGAGGGTCTGCACCTCCCCAGCCAAAAGGCCCCAATTTCCTCACTCAATGACTGCCTATCCCCTTTCTCTTCTCTCTTCTCCTCTTATTCCATTCCCACTACCCCATTCTGCCCTCTGCCCCACTTGCCCCTTCAGCAGGTTATTACAAGGCAAATCCACAAATGCACACACCTTTCCCACCTGCCCACACACGTCCCCCATTCCCTGCTACCATTCCCTTTTCCCCACGGTACACCTTAGTCATGGGACTGTGTCTATCAATACTCCCCACCAAACTTTCACCTTGTCCTCAAGGTGAAGGTGTCCACCAGGGTCCTATTGTTCGAAGCATAAAGGCCAAGTTATGCTTAATGCAATAGAACTTCCGCTAGGGTCCCATTGTCCTTCTCCGATTCTTCCAACCCTTGCAATTATGGTCGAAGTGGCAACTACAGCTACACCAAGGTGTGTCTGAAACAAATATCTTTCAATTATATCCAAAGAAACCTTATATTGAACAATTATCAAGACCCTATACTGCCTAAGGTTAACAGCATCCTCAGAACCAAAAGCAACCACTCCAATTCCATAGTATTCAAGAATCTCCTGCAAGTATACTTCTTTTGGGGAGTAATGGAGTTTGTGATATTCTGAATTGATGTCTGCGGCATCTGGCAACAGTCCTGAGAGATTGATAGAGAGTGAATCTGTAATCTTCTCACCGCCAACAAGCAATGGATGTCTACACAATTTTAGTACGTATTGGAGTGCCTGGAAAACGTGTGAAGACATTTTAGGTAGATTGTTATTTCCCTCTGCTGCGGCTGACCTATTCAATATTATGGCGAATGACATTTCTTGTTTTTCACTTGAACCAGAAAACAGTTCATGAAGTTTAAGTAGTATAGGGCGCAAATCATAGTATCTGTCATGAAGCCCACCAATTGACAAATTCAAAGGATCATTACTCAGCAAAGGCTGACCTTGAAGCCCACCCGTAAACTCTCCATAGGAGCCTAGGCCAACGAGCACTCCATATTGACTCGCAAAAAACCCAAGCACAGCAGACGTCGGAGCCAATCCCATTCCACCCCCAAGATCATGAGTCCCCTCCACGATCTTGTACACAAAAGACGGAAATTCCTTTAACTTACCAGTTTTCTTATCAAACCCAAACAGCTCCTCCTCAATCTCCCTATTGATTGTGAAGTGAACCAAGAGTTTATCCGCTGGATTGCTGTTCTAGGTCTCTGTTTCTTGAGCGCTGAATAGGGCGTGGTTAACGTTGACCCCGCCTTGATGTTCTTCCACAATGCTCCTACCATCAAATGTTCCTTGCACCACGTTCTGTGGGTGCTGTTTTGGAGAAGATTTTTGAAAGAATCTAAAAATTTAAGATTCCGTTCTTGACCCCTGTTTTCGGATACCATGAATTCAGTATAGCAGGTGCATCTTCACTCCTATCATCAATCAAGGGCTTGTATGATGCAGTGGTGACACCTGTAATTTCACATTGGGTTTCCTCAGAATTGGTCCTATTCCAGCGGTAAACTGAATCTACCTCCTCACCGCCCCAATCCTTTTTTTCCATGCTTAGAATTGTTCCTTCGGCAACATTTCCAAATCTGTTCACATGGAAGTGAGAGAGAATATTTAGAGTGGGTGCAACTGTAGCACCTCTTATAGACTTACTCTTTAGTCCACAGTCTTCGGCAACTTCTTTGGGCGGTGGCCCAAAGTTTAATAAGGTGGTTTGAGAAGCCTGGCTCTCCCTTGTAGCCTATCCTTCCTTTTGGAGCAAACCCATTCTCTTCTCCTTCACGGCCCATTTCAATTCTTTATCAGGTTGGGCCTGATCCATTGACCCAGATTGGAGTCCTCCCCCATCCCCCACTTCATTTCCTCTTCTCTCTCGATTCTGGTGAGACCCTTGGTCACCATGGGTGAACAACTCACCAACCCTCAACTTGCCACAACAACCAAAGCTACCTTGACAGTCCAAGCTTCCATCCATCAATCTTCGTCTCCGTCTCCCATCGGCGGTGCCGCTGCCAACATCATCGTGTTTCAAGCCATCACGTCCTTCAGCCACGCAATCATAGAGATCAACACCACTTCTCAAGCCACAACCTCCTCCCGAAAACTCATCCCAGCTGCCACCCACCCGTCGTCGTCACTACCCGGACTACCACCTATCTCGCCGCTAAGACCGCCAGTTACACAGACCCCTTTCCTTTCTTCCATCGTCTGCGAGATATCATTTTGCAAGTCTTTCGAACGGTACACCCCACAAACAAGGGTGATTTCGCAACCCAGAGGATGGGTTTCCTCAGTCACCAACTCCTGCTGGATTTTCCCTTTCTTCTCAGCTTCGGTTTCCTCCTTCTTTCCGCCACGCCTGCAAACCTCCATAGCCTTGAAAGACCACAATGGGTTTGATGGGTTTTCCTCTGTTTTCTTGAAATAGGTCTCCTCCTTTGTCACGATCTTGTCCGCAACCACCTCTTCCTCCTTCCTTGGGTCTGGTTTCTGGGTTTCTTCATCTTAGACCCAAACTGGTTGGTCCAGATGATATTCCGGTTGGAACTATTCAATCAAGGCCTTCACGAAGGCTATCCAAGTGGCGTTGGGGTTGCTCCACTCGCACCACAGGTGCCAATTGTATGCACGTCCTCTCAGAGCCATCACCATTGCTGGTAACTTCTCCGCATCTGTTGTTCCTTTTGCATCGAAGTGCTGAATGATGCTGATCAGCCAGCCGTAAGCATTATCTCCTTCAAACACAGGTATCTCCAATCTCCTCCGATGATCCAGAGCTCGCCTCTCCAGTTTGTTCGACGTCTTCTTAAGTCCTTCCATTCGTTCCTAAACTGTCCAGGGCTCCCTAGATCGAGAGCTCTGATACCAAATTGATAGAAACCAAATACTTGATTACTGAAGATTGGGAATAATCCCGGTTACAGCAAGTGTTCATGCTCTCACACTCACAAAAAACTAAGAAAAACACCCAAAAAGGAAGAAGATGAAACCACAGACTTCGAGGGTCTGCATCTCCCCGGCCAAAAGGCCCCAATTTCCTCACTCAATGACTGCCTATCCCCTCTCTCTTCTCTCTTCTCCTCTTATTCCATTCCCACTACCCCATTCTGCCCTCTGCCCCACTTGCCACTTCAGCAGGTTATTACAAGGCAAATCCACAAATGCACACACCTTTCCCACCTGCCCACACACGTCCCCCATTCCCTGCTGCTATTCCCTTTTCCCCACAGTACACCTTAGTCATGGAACTGTGTCTATCATCTCTTAATAATGAAATTTTTTTTTGTTAAGAAGGAGAGTTTTGATTACACGCATACTGTGCACACCCACAAAATCCTCCAAAATTATTTAAGATGGAAGGCCCCCTAGATGAAAATGACATAAGAAGCCATAGTTGCCTCAAATATAAAGCATTGTGAATGTTACAGCCTTACAGGAATATGTGCAACTAAAAAGTACACCCTAAAATTTTCCACTAACCATCACAACTGGTGGGGAAACATGGTTTCTTCCTGCTATTTTAAGTTGTATTCAACACATTCTGATAAAAGAAGTACGAATGGTTCCTAACCTTCTAAATAAAAATGCTGTTTCTGAGAGGGAAAAAAAAAAGAGTTTCAAAATATAAACAATAAAAACAGAAGATTAAGCATATAACAAGAAAAGTAAAATTTGTCAAATTATCATGTGTAGCAACGTCTACCTTAGTTGAAGACATTTTTCCTTCTAATTTCTCAATCTCTTTCACATAGATTGGTAAGCCACAAGCTCTGGAGTATAAAAATTCCAACTCAGCCATCTGGAATGAACAATATTAATCAAATTGAATGGATTGGAAAGAATAATTGAAATATCATCAGATGTGAATTATAACTAGCAATAATATAAACTCTTATGAGATAAATTTACTATCAATATAAAGTTATGTAGAAAAGATGAATGAAGTGTCTAGGTGAAAGTACCTTTGAACACACTGACAAAGCAGTATCAATCTCCTGAATTAACAACATTGCTTCTTCTGCATATTCCTGTGTCAGGTAAGACGAGTTAAAAAAATTCCAATAGGCAGAAAATTGCAACCACCGAAGACAGTAGACACTATTAACAGCTTATTAAACTAAAAAAACACCTTCAACTTATGATAACCAGGCTCATTGCATGGTGCAGGATTAAATCTCAGTAACTCATCAACAAATTCTAAATGAACTTCCTTTACACCTGAGTCTGGATGAGACAACCAAAACTCAGTTTTTGTTACACAATCTCTTATCCCTTCTGCCCACTTCTGAGCTTCAACCAAATTCTTTACCATATCACGAACCTATATCCCAAAACAAAGCTGAACTTAGTTGAGTACAGTACAGAGAGTTTTTATAGAAGTACATTCAAAAGCCACAACTAGAACTCACAGAATCCATCTCAGAACCAGCCCAAAGAAATTGTTCAGCTTCCCTTAGTGCAGTAACAAATGCATCGCTCGAAAAAGGATTCTGAAGAATCTTACTAGATTGCAGAAGCCATTGTGAAGCAAGTTGAGTGAAAGTAATGGAGCCACCTTTTACCTGCACACAACCAGGAGTCTCAGAAGACAATATTAAATATTTAAAACGATTAATGCTAAACATTACAAAATGAATTTCACAACTCCATACACAAAAGAGATTTGTTGTGATATATATCGACTTTTAAATAGTGGACTCCATCTTTGTAACTGATTTACCCCACTTATAACTACTTATCAAAAGGGCGATTGTGCATTCGTAATAGAATTTGTGTAACATCCTTTGTGATGAATAGCACTACTCATTTACAAACACAAATGAATAATTACACATAAGAATATATTATGTTGGATAATTTCATAAATTAGAAAAACAATATACCACTTACAGGAAGGCAGCACAGTAGAAGATATAGAAGCATGAGGACATCAAATTTTTTGATTGAACAAAGATAAGTAAATCTAACTCTTGGAAACAAGATTATAATTGTGTAAAAGTTAGAAAAGAAACAAAGAGGAAAAAATATGTGACCTTTTTGGTCAAAGCACCCAAACATGAAGACTGCCTTCTTACACTACTACACTCTGCTTTGTCCTCAGAAGCATATTTGTCCATAGAAAGTGCCAAGTCATACAATTCTGCAAGTGAATGACGATAGAGAAGGCGTAGTTTTACAGTTTTGCACTCACAAAGGTGCTCCCAGTGCTGCACCAGAGAAAACTAAATTTAGTCCATTAAAAAAACACCATCCACAAGGGAACAAACCCAAACTATTCAAATCCTAAAATCTGAATATGTCCAAATGACTTCCAAACATTATATTAGCTACATTACAAATAATTTTTTTTCTAGTTTAAAACTCCTAATCCCACTTTATACATAAATTGATTAGGAATTATATGCATGTGTGTGTTTATAAATATGTATGATTACACTGCACATCAGGCATAGTATCGAAGACTGAAGAGAGCCCACGTCAGTTGAGTGGTCCTCCAATCTTACGTTGAAACTGATGAGTTGAATGATTCAACAGCAAAAATGGATATGCATATATTCTCAATTCTGATTAAATTTTGTCTGTACCTTTGACATTGATGAAATGGTGAAAGACATATGCTTGATGGTAAGCAAACACATTATCAATACCAAAATCACATTCATTTACCTCCAGACACACAAAAGATGATGGCCTGCAACTACACACAACAGCAGAAAGATAGAGATACTGCTGGCAAATAATGCATGCCGGATCCTACAAAAGACACCAGTACAAACAATCAAAAGAGACTGAGATATTGAATAATCATTTTATATTACCACAGGTTAAAAAAACAAATCATACCTCTTCAGTTCCCACATATTGGGGACATTCTCGAGGAGCCAAGCGAGAAGATTTAATGATACCATTTTTCCAGAGTTTCTCTCTCCAAAATTTTTCTTTATCAGATATTCTCAACAATTCTTTCTTCAAATAAGAAGAAGCTCTGCTATCAACATCACTATACTGAAAACAAGATGAAAATCAACCAACAAGCATCACATTGCAGGTATGAGCATGATAATTGACAAACAAGAGAGTAAGCAACACTAATCAACAACTAAACTTCAATAATATGACACTGTTGAAATAAAGCTAGGAGGAGGATAAGGAACCCTCCAAAACAAGAAAGTCTAAAAACAACAGAAAACAAGGAGAACTACAAATAAGGCTGCCCAATCTCTCTACATATCCAAGATAGCAACTTCCTCGAAGCAGCCATGAGCAAAACACCAAAGAGAGGACAAGAAAGTAACTCTATTTGTATATACCATATCAAGTTGGGGGGGGCAAAGAAACACCCTTAAAGATATGAGCCTACCACTCCAACTGCACACACCAAAGGACTACAAACACTGCACAATGCCATAAAATCCTTTTTCTCCTTATTCTTACCAAAACCTTTTCACTTGGTCAACACATGTTGTACAAATAGGGGCTTTGATAGCATGTCATTAATAACATGAACACCGCTCTCCAAATCCTCCTTACTGAAATTAAATCTCAAGGCTCCACAATGCTTTCTCCACACACCAAAAAAAATGTGGGGTACTAATTTTTTCCAGTAATTTGTGACTGTTATTTTGAAGGAAAAATCAATTGTGTTGTTTTTTGCATGTAAAAGAAACACACAAAACCACTTATGTCAAGTGTTTTAGTGTGCTTGACTAGACTCACTAATTGCATACCTCAAATATTAGCTTTCTAATCTTATCAAAGATATAATTACTTCAAAGCATGCAACAAAATCAGAACATGTGCAAACCTGGGCTACCACACAAAGAAGCTCCTCATGAGACAAGACAGCAGTTTTGTGATACCGCTGATAGAGATCAGCTCCAAATGCACCATATGGTAGCCAGTCAGCAGGAGCAAAATTAACTGCCTCCGCACAATTTAAACCTGAGAACACAAACAAGTCATACAAAAATTGACATACTTTAGATTGTACTTAAGGTGGTAATTTTGGATAGAGACAAATTGAAACCACATACCAAGATTGAAACCTCCATGGTAAGATCTGGGGAAGGTAATAACAAAATTCCCAGGTTCCTGGCAAACATCAAAGATGAAAAGAAACATGCCAAAGATTAAATATATACAAAGAGAAGATAATGACCAGCAAAAGCAGTAATCCTGCTTTACATGTTTCCAGGAAAACATGCCTGGAGGTACGGTGTAAAGGAGCTATCATCACTCAAGTAGTCAAATTCCTAATATATCAATAAGTTTGGAACACAAATGAACTTGAAATTAAACTCACAGCATCTACTTTAGTTGCAAATTCAATGTAGCAATTGCAACCAACCATTTTCCAGCAAATTAAAACACAAATGTCGACTATAACTGTGGAGCACTTATTTATCTTCCATATATTATCATTTACAACTACCAAAGGCATTTGTCTTCTAATATGGAGATTTCAACGAAATAATGCATTTACAATAGCATTTACAACTACCTGAAGTATGCTGTAGACTGGAACACCATTTTCTTGCAAGACAGATGGGTTTAACATAGTGACAAGCTGAAAAAGCAGATCTGGTTGTGCATCAAAAAGATCAGGAAGACTGTTCCTCATCACCTACAAGGAAGTGGATCATTTTACTGACATTATTAACAAATATTTGTCCGCTCACATTGGTAAGAACATTCATTATCAAAAAATCCATAAAATTTCCAATTAAAAAAAATTCTATGCGAACTATACAAATAAATGTAGTCTCAAAAATAAATTAAAAATTTTCACATTTTGGATTTCAATATGAAATATATAATATATAACATCTAATAAAGAAATAGATGCACTTAAAATGAGATGTAGACAGTATTACCAAAAACTTGAATCACATAAAAAAATAATGACCTCGTAATATATTTCCAGCAATCACAATCAAATTATTCTTCTAATTAAAGAATCCATTTGCTATAAACACCTAAAAGGTAAATAATTTTACATTTAGCATAACTATATTTTATTTCACAGGACACCATTAGATAGAAATTATTTTGATAATATGGCTGTCCAAGTCTAATAATCTCAACTTTTTAGTATTAGTTTGTTTATAACTTTATATAACTGAAATTTCAGTTTCATTTTCAAAATTATGTAAAAATCAAATGATGACTTCCAATCATCACTTTCATGCAATTATAAAAACAATCCCCCTACATTATATACTCTATTTCCATATATTTATTATTTGGAAACAGGTGGCAATCATGTCATGGTTATCTTCCTAGTCTTCAACTTCTTCACTAGTTTCTTTCTTTTTGATAAAAAAAAAATGATTTCAACCAGTATAATCCTTTTGAAAATATTACCTTTGAATCTTAATTATTTTCCTTCTTGTCATGCACATACCAGTATAATCCTTTTGAAAATATTAACCTTTGAATCTTAATTATTTTCCTTCTTGTCATGCACATACATCATGTGCACCCACAGCTACTGTGTGCATGTGTGTATGCACATGTCTGTGTACAAACACATTAGCAAAGCTGCACTGGTAAATAACCAGGCTCTAATGCCTAGTATAATGAAATAAATTTGGCTCTGAGTCCAATGGTAACCTTTAATCCTACAAGTGCAAGGTTGGAAGAAGCAACAGCTTAAAAGTCCATTACATGCATAATTTTTTTTTTGGGTAGATAAAGTAATAGTGTATAAATATAAGAAGAACTCAGTACGTACCTTCTCAAAAGCACTGGCTTCACTACCAGGAACACTGTACCAGCACTTTGGCTCTCCCCTGTAACAAAATAGAACCATAACCAAATTTGCAAGGAAAAAAAGAAATCAAATGAGGCAGGTAGCACTCCAGCTATATTAAAAAAATCCAAGATCATAAATCACATTGCAATAGCTAGCAGTTGAGGTTTCCATACTACAGTTCAAGGATAAGCAAAATCAAGGAAAAGTGGATAGAACAAAATGCAAAATTCATGAAATCTTCCATGTTCAAATAAATGTTGTGAGCCACATTTAAGGCTTGAGCAAATTAAGGCCCCAAGTCGGGTGTCCAGCGTCCAGACATTTCTGAACTTTCCAACAGAAAAAATGTGGCATAGTACAAAGCATTAGAAATTGTTTAACATTAGAATGTAGAAGCAGTCCCAATACAAAATTAAACAAGAATAATTTATTTCCTCTGACGGAGAAAACCATCTTAGACATAATTTAAATCTAAAGTGGATATCATTGGTCCTGTTGCTTGCCCTTTCACCAGAGTCAGAATCCACTCATTTGTGTGACGCACCTAGAGTGCTACAAATTATTATTGACTGCCAATGAGGAGGATGCAAATATCAAGTGTAGTAAAAGTACAATCATCTGTCTCTTACAAACACTCCAGTTTCCAACCCATAGATGGTTAAAGCAACTATCAAGTACATAGTCACTCACGCATGGAACATTTATAACAAAATTATCAGAAGACAGGACAGAAGATAATACAGTTACATAATGTGATGCATCTGGCTAGAAGGAAAATTATCACAACAGCTAAACATCTGTAAAGAAAACTTGCTATTGAATCAACAAGTTTAAGTGGTACATCAAAAGTACACATAATTAATTACAAGTTTAATACAGTTAAGGTTTCCCTAATACAACCAAATCTTGCTCCTACCATCGTGTTATTATTCATTGAACAAGTTGGCTTCAAAAATTGCCAGGGATTGCCACTCTATAGTACCTTAAATATCCTATTTACATCGAGGAAAAATCGGGCACATCATTTCTGAAAGAAAAAGTTTAAAATGTTCCTTTAAAAAAAATAACAAAATTGATGCCTCCGTGTTGTCTATAATTAACATATATTACAAATAAAAATAAGATAAAGATTATACATGGAAAACACAAATAAATGAGACTAGAGCATACCAGTGTAGATAATTCATCGAGTAAAAGCAGTGATCCTCAAAATGCCAGCAAAAGGACGAGAATAGCATCCCAATATATAGCCACGGTACCATAACACCAGTGATATTGTGATGAACAGCTCGAAGCATCGACCCTTTCAACTTAGGCAAATTATTAAGATTCCACGGGTTAGTTGTGTATTCCTGCCATAACTTGGCATCAATTGATTGTGGTTTCTGATCAGTTACGCGTGGGAAGCCACTCCCATAGACAGATGTATCCAAGTCATTTCCATACATAACCTCAACCTCACCAACCGATCCCTCTACAATCTCCCAAAATTTTTTCTCTATTTGCACCCTTGAAACAGATCCTGGTCCAAACCATCTCCTCCTTGACCGGTCAGCCATGCGCCTAAAAGCTTCCAAGGAATAATGCTTACCAGGCACAAAACCAAAGCTGTCCCGATCAGAATTCAAGCAGTTGAAACAATACCAGTTTCCTGGAGGAATTTGCTTCAATGGTGGGGAAAGACAATAAATATGCCAGCCCTTATCACACCTATCACACAAAAGCATGACTTCCCCATGCAATCCACTTCTGCATTGCTCGCAAATCTGATCGTGTTCTTCCTCCTTTACTTTACAATCCTTAACTTTCAAACAACCAATACTCCTACGCATCCTCCTGGATGCCGAAGACTGGACCCCAAGATCACTTTTTTCATCCTCTTGCATGCTTTTCTTACAACTCCGAGTCGCCCCTTGATTCATCCGGTTATAGAAATTCTCATAATCACACAAATGCTCTCGGTACAGTTGACACAAGACATGCTTTGCGCAGTCTGAAATTTTGCCCGCTGGCCTGACAAAGCGAGAAACATCCCCCCATTTCTTTCCTTTGACAACCTTATCATATCCCCCGAACCGCTTGACAGCATTGAATAATTTGCACAAGTCCAACCCCTCCCCCTCAAATACAACCCTCTTCTTGGACTTTTTACCACAGTGATCGTGTAAAAACCTAGAGTACTCCAACTCAAAAGTCTTGGAGTCAGATGCAGCAGGCCTGGCCTGCAGCTTGTGAATAGCCTGGGTTTTAGTGGGGAAAGTGAAAGAGTCTAGATCCAAAGCAAAAGGGGGTTTCCAACTGCTTGGAGGTACAATCCTGCAAATTCCATATGGCTCAGCCTCAGGGCTAATCTTGTAAATATATTCCAAGGGATCCTTGAATTCATCCTCAGTAGGGAAATACACAGGCCCTGACGGTATATTGGAGCACCCAGGCGATGAAACACTGAGACTTGGCCCTACCACACCTTTCTCCACAGCCCTAGGTCTACCCTTCCCCATGACACTATGCCTTACGTCTATGAGCACCAGCAACACCGCCAATTCATAACCGCATAAAGAATGTGAAGACGAACACAGACACAAACACGCACTTAGCCACCGCCATAAGAATAACAGAAAGGGCTTGCAGCGTACCTTCAAAAGTAAAAGGAGACGGTGATGGATAATAAAGAGATGTCTGACTCTGATATTAGAAAGGGGAAATAGCTTCCGCTGGCGTGGGGCACTGCAACTGACGATAGCTTCGTAGGCAAGATAAATAAATAAAAACTACAAGAAAAATGAAAAGGGAGCAAGGGTTAGGTTTGGATTTATATGGTTGTGGTTACAGTAATGGTGAAGGGTAACCGGGTGTGGCCCAAACTGGGGAGAAAAAAAAACCGAGTCACCGAAATAGAAATATCTCTCGCTCTTTATGGGCCGGAGTCTGAGTGTGACTGTGGAGTCTAGACTTGTCCGCTTGTAATTGCTGTTTCTAGCAGCCGCTAACCAAGCGCATTTTTCGTCTTTATCGTGCCCTTTTCTTGTGCGTGGACGCCACGCGCAAGGAATGCGCGTTGAGGAATCCAGCGTAGAAGAAAGAGATAGCACGGAGGAAAAAAAACAAGGGATAGCACGGAAGAAAAAAAACAAAAAAGAGATAGCACAGCAGTGGTGTGCCCGAGTCGAGTTGCGTCCGCTTTGAATAAAAAACTAATCGTTGGAGTTTTTTTTTGGTACAATTGATCGAGGGAGTGTTTAGTTTGAGAAAATATTTCTTTTTATTTTTTTCACATTTTATAACCTAATAAACAATTTTTTAAAAGTAAAAAAAATATCTTTAAATTAACTTTCACATCAATTAATATTTAATTTTTTGAAAATAATCTTAACAATGTATTCTTTATAGTGGTTTAGTATATTAAAAAAATTAATTCTCTAATCTTATGTTTAAATTTTTTAAAAATAATAAAATATCTTCAAATTAACTTTCACATCAATTAGTATTAAATTCTTTTTAAAGCAATCTTAACAACATATTCTTTATATCGGTTAGTATATCAAGAAAATTAATTCTCCAATCTTATGTTTAAATTTAAATAATTAATTAAGGTAGAACACATAAACTCTTTAATTAATAGATCTCAATTCACATTGACCCTCCTCTTCGATGAAAAACTATGACAGTTTTAAGCCTTAGGGCAATCCCTTCTTCTTTAAGAGCTCCCTATTTCACAGCTCATTCTCAAGCACTTGTCATTGTTTGGAAATTTGTCTTGCCCCATTCTTCGATTATTGGCACATCAATTCCTTGTCTCTGCTCTCATTGCTGCTTAAAGTCCAGTTTTTTAAGTGAAATTCCAAAAATGAAAAGTAAGTAGTCATTGTCGGGATGGAACCACTTAAGTCAATAAATTATGTTGCTAATTGATTTTTATTCCCGTCATACATTGAGAATTATCCGTCATTGACTGAATAAAAAAAAGAGTTATTGTATAATAGTCAACTGTTCAAAACCAAAAAATTTGTTAAAAAAAAGTGTTAGCTCACGAATAAAACAAGCATTTAGAAGCTCTAATTTTGTCATATTGCCTAATTAAATGGGTGGAAGGGTGATAAGAATCAAATACAAAATTTTTAAAATTATGTAATTCAATCGTATTAATTTAATCAAGTATTTTGTTAAATTTATATTTTGGTAGATGTTTGTATTATTCAAACAAATTTTTATTCATTTTATGTCTTATTTTATTTTTGTATTTATACTATTTTTTAAACATAATTTTAATCTCAAAAAATTATTTAATATAAAGTAATTATTTATTACTTTTTACATTAAATATAATTTTTTAAAACATAAACTAATTCACTCAAAATCATTTATAACAAATATTATATTTATAAAATTATAAAAAATTAAGTTTATAAAATTTAATTCAAATATACACATTTGGCAACTATTTAATTTTTCCCTTACTTTATTGTTTCATCATGTTCACAGTGAAGGGCACCCCACCCATGCTTAAAAGTATCAAGTCACTGCATAAATTGGGGAAGACAATGACGCAATTTATATTATTACATAAACTTTTTTTTTGTTTTTATTGTAAGCTTATTTATTTATGTATTGTTTTTTCACCTCAAATATATTTTTTTACATAGACAATTAAATATGTAACGTAGAGTCCATGTTAGCATATTTTATCAATGAGTTTTTTTTTTTTTTGACTTGATCAACGAGACTGACAATGCTATGTGTTAGGACAAAAGTATTTGATTTTTTTTAAATACAGGATAAAGTTAAAAAAATTACCATTTGTGATAAAAATGAAATGCAACTCGAACTTGAGAGATGAAAAGTACCAATTTACCTAAATAATATTGCTTATACAATTCTTACTTACATAATTATATATAAATAATACAAGCGATTCATCTGTGTTTATTTGATCACACATTTAAAATTTCTCATGTTAAATTTAGCTATAATATCATATATAATTGTCCACAATTATAAATGTAATAAATTCGCAAGTAACAAGGCTTGCTATTAATAATTATATATATATATTTTTAAAAAGCAAAAGACATTGGAGTATCTTATTCTACAAGTCAAACACATGTTGATTATTTTCCATCAAATAAAATGCATATCATTATTTCCTTATTTATTGCATATCAAGCCTATCAGACTTTTGATTTTTTTTTAGTTGCGTAAGTATATGTAATTTTATAACGATAGTGATATGAGTAAAGCCTCTCCAAAGTAATAATTCCAACATTCAAAGGTTCGCTTTGGTGGATTCCACTTCCATTTGCGTAGACTTTTGATCTTCTCCTTATGTACTACCATTTTATTTATTTTTAATTACAAGCATTTATTTGCAGTATCTAATAAAATCTAAACATAATTAAAATCAGAAGGAGAATCCAGAAACGGATTTCCATTCACTTTCCGTGGCTTTTGACTGAATCGAGGAGTGGGACGAGGAATCACTCGGCTTGTTGAGGTACTCGATGAATGCTTGTTATCGCTTTTATCCTTCAAATTCACTCATGCTTTGATGTATATAATCCTTCCTGATCTTTGATTCTGCAAAACAAGTTTTGATTCGTCGGTTGGTTTCAACATTCAGTGACGAATGCTTGATTTTTGAATTATTCTAATAGTATAATGATGTATTTTACGCAAACAAATGTTTCGGAGCTGATTGTTTGCTGATTTGATAATTGGATTGAACGATTCGGGAAGCGCTGTCGAAGTGGATTAACGCAGCAAAGATTCGCCGCCATTAAAAGGCCTGCTATCATTAGCTGTAATGTAATGCTGAATTATCATTCTTGTTCTACTCTTCGATACCTTTTTTCTGGTTGTTGCTTTCGGTACTTATCATCATTCGTCACTGTCACGTCCTACTCGTTCTCAATAATTATGAAATCTTGACTCGTGATTCTACCCTCATTACTGAGCACCGCACAGAACCAGCTTAGGGTTGCCCCCGGGGGGGGGGGGGTCCTTTTCTTGGTGCGAAAGTTTCTGGGTAATGAAAATACCTTCGGTAACTGAAGAGCTATCAAACGCGTAATGTAATTCAGCGAATAATGGGGCATGTACAATTGAAGTTCATGCTAAGCTGAGGCTATGGTTCTAAGCAAAATGAACTTCGGGATAAATTTGAAGTATCTGGACTAACTAGATTTTGCCAATGTATTACAGGATTGGGATGGGTTGTGACTTTTCTAAGTTCTCAGCATGCTGCTGGGGCACAGAGCAAAATGATCCAGTTTCCAAGGCCCACATTGATGGTAGGTGATCCATGTGTGACTATTTTTTTCTTTTTTGTTTTTGCTCTTGCTGCTATGAGCGTGATTGCAATTTCTGAGTTTATATTTCCTTTTCAGGATATGAAGACCAAAGTGAGGCCAATGACTTGCTACGATTTCATGAATTCACAATTGAACAACTAAGGAAGGCTACTTCCGGATTTGAAGTAGAAAATATAGTTTCTGAGCATGGAGAAAAGGCTCCAAATGTGGTTTATAAAGGGAAACTTGATAATCAAATGCAAATTGCTGTCAAAAGGTTCAATAGATCAGCCTGGCCAGATGCCCGGCAATTTTTGGTAAGCATATGTTATTTTATGTGCCAACTCTTTGTAGATTTGATATAAGTGCTAATAACTGGCCTTCTTGTGCTCTTCTGCATTTTACTAATATCATCATCTCTTGTTGGTTTTACCTTACTCTTGTTCTGTTGAGGACACATGGAGGTCCTATGAGTGTTGGGTAAATGGTTGAATTAACTTTTATTTTGTACGTATATCTCTGTTGTCTTTACACATTTGCAGTTCTTTATCTAGGATAAATAAATATTAGAAAATCCAACTTAAGTGTGCTTTACATGGTCAGATGCCTCCTGCATCCCCGAATGGCCTTTTTGACATCTGTATTTTTTGTTTTCCATTTTATCTTTTTTATTGGTGTGTAACGTTTTCATGTGTGATAGATATTTAATGTTGTAATATGCACAATCTATCAAAATAATGATAGATATTTTATCAAAAAAATTCCAAGGTTATCTTTGAATAAAAATCTCTTAAAAGTCTGGGAACTTCTGAAGATGTAGGGCAATTCAGCATTTACAGTTTAATAATGGATTAAATTAGTAGAGAAAAAGGCATAAATATCCCCACCTAATTTTCTTATGACTGTGATGTGATTATTCATGTGAGACATTTACCTTCCTGTGTATGATTTTATTCTAACTAAAGTTCTACTGACTACTATAAGCTGAGAAATAAGTTAAACCTGAAACAATAGAATCAGAGAAGGAATTTGATCAGCGTGTACACTTCTCCTTGAGCTGATTGTAATGTTTTCAGAAGTATTATTATCTCCTCTATTTGTTCAGCTGTATCATCTCCCATGCTAAACATCACCATTTATATTTTTGTCTGATCTAGAGCATGGACTTTGGGATCTAAATGGCATATGAGAATTACAAATGTTAAAACTTCAAACTACTTGGTGATGAATTTGTGGCTTTTAGGATTTTCCTTTACCTATAGGGCCAACTGAAGTGTTTTCCACCATTTTTTCAAGAATGGCTTTTCATTATTAGCTCATTAAGTTGGCCTTTCCCCCGTAGGAGGAAGCCAGGGCTATTGGTCAGCTAAGGAACCAAAGATTGGCAAATCTGCTTGGATGTTGCTGTGAAGGTGATGAGAGGTTACTTGTTGCAGAATATATGCCCAACAATACTTTGGCAAAGCACTTGTTCCACTGTAAGTACAAAACTGGCAACTAATTCAGTTTCCCTGCATTAGATTTTGCATTGACCTGGTTTTATTTAAGTGTGGGGCTAATGGCACTACCAATTGTCTATTCACACTCATCAGTATCTACTTTTAATTGTAATTTCCTAATTGCCCTCAATTAAATATCATAGACAATAGGAATATAAATAAATCAGGTTTGACTCGAATAAAACATTTGTTTATTTGACAGCAATTTAGAAAATTACAGTTAAAAGTAGTTAGTGGGGAGTTTTATTAGGCAAATAGGAGTGTGAATAGCCCCACTCTTATTTTAAATACATCTCTTCTCCAAGAAGTGGCTAAAAGCAAATCAGTTTTTATTAGGCAATCACTTATCGAAAATTCTGTTGCCAGGGTAAAATCATATATACATCTTAATGTCTGCAATATTTGTTGTAAGATATGTAATTTGATCAAAATCCCAGCAGATACTGGTTGGTTTGATGCAGTGCTAATCCTTTTGTGATTGCATTTGTCTTCCTGACAAGAAGGCTTCGCTGGATGGATATCTAAGATACAATAATTCAATAGTGTTTTTCCCCTTTGAATTTGTTGAATATGTGATAGTGTTGACACTGATGATAAATGATTGGTGTCTGGTTCTTATTTTGTTGCTGTTATTGTGATTGTGGCTAACTTCGTGAAGGTAACTCAAATGAAGCTACATATTGCTCGTTAAAAATTGTTTGCCAGAGTTTTTTTTTTTTTCCCGAATTGAAGAAACCTCGTTTCTATCACTCTCTTGTATTCTTTCAATGTTTTATAGTGAACTGTAGTTATGATTCTTTGTTGCTATCATTCTCTTGTATACGGTTCAGTGACTTTTCTTTTAACACTTATTTACATGATTATTTAGGGGAAACTCAGCCCATGAAATGGGCAATGCGTCTGAGAGTTGCTTTGCACCTTGCCCAAGCTCTAGAATACTGTACCAGCAAAGGACGTGCACTATATCATGATCTAAATGCTTACAGAGTTCTTTTTGATTATGTAAGCTCATTTCCTTTGTCTATGTTCCAATCACCATTGCTCAAGGTCAAGGTGTTGGTGGAGGGTGCTTAAAAGATGCACAGATATGTTAATAGTCTTTATGAAGTGATATCCAGTACACAATCAAATTGATGCCATCCTGGAAAGCTGTGTTACAATTGGCAAAACACTATTAAGTATCCAGTTGAATTAATGCCATCTTGGAAAGCTGTATAAAAGTTAATATTAGTGACATTGATAACTTACTTCCTTAACAAGTTAACAAGTTAATATCTGCTCAAATCTACTATATTTTGCAGAACCGGAAATGATTTTGAAAGTTAACGAGCATCAAGATATAAAATTAAGAAATACCCAGTTATCATAGAGCAAGACATTTTATATTAACAGATCAAACTGAGAGCTATCGGTGCCAAAAGGAGTAGAACTATAAAAAAATGATGAAATCATGTTCCAACTAAGACTTTGATGAGCAAGATAAAAGATTAGAGCCATTGGTAATAAAATGCTAAAGAAGCACCTCTGTGTGTGTGTGTGTGTGTGAACAAAAACAGATATTATGAAGAATATAAGAATAGTTTGAACAAAAATTGTAAAAGAGTTGATGAGCAAGATAAAAGATTAGAGCCATTGGTAATAAAATGCTAAAGAAGCACCTTTCTCTGTGTGTGTGTGTGTGTGTGTGTGTGTGTGTGTGTGTGTGTGTGCGCGCACGCGCGCGCACTTAAGGGGTTAGTAAGAACAAAAACAGATATTATGAAGAATAATAAGAATAGTTTGAACAAAAATTGTAAAAGAGCGGGGCATGTTCATATAGGATAATTTAGAGGAAATCAAACTTAAGTTTTTTTGCACAAATAACATATTATTGGACCTAGGAATCACCGTATAGCTGCATAGCCAGTAGAAAGATAGCAATGAGACCTATATGAAAATTGACCCTTTTTTCGGTATTCCATTGCCTTTATAGTGGGTAGGAGTAAGTGATAATATACCTGATTAAGAAGCAAGGAAAGGGAAACGACAGTGGGTTGAAGGAACTGTCATAAACTTTCATGTTCTAAGCCCTGAATGATAAGTTTTAACTAGCCTCATTTTTGTTCTCGTTATTCAGGAGGGAAATCCTCGGCTTTCATGCTTCGGTCTGATGAAAAACAGTCGAGATGGGAAAAGTTATAGTACGAACCTGGCATTTACTCCACCTGAGTATTTGAGGACAGGTACTCCTAGATGGCATCTTAAGTCATCAGCACCTCTTGTGATATGATATGATTATTATCCCTTGGAGCTAAAATGTCTTTACATAGTACCTCTTCAACAATATTACTTCTGGACTCTTTTCATTATCATTATCATTATTAATGTTTTCTCACTTTTTGTCTGTTAAGAAGAACTAACTGGATACAATTCTTGATGTGATTCTATTTTAGTCTTGGACCATATAGTGCATATCTTGTTGTCATAAACGGGTTGATGTCATCTGTTATGGCATATTACTTAATATGACTGAAGTAGATAATATTGTTCCTTCCAAACCACCCCTCCCCCCCCCCCCCCCAAACAAAAAAAAAAAAAGAAAAATTTCTATGACATGATGATTCGATGATCATTATATTTGTTTTATATCTTATGTCCTAATTATAAAATATAAGATGGCAATGTGTCTGCCTTCCTTTCCCCTGGTCATGCAGGTAGAGTTTCTCCAGAAAGTGTAACTTATAGCTTTGGGACCCTTTTGCTTGATCTTCTCAGTGGAAAACATATTCCTCCAAGCCATGTAAGTTTTTTTTCCTTTATAAAGGATTATGCAGACCAATTATAGTATGCCCTGTTAGATGATATTTTACACCTATATGCTCTTGAAAGACATTAACTTCTCAACCTGTCAACCCTATGCCCCATCCCCCTCCCCAAAAGCAAGCAAAAGAGAAAAAGGAAACAAGAATGAAGCATCATGACAATGGTAAAATTTGCTGAACACACTGACAAAGTGACAAAGAAAATCTAGATCATCTTCCTTGAACGTTCACATAGTCAATAGTGCATGCTTGCATTTCTTCCTTGTAATGTGAAAAATGCATACTTCTTGTTTTTGTCTATCTTCTCAACATAATTCAGCTCTTTTTTTAAATCAAGTTCTTCTTCCCTTTTATCTAACTAAAATTACGTTAAGTTTTATCCTGTTGAGAATATTAAATTGCCACCTTTTTTTTCCTGTCAAACACGAGATTCCTGTGATTGAATATGATAGTTTTTTTGCTTAAGGTCAGAGCACTCAGTACTGATTTTGATTCAGTTGTACATCTAAAATTTAATTTCATAATTTTTCAGGCACTTGACCTGATTAGGAGCAGGAACCTTCAGATGCTAACAGATTCTTGTTTAGAAGGACAATTTTCAAATGACGAGGGGACTGAATTAGTGCATCTGGCCTCACAATGTTTACAATCAGAACCACGAGAGCGTCCTAATTCAAAGTCATTGGTCACTGCTTTAATACCTCTACAGAAGGATTCCAAGGTTAGTTGTCTTTGAAGCAGTTCAAAATATTATGTTTTCTGACACATAAGGATCACTGAACTTTGAATCAGAGTTGCCTATTGAAGAATGGTTTTTCTAGGACTTGGTAGCAGTGCATAATATTTATATACTTATCCTTCTCTATTTAGTTGTCATCATCAGCAGTTTATATTCTCAAGCCATTGGCTTTGGTCTATGCTGAGAATTGAAGCCATATTTTAGTATGGTGGTATGAAATTTATGTCTATTATATTCCAGGTTCCTTCTGATGTGCTGATGGGTATACCACATGTTGCTGCTGCTTTACCCCTTTCTTCGCTTGGTGAAGCTTGTCTACGGATGGATTTGACTGCCATACATGAGGTGATGGAGAAGATTGGTTATAAAGATGATGAGGGTGTTGCAACTGAGGTTTGTCTATGATATATAAAATTTAGAACCCTTGATAGATTATTTAAAGCTTTTGGTCCTTTGTTATTTTGAGTGTGTCAGGATTTTGGAGTCAATGCAAGGTTATATTTGAGCCTGAAATAATTCATAGTTGCTTTTGTTATTTCGTTTTTTGTCTTAGGGTTAGAAACTTATTGGGTTTGGTAGAGAGTAAAACTGCCAGTGTATTCTAGCATTCATGGTTGTCTTGTATTCTGTATCAATGTTTCATCACAATAACCAAGCTTATAATTTAATTGTCCTCTACCTGTTGGAGGTTGAATATATGTATTCTTTTAAATGTAGGTCTATCTTTAATCTTTGGTGTATTTTCACATATTTATTTTATCATTGACCTGTTTTTCCAGGTAGATTCACTAGAATGGGTTGTCAACTTGTTTTTTTAATTTATTTTCTCTTCTCTATCAAGCAGCTTTCGTTCCAAATGTGGACCAACCAGATGCAGGAAACATTGAACTCAAAGAACAAGGGCGATGCTGCTTTTTGGCATAAAGACTTTAAAACTGCAATTGAAAGCTACACACAGGTTAGTAAGTTTTATGGCTCGAGCTGGTTATATTGAAGAATATATAAAATTATTTCTTTCCTTTTCTTCTTGCTTGGCAGACATGATAACAGGATGTGAATCTGTTTAAGATGGTAAATTCATAATAGAAAAATGTTAAAATGTTCGCTTAACATGGAAAGAAATTTTGGAGGATTATGCTACTAAAACTATTGGTGAAGTGAAAGAAAAACTGTATTTTATAACCTTTCAGCCAAGAGGAAAATGTAAGAAAAAGATGTAGTGAATAATCTTATGGATTCTGTTTGTTAATGGGTTATATTCTAAATACACTTTATATCAGAGCAATTATGACGTGCAGCTGATGGTTCAGTTGTGCCATGCAGTTCATTGATGTTGGAACCATGGTTTCTCCGACAGTTCATGCACGTCGTAGTCTATCTTATCTCATGAGCGATATGCCAGAGGAAGCACTTAATGATGCATTACAGGCACAAATAATATCAGTTGCCTGGTACATTGCATCCTATTTGCAAGCTGTGGCTCTTTTTGCACTGGGGAGGGAGAATGAGGCCCGAGTGGCACTTAAAGAGGGTTCTGAACTTGAAAATAAAAAGAACACAAATTAGTTGAGGTTGTTAGCCAAAGCTTGTTTTCCTGTTCCTGAATATGACTTACATAGAATACATGCTGATGTCTCAATGTTTGGGCAAATTGACCTGGGGCTCCAGTTGCTTTTTGGACAAGTATGTTGCATGAAATAGAGAGTGGTTTACACTTCCTTGTGCATGACTGGTTCATTGATTGCCATGAAGCTTTCTTTTGCACAGACTAGAGTCTCTGCAGAAATACAGTATTAATTTGCGCGAGGGTTCATCCCTATTGCAGTTTACTCCCCTGTGCAAGTACAAAGATATAGGAAGAATTTAAGACACTTTTGAAGAAATTGTTTGTAAAGGATTCATCTGTCAGTTTATGTCCGCATTTGTTGGGTGAATAGCAAATGCTGTTGTTGTGCTTGTAATTTTATGTACAGAGCAATTGGCTGTTCTTTTATGTTATATATATTTTGCATCTAATAAATTCTTTCAATCTTCTCTTGCTATGTCACTCCAATGCACGTCCCAAGGAATCATGCACCATGTAAAAGTCCATCGTCTAATAAATTCTTAGTTATGGGTTTGAATTTGACTCTTATGTAAGAGACAACTTATTTAGGACACCTTAACAGTTTAATATTGTATCCTTTATTTTTATGATTTATATAAATAAATCAGTTATATATATATTTTTTAAAGTATTTTTTCACTCACTGATTAAGAGACTAATCTCTTAAGATACAATCAGTGTTAAAACAAGATCCCTCTCAAGAATATTTGTAATAAGTTATATTTATTTGTGTAGCTTCCAATTGATCTAATATAATATGTCTATCTTAACATGTACATGTCAATTTATCTCATATTATATTTATTTAATAAATTGAAATAATTATATAATTATTTATTATCAATTTATTGTATTTAATTTTATTTAAGAAGATGAAAATAATTATCCTACTAACTATAACTTTATAGTTTATATATATTTTACAAGATTAGGATACCAATGACGTTGGTGCAAGAAAGAGGAAGTGAGTTGTAAATGAAGCAACTGCTCATATGATTGTACCTGATTTGGAGAAATCTTTTGTAATATATGGTCATTAGTGATAATGAAAAGATATTCGACAAACACACAAAAAGAAGTATAGAGAAGTTAAATAATCTAAGAATTAAGATACGGAGGAAAAGGCATAGAGCATTCGTTTACTCTCAAGTTCCAAAGCGCAAGTATACTTCAAACCAGATGACATTTAACAAACAAAACCCATTACAATTGGCCCAAAACAAAATTAAAAAAAAAAAAAACGCAAAACAGAGCCAAAATCCGGATAAATAACCATGACATGACACCCTCCCTTCCCTCCGAAAGGGAAATTCACAGAATCGGAGAAGGCACGCACCGTTCTATGTAATATATGGATGGATGGATGGATGGATGGATGGATGGATGGATATCCATATTTTATATTTACCTTTCAACTTCAAAGCGAAGAAGAAGAACAAGCCAACCCATAAAACTTCAAACACCTCCTTCCCCATGCCAGAACCATATACACAGTTCAATTTTTACAAAGGATCCTCATTCATGTGCTCATCATGCGGCTAAGCCTTCCTCTTCATCAACCTCGTCTTCTTCCGCTGCTGCTGCCTCTTGATACTGCTGGTACTCCGCCACCAAGTCATTCATATTACTCTCGGCCTCAGTGAATTCCATCTCATCCATGCCCTCTCCGGTGTACCAATGCAAGAAAGCCTTTCTCTTGAACATGACCGTGAATTGCTCCGAAACACGCCTAAACATCTCCTGAATTGAGGTAGAGTTCCCCATGAACGTGGAGGACATGGACAACCCTGTCGGTGGAATATCACAGACACTTGATTTTACATTGTTTGGTATCCATTCGACAAAGTAGGATGAGTTTTTGTTCTGCACATTTATCATCTGTTCATCCACTTCCTTGGTGCTCATTTTGCCACGGAACATGGCCGAGGCTGTCAGGTACCTGCCATGCCTCGGGTCTGCGGCACACATCATGTTTTTGGCATCCCACATCTGTTGAGTGAGCTCGGGAATGGTGAGAGCTCGGTATTGTTGGGAGCCACGGGATGTCAAGGGGGCGAAACCAACCATGAAGAAGTGTAGGCGTGGGAAAGGGATGAGGTTCACAGCTAGTTTGCGGAGATCTGAGTTGAGTTGGCCAGGGAAGCGAAGGCAACATGTTACTCCACTCATTGTTGTTGAGATCAAATGGTTGAGATCACCAACTGCATGAGCGCATAAACACCCAAGTAAGTGAAGTAAGTTGCATTAATTAATATTTATGTTCTTACTCATTGTTATCATAAAAGAATCAGGCGCAAAATATTGCAATTATTAACAAAATTTCATCAAACATTGAATTTCTCAAGTTTGGACAGTAATTCATGAGTTTCAATGCTCTGTTGTCCCAATGTGCAAAATGTTGCATAGTCTATTTTTGTCTACATGGGATGGATATATATATATATATATATATATAGAGAGAGAGAGAGAGAGAGAGAGGGAGAGAGAGAGAGAGAAATCAAGATTGAGGGGTGACGACACTTACAACTTGGATTTGTGAGCTTGAGGGTTCGGAAACAGATATCATAGAGTGCCTCGTTGTCAAGGACCATGCATTCGTCCGCATTCTCAACCAGTTGGTGAACAGAGAGGGTGGCATTGTAGGGTTCAACCACGGTGTCAGAGACCTTTGGGGACGGGAACACTGAGAAAGTCAACATCATCCTATCAGGATACTCCTCTCTGATCTTTGAAATGAGCAGGGTCCCCATTCCAGACCCAGTTCCACCCCCCAGTGAATGACAAATTTGGAAGCCTGCCATGTAACAATTAGGATTATCATACATAAAGCCATAAACTAATTCACAGCTTCACAACATATTGAAGAGTTTGGACCTGATTTCTGAACCATGACTTGGTGTTGCTGTGCATAAGCAGAACAAATCTCAATGCATGGACATAAAATTTCTTAATTTACTGAGAATTTGAATTAATTAATGGAGCTAAGGAATTACCCTGCAAGCAATCACAATTCTCAGCTTCTTTGCGAACAACATCAAGAACAGAATCGATAAGCTCTGCACCCTCGGTGTAATGCCCTTTAGCCCAGTTGTTTCCAGCTCCATTTTGTCCAAACACGAAGTTATCAGGCCTAAAGATTTTCCCATAAGGACCAGAACGCAAGCTGTCCATGGTCCCTGGTTCAAGGTCCATCAGCACAGCTCTAGGAACATAGCGTCCACCACTGGCTTCATTGTAGTAGACGTTAACCCTCTCAAGTTGAAGATGGGAGTTGCCTACATAATTTCCAGTGGCATCTATCCCATGTTCATCACACATAACCTCCCAAAACTTGCCTCCAATTTGGTTGCCGCATTGACCCGCTTGAACGTGGAGGATTTCTCTCATTTTGAAGGAGTGCCCTTGATGTTATGGAAAAAAAGAATTCTACAAACAGCTTCAGAACTGTAATATTGAATTAGATCGAGGTTGAGAGGCCAAGGGTCCTGATCCCCGCAGGATGGAGGAATGGATGGCCTTTTGTAGATGCAATGCAAGAGTAGATAAGATGACAAGATTGATAATATTGGTACTTCTCTTTCCTTCAAATGGAAAAACAAAAAATTAATAAGTTCATGTGGGTTTGTTGGGAGGAGGCCATGTCAAACTCCAAGGAGAGTAATGAGCTGGATATGGAAGGTGACAACTCGTTGCATGATTGTTCTTTTAACGTTATGCTAGCTAGCTTTCTGAATTATCAGTGCTTCCTACCACTTGATATCCCATCTGTCAAAGGGATTACAAATTGTCCATTTCCTAGTTTGGTCACCATGCTTTTCCACAGTGATTTGACAACGAATGTTCACCTCATTTACTGGACAACGATGGAAATATTGTGCGTTTATGGGGTGGTGATAGAGAGTAGTGGGTAAAAGTTGAAAATGTTCAAAAAACTACTTTAGGTTGTTTTCTGCTAGAGGTTCAGTTCACAGGTTGTTTACACGCTTCTGGTTTATGATTTTTGACAGGTATGTTATCCATCTTACCCCTGCCAGAATAGATCAAATTTAGTGGAAAGCAGTTATCAATTCTTGGTCACTAACTAGAGATAAAATTGTTTACGTTCTTAGTTATACAAGGCCTTGGTGAATCGATATCCTGACAGAGAATATGAAATCAATTATTGGGGGCATCGGAGTTCCCTGGCAACCTGGCTCCTTCTCAAGACAACTATTTTCACACCCAATAAAGCAGTAGTTGGCTACGGGTGAGGGAATCCTAAGTTGGTCTTCCTTAAATGGAATTAATTAAAACCATCTCTTCCTTCTCGTGTAGTCGTGGCTAAAGGAATTAAAAGACTAAAATATTGCCCATTCACCCGTGAGCCCGTTTGTTTGACATTTAGAAAGTTTTTTTTTTTAAAGGAAGTATTTCAAGCCATAGGGGATTAGCTTACATGTTCGACATTATGCTTACGACAACAGTATAATTTAGATTTGAATAAATAAGTCTTTCGTAGGCGATTTGTGCTTTTACCGTAAATTTTTAATGAAATTGATGATTTACACTAGATTTGGAATGAAGAAAATTTTCCCTCACTTTAAATTTTTATGAATAAAAAAAAAAGAAAGAAATATTTCGGTGTTCAATGCAAAAATTCATACTTTTGAATGCACGTTTGAAAAAAAAAATCTTTTTTAGTCAAACACCAATTTGAGGAGTTTAACTCTTAAACGAATATACTAATGGAAGAGCTGCTTACGATGGAAAGATTGTTCCTTTTTTTTTTTTTGGTTTTTTATGGGTTGCGTTTGGGGAAAAACTGTTTATATAGACGAAAAGAACTATTTTTACAAATAAGAAAGTCTTAGTGCATATTTGAAAATAAATTATTTTTGAGAAAAAATATTTTTTTTTAAAGTTCTCTTACTGAAAATTTAATTATAAATTATTTTGATTATAAAATAATTTAATTCAAATACATACTTAATGTGTGACATAAGGTGATTAAATTATACATCAATCTATATAAAATATGAATATGTTCGTTGTATATATTTATATTTAATTTAATGGTAGAAAATAGCATATGAGTAGGGGTGTTTATTGGGTTGGATCAACTCACGAACATGTAAATTTTGACCCAACTCACCCTATAATTGACCGGTTAGATGAAATTTGTGGGTTGAGTTAGATTTAAAAATTTTCAATCCGATAATGATAAGTTGGATTGTGGGTTGAAAAAATTTTAACCCACTCAACCCATCTTTTTTTAAAAAAAAATTATGTTATTTTTTATATTCGACATACTAAACCTAATATTTATTATTTTTCCTTCTCTTAAATCTTATATAACTTATTGTATTTGACTTTTGAAACTTGTGTTAATTCTTTTTATGTCTAAAATTAAGACTTGTTATATATTATTTTTATGATTTGTAACTTATTATATTTGACTTTTAGTTTGTTTGAGCTTTTGTACGTCATATTTTGTTGAAAATTATTAAGTTATTTATTATGATATATAATAAAATTTTAATTTTATATTAATTTCAGTATTTAATTTAGTAGATAAAATTTTTTGTTAATATATGTCAGATTTATAGAGTTTAACTTAACTTAACCCACCAATGTACGAGTTGGATTGGTTTAAATTTTTAAAAAAAAAAAATTTCAAACTCAACCCAACCCACTGCTTTGATAAGCGAGTTGGGTACAAAAATATCCCAAATTTAACCCAACCTACGGACAGCCTTACGTTTGAGAAAATTTTTCTTTTAAAAAATTGTGAATGTACCATTACCCCAAAAATAGAGAGCAGTTAACGTGAAGTGTGATTGCGATGCGAGAGATATTTGCCAGCTAGTGAACAACAAAAGTTAAAGGTAATGGTGACCATGATGTCACGGATTTACATATTGAGTTATGCTGTTGGATAAATGGCTTTCAAGTCATTGGATGAAATAAATGAGGTAGACCATCACCCAGGCTTGGGATGGAATGTTCTATCCACAGCAACCACCCACCTCCTCTCCCTTCCGCATCGAACCAGAGACGTATTTTGGGACGTTAACGTTGTCTTTCTCAAGGGTCTATTCAGAACCTCCCAAGCGTGGTGCTTCTTCCATGTTAAATGGTCCTCCATCCGTGCCTTCATACTTCTACAAGTTAAGAATTGCTTGTACAAGGAAACTGCATCAGAGCTGAAATATCAACTAACTGACATCACATCACATGTCTGGTGACTTGAAAATTGAAATCAGTAGTTGCAATTTGAAGTTGATTTTTTGGTTGGTTAAGATGTCTCCTCCTAATAGAGCATAGTGATAGATTAAGAGAAAAATTGAATAACAATGTAAATAGTAATATTAATAGACACTAATTAATACATTAAAGCTTCGTTTGATATATTGTATAAATGATAAATAATATAATATAATTAATATTATCAATCTTTATACAATATTTAAACAAGACATTAAATATAATATTCAGTCAAAATAATTTTATTTAACCTTGACTATGTAATAAATAAAGATTAAATTATTTTATCTTATATAATTTTATATAATTAAAGCTGAATAAATATATTTTGACTGAATAAATATTATCTAATATCTTATTCAAATATTAATAGTATTAATTATATTATATTATCTATTATTTATACAATTTATCGAACAGAACCTTAAAAAAAAAAAAACTTAGACTCCAAGTCTAGAACTAGATAGAAAAAGAAGCAAGTTCTAGCAACATTGGTACCTACCACAAACCATTAATCTATTGCCACTTCTGATAAGATGATTAAGCTGATGAGATTTTCAAATTTATGGCCAAAATTGTACACTAGTTTGATCAGGTCATGTTTTCAATGAAAATTACATTAGATTATTTCTTATGTAATCATTAACTGCAGCTCACAAGAGAGAACCAGGACTGCAACCAAAGGTCTACACACAACGAACCTCCCACTGGAATGTAACACCTCAATAAAGCAACTGCTCGAATACAGGATCCACATACTGCTCCCACTTTCCATGATACAATTCCAAAAGGCGTGACTCCTGCCACCACAAGATTGAATAGGGACAATAGTAAACAAAACAACAAAGAAAAAACAAATTCCATGATAGCAACAAAAATATAATGCCTTTGAGGAAGGTAGCATACCATGAGCTTGTCCTAGTAAAGAAAATCCACTTCAAATTGTTACATAGGCATACAATTCGGGTCTGATTATATAGGAACTAAGGGTGGTAATTAAATCCATGAATTCATGATCCATCTAATCCATCCATATCTAAATCTAATCCAATATATTCAATTATAATAATAGACTAAACAGATCTGGATGAATTGAATTTGTTTTAGTTAATAAATGATTAATAGACCAACTGAAATATTTATTAAATCCAATATATTTATATATATGATTTGAAAAATAAAATATATTTGAACATAAAAAGAGTCTAAATACATCTTGTTGAAGATGAATAGATTGAATATACATACATTAAATTAGATTAATGAATGGATTAAATATTTATTCATTAAAATAGATAAATTAGATAGTTTTAATAATTTTTAATGAATCTTAAATAAATTATTAATTTATTTCTATTTATTCATTAATGATCCAATACAAAATATATCCAAACTATCCTTAGGAACACAATCGAAATTCTGGCGTAAACTGACATAATTTTTAATAGCTTGATTTCGGATGCCACTGCGGTTGATTAAGAAAGGAAGAAGGGGGACGGGGGTTTTGAAAAAGGTGGTCAAAATAAACTTTTCTAATTTCCTCGATGACGAAGGAAGTGGATACACAACACAACTGTCTCAAACCTTATTCGGACACAGGTTTTGGTTACAACCTTTTCAAATCAATGGCCTTAACGCAAGAAGTTAAAATGTGTTACAAACATGAGCAATATTTAGAAATGTAGGCGTCTTGGAGTTCTCAATAATAAATCATGTTTGCAAAAAGCATTTTCTCCATTTCATTCTCTTTTTTAATAAATAATAAAATGTAATAAAAAAAACAGTGGAAGCAAACCCAAGCATACAGGAATTATATAAAGAGGAGCCCTCAAGAAACAGAACAGAGAGAATATATATATATATATATATATATATATATATATAAAAGATAAAAAGCCAAAAGATGATAATGTGGGCTCGAAAATCAACTTGAAAAACTCTACATAATCAATATAATCTATACAAACTAACTTAAATTGATTGAACAAGTCAAAGTTTAGATGTCATAAAAAACTCTTTGCAGTCTTCAAAGGGTGAAGAAAAACATGGACCAAATGAAAACATGAGAAATGCAAGATTTCAAGTAGTTTCACTAACTAAGAAGCATAAACATGGGCCAATAAAGCTGCACAGTGAAATTTAAAGTGTCCTATTAGAATTTTATATGTTCTAACAAGGAGAAGGCTCCTTTTTTAAAGACTCCATGCTTGATAGAATCACTAAAATTTTACGTATCCAACCCTGGATAATTTGAACTTAGACTCCCTATCTCTGTAACTCAGCAACAGAACTGAATCACAAAAATGTTCAATTAGAGAGCAGGACATTTCTTCTCTGCATTGAAGACATTCTCTTACTACAAAAAAGGGCCAGGGGGTGTAAATTGTGAAGGTCTGAATCTAACTGAAACACTTTTGGGAATGAAAATGAAAGGGGTGCCCATAGGGATGGGGTGCGAGGAGATGCGTCATAAATGAGTATATACCCTATGTATCATTTACCTGTTCTGACCACCTCAGCTACTTCATTCAAAAATCCTGATTCCTTAAAGCCTCTTCTTTCCAAGCCATCCTGTAGGATACACCAATGTGCTTAACAACATTGATGATAAGCTGATAACAGAAATAACATGAACAAGTTACCTTTGTCAACTTTAGAACATCATCAGCAACATGCTTCAGCAAACCGTCTCGGAATGGCGTCTTTAGACCAGTTCTGGGAACCTGCCAGATAGAGACTCTAAAGGTCAGTTTAACATCTAGTATAGATAATGACCATCACTGATATAGTAATAAATTAACTTATGACCATTGGGTGTATGGCATGTATCAATAAGAACAACTCTTGGGCTTCAATTTTGCACCTAACAATTTAAGCTTTCAGGTAGAATTAGTTCTTGACATAATATCAAAGCCACTTTCACTACTCCCCTTCTCCTTCTCTAATTTAATTAAATTTCAGCATAATGCAAGGTGGGCTTGTGCTTTGTCCATGCTCCAATCTAAAGGGGTTTTACATAAGGGGGCATGTTAGAGATTTAATAAAAAGAAAAACCATTTATGAGACAGCACCTGACAGCTAAAGCTTTTAGGTTAAATAAGACAAATCACGAACTTTGTTATTAAGGATGTTACCTTATTCCTTAGCATTTGTCTTTCTTCTGGGGTCCAATCTGCTGTCATATCTAAAACATTTTGTAGAGAAACCTCATCGTACAATAACCCTACATGGCACAATCAGGAAAATTACAGTAAGCTTAATGTTATTAAGTTAAAGCAGTTTATAAGTCAAGAAGTGATCCAAAATATTCTGGAAGCATGCAAGCAAAGGTTAAGGGCTTGAATATCACAAGATACATAAAGTTGCAAAAAAATATTAGTAAAAACATTATTCCATTTGCTTTTCTAAGACAATAGTCATTAAAGAAATGGCCTCCAAGAATAGGCTATGAGAGAGCGACAAGAACAAAGTGTGACTAGAAATAGCATGCACAAGTAGTAAAATACCACTCACCCAAAATGCTGGTAAAGCAGATAACCTTCTCCAAGGCCCTCCATCAGCACCTCTCATCTCCAAATACCTCTTCAGCCTGACCTGAAAAGAGTAATGGCAAAAAAAAAAAAAAAAAAGCATAACTGCATAAACACCCAAAACCATTGCAAAAGCAAGAGATACCAATTGAATCGTGAAACCAGTTAGAACAAACCTCAGGAAGTATAGTTGTCAAGTGATTCTCCCAATCATTGAGGGGTGGTAATTCACCAGGGACACAAGGAAGCCTTCCCGCCAAGAAGTCCTGCAATGAAATAATAATTAATTCTCTACCTTGAACCAATCAAGGCTATATGAATGCTGTGGTCACGGAAAGAAAGTTTTGAAATAAAGAGTGCACAGGGCTTCATGGGATAGCCTTAGATTACAAGAATATTAAAGATAGATGGGAACCCTGAAGGTCATTCCAGTACAGTTGATATATTTCTTTTTCCGATAGACAAAATACATTGGAACATCAAGAGCATAATCAACGTACTGCTCAAACCTGCAATCAGAGTTTTGGAAAGAAACAAGTGAAAAAGGATATAACAAAATCATTGCATGAAATACCATTGATAAGCTTTTTAAAAAACCAAAAAAAGGAATCTGTCATGCAAGATGACACATATTATAATAACAATTTTTTATTTCAACTGAACTATGACAGAAAATAATACAAACTCATCTGAATTCTAACTGCATATGAATGCAGCTTCCTGAAGAGAAATATAACATGTAAACCAACAAATTATAGTCAATTATTTACTGAATTCTTCAACCAGACTTCTACTGGAAAAAAAATCAGAAGTTTAATGCCACCTGCAATATCCTTAGCTATATAGTCTTCAAAGATACTTCTTTTTCTTTCAAAAAAAAAAAAAGAAAGAAAGAGAAAAGAATAAAAAGGAGTGTTTGCAGATCTTCATTAAAGTGGCATCATTCATTGTTTTAACATTTTGAATTTCAACTGTTAAGTTCCAACCATGAGTTCAAAGGTCATAGAAGCACACTTGGATAAAGAAACAAAAGATAAACTGGAGACTCCAAAAATCAAGGAATAAGTTGGATAGGTATGCATGAAAAGGTACTTTAAAGGTAACCTGAACGTGTAACATTCATATTATCATGCATAAGTAGAAAAGAGGCCCCACGACTTCAACTTCATAAAATCACATAAAAACTCTCCATTTATACCTGGTCAAGAGTAGCTGAAGGAAAATTTAAAAATAGCACATCCTAACTCGTTATATTTGGTAGATATTGGGATCGCAAATGTCAAAAGTTGACACATCCAACCAAATTCAATATATGTAAATTTCCAAATCCATGCATCTTGGATTTTGGACGATCAACATGAAGGATTGGTGGATCAGCAAAAGGCTGAAAAGATCTTGCACAATTAAACAACTGTAATAACAGTTTACTTGGCCTAGAGACATGAAGCCTAGAGACACATCTTAGCAATAACAGTTTATCTTTTCATTCTTCATAATTCAAAAATAATGAAATTTACCCAAAGGAGTCATCAAAAACAAAGGGCAGCATGCCTGAGCAGTCCTTATCAGTATCAGTCCAAATATGGCTGTTTCAAGAGTATGAAAACTGAATAAGGTACAATAATAATGCAAAATGAGACAAGAAACAACTGCATGAGAACTTCCACCTACCTTCTCCTACTGACAAAGCCATTAGGCTTTTCCTTCTGTGAAGGGTGAATTTGCAAAAAGAGCCGTTGCTATCTGTTGTAAAGATAACACTAATTATATCCAACAGCACCGAACAAATTCCCTAAGGAAAATCAGAAAAGCTCCCCGTTTCTTACAGGCTGCAAAGCTAGGTCAGCACAAAATTTCCTGATCATGTCAGCTTCAGAACTAGAGTCCAGATTGACCTATAAAAGTAAAACCTAAAACATATCATTATCCAGTATGACAGCTAATTATATGTTTCTTTTCCCACATAATTCTTTTCACCGTGTTCAAATTAGGATCCTTTGGAAAAAAATCAGCTCACAAATTATCACATATTTCACCTGTACAGTGCATGTTCTGAACATCATGTCAAGTCCAAGAGAACCAACTTTGGGCATGTAATTCCTCATAATCTCATATCTTCCCTGAGCCAAAACACAGTGTCAGAAAGCAAGTAACTGAACCACTAAAGGTCAAAACAGCCATATTTCTTTACCAATAGTGATCCACTCTAAAGTCTAAACTCTGCAAAGTGTACGGTGAAAATTAATAAGATCTTTTTCTGTATCTCACAAATTTTGGATTTCTCTAATAATAGAAAATCAATTGAAAAGAGAGATAAAATAAATTTGTAGATTTTTCACTATTCAAAAAAAATTACAAATGTGTTTAAAATTATTGTTTTTTATATCTTATATCTTTCTCTTTATTTCTATTACATATTCTTTTTATTATTGTATTTAAATTTATATTGACATGAAATATTTTTAAAAAATAGTTGTACTTGTGTGTTTATACTTTATATTGCTTGCACTGTAAATTTTCTGGATCTGCCACTGAACCTCCCCTGATGTGACTTGCTCATGCAGATTAATAAAATAAATCAACAAACCACAAACAGAGACTATTGCTACACTATTGAAATGGGGTTATCACTGATTAAGAGTTGAAGTAATAACCTCCCGTAAAACCATATTTCCATTGTAGAATTACCAATACTTATAAAAGCTTAGCATACTATGAAAGACCAAGTACGTATATCAAGCTTAAAACTCCAAAAGCAATATTAGAAAAATGTAAGTTTAAATAGCATAAAGGAAAAAAGTATATACTAGCATAAATTGCTGAATCCATCACTCTCCCACCCCCCACAAAAAGCCCTAAAAGAAGGATATTTGTTCATTCTAGTGCAAATTAAGCTATCAAGCCCTGTGGACAAAACTGTAGACAAATATCAGCAGTTTACACTAGTACTGTCAAAGCTTCACATTCCTTTCCATTGAAGAGAGATTGTTCTATCAATCTCAAGTCATCATAACTGGTGCATTCAGCAAGTGACATCTGTGCAAGGCTTTAATTTTTTTGAGTAAGTTGAGAAATCTGTGCATGTTCAGCCAGTTCAAGGACTTGAAACATGGGGAGAAAGAAAAACTACCTTTGGCATAATAGGTATGTCTTTGAGTCCCCACTTTGGCTGGAAACCAATCCCCAAAAATCCAATTCCCATTTCCTCAGCAACAGCTTTAACCTATAAAGAGAAGTATATGAAAATAATTAAGAGATCCAAAAGATATATCTCAGCTTCTCATCAGATTCCAAAAAAATCAAACACACTGAACTAATACGAAAATTGGCTATCTATTATTTCACAACATCCAAGAGAAGTTAAGCTGACCATAATGATGATGATACATAATTGTTTGAAGAGAAGATGATGATTGCAAAACAGATTTCAAACTTCTTTCTCTAAGGAAAAATGACAGAATACTTTTCATATTCCATAACAAGAATGCACGACTGACCTGCTAGAGGTGTGAATTAACCTCAGCACAAGTCTGATGCAAAGTTTCAAGAGGGGCACCACTAAGCTCAAACTGACCACCAGGCTCCAATGATATGCTCTGCTTCCCCTGTTCCATATAATGTGTGACAAAAAATTGCTTCAAATCTCTAACAATAACAAAGCATTACATGGATGCTTGAATCAGGAAGCATTTTTACAAACGATTAACGAATAAGGTTGCAAATCCCAAACAAAATGTTGACATTCTTGTTCACACAGAGGTTATCTTACCTGTTTGAGTCCAATAATTTTAGCACGTTCCATTACTTTATCCCAGTCAAATCTCTCAGCAATGCTGTTCAGCAACTCGGCTATTTGCTCATACCTCATAGGACGCAGGCTTTCAAACTCAAAACCAAACTTCGCATGTTCCGTACCTATTCTGCTATACCAAATGAATAAATTAAGTGCCTATAGATGCACATACTAGAGAAACTTCAAGGAATCTCATCAGATTCTATATAAACTAGCTGAAGAGACAAACTGAGGCAATAGACAACAAGGAAACAAAGAGTCTTTATGAAAATGAACATAAGACCTCAGGAAAATATGCCTAGTAATCCAGAATAACAAACCAATCGTCAGAGTTTTCAATGCAAATAGAAACACACAAAATCATGTAAAACCAGATATCACTTGCATAAACAAGTGGGTCGGCTTTCTGAAATTAGGACATTGAACCCCAGTAGTTTTGTGAAGATTGAAGAAAGAGAAAAATGCATGTCAAAAAAACAAAAAGAAGAGAAAAATGGAGGTCATAAACATCAGACAGTAGTTTAGTTGGAACGCTGCAAAAATATTTTCTGGTTTCAAGGTGTATGGGAAAAAAGGATGTACATGGCCAAGGACTCTTTACATACAAAAATGATTCATGCACACCATTTTCTTCCGCCATACCCTTACACCTTCATTGGGAAAAAAAAAGATAGAGGAAGAATGTATTGGAATGTGTATTTTCCTTGTTTTATTATAAAAAAAATAATGTAAGAATGGTAAAAAAAGAAATAGTGAAAAAAGGATGTACATGGCCAAGGACTCCTTACTTTAGATATGTTCAAACTGAGTGGTATTCTATTCAATGACAAATCAGCAGTACTAAATACTAATAATAAAGGTCAACTACCCAAAACAGGTCAACTACAGTCCAGTGTTTATAAAGAAAAAAATCTATTCTTAATCCTAAAAAAATATTTTAAAAAATCAGCAAAAACTCTGCATGATTGCTTGTAAATCAGAACTTAGTGAGATTAAAATTAGATGAACCATACACAAGGAAATAAATTAGAATAAAGACACAAAATGGCACCTCCAATTTTCCTTGGGCTTACAACCAGAGGCAAGACAAGCCACAAGATCATTCTTCGTAAGTGGCTCAGTAACAACTACGGCATCTTCTGTAGGGGGGCTGGCAGCAACAATCACTTTATGGCCCCGTCTACATCCAACAACAGCAAAAATCCTCTTGGGTGAAATCTGAGTCTTCGTAGCAGACTCACATGATAAGGAAGAGAAACCAACACAATTTTTCTTTACATTTAATGCATCGAACTTATGCCTTGCAATGAAAGCTGCAATGCCCCCAGCTTTACATCTCATTATCTACGCCGATGAACCAGACCGGATAATGACAACCATGGTACTCTCCTGAAGAAGATAAAGATTCAATCTTTGAGCTCTAGACTAGAAATCAAGATTACCCACAACTATCCATGGAGGAATCAACTATCAAGTAAATAAACAGAGGCAAAACTAGAAATTTGGTTGCAAGGGGATTACCCGATGTATTATTATTCAAAAAGAATTAGGGTTCTAGCATGCCGAGAGAGAGATAGTTCCGGGATTCTGGAGAAGCAGGGGAAGAAGAAGGCGAAACGAAACGGTCTCAGCTCTCAGCTCTCAACTCAGTTTTTCTTTCCACTTTGGGAAACGGTGTTTATGACACGTCAGCTCGGTGGCGATGTACACTTTCTGCTGCTGGTCAAATCTTCATTTTGGTGAGTCCTTCTCAAATCTTCATGGTAATAATAGAAAAATGCCCTAAACAGTACTAATCTTCAAAATATCAATAACTATTCATAAATTTGACCAAATGAAGCGTAACTCAAAATAAAAATTGAGTTTTTTTTACTGCACAATTATAATAAAAAGTTTGTTCAAGAAAGCTACCTTTCAGTAACCCAAAAAAAAAAAAACCCTACCTTCCATGAACAAAATTTACACAGCTAGAAGAGAAAATGAACTAAGAAGGTTGCGAGACGATTCCCATTTTAATAAATTTATCCATAATTTTAAGAAATAAAATACTTCTGCCGTGCCAATTTTATAACACGAAACCGCCTTAAAAATAATTCTTCTTGAATTCTGAAATTTAGCACAAAATGCTTAATATTAGTTTTATAATAAATCTTAATAGTAAAATTTGCTCTTAAAATTTCCCTTCTAACAAGAAAAATAGAATTTAAAATCAATATGCATATACTGTATTACTTGACATTTCTTTTGAAATTCTCACAATTTTGTTCAAATATATCACGTGAAAATAAAAATAACAAAAATATTACTCACAATTAGACAAAAGATGAATACCTATTTAATATCGAAATCATACTTTGCAAGTAGCTTTACAACTTTTAACATTTTAAACATATTATAATTTATTTTTTAAAATAAAACAAGAATCTGTAATTTTTTATTATTTTATAATAATATTTTTAATAAATAAATCCATAATATCAAAAATTAAAAAAATTTATACCATTCCCTTTAGTTATGTAACCATTCTTTTAACTGTTGAACAAAATTGTTAGTTATGATACCAAATTTTTATATAATTTTTAAAATTTTATTTTAAATTATTAAATATCTATAAATCACTTCCCTGAAAATCAGTGTTAACACTAATGCGTGAAAATAAGATCTTGAACAATCAGAACAGAATCATAAGGCTATAATTTCCTTGAATACAAGTAGTTAGTGATTGCGAACATTTTAACTGCGACTTAGCATATCAATTAGTCAAACCAGACACCTGGCCGAGGCCGGGTTCTATTCACCTCAGTTGCTCTAAGTGTATTCTACATTGCTCCTTTATTGATAGAGAGACATATTAAAAACTTATAAGCTACCAAATCAACATCGTACAACGTTGCATGCAAGTGATCGTTTGGATCAAGCTGTTATTTTCTCATTCCCCTTTCCTCTTGCATACATATAAGCATAAACTATAAAGGGAATATCTAATTCAGCTTAGTAACAGAGCTCTCTGAACACAGGATCTATGTTGCTTCCCCACTTGCTATTATACATCTCCAAAAGCTTGTCAGCTGGTGTCAAACCTGCCCATAGAAAGTGTAAGATGTGAAAAACCCGGAGGATAGCCAAAAGTCAAGAACCTCAAGGCAACGACACATTTTCTTAAGGGGGACTCCATCAGAACAAGTTCAGACAGAAGAATTATGATTTTCCCCCGTCTCAATGCATCGAACTATCCACAAATTCCTTATTTTCAAGCAAATAAAATGCAAATACATTTGTAATTTTGCAGGATTTCTTTCTTAATGCAGGAGGAAAACTCATAGTACTATGTTTACTAGTTAACATGAGGTCCCATAAACATTTGAACAATACAGGTGACATGGCTCAAGCCTTAACCTCCATCTTAGTTTCTCCTTATCAGCCTAATTTTGTCTCAAGTTTTAACTGCAATGGATTTCACCCTTTTATGCAGAAGAGAAAAAATAAATAAATAATGTGATGACTGTATCTTTGTCACAAAGCTTATCAATTGAGCAGCATTATATAAGAGGCTTTTAACAATCTTCAGCCAGAATAAAGAGCAAGAGAGTTAGAAAAACTGAGTTTTAGAATGTACCAGTTAATATGTAACACAATCAAACTAAATTTCCAATGCCCATGTGGCTTCCACTTTATGTTTTCCTCCTCTCTATAGAGCATGAATTATTAGGCTAGTCTAGTATATATGATTGTTAGTATGTTACACAAGTCCCTTCAAGGTCCGCAAAGATGGGCCTAGATTTTCATGCTCAACGCAAGATATCAACTGAAATTAACTCCCAACTTGGGTACCTGTTCTAACCACTTCCTTCAATGGATCCAGAAAAACTGATTCGTTTAAGCATCTCCTGTCCAAGCCATCCTGCAAAATAATAGATGCTCAACCTAGTTCCAGTTCCAGACTTCCAGATAATGAAACCACCAAAACAATTAGCATCAACATTTAAGACACCTTTGCCCACTTCAATACATCTTCAGCAACATGCCGCAACAATCTACCTTGAAATGGAGTCCTTAAACCAGTGACAGGAACCTAAATATATAATCGCATAAATCAGGTCCTAGTTCAAAGAGAGGGGTAGGCCAACGACTACATTTGCCAGCATTTCCGATTTTTCTCACAACATAAATGTTTGGCTGTGATATTTTTCATTACCTTATTCCGTAAAATCTGTCTGTCTGCAGGGGTCCAATCAGCGATCATGTCTAGAACATTATGTAGTGAAACCTCATCATAGAGCAGACCTACCTGACATTGAAAATAGAACCACAATGAACTAATGTTGGATTGAGATAATAGCATTGAATGTGTGATACGGGCATTTGAGAAAATGTGATGAAATTAATTAGGACTAATTGTAAGATGAAAATGCTACATTGATACGACATGATGAGATGAGGAACAGCATGGTTAAATCAGATATATGGATTTACTTATTATTGCCTGCAGATATTATTAAAAGGTAAAGCATGTAGTTTTTTGTTATGTAAAGGCAAATATGTAAGACAATACATCTCACCGTAGACTTGGTAAATACATCAGAATGTGACATTTGATGACCTCCCATCACATACCTTGGCAAGTTTCACAACGTTGAATCCTTAATTCCAATTATATGACGTTCTTTATAGATCTAAAGACCAAAATGCTTACTTTGTGAGATGAACAATATTGGATCATGCAATGTATGGTCAGATCATTTACCCAAAAAGCCGGCAGAGTACATAACATGCTCACAGGTCCCCCATCAGCACCCCTCATTTCCATGTATCTCTTTAGCCTGACCTGCACAAAATTTAATACTGGGGCAGCTTAGTCAACAGCATTTAGAGATATTCAAAATCATTAATGTTGTCAGTGATACGTAATCTCAACCTCAGGAAATATGGTTGTCAGATGATTTTCCCAGTCATTGAGTGCTGGCACCTGACCTGGAATGGCAGTTAGTTTACCAGCCATGAAGTCCTGCATAACAATGCATAAGCTAAGTACAATTATGCTGCTCAAGTCACCAGCTTAAGATCATTATGAAATACCGCTAAACATGCGAGCAAATCACTAACTTACGATCATAAAAATACCACTCAACATATGAATAATTATGCAGAAGGAAAGAATAGCACGACTGGAAGGGTAGTGAGATATTTAAGAGATAAGAATAGAAGATAACCCGGAATGACATGCCACCGCAGTCAATATACTTATTTTTCCGATAAACAAACATCATTGGCACATCGAGAGCATAATCAACATACCGCTCAAACCTATCAGAAATACAGAAAATAGATCAGACATGAAAATTTTGGTGTCTTTGTATTTAGTACTGAACTTTGACACAGACGATTTCCATTCATTCAACAATTTCTTCAATGAAAATAGATACACCACACAGAATGGGCCACTTGACATTTGTTTCACATGGCTAAAAACAAAGAAAAAAGAGAACCTTTTTCTTCAGTCCCATTTAACGTGAAATTGTGAACTGTTAGGTTACATACTAACTAAAGTGGACAATACTGATACAGAAGTCTTTATTCGATTATTCATGATGCTCGGTCAATAAAGTTTTTAAAATTCAAGAAGACAAGAACAAGAAGAGGTGGCAGCAAGCAGATTTGAAGAACTTATATTAATTTCACTTTTTTGCTTGGGTATTTAAATATCACTAGTATATACTAGTTGCAACATCATAGAAAGATTTACTTTCTTATAGTCATTCATTAAGCTAAATCTCAGTACATAAGAACTCCTGAACAGAAAGTCTTCTACCATAAGAAGAAATAATTCCCACTTGCATCTGACTGTAGAAACAGACAAGAATTTAATCAATCTTCTTGGTAGGCAAATAATATGCATTAATTATGCATCATTATAGTTAGAAAGGGAAACTTTCTCCCTGAATAATAATAAAATAAAAGTAAACTTCAAAAAAAAAAAAAAAGTAAACATACCCAAATGTGTCATCAAAAACAAAGGGGAGCATGCCAGTGCGTCGTTTGTCAACCTGATCCACCGAATGGCTGTTTGAAATGCAGAATATAAAACAAATATTTGGGTGTTAAGGTGAATATAATTCAAACAATTTTATAGACCTTCTTATGCTGAGGTAACCATTTGGAACTCCTTCCGTGAAAGGGTGAATTTGCGAATAAGGCTGCTGCTAACTGGTTTAATAGTTATAGAAGTTAGATACTATAGAAATCAGGAAATTTTCTGTAACTTTAGAAAGAACCAGAATTTCTCACTGGCTGCAAAGCAAGACTGGCACGCATTTTCTTTATCATGTCAGCTTCAGAACTGAAGTCCAGGTTGACCTAAACCCAGTTAATTTTATCTGTTATTTTTGTTGCAATAGAAATATTTGAAAGGAGAAAAAGGAATAAAATTGCCAAAGTACCTAGCTTACAAAAATAATTCCTTGGCTATACCTAGTAATTGAAGTATAAAATTTATCTCACCTGAACAGAGCATGTCATTAACAATGACTCAGTTCCAGGTAAGCGAAATTTATGGAAGTAATTTTGCATAATGTTATACCGTAGCTGCAAGAAATCAGTGCGCAAGTGAAGTGTTGAAAAAATGGAAAAGAATGTGACATTGTGAAAGAAGAGGCTGGGCGCTACAGGGACGCAAACATACTGAATATAACAGAGAGGAACCAAATATCAGCAAAGAAGTCCAATAATCAGAATTTTAAGAAATATCTACTCTATTATTTCAGGAAACGGATTGTGGCCAGGAAAGCTAATTAACCCGACCAAGAAATAGATTAGTTTATTCCAATGCTATCCCTGTTTAAGTTGTCATGGGAAAGAAAGAAGTAATTTAAACTATTATTTTAATTCTTCATATATTTATTTGATATTAATTTAATTATTTAAAAATATGTGATATCAAATTAGTTATTTAAAAATTTAAAATGATATTAAAATAATTCTTTAAAAATATGTGACATTAAATTAGTCCTTCAAAAGTTTTAAATCTTTAAAGAATTAATTTGATATCACATATTTTTAAAAAATTAAATTAATTTTAAATATATTTAAAAAATTATATTAATATCAGATAAATTTTAAAAAACTAAAATAATAGTTTAATCTAGTTTATATATATGTAACACTGACCTTCACCAAAATCCCTTTGAGCTTAGGGACGGTACCAAAGGCTCTCATATGAAACTATTAGGTAAGGGACTATGAATAATTTATATCTCTAACGAAAATTGTCCTGGTACATATCAAGAAGCAGACAAGATTTAAAAAAAAAAAATGCTTCCGAAGTTGTGCAACGTATTGAGGCAAGAAGTGCAAAATTTCTACGTAGCAAAATAGCTGCAATACAGGGAATTGACGTGTTCTCTCTCAAGCCACTCAATCCTGGTGAAAATTTTGGAATCAACATGGTTAGGGACTTGGGATCTGCTGTAAACAGAATAAAGGAAATTGGCTTCAAGTCTGAGCAATCTAATTGAATGCATGCGATTGTACATCCCATCTCATAGGGCAGTCTCAGGAGGCATTAGACATCATCTTTATATGCGATTGAGGACTTGTGCATCCCCATCTTAATTCAGATGTTTGAATGTAGGTAAATATTACCTTAGGCACTCGAGGTATGTCTTCAAGTCTCCACTTGGGCTGGAAACCTAATCCCAAAAATCCAATTCCCATTTCCTCTGCAACAGTTTTAGCCTATTAAACAAGACATAATAAGATCTATCACTTGAGGAGCTTTTAACATATGATGCTGTTCTCTGTCTCATAACCAGAACTGCCTTCACCAAAAAAAAAGGGATGTTGCTGTTCATGACTTCATGGTATGGGAACAACTTGCACGTTTCCACAAATAAAATGAAACACTATCACTGGAGCTAGTTGAATAAACTGTCTTAGAGATTCATGTCATGCCAGAAGTTTGTACACACTGACCTGATAGAGGTGTGAATTAATCTCATCACAAGTCTGATGCAATGTTTTGAAAGGCATACCACTAAGCTCAAATTGACCACCAGGCTCTAATGATATGCTTTGCTTGCCCTGTGGCAGAAGGGTTTTAATTATCAATGTCAGACAGTCCCTATAATTTATACGGGTCTCACAGACAGATTTCAAATAGAACTGTTACAAATATACACTCAACTACAGATTCTCCGGATAGCTAACTCCAAATCCAATATCGAGTATACAAGGCGTAAATTTCATGACGAAAAATAAACTGAATATCAAATGATTATCATAGAAGGACTTACCTTCTTGAGTCCTATGATGTTGTCACCTTCCATTACTTTATACCAATCAAACCTCGCAGCAATACCATCGAGTAAAGCTGCTATTTGTTTGTATCTAATGGGACGTAAAGTTTCAAACTCAAAACCGAACTTCTCATGCTCTGTACCTATTCTGCAAAGACCATGCATATACATAGGTAAATTATGTACATAAAAAAAAATAAAATCTGGTGTATTTAATACGAGGATGACTATGCAGTAAAACAGGCAGTCAAAGAAATGAATGGGTCCATCACCTGACCTGGGATCATTTCCATTTACATATTGATTTGGTTAACTTTAGGCACAGATATTGCATAAATTCTTGAATAAAATGTGGTAACGATAAATAATTGTGACAGACAACCCAATATGACTTCATGCCAACCTTGAAACACTAGAGCCAACAATCCCCTCAATCCATCTAAAAAGCTACCTACGGCAAAAATAAAAGATCTTTTGTGAGACAACTTTTGTGAGACAAAACTTCACAAAGAATTAACAATTTGACATTGTTTATTTGTTTACTCCACGTTCAATCCCCCTCCCAAAAAAAAATGAGAAGAAAAAAGATAAACGAAGGACTTGTGTGGCATTTTACCTTGGGTTTCCAATGAAATATCTTTAATGTATTTTTACCTAACAGTTTAAGTTTTTAGGATATAGTTTAATTCAAGACATAGTATCAAAGTCTTTATAATCAATTGAGATAGTTGATTCATAACAATATAGACAAGGCTATATGAAAAATTGTGTGTGCTTCAGAAATGCCATGGATCATTTCAAGTTTGTAGAAATGACAAAACTAAGAGAGGGCTACAATGTAGGTTTTACCTCCACTTTTCTTTGGGCTTGCAACCAGATACGAAGTAGTCAATTAGATCATCTTTTGTCAATGGCTTCGTGGCAATAACGGCAGCCTCTGTGGCTGGCCCCGTTGCAACAATAACACTTTCCCGTCGTCTGCGCCTCACTCCTGCCATGTCTTTGTGTAAAAACTGATGATGGAGGGAACTGCCCGACGGCGAAGACAAGTTAAAACAGGTATCTTCCCTTCGGGTGGACTCTACCTTCCCCAAGATCATGGATCCTGACGTCCATTTCAGGCAAAAGAGTCCCATTCCGCCCCACTGAAACACATTGTACAGATCCCCATAGTCAAGTTCCTGAGCCATGACTTATTTTACTTTAAAAAAAATAACTCAAAAACTTATATATATATATATAAACATGAAAAGAAAAAGGAAATGCAAGCTAAGCTAGAGGAGTGAGCTAGCAGCCTAGGATGCGTTGCTATGTATACAAGTATAAAACTATGAAAGTTTTAAGTGGTACTTGGCTATTACCAGAAGCGAAATGCAGTGGATATTGCTGTCCCTGCAGCCTAAGTTCCCTGTACTGTAGATAGTAACTCCTCCTGTGAAGAGGGTGCAAGACAGCAACGTACTTACGGGAATGAAAGGAAAAACAGGTAAGAAGAGATTAGTCATGGATATTACTCTTGGTCGCCACTGTCCAGGTTTTAAACATCAACATAAATCGTACGTACGGCTAGTAGTCTTGGTTGTGCTCCACGTGTCCTTTCAATAACACGTAAGTTTGCTGGCTCAGCTTATGTTCACCGACAAGGACCTATCTATATTGATTACCTTGAAAAGTGTCAAGTTCCTCTTGTAATGAGATACGGTTGAAACCTTTTGAGGTCGGTTATCGGCGATCAAAGTCCACAGACAAGTTTAAATCGCATGCATGTACATGCACCTTCTAGTTTATCATTTTTTGGTGGTGAAAAATGGTAATGGTTGCACCGTCTACTCGCCTCGCATGGTTACGTTTTCATTTCAAAAACTATAATATAGTTCACTGCATTTCTTAAGAACGAAGAATGGTGGAGATTTTAAAAGAAAATATCAAATCTATACGGAAATATCATATATATCAATTATATATGGTCATATTACAATAATAAGAGTAAATTACTGTGGCAAGCCCTTATATCAGGAATCAGATTTGCATCTTTTTAACATTCCTACGAAACTTGCTTTACCTAGGTGCATACGACTCAAATGTATCACATTCACTCCTACACGAATACACATATAAGCCGGCATAACATCTTTATTGCATTGATTAAATCATCGTAATTAGCGAGGTTACAAATGTACATAAAAAGAGGGGAAAAAGAAGTTCTTCACTGCAAGTCATGGATAACGCGGTGACTTCTTCAAATCATACAATCCAACTGGCAAAGTGGCGCACTTTTAACCAAAGCATGGTTGCTTGCCCTCCAAAATGTCTTCTTCTGTTTTCCTTTATGATTTCAATAGAAATAGATATGGGAAAGTTTATTATTCTGGCTTTATTTTTGGTTTTTCTTTTTTTGGTCTTTATTTTCGGTTCCTTTTGTTTAATTTCCTTTTTTCTGTCGGGACTACGGCCCAATCAGCTGTTTCCCTCGCAACTTTGGTGAAGTTTGTACTAGGCACAGCAAGTGATAGTATGAATCACGCATGTTGCATCATTCCAAGACTTTGAAATAGATATCGTATCACTACATTTGTGTTTTTCTTTTCTTATGCGAGTAACTAATATGATGGTTCTTCTAAGTGATAAACTGATAATGATGGTTTTTCTTATGTCACTAGAATAATTAGCAAGCGAAGGTTCATAGAACAACAAAAGTTGAGTTCAGACCAGTAGTTTAGAATGAATAACGCTAAAGAAATCAATAATTGAAAACAGCCATCAGAGCGTTTTTGTTCTTTTATAAGTCAAAGTCACGTAGGGTAAGGAGCTGCACACAGCCTTGCGAAAGTGATATTTAATAACAGGACAGGCAACAAAGGAAAAACAACGTTCAACTTCAAAATACCTATTAATTTGCTGCCCTTGCTTAAACATCAAACATACTTTGGACTAGTAAGGTCTCCCACAGAGAGCTCAATTAAACAAGTTTAAGCGCATGCGCTGAAATTTACATTATTTATTGGTAGAAAGGATAAAGGATATTTACGTGTCACATGTGCTCCTCTTTAAAGAAATTCGAACTTTATGCCATCAGAATAAATAGGAAAGAGGTCGAGACACCAACCTCACAATTTCTGAGGTTAACTCAAGTTGTCTGTGCGGATCCCTACTCCCTCCCTCTCTGTTTCTCACATTCGATAGTAACACCTAAATCCAACTTAATGTTCTGTACTCAAAGATACCGGTTAAAGATTCATATTGATCTTTGTTTTGTTTCTTTTATAAATTTGTTTCTTTTTGTATGTAAATGGGTTTTTATTTTTTATTTTTATAAAACAGAAAGAAGGGGTAAAATTAATCCACACGTATTTAAAGAATAAATTTTGAATTCTAAAGTCGTGATTTAAAAAAAGATTTTAATTTTTGTACTCCTAACTTAATAACTTCTTCCCACTCTTTAGTGTACCAAAAAAGAAGGTAAGAAAAGCACTGCACATTAGATTAGAATTATTAGGCTACCGCCACCTTGCATGCCTTGCAATCTCTTAACTTCGAATATTTTTTTCCTTTTCTTTTTCACCTTATTGATTCACATATAGACATTTGAAATATGCAATAAGATCCTAGTTTTTCTTAAAACTCATTGAACTAAATAAGAGAATTCTCCCAGAGAGACCTGTTAGATAAATCTTAATAAACAATATACCATACCAAATTTATAAAAATAATTAGCAGAGCAGAAGCGTACCTAATGTGTAAGGACTCTATGATTATGACATGACACTCAAGTGAACATCTTAGGATAAGTTCTTCTATCTAACTTCCTCTAACAAACCTACTTCCAGTAAGCTATTGTATACACCATTCAAAGTTTTCACTCCTATAATTATGAAGGATTCAATATAAATCTCAAGTTTCCCCCCTCCTCTCATCTTTATTTCTAAAAATAATTATGGATGGAAGCACCACCAAATCAAATCTGAAAATCCTGTGCATGTACATAGTGCAGAAAATACAGAAGTAGGAACATTGACATTGTTCAATGCTGACTACCTATCATTTTTTTTTTCATTTATCCAGTTTCCCATATACGCAAGTGACTAATCAATAACTATTATCATTAAGAATTAGATGAAGTTCAATGAACTGTACATTTATAGGGTTTACCAGAAACTGTCATCAGCATATGATGTGTCTGAATCTTCTTCCTCCTCCAGCTCCACCTCAGGCTCCCCATACTCAAATTCAGCTGATTCAGTGTCTGCCAGATTCTTCAAATCAACTACTGAAAGCTCATCCAGGCGCCTAACAACTAAGTCTGCAGCTCCCAGCTCATAGACAGGATGCTTACTAGCAACAGCCACACACTTCATCCGTGTATCATGTGCAGCCTCCACTGTTTGATTTGAGTTTCCAAATACAATGCACCTCTCAGGTATAAAGTTTAAAAGCTGCGCCGCATACATAAACATTTCTGGATCAGGCTTTCCCCTGTGAACATCCTCTGCTGTTACAATAACACTGAAATTATTTTCTATACCAATTGTCCCTATAGCAGACTCCAGAGTTTTTCTAGGACGCGTGGAAACCAACGCGGTTGGTATCTTGTAATGCATCAAAACATTCACAAACTCTTTGGACCCAGGCCTAGGCCTATATATCCCACCTTGCAGAGCTTGGTAGATTTCTTCCTTTCTGTTAGCCATTCTTCTTAACTGTGTTGGGTCCCTGGACCAGCACAGCACTTCAGAAATCGCCTGTTCATTCTTCATGCCTTCTATTCTCTTAAGGATGAAAGCAGGAGGAGGGGATTTTCCTTCTTCTTGAGAAAGGGTTAGCCAAGCTTGCTTCTCGAGATCAAGGTTGTCTTCAATGAGAACCCCTTCCCACTCAAATATAGCACCCAACCAGCCACATCCCATCCTTTCTTGTCTCAGTAAGGGATTATGAAGCAACGGGTTATCTGCTTTATTTACTGGAGGCCACGACCCAGGTCTTCGATCAAAGCCATTATCAATCTTGTCATCATCTTTCTTGGGTAATCTCTCTTCCCTATATGAATATGCTTCTCTTGTGAGCTCCACAGCCATAGCCTTAATTGCTAATGACAACAAGCCATTTGCTTTTGACTTAGGCAAAGGTAGAGACACAATAATCCTTCCACTAAGAAACTCTGTTGCTGGGAACCGACAGTTATTCAAAGATTTGCGTTTACCGGAGACACCCCTCGTTGAATTTCCTCCACAGACAGGACGGTGTCTCAGGAGTGAAGTTGTAGCTACTGATTCTACCATTTTCAGGAGAAAACAGGAGCCAAATTGAGCCAATTAGACTCCAACTAAAACAACCTACTTAAAGATTCAATGGTGAGGTGCAACCGCGATTCCCAGAACAAAGTGCAACGAGAAACTGAAACTATATATCAGAAGATGACCATATTAGGAGTAAAGAAGATAAAGAGAAGCAGATTCGTTTCAGCTAAATATCCCAACTTCCTCGTCAAGAACCACCAATAAAATTCCTTCACGAAAAACCAAGCATACCCATTACTCAAATCGCCAAATTTGCAAAGAAAACACTTCCAAAAAAAAAAAAAAAACAAATGCATAGAACTGTACGAGTTAAACGCGACCAAGTCAAAACGCAATGGAGTCACAACAAATAAGTCAGAGAAAGGACTACAAGTGTTTACACCTCGAATCAACGAAAATTCCCCCACAAACCAACCTATCTAGACCGTTCAATAAACAAGAAAAAGATAGAAAGGTGTTGCATTACATATGCATATTGTAAATACAAAACAGAAACAACGGACAAAGAAAAAACCTGAGGAAGGAAGCAACTTGAGCGAAGAATAGATCAATCCCTCTTCTTTATTTCCAATTCCAAGTGTTTTCTGTACATTCCCTCTCTCTCTCTCTCTCTCTCTTGGTTTTTCTTCCTCTCTGATTTTCAAGGCAAAAATGTGGTTCATAAAGCTTGTGGGAAGAGAGAGAGCGCACGGCAACGAACATTCAAGACGACACCAACCAGGCCGGCGAAAGCAATCAGCTATCAGTACACGTGTGGGTCAACCATACCGTTTTTTCCTTCTTTGGCTACTAACGAGAAATTATTATATGGTGATGGATTTAGGTTAGTGTTCCATATATTTATATTTTAATATTAAATAATTAAAAATTATATTTTTAAAAAATTGCTTTCACGTGACGTTCAAATAAATATATTTATTTAATAAATATATAACATATAATATTAAATTATTTAATATATTTATTCAATAATATATTTATTCAATTTTTGTATATTTTCAAATTAATAAATATATAAATTTTTGTATATTTTCAAATTAATATATTTATTTAATAAATATATAACATATTATATTATATAATTATTTTACCATTAAATTAAATTTAAAATTTAAAATTATAAAATTAAAATTAAATCTAAATAGTTGGGATCTTTTTCTTAAAAGTGATATTCTTATATTATTTAAAAAAATTTCAACAGTTACAAGTTAAAAAAAAAAAAAAAAGTTCGACAAGTGCCTTGGTGATTAAGTTTGGTGGAAAAGATCATGATCATTCGATTGCGACAGCTAAGAGTGATGAGATATTAGTCATTCTTTAATAATCAATGGCTTGAAATTAGATGTAAAATAAAATATAAAAAAAAGAAATTAGATATTAAATAAATGGACCTATGATAGAGTCTTAAGAAAAATGAAAAATCTTTTAGAAGTTTATCCTTTGATTTTTTTTACAAGATTGACATTATGCATATTATATTAAAAATTAAAAATGTTTTAATTTGGAGCCTCTCTAACTCCTATAACATTGTTTGCAGAGAAAAAAATTTGTGAATCCAGACTTTCAGTATCTATATTATATATAAAGGAAATTATTTCTTTTGATTTTGATTTTTTATTTTTAAAATATATTTTTTTATTATTTATATAATTATTTATTTAAAAATTAATTAAACTAAAATCACTTACATTTTACTATAATTATAATTTTATATCATCTTATCTATCTTTACTGAAAATTAAAATATTTTAAATGTGTTTAAATATTTCATTTTTATTTTTATATATAATAATTATCTTCAAAATTTAAATCATTTTATTTTTTATATATCATTAACTTTTGAAATAAAAAAATTTTAAAAAATATGGAATGCCCATCAATGCACTGGCGATTAGAAAATAAATTAGAAGATGGACCTTTGTTTTGTTTTTATTTTTACTTCATCATCATTTTTTTTAAACCCAAAAAAAAAAAGGACTCGGTCAGACAGGTGTGATGTTTTGTCAGGTCAATTAATTTTTAAAGAATATTGACTTATATACTTATACTTCTATTATTATTTTTTAAATAATGAGATAATGAAATGCACTTATACCATGTAAAAAAGAAAAAGAAAAGGACTTATACGACGGAAAAATTGCAGAAAGATAATAACAAAAAAGCGGAAAATAAAAAATGAACACGATTATATAAAAATTATTTTAATAGAAGTTCATATTCTCCTTTAATATCTTATCAATTTTGTTAGCTTGTCTAACAAACATTTAAATTGTCTGAACATTACTTTGGGATTTTTTTCTTTTTTTTATAGAAAGAGTGAAAAAAAGTTATCTTTCCCACTCTTTGGATTAGGAAAGCATTTCAAGATTCGAACTTAGTCCATGTTTGAAAATAATATTTTTAAATTATTTTTTTCAAATTTTTTTTAATACAATTTTAATTATAAATTATTTTAATCATAAAATAAATTAATTCAAACACATGTTTAATCTATTTTTCTACACTAATTATTACTAAAATCCACTTACGAGTAACTTCAACATTACTTTATAAGTTATAATTATGATTTTTTTTTAAAGAATTTACATGCATCTTTTTAGCATAGAGAGATGTAATTAAGGTTCTAAAAGATAAACTGGTCATTAAACCTGTAAAGAGACTCATTTATAATTTAATGATTTAACCGTAGTTGAACTATGGTTGAACTGATATATAATTAAAGATATATTTATATTTTAAAATTTTAATATTAATACTAATTAAAAATTATATACATATTTTTTTTTCTACATAATACATTAATTATATACATTAAAATGTGTGTGTGTGTGTATATATATATATATATATAAGTTTTTAATATTAATATGAAGTTATTTTTAATAGAGAGTGAGATTTTTAAATTTTAGATGATGATAAGTATATACTTAAATATAATAATACCTTAAATAAGTTAAAATAATTTTTTGGAGTAGTGATGTTCCTTTCAAATCATATTATTAGTTTATAATAAATATACAATTGTACCCCTTATACTATCTAGAGTAGTGACAGTCTTGACCCCAAAGAAGTATATGGTTCCAAGTTGACGGATTCATAATTGTGTTTTTAAATAATTTTCATAGTTTATAATAAATATATTGTAATATACTCTATAAGTTGAAAACATTTGTGAATCAGTGACAGTGTCTCTCATTACTTTCTCCTTAGTCTCAAGTTCGATTCATCAAGGTATATTTTGTTGATTTGAATTGAAAACACTAAACTAGCAAACCAAACAAATCTATTTTGTTGAGAATTGAAAATACTAAACCGATAGGTCAAACAAATTAGTTTAAACCGTAATCGATTTGTACGGTTTGGCCAGTTCAACGGTTCAATAACCGGTTCTCAACATACTAATTATAGAGGCTGAACCGAACCGACCAATGATTCAATTTTTTATTAAACTGATCTGATCAACTAGTTCAGTCTGATTTTCAAAACTATCGATGCAACAGTGTTAAAAAACTTAAAATAGGTTGAATCTAAATAGTAAAACAATATATATATATATATATAGTGTTGAGTGAGTAAAATTCAGGACCAGAGAACTTTCGAACAAGCCCAAAATTATTCAGGCCCAAATGGAGCCAGGCCAACCGACTGCAAACGAGGCCATTTGGATACCCCAAACCAGACCCACATTGGGCCAAATTTGACCCAACAGCCAAGCAACTGAACGGCCAATGTTAAATGGGTCAACTGAGTCCAATACCCTCTCTCTCCCCCCCCAGACTCGACGATTCCCTTCCTCAAAATTTCGCAGCCCCAAATTCCTCTCAATTCGTTATCTGAGTTTCGTCCGCCGGCCGGTCGTTTCTCCTCTCGACGCTACGCGGCGGTCCCAGCTGGCCAGCTCCACTCGACGCGACGGTCTCCACTCTCCACCACTCTGCCCGGCGGTCAGGAAGAAGCCACACGACATTGAGGGCCGAGAGAACAGCACTAGTGGTTGGTGAAGATCTTTCGATTTGTCCATCTTCTATAAGACGAACCGAGATTCTTCCCCACCAATCCAAGGTGAACCTGGTCTCCAAGTAGACAAATATTCAATCACGTGTCCTTTTGGTTTGCCACGCCCAACACTTGTATACCTATTTTCTTGCCTTGCGCATGAAATATTAATTGTGATCTTGTACCCTACAAGCCTGCCACTGAAATCTGTATCGGTATTTTGCTTTCTTTGTTTATCCGCAGTTCAATTGTAAATTCGGTACTAACCACCTGGATTTTCCCTTTCACGTGTAAATTGTGATAACTTTGATAATTCTAAGACAATTGTACGACCACAATCTTGAACGCTCATGTTTAGGAAATTCTGCTTGATGTTTGTTAACTAAAGGTTTTGAAAACTGATTTCTGGTTCGTTTTATTTGGCTCCTTGACCATCGATTTTGCTAGGATTTGGTTTGTACATGTGTTGGAAGCATTGATATCTATGCATAACAGGTGCTCGACGAAATTCCTGATAGAACAAACGAAGAGAAAGCTGAAGTGAAACATGGGCAAGAAAGGTGGAGCAAAACAATTGCCAAATTCAAAATCTGGGTCTCATTCTCCAATATCATTGAGGGAAGAAGCCACCGGAAAAATACTGACAAAGGCAGGCTCTAACATCAAGTCAATGTTGAGGTTGGAGCACTTAAAAAAGCTAGCAGTATGGGCCAGTGATGAGGCTCTGATACCATCTTTGGGTGCCTTCTATGGGCAGCAATTGGCTACCGTTGGAGAGGCCATGGGAGTAGCACCTGATCCTTCTTTAATAACTTGCCAAAGGTTTGCTTATACCTACGTTTTCCTCTATGGTTTTTACTTACGGATTTTGTTTTCTTTATGGTTATTTATCATTATGTTTCAATGCCTTTATTAAGTTTGGGTTCATAAGTTGTCTGATTGATTAAATTTCAGGACTAGAATCATCATGGAAAAAAATATAAAAATATGTTCGCAACGTTTTGAATTGTAACTTGGAGCAATATAGTCCATACATTATTTGCGTATGCCTGAAGTTTCAAATTAACAATTCAATTTTGTGAAACTACGTGACGGTTCCAGTAGGTTTCTTCCAGTCCTTGTGAGTGCCTATATGTAACTCCGATAACATAAAATGTCAATTGCAAAGCAATGGCTTTCCATGTTGTTTTATATTTCAGTAGTTTTTAAGATGGTGTAGTTTATAAGTTATTCTACTTACTAACTATATATTTATTGACATTATTAAATGTTAATATTAGAAATTTAGAATCCTTATAGTAAATTATTAGAGCATTTGATGATCTTTTGTTAATAATGTAATTTGATAGAATCGAGGAACATGAGAGAAGCTCTAATAGCTCAAAATGTTTGAAGTTACTTTGTAAAGGCTAACAATAAGTTTTTTTGTTTATTATTTGCGGTACTAATGATTTCTGACAGACATATAGTTTGGATTACTTATTGGATTAGTTTGAATATCTAATTACATTCACTTCCTAAGTCATCTTTAAAGTTTAAACAGTTGATACTTGGAAATTCCATAATATTAAGTATGGAATATGTTTAGCAACCCCTGATCATCTTTGACTGTTCTACAGATGTGAAACCGTCCTTCATCCTGGCTTTAATTCCACTGTCCGAATTGAGAAGAATAAAGCAAAGGTCAGGCATAGGCACAAGAAATCTGCTAACATCACTCAAAACAATGTGGTGTACAAGTGCCATTTCTGTTTGCATCAGAATCTGAAGAGAGGGACCCCTAAGGGACATATGAAGGGAATATGCCCATCAAAAGAGCGATCATCATTAGAATCAAAACCACCAAAAACCATTGCACGTGAGTCTGCAAAATTAGAGAAAGGCATTATAAGCAAAGATGAAGCCAGTGAAATAGATGTGTTTGCTTCACGAGTTGTAGCTAAGGATGTGGCCGTTATAGACTGTCCGGCAACTCCATCAACTACAAGCGTTACAACCTTGTTAGAAGGAAAGAAGAGAAAGAGAAATAATTCGGCTTCCAAGAAAGCAATTGAAACTGCAAGCATGCTTGCAAAAGTAGATGCAGAAACAACTCTGAGCACAGCGAGCAAAAGACGGAGAAAATCTTGGACCAGTTTAAAGAAAATTGCTCAGAGCAGCGAGCATGAGAACAGTCAAGTTGCTAATTTGACAATCCCATTCTTTTTATAAATTAGTAAGATGCTTTCTATATTGGAAGTCAAGCAATTCGAAGATCTAGTTATTGGAGGTCAAGTTGAATTATTCTTTTTTTTTTTTTAAAAGATTAAGCCAGAAGGTTTGTTGTTTTCTCGGCGTTTGATGGTCCTTTGAAGGTAGTTGTTCTGTTATATGGAGATCAATAGATCATTTTTTTAATAAATAATTTGTTTTTGTTGTCCTAACAATTTTTCTAAATACTAATTATGGCACAACTTTGTAATAAATATTATTTATTTTTATAATATTATTTATTTAAAGTTTGTGTAAAAGCAATATTAGCCTGTCTGATATTATTTAAATTAATTATACATATCAATAAATATAGTATTAAAATTTGTTTAAAAAGCATATTAGAGTGTTAAAATTTACTTTACATGAAATTTTTATATATTATACTTTAATTAATTATTGTTAATTAAATGATAATCATATAAGTATTTTTAAATATTTTTGAAGGGAATAAAAAATACTTATTTGCGTAATTTTAACATAGTTAAGGAATCAACTTAGTTTAGAGAAACAGTTCTCTAATTAACAAAGCAATCACTTTATTGCTTGACATACGATTATAATTTTAAAAAAATTATGAAGATTATATTTAGTAAATGTTTAGCTTCGAAAATAATAAATTTATATGAATTTAATTAGTATTTATTGTATTTATTTTAAAATAATGATGATGAAATTTGAAATAAAAGATTATTAAGAGCTAATATTTATTTACCAAAATGTTATAAGAATAATATTTTCATCTTAACTGAATTATTTTTTGAGTTTATATATTTATCTTTAAATTATAAAATGAAATTTGTACTACTTAAAAAATTATCATTGATATTTATTGAACTCAAATTCTATTTAAATTAAATTAGTATTTAATATACTTTTATTAAAATCACAATAGAATGAAAATATTAACTTATATTTTGATATATTTTTAATTTAATAAAATTTATTAAACGAACTTAAAGTAATTATTAAAATAATATTTATATAAACAAAGTCAATTTTACTAAATGAGTACTTTATTTTTAAACTTAAAAATATTAATTTAAATTAAAATTTACTTTTTTAAAAAAGTTTCATAAAGTATACATCCAATTCCAAACAGCAGAATTAAAAAATAAAAACTTTAAAATTATATAATTCCCAAATCCTTACCCCGTACCTTCTCTCATCAAATCGTTGTGTTGTGGCATTGCAGAAAATGGTGAATCGACGGTTCTCTCAGGTCGCCACCAGCGACGATGAAGACGAGGCGCCACCTCGTCCCCAGCGCAAGATGAAGAGGATGAAGCTTCTGGAGGAAGATGATGAGTTGGAAGAGGAGGACAAGAATAAGAAGAGGAACCCCGAAGACAAGGATGAGAAACGGTCCCACACTGGTGTCGAAGTAGAGGAGCCGCCACAAGAGGACGCTAAGCCGATTGGTGATCCCATTAGGGTTTCAGGTAGAGGAAGGGGGAGGAGGAAGCATTACGGGTCTTTCGAGTTCGATGGGAACCAATACACACTTGTAAGTTGTTTGATTGTAGCAATCGGATTAGCGTAGTAGTAATTTAAGAAAATAAAGTGAAGCTGTTACTTCTCTTGTTTGAGAATTATGCACTGATGGGGTTCTACATAGTTATGCGAGTTTAAATGGCTTAGATTTCATGTAACCCAAGTTCGTTTCTTGAAATTGGGTCCTAAACAATTTGATGCATTTTTCTTTTGATCCTGCAACTTACTGTCATCATCGACATATTGTTTCTGCAGGAGGACCCTGTACTTCTCGTGCCTGAGGATAAAGATCAAAAGCCATATGTGGCAATCATTCAGGTAATTCCCTTGCCAAATTAATTCTGCCCTAAATTGACTATATTGTTGATGAATGACGATACGCTGGATTGGACTATTATAGTTTTATGACACTTGATATCTGAGCGAAAATAGCTGATTGTGGTGAAAATTTGGGTATGGCATTATGCATTGATGAAGTAGTAATTGATTTGAACAAGGAGTAAAAATTAAAAATTTCCCTTTATCATTACATGTTTTTTGCTGGAGGTAGCATGCCACTTTTCCCTTTCTTTATGAGTTTTGGTAGCTAGGTTGCCTAATTTTTCTCATATAGTATGCAACATGATGTTTGAAGGGTTTTGTACACCTTTCTCTTTTCTCCTCTTTGATGCAAGGGAGTATGTTATTCCTTTCCCCTCTACAAAATATAGACCTCCTCCTTTCAATCTCCATCTTCTGATTTCCAGAGTTGTTCTACTGTTAGGACATTACACAGTCCCAAAAAGGCAGCGTGATGGTGACGGGGCAGTGGTTTTATCGTCCTGAAGAAGCAGAAAGAGAAGGTGGTGGAAGCTGGCAATCACATGATACAAGGGAGCTGTTTTATAGTTTCCACCGTGATGAGGTTCCTGCAGAATCTGTTATGCATAAGTGTGTGGTGCATTTTGTTCCCATACACAAACAGCTTCCAAACCGTAAGCAGCACCCTGGGTTTATTGTGCAAAAGGTATATGACACTGTAGAAAGAAAACTCTGGAGGCTAACTGATAAGGACTATGAGGATAATAGACAGCAAGAAATTGATGATCTTGTTCAGAAAACCCTAGAGCGTTTGGGTAAACTACTTGACATTGAGACTGAAGAAGCCTCTGCTGATCAAGAAGACCTTATGAAGAATAAAAGAAGCTTAAGGAAAAAGAGCATTTCACCTATTGATGTTTCAAGGGAGGAGGAAGGAACTCCTAAGAGTGACCAACATCTGAAGCCTGAAACACCAGGGAGTTGTGTAAATAATGCCTCTGAGCATTATTACGTATTAGCGAATTTCAAGGCACTAACTGGAGACCCCCATCGTGACAAATGGTTGGAGAGGTTGCTTCAACAAGTTCAATACATGTGTAATCCTGATGATTGCATAGAGGGGGATGACAAAGGAAATGTCAATTCTGATGCATTCAACTATGGAAGCAATAACAAAAGTTCAGAATTAGCACATGAATGTCAAGACAAAGTTCAGAAAGTACATAGTGAATTTTCCGTTTCTCATCTTCTATCTATTTCCCTTTTATTCAAGGGGTATGTGAATTCAGTATTTATTTATTTTTTTCACTTTACAGAGTTCCAAGACTTTTATTTGGCCAGATGCTGCTGTTTCAGCCATAGTCTCTCTGGAAAAAGCTTCGCATGATGCTCTTTCATCAGATTTTCAGAAGTATAACCAAAAGTTACGGCAATTATATTTTAACCTCAAGGTCAGAAGCTGGCCTTAAAAATTATATTTGCTGCTACATCTTAATTTGGTTAAGGTGGGACTTTTGTTCTTGTATGGGCTTTAGTTTATATTATCTATTAAAAATTAATGACTTGGAGGTTAAAAGTCTGATAGAAAAGTTTTATATTTTTATTCATAATGAAGAAAAGATAACAGGAAGGTTGGATGATTGGGCTGTAGCATGCTATCTCATTTCTATGCATTTATGTTTTCATGACTTTGAGGGTGACCTAGTAGTGGAAGCATAGAGCACAATGATTGACTAAGGTGGTTTACGTGCAGTATCTATTCTGATCATGAAAAATGAAAGCGGAAAACTGGGTGGCTGTATTTTCTCAATTTCTTATCTCTAACTTCCCATCACTGCTACCCATGCTCTTGTGAAGTTTTTGGCTTGAGAAATCAATATGAATATCTTTGTATATGTTTTTCTTCTGAGATAATGATGAATTGCTTATATTATCATTCTAATTTTTCTTTGGGTTCTTTGCAGAATAATGCATTGCTAGCACGCCGTCTATTAAATGGAGAGTTGGAACCTTCAAAAATATTTAATATGACACCCAACGAATTGAAGGTATGATATCTATTGGGATTTTTTTATTTTATATTTCATTGGAACTTTGAAGCTGTCTGCTTATGATGAATATGTTTCATAGATTTTCTACAACTGTTTTCTGATTTAAGCCAGCAGCATCTGGTTGTTCTTTTGATCAATCAATACTATTGATTCAACCTTCGGTAGAAGTTTTCAGCATATTTTGTCCATATGACACATCTCTTTATGCTAATAAAAGAAAATAATATACTTCTTGGATTTTATCGAAGTAACTGCAGTACAGTCTTTGTTTCTCATGATATACAGGAAGCAGAACATTTAATTTTCTAAGGCTGATAAAAAAGTGGGAATAAGTTGGAGTATTTGGATCATTTTCTGGGGGAAAAAAGGGGGAAATGGAATGGTGGGCCAGTTTTTTAAACATAAATCAGATTCTGGTGGTAGATTTAAAAACTCTTTCCTTATTTCCTTGAGCAATGTTCACCACCCTGTATTCGACCTGCTGATTTGTTTTCTTTATGGTTTCATAAAGTTATCTGTCTTGGGTTAAATGGCTCTAACATTGGTGTAGTGTATAGTATTATAGTTCATTGCAGATGAACTTTTGACCTTTGAAAAACCATTCACATGGAAATTTTTGTCCGATTGGTGTTTATTTTGTTTGGGAATTCTTTTGTAGGTGGATTCTGCTTAGGGGTAGTAAATATACATATTTGGTACGTTCTAAAAAAAATTCAAGTGTTTGATAAATTTCTCAAGAGTTAGTTCTAAAAATGACTCGTGCTTTTCAAGGTGTGCTTTAGAATAATGTTAGATGTTTCTAGAAGCTGTTTGTGCTTTTTGTCTTTTATTGTGACAGCAAAAAATACCTAGACATCTCATAACTGTCAGCTGTTTTTGATAAGATTAATCTCTTTGTTGATTGTGTGGTTTCTTGTGGTTATTTACCAAATACATGAACTTAAGGAGGGTTTGACTGCTGAGGAACTAGCCAAGAAGGAGCCTGATGAGTCACAGCAGATGCAGGTCATTTTTTTCGCACCATAAATTTTTTTTTTGTTAATGTTCTATGGAATTATGTGAAGATATTTGCTGACTATCAACTTTCCCACCCCCGAAACAGATGACAGATGCTCGCTGCTCAAGATGTATGGAGTGTAAGGTGGGCTTGAGGGATATTATCCATGCTGGACATGGTGACCGTTATCAGGTTGCATCTTTTTTTCACTTTAGTCCAGAATTCCAGAATTGTCTCCTGCACTTTTTATAGCTTGGCTTGATTGCTGCTCTGCCTTTTCAGCTGGAATGTATTGCCTGTGGTAATTCCTGGTATGCCTCCCGGGATGAGGTGTCTATGCTGACCATAGATGCATCAGATTCTAAGAGAAGCGTAGGCACGGCGCCATGGGCCACTGCGAAATTTGAAGATGTTGAGAAGAAGCTGGTGAGCCCCCGTTAAATCAGAAAAGTCAGCCAATAACATCTTTAAGAAAACAAATGAATCGTTTATCCCTGTTTTGGATGCCAATAAATCATTTGGTAAGTCGAGGAAAGATGAAATATTGAAGCTACAAGACATGCTGATTAGGAATATTCCATCTTGTATAGTGTTTAGTCGTAGCAAAAGATTTTCTTTTGGGGCTGAAAGTAGCAGAAGATTTTGTGTATGGTCCTCTTCCAGTTTGATTATGTGCATACAACAAGCTGTTGGTTGTGTATAGCTTTTAATTGATGTTACCTCATACATAGTGTTACATCACAGAAGTTAATTTGAGTTTCAAATCGATTTTATCTGTGTAAATTTGTTTAAATCATTAATAAGCAAAAAAAAAATGTTACGTCATAATAAAAAAAATATTTTCTTTTAATAAAATTTTTAATTGTTTTGTAAGTATGTGGTTTTATATTATTACTGATGGTTTTTACATTTTAATTTAAAAAAAATCGAAAATCTTCATCTCAAAAGTTTAACAAAGTCTATTACTAACAAAAATAATTCTTGGATCATTTTTAATTTTTTACATTTTGTTTCAAAACTTTAAAAGTAGCCATCTACACTTCTATTCCGTTATAAAGGTAATAACAAAATACATTTTTTATTAACAAATTCTTCTCAACTCCACTCATCTTAGTTAGTAACTATTTTTTTTAAATTATTCTTTCTCTTTTAATTTATGTAGCTTTGCTTGGCTTAATTAAGTTTTCGGTTTTTATATTTTTGTTACGTGTTCATTTTAATTCTTGCATTTTTAATTTGTTCATTTTAAATTTTAAATTTATTAATTGTATCTAATGTTGCCTTTATGATAATTTTTAATTTAAATTATTTTTTTGAAAAAATTACATGTCAAATGATTATTGATGTAGTAGTATTAAGTAAAAAAAGTTAACGTGTCACATCAGAAGTTAAATAAAATAATTTGGGTAAGTTAAAGATAATATTGATGTAATAATTAAAAAATAAAAATGAATAAATTTAAGAAGTATGAACTGACATTGTGTGTGTATACATTCTAGTACCTCTACTATTATTAAGGGAACATGTGGAATATTTTAACTTACCTTTTTGCCTATTTTGTTCTTGGAAAAAACCCTTATTTATACACACTTATGCATTTAATTAAATTATAAAGTTAAGTCTAAATTAATAATTACATCACCAAATTTCCTATGCCAATTTTTCTCTCCATCACCCGTCATTTTCTCACCATCCAATTAATATCCTACTGGTCCCATTCGGTACCTCCTGCACAGCTAGGCTTTAAAAATTAAAACCGGGTGCATTTTGTCTTATTAAAGAGAAAGAGGGAAAAAAAAAACAAGAATCAAATTTCAACCAGCACTTTTGTCCAAAAGTTTCCAACAAATCGTCATTTATATAAAATACTTGTTAAATAAATTAGCTAAAGTGTAAATATAAAATTAAGAATAAAATAATTTTAAATAATTATATATTTCAAGTAATTATCAATTAATTAAGAAAACATTTTAAAAAAAAAAGTGTTAGATGATTTGGGGTGAGTTCAAGATTCCGTAGGCAAGATATGTGAATGTGACCGACACTCATCGAATTTGGGTTCCCTCTCGCCCCCGCCAATCCATTCACATGCAACGCAACCTATTTTACCATAGTTCTACTTGTGGGCAATTTTACACATTTACCCCGGCTAGCATGCTCCGCAAAAAGACAAAAACACTGATCCGCTGTCCAAACAAATTGGGAAATCATGGAGGGGCATTAGTGTCAACAAAATTCACCAGAGGACACTATCAGACTCCGTAATCAGTGTCACTAAATTGAACAGATCTGTGATTCTGAATTGGACAATACTGATTGTTGTGTTTAATTAATGTCTTATCATAAACACAGTCATTTAATTATTAATTTTATGGGATTCCGGCGTTGATATGTCATATCTGCCCTTCCCGAAACCTTAAGATAACTATTTCTTTCAGACAACCACTCTTTTTACTGTATGTAAGAGAACTCGCAGTTGCAGTGCACTGCAATGCAACTATGCGAGACATCCTTAACTTCCACGATTACCCTTTATGAACAGAAGGGCAAAGGTTGTCCCTTTATGGGGTTCTTTGTCTTTTCAATCAGGGGTGCTCTCTTGGCTCTGTCTGGGGTTTGCTTAGGCAGCCGAGTCCTGAGCGAGAAACAAATAAAGGTAAATAATAATAATAATAATAAATAAGGGAAAAGAGAAACCACCACAGCATATGATGGCGCTTGAAGGAGATCGCTTTTTTAGGTAGAGACATGTACAGGAGATCATCAGCTCGCTGTCTCTTCTTTCTACTCCTACTCGTGTGAGAGAGAGTTCAATGCTTCTCTCTCTTGCATTCTCTAGCTTCCGTTACTGTCTCTAAGATCACTTTTTGGCAGCACTTACCATGCTTTACTGATGCTTCTGTAGCGCTAGCGGCGATTGAAGAGAACTTGCTTGCTTTTAGTTTCAGCCTCCCTCCCTCTGCTTTTCGGAATTTTGAGTTTCCAATGGGCAAAGATTGACTCTTCATCAAATGGGTTGGTTTCTTAAGTTATTCCCCTGGAGACTTTCTCTTCAAGTTTGGAGATTATGATTGTACATTGACGCTGTTTATTGGGGGTTTTTTTTTTTTTCTTCACTTCACTTCTCCAAGATCTACTCCAGTATGGCCTTTTCCTTTTTCCACCTTTTTTTTTGGCATTTTCCCCAGTTATGGTTTGGTATCAAAGTGAACTTTATTGTTTTTTTTTTTTAAATATTATATATAACATACATGCAGCAGCTCTCATCGTTGTCATCACTTTACTCAAATTTTGGGCGTTATAGAGATCATACAGGTTTCTTTATAGCCTTTTTTCTCTTTTCCTTTTGCGATTTTTTAAGCAACCGATCATATAGGAATTCTTTTTCGGTGTTCGGAATCAAAGTTGTTTTTATCAAGTATTTTCTGCAATCCAGTCTCTAATTTTTGAGATCATTGGTGGCACGCTTCCTTCCCAATAATGGTTGTTTGCAAGATCAATTGCCATTGCAAATTTAGATGTTTTAGAAGAGTGTAGATATCTGTTGTGCAGTGTAGGTACCGTTTCTTAATTGCAATCAGCAATTTGTTTTGTCAAATCATTTTCTGCTTCAGTTACGCTTTTCATCTGTTCATCTCAAAAATAAAGTCATTGCATTATTATGATGCTTCTATGCTGATTGGGAAGTTGAGCTAAATATCTGTTGATTAGTTTACTTGTAACAATCAGATATAAATTTTGTTAATGATAAACCACATGCAGCATTATGTTGGATCTCTCCGTTGCCAATAACTAATTTCTGTATTTTCTTTTAAATAGTATTGCAGTTGCAGGACTCTAGACTTATCGATGGGACAAGAGTTGGAGTTGGAACTCAGTGACAAGTCTTCAGTGGGTCTGAGTCCCATCACTGTTCTTCCATCTCATCAATATTGTTTGAATATGAAGAAGAGATATAAAAAAATGAAAACCCACAGGGAAAGATGATTTTTTGACCCTCAAGGAGGACTTTGCTGAGATCAAATTTGCTCGCTTCCACAGTTCTTCATGTAAGAGCCTTTTCTCTAGATCTCATGGACCGGAAGGTAATATAGAAATGAGGCGAGGTTCCATGTATCGGAGTTCAGAGGAAGTAAAAAATATGAAGGAAATGAGCGCCATGGGGGGGAAGGAAAAAATAGAAATTTCCCGTAGGAGTGACACTTCTTTCACTGGTAGCATTGTTGATTCTTTATGTGGTTCAGATGATGAACGTACCGAACAGAGACCTTCAGTAATATCTCAGGATTCCAACTTGGGTTCACCATCTGTTTCCAGTTCCTGGGCTTGCATGGAGCACAATTCTTCAAATGGCTTTATTGAATTTTGCATAAATTCAGCTGTTAGGGATAAAAGCTCTACTGCAGTAGTAGGGAGAGATTCTATAAATGCAAAGGTTAGAAGTGATAAGGTTTACAGTTCTCTAATTGATGGTAATTCTCCTCTTGAAAAAGACACAGTTCAAGCATTGCAAAAGTCATGCTCTGCTAAGGTGGAAATCTCTCGCTTGCTATCTCCGTCAGAAAGTGACTGTTCATCAAGAGCGAGTCCAAAATTCGAATCCACCCCTATCAGGAAAAGGCTGAATCCATTCTCAAAGTCAAAATCTTTGAGTAGTCCAGTGAGTCGTATTCTGGAAACTACTGAGGTCAAATCAAATGGGATGGTAAACGCTACGAGAAACAGGACTTACCAGCGATCTTTGCTGAATGACTTCTCTAACACAGCAAAGCATTCTGACATTATTTCTGAGTTTATCAATAGAGATATCCAGTATTCAGGTATAGCATATTCACCAGTTCACCTGCATGGTAATCTCAAGTTGGAAAATAAACATGGAGTGCCATTTTTTGAGTTTAAGGTGAAGTGCCCTGAAGATGTCTTTGTGGCCAAGACATGTAGAGCAGCTAATGCTTTCAACTGGGTATATACCTTTCACTCCGTTGATAATAGAAAGAAGAGCAATGCCACTGGCTTGGGATCCCATGGTTGTGACAAAGATTCCTCAATGGTAGCACAGATGCTAGTTTCTGGTAATTTATGTTCAGAACTAGAAGGAGGAGTATTTGACAACTCTATGGTGACAGAATTTGTGTTGTATGATCTTACACACTCAAGACAAAGTGTTTTGCCTAAAAAAAAGTCTTACTGTGAAAAAGATGCCTCTAAAACTCTAAAAGCTTCCCGTGTAGGATTGAAGGGAGAAACTTTCAGGCTGGATGAGGAGACTCTGGCAATTAAAAACAAGCTTCTATCAGGAAATGTTGATTGTGATAATTCAAATTCTTATCCTTTGCTGTCCACAGAATTGCCTTCGAACCTTGAAATTGCTGCCATTGTTTTGCAAATTCCATTTCATAAGCGAGAAAGCTTGAAATACAAGAGAGAGGATAGAATAAGTGCTAAAGCGTATTCCAACCCAGGTGATCTCTCTTCAATAGTAGAGCAGAATAGAAAGAGCCTTCATGACAGCAAAATCCAGGAACAGGTGAAGGTGGTACTGCCAACTGGCAACCATGGTTTGCCAAATGCTGAAAGCCAGGGTCCCTCATCATTACTTGATCGATGGAAACATGGTGGAGGTTGTGACTGTGGTGGCTGGGACATGGCCTGTCCCCTTATACTTTTAGGCAATCCCAGTATTCAATTTTCTGAAGACCACCCTCTCATGAAGAAATATCAACCACTGGAACTTTTCATTCAGGTAAAGCTTGAATTTCAAAGAAACAGTTTCTTGAAGGGACTTAAATAGATGAAACACTATAGTTATCTAATTTTGAGTTATTTTAGGAGAAAAATATGGAGGAAACGACTTCCTGCAGTTTTGTATTCCAGTTCCCGAAATGGGTTCCAATTTCTTATGAAGCTATTAATTGTGACTATTAGAAGATGGTTGTGTTCCGGACTTGGTAAACGTTTGCCAGAAAGCAATAGTTTGATGTCTAGAGAGTTTTAGGAAATTGTAAAATTTAGTTTGTTGATAATATTCAGTCTGAGATATTTAATCAACCTTTTCATACTTTGAGATGGGTGCATCTGCTTTTCACATTTTCTGATCAAATCCCATGAACATGTATTTAGGAAAATACTGTCAGTTTTCTATTCATGATTTTTTGGTGATTTAAATCTTCATCTTTTCTTTTCTGTGTTTTTTTTCCCCAATAAAATGGATGCTTTTTATGGGAAAATTGCACGGCCAAGTGTAGAGTTATGGTGTCACGGTAGTTGGAAGATCTCTCAAACTAGCTTAAAGAATTTCTCAAATTACCGTGGAGAATTCTATCCTGTTATTTGTGTGTAGCAACCTATTGACATAAGATAGAATGCATCCACAATTGGATAAAAAAGAAAAAAGATACCAACTCTATGATTGGAAAATGAACTAATTCCATGAGACATGCTTCTATATAGGATTTTGAATAGCATTGTGTTTCTTAATTGGAGCTTTCTCTGTTGTCTTCAGTGTTGCAGTTTTAACATGCTTAATTTATGAGATTGTAATTGTATTTTCTAGTATTTATCTGACCTTTTCGTGCATAGGGAGCCAAAGAAAGTACTCCTTCCTTCAGCATGACGATAATTGAAGAGGGGCAATATGCTGTTGATTTCCATGCACAATTATCCCCGTTACAAGCTTTCTTCATTTGTGTTGCCATTTTGCATGGCACTTCCACCTTCAGTGGGGCAGGGCAGGAGAAAAACCGACACTTACCTCAATGCAATTCATTGAAAATGCTTATTGAGGAGGAAGTAGAATTTTTTACCAAATCGGTCACAACAGAGAAGACAGTGTCCAAGACCCAGAAAGGAATTCCTCGATCCTTTGTGCTGAACCCACCCTTTTCTCCTATTGCAAGAGTATGAAGTGTGGTGTAGACTTGACCAGCCTGCTTGGAGAAACCTAGTATGCCCTTGGAGATGACCTGAAATTTGGTAACACAAGTGAATAGAAGACCTTGCTGAGGATGATATTCACATCAACATAAAAAGGAGGTGCTACATGCTACTTATTTGAACTGGGTTATTACTCAGGATGTCAAAGAAAAATATTTTGCCAGACAAAATGCCTGCTTTCTGAAGCTGAAAAAGACCCTCTAAATCCTGAGAGAATATGCACAGACAGCTGCTGCTAAAGCCAATTGGGATAGCACATTAGAGGTGTCAGAATCATTCTTTGTAATAAATTCTTTTATTCCAGTTACTAAAAGTACACGGAATAGAGCCGAATATTGTCCATAATATTGTAATGGGATAGTGAGGAGGAAATTACAAGAAAAAAAAAATATTTTACAGTCATTTCTCTGTTCCATTTTGTATCTAAGAATCTGAAATGATAAAAGATGGGAAACGGATTGGAATTAATCCAAGACTTGTTGGTCTCTTCTCTTGTGCATGGTTATGGAGCCAAATGTTACTGATGGCAGAAAGTTCAAACGAAATAATTCTTCTAAAAATTTAGTTGTAAACTAAGTTAATAAAAAATATATATTATTAAATAAATATAAATAATATTAATTTTTTATTTATTTAGTAAATAATAAATTCATTTAATTATTATTGATTTCTTATACACAATGGTACAGTCCCTCGATTCTGCTCTGCAAATTGCCTCCTCTTGCAATTGCAATTATTTCTACCTTGCCAGTTGACAGCTTACACCGGTCCTGGGTTCATCATGATTCCTTCAGTGTGGATTCTATGGTGCCTCAAAAATCTTGTGGGTTACCCATCTTACGTGGCCCAATTACAAGATGACAGCTAGCTAAATTTGGTTGAGTTGGAAAAGTGACATATAAAGCTGATGTGGAAAATTAAATCATAGATTTCCCAAATTATCCCTCTTCCGTAACCTCCCCTCTCAGGAGTTCTTCCTTCTTTGCTGATGGGTATCGCTGCCGACGTTCTTCCTCTCACGGCGACCTCCTCCTCGTTCCTGACAGTGACTTCCTTCTCGTTCCCGATAGCAACCTCCATCAGCAAGATTGCTATGCTGTTTCTTTACGGTTTCTTGATGAAATTTTGGAACCGACGATATTTTGTGGGTATCTGTTGTTTTGTACAATTTTAGCGGGGTCTGGTGTGGTTTCTGTGTAAGTCCCTTAATTCTTGAGCCATTGAAGCTCAGATTGCAGTTGCTGTGGCCATCGCCCATCTCCCGTCGTCATCGCCGTCACCAGAGCACCAGCTCTGCTTCGTGGGTCAGGCACAACGGCAACAAAATGGAGGCTGTCGTTGGGAGATGGAAACCTATCAGAGAAAAAATGAAGAAAATCTCCGCAAAACAAACTTGCTGCCGTCGCCGGTCGTCGTGGCCATCACCGTCGCCGTCGCAAGAACACCAGCTCTACTTTGTGGGTCAGCCACTACAGGAAAAATTGAAGCCAAAAGATAAAAACAGATAATTCGCCGTTGCCGGGGATCGAACCCGGGTCACCCGCGTGACAGGCGGGAATACTCACCACTATACTACAACGACTTTATTGTAAGGCATTCAAGAAAAAAATCTAACATAACTGGAATACCAAAATCCATGAAAGCAAATTATGACACATTGGCACCCACGTCCTGCAGACGATCCTCCAGTGAAATCTTGTAGAAGATGATATCCTACTTGAGAAAAGCACGTCGGTGAAGTCACGGTAATATCTTTTTAATCCTTAAAAAGTATTTTATTTATTATTTTTTAATAAATTAATTATATTGATTTAATTCATTATGTTTCAAATTATTTATAAATGTTATCATTTTATTTTTTAATTTTATTAATTTAATTTTTTAAAAATAAAATATATGAGTCATTTAAAATTTAAAAAATTAAATTGATAATTTTTAAATAACAAAATTAATAAATAAAATATCTTCTAGAATTAAAAAAATTTACACTAATGTTTAACCTGAAGAAATAACTATTGAAATTATGAACTACGAAAACTTGTGAGTTATCAAGACTGGAATGTAAAGAAATTCTTATTTATTTTTAAAATAATATACTAAGATAATTAAAAATCATGATGTGCTATGTGAAACAAAAATTAAATTCTTATCATCAAAATTAATTTTAAAGTCAAATTTGAATTACGCTTTCAAATTCAATATATAAGAATGTCTCCAGAATGCCAAGGTACGAGATACGTGACAATCTCTCCCAGCCACCCACCCCCCGAGTAAAATCTATTGGGCCTGACTCAGATGCCATATGTATTTAAAGGCAAATTATTTTATGACCCTTTAAAAATAAGGATATAAAATTCATGAATAATCTATAAATAAAATTTTGGATAAAAATATAATTTATATCTTTTAAAATTTATTCTAATATCAAATTATCTCTGAATTTTTTTGTCTCATTAAATCTCATAAATTTTGGTCTAACTTAAAAACGTTAATTTTTTTATTAAATAAAACAAAAGAGATTGACATCCAGTTTCAAGTTACATAAAACTTTAAATGATTTTAGTAAAACCAAAAAAACTTTCAATAGAGTAATTTAATATAAGAATAAATTTTATTGGTATAAATTATATTTTATCTTATAAAATTTTCTAACTAAATAGTCACATGATGTACATGTGAGGTTGACTTTTATTTCATTTATTTTACAAATCAAATCAAAGTTTAAGATAGTTTAGTGAGATAAAAAAATTTTAAATGAGTAATTTAATATTAAGATAAATTTCGTGAGTGTAAATTATATTTTATGTTAAAATTTATATTAGACTATCTTTCCGTTTTCCCCCTCAAATGTTCTATTTCTATTTTGTGATTTTAACTGTTCGGATTTGAAGTTTCTCGTGTAGGGTGTGTTTGGAATAATAAAGATTGAAATTGAATTAAATTGAGTTTAATTAAATTAAATTGAATTAAAAATTAATTTTTATATTTAAAACTCATTTTAAAAATTATGATTTAAATTGATTTAAAAATTAATTTTTATATTTGAAATATACTAAAAAAGAATTAAACTAATTTTATTTTAAGAAATTTATATTTTTATATTTATAATGATATGATTATTATATTTTTATTAAGGGTAGAATAGTAAATTTATATAAAATCTATCCAAATTCTCTCATTTTTAAGAGGATTTCTAAATTAATCTAATTAAAATTTATTAATTTTTTATAAATTTTCAAATCATATTAATTCTCATTTTATAATTTTTTAAATAAAAAATTTGATTTATAAATAAAATTAAATTATAAAATTTATTATTTCAAACACACCCGTAAGATTTAATATTTGAATTTGAAAGGTTTTCACTCTACGAATACAAAATCGAAGAAAATACTACTTAGAGGAGAATAGTAAATACAGCAGATTGAGTAAAGTTTGGCAACAATATCGCATAGAACACTGATGCTTACATACAAACTAGTGACAAGCTAGAGTTTGCAATTGCCTCATCCAGCAGATTGAAGCTGAAATGAGCTATAACTCTTGAAGCTTTGAGTACAGTATAATAGACGAGAACGAGCACCTAACATGAATAAAAAGTTCCTATCGCTAAAGCACACTACAGCCATCCAAGCGACATCCTAACTAATGCAATCGTTTGACGGGCTTCAATGACGAGGAGCTACCAGCTGTGGTTTTTCTAACATCTAAATAAGAAACAGAACAACCGAGGGAGATTGGCTCAGAGATCAATTTAAAATAGGAATAGTAGTGAGAGCAAGCTACAGATTTATATTGTGGAGACCTAACAGAATAACAAGAGGAAAGTTAGATAAAAATAATTGGATATACATACTTGACAAAACCTTCGAGGAGCTTCTGTTCAATGATAGCCTAGAAGATCTTATCTGCACTTTTTGCGGTGGTTGCAGGGCTTTGGGAGTTTTGGATGGCATAATTGGCCTGCATTGAATCAAAGATTGAAATCAGGCCTGATTTAAATGCAAATGGCTCGGTAACAAGTCTACGCAAATAACTAGTATTTGAAATAAAAGAACACAGAGTACCAGCAATCATCACTTATTAAGCATTATCCATACCATACAATAGTAGAAAGTTGTAGACTTCAAAACTATGAGAGAGAGAGAGAGAGAGAGTACTCACTTCTCCGTGCTCTCAGCGGGAAGGTTGTCTGCTGTTGTGTTTGTAGTTTGAGTGATTTCAGCTGGCTTCTCGACTTCAGGGAAAAGAGTGTACTCCACAATACTGCTGACCGAACCATCAGTTTCTGTTCCCATTGAAAGACCACCATCAGATATGTCACTTAATCTTTCTTCGGAATCTGCATCTCCAAATCTTAAGAGTTCAATGTCCTCATTGAAATTCTGACTGATATCTTCTCGAGTTAATTTCAACCGTAGAGAACTGGGCTTGTTCCTGAAATCATCCAGTGATTGGTGAGAACCAGCATCTGAATGCTTATCACTATACTCTGAGCAGTTGTCTATGTCAGAAGCTGCTTTTTCACCGACTCCAAAGCTCCTTGCTCCTGAAAGTCTTTTGCTATGTCGGGGAGTCCCTATCGAATATCTCCTTGGAGAGATCATACCATACTTTGCACCATTATGATTAGTCTTGAGCTGCTGCAACCGCTCAATCTCTTCATCCTTCCTTGCCAGTGCCTCCTTGAGAGATGCCAACTGCAAGATCAATAGTCCAGTCAATGGCCACTTATAAATGATAGTGAAGTATCTGTTTAAGCCAATTGGTTTCTTTCATGAGTATCATTAAGCCACAAATAATTCCCGTGTCACGGGGCTAAGTCCATGTCACCATCAAATACATGCTCTGCTTCCTGTGTAGTAAATAACTGTTACACAGGCGCATTAGCTACTGCAAAAGTGATGGGGCATACATACCAACATGAACAAAAGCTAACATTCTAAAATCTGATGCTTTGCCGATAACATGGCACTGAAATCATTTCCATCAATTAAAATATCTGAGTAAAATGCAATCGAAAACAAAAATAACCTGCTCCATAAGTTCTCTCACATCCCTTCCCTCTTTGTTGCTACGAGCAGCGCCTAACTCAACACCGGAAACCCTCTCAGCAAACTTCAAGGTGCTTATTGTTTCAGGATATGAAGCAACATCAGGATTAAGCTGTATAAACATAAGGGTTTTCGCTTGACCACCTAGAAAATAGGAGGAATAAAGCTAGTACAATTTAGTAAGCCATGACAACATGCTAAAAAATAAAAAAGATAAAAAAATGAAACTTAGATATACAAAAAATGTAAGTTGATACCAATAAGGCAACAATCGGAAAGTAATGAATGACATTACCTAATGAACTCTGAAGAAGTTGAGTCAATTTACTATTTCTATACGGCACATGTGGACTCTTTTGTGCTAGAGCAAAGATCACATCTCCAAGCGCCGATAGTGATTTGTTTATATGTTGTGCCTCCTTAAGCCTATCTCCAGTTGCTTCAGAACGATCCACTCTTTCACTTCCTGCAAGATCTACAAGATGCAAACATCCACGCAAGAGAGTGTTGGTCTCCAATTCCGTGCCACGAACATGAACAGAGAGAACGCTATCTCATGATTATAAAAATGAAATGAATTTTGTGCCGTCATTGGGAAAATAAGACAAAAGAAAATCTTAAAACCATGAGTACAACCTATGTGATCTACTACTTCTCTCATTTAAGGCTGTGGCACTAGTTGCCCGATTCATCAACCCTGTATTCATCAACTCCAGGACATCCCTCGTTGAATTCACAGAATGCATGCTTGCATCAGGAACAGCCAACCCATTTGGTTGGGCAGTATTCCAAATCCCAAGCTTGTGCAAGTCAAGGAAACAAAGCCTATTTTTCCTTGAAAACATAAAAGTAAATGATGATAAATAATATTGTGCCTAAATATAATGACACTAACATACAAGATAGCAAATAAAGAAGCATGAAGCAAATAAATGAAGAATATTATAAATCAAATCTATTATGCGTGTGTGCACACTTGTACAATTAATACATAAATGCATAAGCATTCAAGTTTAAGCATAAATAGAGAGAGTTGCATAAGTTATGATATTTATTAAAGAAACAAAAGGATATCTCTTTTGAGGACCATTGCTTGATAGTAAATCACGAACTTGTTCGTTATAAATTTCAACCATTTGAACAGCAACTTCATAAACTATGGAGCCTCTCCTAGTCTGGGAGAGATGAAAGAGATCATGAAGTGCCCGATAGTTGACTCCCCAATCTGATTTTGATGAGAGGCAAGGTCCACTCTAGTGGCAAAACAATTATGTAAGTTAAGTACACTTTTGAACCACATATGCAGTCACGGTTACAAAATGCATACCATCGTATATGTCTTTCCTGAGCCAGTTTGACCATAAGCAAATATACAAACATTGTATCCATCAAGAACAGAACGAATTAGCGGTTGTGTGTCCATGAATACTTCCTCTACAAAGAAATATTGATGTATAAGTTGAATATTACTATCAATTCGAACACTGAATAACATTTAAAATAATAATACACTACCTTGACTTGCTGCTGGACCAAAAACCTTGTTAAACTTAAAAAGTTTGCGACTTTCCTTTCCTTGTTTGAGAGGATTGCTAACAATTAATTCTCCATCATCACCAACAAACTCAACAGTCGTATGTTTTTTACTTTGCCCCAAAAGAAACGGTCTAATTCGACAATATACCCGGATATTTCCTATTCAGAATGACGTTTGGAACAAAAGGAAAGAAGAAAAACATCAGGTCAGCAATCAAGCAATTCCACACAAGTAGGGTGCCTCCAATATAAGAAGTTAAGAACTGTATCATAGGTAAGCCTAGCTATACACCTTTCAAATCTTGAACTTCATTATACAATTTCCGATTTTCCATAAGAACCACATGATAATTTTCAGCTGCTTCAGCTAGACCTTTGAGCTTGATTCCTAAATAAGGTATATCCATATCTTGTAAATACATCCAATCCATCATAAAATACATAATAATGGATAACTCATGCAAAATTTTAAATACTGTATCCTACCCATGTACTTGAATTCCTCTAAGTAGCTTCTTTTTGTTTTTAACACTTCATCTTTCACAGACTCCATTTCACATCTCAATTCCTATATAGCATCAAAATTAAATGGTAAGCACAAGAAAGAAATTGACAACCATCAAGCAATTAGCATAAACAAAGAAGCAAACCTGGAAAGCTCCAAATTGGTAATTTATAAAACTTTGATAGGTATGCTCTTTATTCTTCCAATTCAAAGGTCCGGATTCTGAAAATGCCTCCAATTCTTTCACTTGCTTCCTTGCATCAGCAAGATGACACTCAAGTTCCTTTATCATCTTCTCATATGCAGCTTTAGATTCATTAGCATGCAATTCTAACTGCGCAAAATGGTCTTCATGTGTCCTTTTGGCCAGTTTCAATTCTTGCTTCAGTGCAGAAATTTCGATTTCAGTAATAACTTTATCTTTCTTTAAGCGAGCAAAATCCTGCTCTTCAAGCTTATTCTTCTCCTCCAATTTAGTTTTCTCAAGCTGCAGAGCAAACTGAAGATACAAATGATAGTAAAGGAAGTTAGTAGGTAACAGAAATCATGGTGAAAGTTGGAAAGACAATTAATTTCACAATTTTTGAAAAGCTTAAAATAACATTTGATATATAAATCAAATCATTGTTTATTTTTTCACAATGAAAAAAAGGCATGCCTCTTCAACAGCTAAGCATTTCAATATATATAAAGGTAACAATCACTGATATAAACTTTTTAAATCACATATTAATTGACAGGTTCACAATAAAACATTTCTGTGTGTGATCAATGGACTCCCTTTGCTACATTAGGAGACAAGCAAGATAAGCAACATTCTTATCAGTTTAAACTAATTAGTCATAATAACCATTAGTCATTCACCCAAATCAAGAACATTACTCTAAGAAGCAACACAAATGATCCATGCCAAGCACTTAGACCTCTGGAATGCAAAAATTTAATTAGTGATAGTAATGACAACGAAACTAACAAGAACAAAGTCTAAACAAAGTCTAACAAAGCAAAGGATCTATATAAATAGTTTGCTCCTTCATCCTGAACTCAGAGATAGGGCTAAAGATAGGTTTGCACCTTCACCTGCTGAACCCAACTTGTAACAACCTGCAGAAAGTAGAGACAATTTTAAAATTAATATAGCAGATAATAATAATAATAATAATAATAATAATAATAATAATAATAATAATAATAATAATAATAATAATAATAATAATAATAATAATAATAATAATAATAATAATAATAATAATAATAATAATAATAATAATAATAATAATAATAATAATAATAATAATAATAATAATAATAATAATAATAATAATAATAATAATAATAATAATAATAATAATAATAATAATAATAATAATAATAATAATAATAATAATAATAATAATAATAATAATAATAATAATAATAATAATAATAATAATAATAATAATAATAATAATAATAATAATAATAATAATAATAATAATAATAATAATAATAATAATAATAATAATAATAATAATAATAATAATAATAATAATAATAATAATAATAATAATAATAATAATAATAATAATAATAATAATAATAATAATAATAATAATAATAATAATAATAATAATAATAATAATAATAATAATAATAATAATAATAATAATAATAATAATAATAATAATAAAAAAAAAAAGCCAGCAACCCATGCTTCCAAATCCATCAACAAAGAAAATACCTCATTCTCTTCAGTTGTCCCTACTGCAAGGGTTTCAAGTGCATTTATTCTTGATTGGTACTTTTCCTCACGAGACTTGAAAAGATTGTTTTGCTTCAGGTATGCAATGTAATAAAATGGTCATTCTTCAAGAACAGCTTGAAGATTATTCATCCCAGTTAAAAAAATGCATAAAGAATGTTAATTTTACATTTTTCAGGCCTTCTGCTTGATTTGAAAAGCGCAACTCAATCACTTGCAGAATTTTCCTCAACAGGCATGCTGCACGCTTAGCCTAAAAACACAGTATTAAATGGGAAATTGAACTACGGCTCAATGATACAATGAAATTTAATATCACTAGAATAAGAAAAGAAGTGGTAGTGTTTAGTCCTCTTACATGAGGTAAGTCTCCATTCTTTCTTTCAAATATATTGCCAAGGATCCTATTTCCTATGTTAAAAAGCGATTGAGTTGAGGCACTCTGCAGAAAAGATTTCACTAATGTATGAAGATCATGTAGAGTTAACAGCAAAATCACTAGTCCCTAATATATATTAAAGAATTATTTAATGATAAGTGCAAGAAGAAAGGGATCCATAGACAGAGACAAACAAATTAAGTAGCGTATTGACTTACATTCAAACCATTTGATTTTAATAATTCCATAAGTTTAGCATCAGAAAGATCCACATGCAATCCTCGTTTTGACTGGAACAGTTCATTAGACTTGCATACAATATGATCTACAGAAGCATCTCCATCTGGGGAAAGAAAATAAAAGTGTAATATAACAAATAGCATCAAATTTAAATTATTTCCAACCCTGTCCAGTATTCTCTATGACCTGAGCGTTGAGAAGTTAAATTTGTGCATCACTACATGATCAAACAACTAGCTTATCAAGATGCTGCAATATTTGCATGCATGATCTCCATAGTGGTACTTGCATAGGCACATCTACATGCAAATAAATGTGAAACAAATATTATGAACCAAAAACACTTTTGGGATGTAAGAGATATGATTTTGCACTCTGATTCAATTATTATATTGAAAAGCATCAATTTTAAATTCAAAATAAGAGATTGATCCTTAAAGTAAGATCAATTTGTAATATTTTTTGTGAGGTGAAAAGCATACAGTTAGAACTTAAAACATGCTTTTATTTCACCAGGAAAAAAAAATTATTCTTTGTACTTAATCTCATACATCATTTACAAGCCCAAATTACCAAACTTAAGCATATGGCATCATTTAATCTTTAAAAACAAAGGCCCCGGTTCACTTGTTGAGATATATATAGAGGATCTATTTTTTTTCCAACTAAGTATCATTCACAACTTTATTTTTCATTGTGTTGGAGCTCACAACTTTGAAAACCAATCATGCAATCCCTCTTCATAGATGCTTCCACAACAAAACAAGTAAAGTCAAGCAACCTGTCAAGGTTTGTAAAGCTTACGCACAAATAGGAGTGAGATGAGCTTGTTTCAAACATAAAAGTCACTGAAATTTTAACCAATTCAATTCATATGCCCACCAATGTAACATGACCAGGACTAAAAATAAAGCAAGCAGAAATAAGAAAAAAATGCCTTTTAAGGTAATAGTGACTGCTCAATCCACTAGGTACAACTCACACTATGTTTTTCTTACTGTTCCAAAAGAAAACATTAAAACAATCATAATACCTGATAAGACAGAGCCCTCGACAGCATGTTGGGATTTCGAAGCATCCTTGAAGCAACAATCAATTTCCTCTAAGGATGTTAGATCTGACTGATCCCACCTCTTTCTAGAATTATTTTGCATTTTTTTTCTCCCAACTTTAAAAGCAAAATGAGTTTGCAGAGTCTCGAGGCATTGCAACACAGGCACCATGGATCCCTGCATATAATCTCAGACCAGAAAATTAAATAAATTAAGACAGATTACAAAGTGTAGTAAAGAAAAATGGAATTCCAGTTTCATGCTTGGACAGTGCCACCCAATTTCTTTTATTATTCACTGTCCAGCCTAAGCTAGAACAAACCAGAGTACTAGTTTCAGCATCCAAGAAAGAAACCCAACTGAAGTAAATATTATCCTTCCAACCATAAAATAGTAGGATTGCATTTAAATTGTTCGGTGGTTCTCCTTCATGGCATGACAAAAGGTGAAAAAGACCATCTCTTGCCTGGTTAAAGACACACGAGGTATTTATCCAGTCATTGACTATTGTTCTCAACTTACATTGCACCTAAGGAACTTCTTTTACCTGCTCCAGGTCTGACAATTCAAATCCAGGCAATCCCAGTCCATCCAAAGCCACCAGAAACCTTTTAACATCCACTGGTTCATCCAAAGAACCACTTCCCTGAAGTTAAAAATGCAGCTGCTTAGAAGAAAGAGAACAAAAAATAAATAAATAAGCGCTAAGTTAATGTCAGTGCAATTAGAAAACAAAAAATAAATCTGTACATACTCACAAAACAAAAACAAAAAACACATTTTAACTGAAAAGAAGCAGTATATAAGTATATAACACAATGAAAGGCAGTCCTACTACTTCCGCCAAACCAGGAACCAGCCTGTCCAAAATGCTGCATAATACAGATCCATCCCTCAACCACACTCTCAATTCTTCCTCTGAAGTTTCTAAAGGCAGATTACAGTGAGGAAGCACTGTATTTATCCAGTTCAACAGAGATGCAAGCTGGCTGCCTGAAAGAAAATCAAATTCTAGAGTTGTAGAAAGGGTGGATAAGGAATACAATAACCTTAAGAGACAGATGCCAGTAGTTTGCTTACCTTCAGGCATGCCTCCTAAAGCTTCTCTTTGGTTAACACCTCTCCCAGGAAAACCATTTGAGTTGTCAGTTCTCCCTTTTTCCTGTCCCTCCTGTTCCAACTGCATGCTCGGTTTCGATACTCACAGATTCCTATTCCCTTTGATTAAGTATGCCTACACTGCTAAAAGAGAACATTCTAGTAAGCACAACACAAATCCAAACAATCTAACCAAATATCAGACCAATAATATCAGAGAAACAGAATTTAAAAAATGCTGAAATGAATATAATATGAACAGAAAAAACTAACAACTCAAACCACTAAACGGTTCTTCTCTTTCCAGAGGCTACTCCCCAGCATACTAGACCAGAATTCTCTTCTTTAACTAAGGTCCCAAACTTTCTGTGAAAATTATCAATAAACTAAACCACATTTTAGAGAAAATATATATTTAAATGATTTTTTTTTTCAGCTCCCAAACCCACCCCTGCTTTCTCAGGAACCAAACTAAGTGCAATTTGGGAGAAGCAAATGGAATAAACCAAACTGAAAAATACATTCACGTGTCATATTAAACTCCAAAAATTCTTCATTGTTAAATGACACGTATGAACGAGTAATAAAAAGAGAAAGAGCAGCAGATCGGCGCGAACCTATGTTGCGGAAGAAATGTAGGAGGAAGGTGAGGAAGAGGAAGCTGCAGTGCCACGCTTTGGATATTCTGAAAGCTACGATTAGGGAGAAGCGATGAAACAAGAAGGTTCGCCCAGAATGTTGGTGTTGAATTGCAATGCAAATGGACAACGTGGCTCCGGATCGATCCAATTCCAGAAAAAGAAAATGTTTTGAAAATTTTGAAAATTTTGTGTTTGGGAACAAGACACAATTTAGGTCCGAGATTTCTGAGAGAGTGGCAGGAACGTAAAGTATGGCCTTGTTCAGTTGTTTGTTAGTTCTGTTGTTTTCAAATTATTTTCGGGAGAGAATGCGTTTCGAACTGGAAAATGTAAGTAGAACCAAAGTTTGAATCTTTGAGTTTTAGCTGCTTTTTATTTTTTTAATGATAGAATAGCACCCTGTTTCATCCATTATTATATAATTTTGACACAAACAAATTTTAACTTTTTTATTTTAGTAAAATAAATAATTTGATTTCTTTATTTTTTAAAATAAATAGTTTAATCTCTTTATTTTTACAAAATGAGTTATTGTTGTGTCTCCATCTTTGTGACATAAAAAATTTAACAGAAAATACTGATATAATTTAAAAAATTAACTTTTTATTACAAAGAAATAATTTAAATATATTTGACATAAACATAATTTTTAAAATATTTAAATTAATTTTAATAACAATTAATTTTTATTATTTTTTTTAAAATTAATATGAGTATTTAAGGACTCATATAGATATTACATGCATTTAAAATAATTTATTTGACAAAAAAAACATTAATTTTTTTAAAAAAAAATATTTTTCATTAAATTTTTAATAATACAGTAATAAAGGGATCAAAAATGTTGATTTTTTAAAAATAAATAGACTAAATAATTTATTTTTAAAATAGAGAAATTAAATTATTTGTTTTATTAAAATAGAAAAATCAAATGTACAATTAACCTTAAAATTTATTTAGTTCAATTTGTGAAAATGTATTCATGTTTCTTTTATGAGAGTAGGCTCCTAATTATAGTTACTTATAATATATAATTTTTTAAGAATTTATCTCTTATAAAGTCACTCTTTCACTTTAGAGAATAAAGTGAATATTTATAACTATTGATAAAAAAATTAACAGTTGAGATCATGATATAATACATATACATATATAATAAATTATAATATTATTAAAATTTATTTTTTAAATTTTTTTATTAATAAATAATATTATTTACTTTACTTTTTAAAATAATATTTTTACTTTAAATGAGTTAAAAAAAAATTTAATGCAAGTTAAAATTGTTACGTCAATTACTCTTAACTATCTAGAATCATCGTGTCACTTATAATTTTGGTTGTTGGTGAGTGTATTCATAGCATTAAAACAAATGTATTGAATGTGATACTTCATCTAATTTACAAAAAAAAATCATAGTTAAATCAAGGTTTTCTTATCTTGTTCTAAAAAATGTAAACAAATATGTTTTAATAATTTTATATTTTTATTATCATTAATCAAACATTATTACATAATTTTAAATTTATTGTAAGATAATTAGACAAATGATTCTCAATCAAATAATCTGTTGTCATACTTTAATTAACATCAATTTTCTCCTTGGAATATTTAAAATACTTATGCAATGCACAGATCAATAATTAATTTTTTATTAAAATAATTATATCATTTACAAGTAAATAATTATTTATAATAAGGTAATAGCATGATAATTAAGATAGAATATATGTTATGTAAGTACAACTAAATTATCATTAACAACATTACGTTCACATTAAAATTATTACTAATTCCAAAAAGTCAATTTAGCGATGGATAAGTATTGGTGTGTTTTACCAACATGTATTGGTTTAAATAAAAATAGTTTGAGTCCTTGAAATATCATGCTTAAAGTTCGATTCTTAATAGATGTAAATAGATCATGCATTATTGGTAGACCTCTCTACAAGGGCATGAATAAAAATCAAAAAATTAATCATTTACCTTTCAAATAGAAATACTTTGAATGCATTAAAAAAATATTAATGAGTTTAGTTTAACTTTTAAAAATTTAAAATTATGATTTAAAAAAAATTATAAGAGATAAATTTTGAAAAGTTAAATCAAACACACAAATGATATGAGGTAAGAATGCGTTCCCAAAACTGTAATTAAAAAAAAAACTATTACTTCAATTCCTATAATTTGTCGTTAATAACGTCCACTATTTGTAACCTTATCCGTGGATCTATTTATTCTTTTCTTAATTTTTTAATAAAAATAAATAAATATTTGACAACATTCGTTTGAAGGATTGAAAGAAGATGCTAACTCTTTTCAAAAAAAAAAAAAAAGAAGATGCTAATTTACGTTGTGTTGTAACTTTGAATCCAGCAAGGGCAGAGTGTGTTGTTTGAGCGGCTATCAAAAGAACGGGACATGGGAGACGGAGGAGAAGAACGCCATGGTGGCACTGGCAGGCCCTCACATAATCCAGAATCACCCCTCCGTCCTCGTCCTGCCGAAGATGGCACCGCCTTCGATCAGTGTGAAACTTTCAAAGCCATTCAAGCTGTCGAGAGAGACTCCTTCGCCATTGCTCAGAGTTTCACTTCTCTCTTCGCCTCCCTTCGCTTCGCTTTCTATCGGGTCTCTTTCACATTTTCTCTTTAACTAGCTTCTGTCTCTTGGTTTCACCGTCTTATTAACCCTTGAGATTCATATCCTACAATTCAGTTAATTAACTGTTGTATCATGAGTGTCTGTGCTTTTGCTCCATCACTGCAACTTCCTAGGTAAATTGTCCGACAAATACTGCGAAATTGCAGGTTACTAGCACCTCAGTGGATCATATGCAATGCTTTACTGATGCTACAGGTCGCCTTCAGGAATCTGGTAAAGTCAAGATCCATGTGAAGTTGAACTTCAAGTGCTTCTGTGTGCTTTTGAAAAATGAATACCATGTGGTACTTTTAGTTTTGGTAATTATTTTGTCGTCCTAGTATTGGATCAGCTTCCATTTTCCAATAGCCTTTCTATAGATCGAATTGTCTTCTACTTAGCATTGTGATAGAAGTAATATGCAATGGGAAAAGCGGAAATCTCACATATAATTTCATGTTACCTGTGTCGGCAGATTATATAAACAAGTATTATATCCTCGAAAAAGAATTACCTGGAGAGGAGAATAGTGCCTATATTTCTTCTTTAATAGGTTAGCTAACTGTTTTGCGCCTGTCTTGTAACTTCGTTACCTGTGTACCTAGTAACTAGTTTGGCTATATCCACAAACCTTTTTTAAGTGCACAGAATCATGATAGTTTGCAGTGCTTCATGCAGCATCCAAGGGAAATGGGTACATAAATTCATGTCTCAGGTATTATCTTGACATCCTGTTTGCATCTTCTGATTATATGATGTTCCGACCCTCAAGTTTCCAAGATGTGAGCAATCAGACTTGTTGAAATTTTTATGCTGTATCTTGGCTACTTAACTTTTGTGTTTTGAAGTCACTGTATGTCACTGTATCTTTTTGGGTTGCAAATGAGGTTTATGACCTAGTGTGGGAAGGGGGAAGGTATCCTAAAATGTAGGCAAAGTGGCCTAGGTGGAATTCCATACCAGGATTTAAACAATCTCTGAAGAGACTTGGAGCCACTTGAGTTAAGGCCCTTGGACAAAAGTCACTGCTGTTGCTAAAGCGTGTTTTGCCCCTCTCTTATTTGCTGTTAGTTATATCGTTTGACACAACACTAGAAAAAAATTTAGTGCCGTTTATTTCTTTGAGTGCAGATTCAATGAGGAGATGAAGGGCATTGATGGTCTAGCCTCCCAACTGTATCAATTACTTTGTTATTCACAAACTAATTTATTTTACCTTTTTTTTTCTTCGTGCATCTTGACAGACTAAAGATTTATCTCACAATATTTTCTTAATGTAGGGCCATTCTATTATTAAGGGAGATTTATATATACTTTATTAGCAGCAGTTGTATATATATATTCTATTGCTGCTGTACACTTGCTTAGGGACCCCCCTTTAAAGTGTTAGATAGTTCTTCTCTTTGTCTACCTTCTTTCATCTTCATTTTCACATTGAATCCTTAATTTGCTTTTGAAGAAAAATCCTAAGAAGGCATACAGATGCTCTGGACTCAGCTGTTAACAAGCTTCTTCATGTCACATGACATCTGGGATTCAGTCATATAACAAGCTGTTAAATGAAGAAGTTGAAAAGTTAATCAATCTACATATTTATCACTTCATAGTATGATCTGAGAAAGTGAAGTGCAAACTAAGCAGCAGAAGAATTTCTTCTCTTTTGGCAGGTAGGATAGGGGACAAAGTGCTGCTGGAGTTTCCTTCTGTTTTCAGAAAACACAAGGGATAAGAGTTTGCTTCCCTAGTTATTGCGTCCACAATATGTTGCGCCAGTTCTCTAACGGAAACGGATATTATGGTTGAAGTTTCAGATGATGGTTGATTTATGTCCATGCCTTTCTCATGCATCATGATCGCTGGTTCTATTAGTAGTTGTTTGGAACTTGTTTTGATGCCATTTTTATATTTTATTTTGTTAGGGGTGGTATATTATGCTTCTTTTTGAGAAAGCCTGCAGCCATCTTGCAGAAAGATGGGACCATATTTTGGTGTGATGCCACCCTTGTGAGAAAACAAAAAAAGATAAAGGAAAAGAAAAAGAAAAAGAAAGATGAATAATGCCTGACATGTATAAGACCTTTTGACCATCCAGTCCTAGAAGCTATGTTTTGCACCGGCAATTGATAATATTTCTCTCTCTCTCTCTTTTTTTTTTTTTGGCGAAAGGCAATTGATAATTTTGAATCCAGGCTCGTAAGAACATGGAGTAAACGGAAAGGGAGGTTGCAGATGTGCCGAAGAATCAAAGTTTGTATCAGATGGGACCCAAGAGAGTCACTTTTCAGAGGTAAGTGGGTGATGATCAACCTGATAACGAGCTAAAGCGCTAAATAGGAAGTCAACATGAAATATAAATGTGATTTAATTCTTGGAAAACACTATAAGCAAGCCTTTCTTTTTTTTCTTTTTGTGTGCTAAGGTTTCCAAAAAGAAATGATGAATATATATTATGTGAAATTAGTAAGAAAAATATTAAAATTTTTTTATCAAAATTTTTAATAGAATGATTTAATATATTTTTATTTTTAAATTAATAAATAAATTTTATTATTTAATTTTATCTAATAATATCTAAATATTTTTTTTGAATGTATAACATAATGTTATATCATACGAAAAGAGCCACGAAAATCATTACGATTGACTTGGCACACAATTTCCTGCTGCAAATTTATTGAATTGTCAAATAACATGCTAGTTAGTCAATTTTGTAAACCACTCATCGCACGACACTACACCAACTCGGCATTCGGAAATCATTCGTAAACAAGTTTTCGTGACAAATATCATTTTCCATGTGCGAAATGTAGTATTTTAATGATTAAAAATTAGACATTAAAACTTATTTAATGACTTGCACAAAAATAAGTAAAGAGAACGTGAGTAACGTGTATATGTACAGTCCAATTCTGGTTCTGGACATGGCCCCCGGCCTAAGTTGAAATTCTATGTATGCTATAGCGGCAGGCCTTGGCAGCTTAGACCTCTTAAGTGTATAAAGCCCAGCAGCCAAGCTGGACTCTTGCATAGCCTGTACCTATTTTGAAAAAGAAGTTGGCTGATAAATAATAAAAATAAAATCTGAAACAAAAGTTATTGACTTTTCTAAGCAACAAGCGCCTAATAATCAAACTAATTGACTGATATCAGTTTATTTCTGCACTACAACCACCAGAGAGCTCAAAATTTCATCATTGCTTATTCAAATCACTCGGGGCAATGGCACAATATTTCAACATCTGGCGATGAAATTTTCAGCCTGTTTGTCAGCAAACTGTAAATAAAAAAAAAATTTAGACAAACATTACCTACATAGATATTTAAATTAATTTTTAACATATTTATATTTTTGTACATCATATTATAAATATATTTTTTTTAAATCATAAATGTAAGCATATTAAAAGTTAGTTTAAATATTTAAAATAAATAATGTTTATTTACAAATTTCTTGTAAACAATCGGATCGGACCTTGATACATAGCTGTGTAAACTTTTGCTTTACTTATGAAAATAGCTCAAATTTCCTAAACATGGACCTTGAAACATGGCTGTCTGCCAAGGCTGAGGATTGCAAGAAGAATCTCTTTTCAGTTTCCCGTTGGAAGAGAACCTCCAAACTTTTTGCCACGTGACTCACCCAAGAGTCCGTACAAAATGTTATTGGTTTGGAAAATTATAATTGCACGTACTATATAAGGAACATGTACAATCTGAAACATTAAAATAAAAATCTTATAGTAAGATTTAGAATGTCATTTTAATTTACATAGAAGTTTAAGAGGGCCATATTATTCTTGTCAGTGCACATACATTGTTGTATGAATCAGCTAGATTTTCTTGCGTGGACGGAAAGGGAAATCCTTGATGCATATATAAATGACACGTACCTGACCTGCTTTGCCCTATGTTGCAGTAGGTGTTTGTTTTCAGAATTTGCTGTTTTTCTTGACGCAACACGGTAAAAAAAATTATTCCCAAACGTACTGATTTGTTTTTTAAGAAAAACTATTCTCAAGCGTACTGAAATTCAAATTCATTGATTGATTTGATTCCCACAATTTGTGCTTCTCCGTAAAATCAGTAACAAAGGCAAGCTCAATAATCTTTTTTTTTTATAAAAAAGTGTACCACCTAATGCAAACAGAGAGAAAATAAGTTAAAATGAAAGTTGTCTCACTTTTTAAATTTTTCGTTCACAACAAATGTATAATTTAAATTTGAATATAAATTTTTTTAATTGATAGATGATTTATAATTTTATGATAAATTTTTATTAAAGTTAATAATTTGTCATGACATTAAAATTCAAAAAGTCTCTCTTCACTTTAAACTTTTATATATAAAAAAATGGAGGCAAAATAATAAAATTTAAATATAAAATCACATGATTTTAAAAAAACACTTGATGTTAGTTAAAAATCAATAAAATTAAACTAATTAAATTATTTAGACAATCAGCCAATATGTGAATGAATTGATATTGGAGTAGTTATATAATTATTTTTTAAGAAAATAAAATAATAATGATTTGACAAGACACCATAATGCATATTAAAGTAATAGTATTGCATAATTAAAAACAAAGTAATAGTATTAAATGTGCCTAATATCAACAAAAAATTTAATATTTATATAAATCTAGAGTTAAATTTTATTTTAAAATGTGAGGAAAAAAAAAAGGTGTGAATAAAAGTAATATTTATTCGTCACTGGTTGAGGAATAAACGATTATGAACAAAATGTTTATAGATAAATAAATAAACCAACCATGAGTTGCCAGGACGAAGACCCGGCTTCAGGCGATTACAAAGTCAAGACCGTCAAATAATTTTATTGGTAAAAGGACAAATTCATTATTATACAGAGATGGACAAATAACTCAATAAGATTTGCGAACCCATAACTTTGACCAATGATTCAAACCGGGGCAGCATTAATTGGAAGTGTACTGCCAACAACTCCATATATAATAGTTTGTCCTTCTTCCTCGATAATAGTAATAATCAACATACATGTCAAAAATTATATAGTTTAATATTGTTAAAATTTAAATTATAGGTGGATCCTTGTCTGTCATTCTTAAATTTTAGATATGTCATTAATATCTTGATTCATAATATTAGAATAATATATTTTTACTATTATTTTGTCATAACAAAACTAAATATAATAACCCAACTCACCTTATTGAATGAAATGAAATGTTAATTCTCATTTCATAATTTAATAATTTTTAATTTAGTACATAAAATTAATATGAAACAGAATTAAAATTAATTTAAATGATGTGAATGTTTCTCACAAAAAAAATAAAAATGATTAATTTTTTTTGTATATTTTATATTATATAATATAAATATATATTCTTGAAAACAATGTTAAAGTTTTTTTTATTACTTAATATTAATAAATGTTGTTATTAAAGAAAAAAGAACAAATATTGTTTCATTTGTTAAAAAATGAGTTAAAGTGTGTACATTGTCATAGTCATTAAACTTTTAATCATCTTACTTTTTGTTTAAATTTTTTAGTGATAATATCTTATATTACTCATAAAATTTAAGTAGATTAAATTTAATAAGAATAATAACTTTATTTTTGTAAAATTAATGAGGTTATGTTAGAAAAAAAATAAAATTAAATCTAATTCCACAATGTTTGAAATTACAATCTTACCTTTTAGAATGAATAGATTATATGATACATTTATAATTATGAAATGAGACATGTTTTGATACATATTTATTTTTGCTAACAAATACAAAAATTTCTAATTTCATAAAATAGTCATAGAGTGGAATCACCAAGCGACATAGCTACATATCCAGTCAAACAACCAATATAAATGCAGTGATAATAACAATGATTATAGATAAGTTTTCAAAAGATCAAGCCATACCAATATATTAGTTTTAAAGAAAAATAATAAATTATAATTAATTAATCAAATTATAAATCTATGAAATACTTTTTCTCTTAAAATATTAAGACTGTCACTCTACAAAATATTTTCTAACAAAATTTAAATTTAAATTTTTAATATTACAAATAAACCTCATTTTATTATAATTCTAATTTATTTACTATTTAATCACACCCTTATAACTTAACAATTATATAACTTATCTAACTACTTAATATTGGTTATTTTCTTTTTTTTTAAAATAGCGTAACGTACTAAAAAGAAAGTTGGATTTTTTTAACTGGGTTATTCTCTCCAATCTCGCGTAATTGAGAGAAAAATAAAAAAGAAGAGTAATAAATAAGTATGGATACGACTAAATAATGAGGTAACAATATTTTAAATTTAAAATTCAAACTAGATAATCATATTGTGTAATTATTTCGTCCTTACTTGATGATTCCTTGGAATCACTGTTTCTAATTAATGTGATAATAATTAGGACTGAAGTAGCCGCTACCAATTCCATGGCGGTGGCTTTTGACGGTTAGGTAGCCAACCATCAAATCTGGTATACAACCTAACATTACAAATTTACAACATACGGAATACGGATACACAGTCTGTGCAATTATGCACTTCCCAGTTTACAATAATATTCCATCTCCCATTGTTTCATCAATCACCTGAAAAATGTGTAAATAAACTCATGCATTTAAACACTTAAATTTCAATAATAAATAAGCTATCATCTAAAAAAAATTGAAGTTTAAACTTTAAAAGTTATAATAAATTTTCATATTATGATAACTTTTAATTTTTTTAAAAGACATAATAAATTTTAGAGTAACACAATATTTGGATTTTTCATTTTAATTTTCTAAGAATTAGCTTTTCAACATTTGTTAGTTAAGAAAAGTTAGTCCCCTGTCAAGGATGAAAAATTAAGTTATTACAATAATTATTGTTCAGGTGATGTAATATTTTAATTCTTTACGTTTGCATTATTGATGTATTTATTTTTATTTTTTAAGAAATTAAAATGAAATAAAATAATTCTAAAAAATCAAAATAAAAATACGTATATATATATATATATAATACATCAAAATGGAAAAAATAACAAAGGACAAGATGAAAGTATACATATGCGTGTTCTAATATATTTTAATTTTATAAATGTATAAAATTATAAAATTTTTTAATATCAATTTGTATTTATATCTTAACAATTTTATATAAATTATTTTTATAATTGTTCATATAATAATTTCCCTTTTTGTTTTTTGGTAATATCATATGATAATTTTTCTTAAAAAATGGACTGGATGAAAAATCACGTGCCTGTGAAAATCGAACTAAAAATAATAATGAAATAATTATTTTAAAAAATTTTAATATCTATTTTTTTATTATGCAAACCACATAAAAGGTCTTTCTTCTATCTAAAATATTAGACATCACCAACTTTTATTGAATTTAGAATTTAATGTTATCACACGTTTTAAATATTTATTTACTAATAATCTATTTTAAAACTCTCTTGAAAGACTAAAACAGTATTTTATTATAAACAATATATATTATTTATATAAATATACAAAATTATAATTTTTAGTATTAAGTTTTATATACAATTTAAAGATTTTATATAAATTATTTTTTTAATTATTCATATAATATTTTCTCTTAAAAAAGACCGATGTGAAATCATGTGACTGTTGCGGAAATCGAGCTAAGAATGAAATAAAAATAATAAAGGAATAACTATTTCTAAAACTCTAGTCAACACATTTTTTTATTATACAAAATATAAACCTCATACTTCTATGTAAAATATTATACATCACCAAAATTTTATTTAAATGCATGATTTTTTTTCATAAATTTTCTAATGTTCCATATTTTAAATTGAAATATGATATATAATTATTTATTATGGAGAATGAATAATACTTTTTTTATTGACGATCAAAAACTATAAAATAAGATAATTATTATGTATCGTATTAAATAAATATTAAATTTTAATATATATTTAAATTAATTTATTTTATATTTAAGATAATTTATAATTAAAATTTAATTAAATTAATTTTTTAAAAAAAATTTAAAAAAAAATAATTTCTTTTAAATATGTTATTATTGTGATATTTAAGTTACAAGTCTATCTTTTTTAATAGATTAATTTTTAATATAAATTTTATTCATTAAATATTGTGATAATCTTTTTTATGACTTGAGTCCTAACAATCATTTAAATATTTTCACATTTTTAAAGTGAGGGGCCCCATTGTAATTTATTGGTCATTCTAATTGCACCCGTGGCCGTAGAGATTCGGATCTCTCCTTTGAAGGGTTCTTGGCCTCTTGCAGTTCAACGTATGGGGTCGTTGGGTGGGGGTGTTCTTATAGTGAGTTAAGTAAAATTTAAAGTAATTATTTATTAATTTTATTTTTTAAAAATTAATTTTATTTATTTAATTTTTTAAATTTATGATTCATAATAATTTTGATCATTTTAAAGAATTAAGTTAATAAAATTAAAAAAAATAAAAAGATAAAATTTATAAATAACTTAAAATTTGAAAGATTAAATTAATAAAATTAATAAAGTAATATATTTTTTTAAAATTAAAAATAAATTTTAATCTAAAATTTTAAAAAATAAACAAGCAAATACAAATAATACTAAAAGCTACACGGAAAATCATGGTCACGGTCATGGATGAAGACTCAGCACAGTGAGCCTGCAGTGTACGAATTGGATTGGATTGAACACCAACCATCATCTCTTCGACCCAGATTGGAATTCAACTGAAGAACGCCGCAAATAAGAAACAACACAAAATGGAAAACGAAGAAGAAGATGACACCAATGACCACTAATTAATTTTCACCAACTCCCCCCATTACGACGGTCAATTGGTCATATCATAGCCTACCATTGCTTATTCTCTTCTCTTGCCGCAATCCTCAAGCTCTCTCTCTCTATATGTAATAGAAAACAAAACAAAAAACAAAACTCTGGATCAGAAAATTTTGTACAGAGGGAAGAAAACTTCCCCCGTTATTCTTTATTGCGAGAGCGGTGAAGGATTTCCGTCGTGGGCCAACCAAAAGAGATCAGAAGAAAGAGAAATGCGTTTCCAGCATCAGCGTCATGTTCCTGTTGATGTGACGAATCAATGTTCTCTAATTTGTATCATCACATGTTCAAGTAAGTTGGAAAGAGGCAACTGTTTTCGCCCTCGGACATTGATTTGCTAGGTTTCATTCGGATTGGAATTCGCGTGCCCAATTCGTGGAGAACGTGTTTTTGGCAGTTGTGTTGTAGGTCCCCGTTGTTCGGGTGTGTTTTGTTTTTTTTTCTTTAGGGGTCTGAGAGCAGAGGAGAGGACTGATCAATACTCGAGTGCCTTTTCGTTATGAATATGATATTCTCCCCTCATCATCGGGCCACCACTAAAGTTTCAAACTTTATTGGACTATCTCATCTGAAAGGGATCATGTAGCTTTGCAAGTGAATGTCTGTGTTATGTCTATGTCTATTATCCAATAATTATATTTTAAAGATCTGAGACTTGACTCCGTTTGCATATATTTTTTAAAAAATATTTTTTTTTATACCTCAACACATTTTTTAACATGTTTAAATATAACTTTTAAAAATATAAAAATTAAAAAAAATTAATTTACTTATCTTTTTATACATTAACGATATCTAATTTTTTTAAAAAATAAAAAAATATTTTTTAATATAATTTTATAATAAAAATATTCTTTATCTTTATTAAAAAATTACATTTTATATCTTTTTTTTTCTTTTTATAAATATTATTTAAGTAAACTTTTTTAGATAATTTTATAAATTACATTTTAAACAATATAATTTTAAGTTATTATATCCTAATATCTTAAATTAAATTCTGATTTTAATGGCTATACCATTTAGAGAAAGTAAAATAAAATAACATTAGTAACATATTGTTAAGCCTTTGGATACACAATTAGACATATTATTATTATTTTATGTCTCATTTTTTCATGACGCTATTAACATAACATAATTAAAAATTTTACCGTTCCTATTATACTAGCTCATTTAATTATATTTTATATATCATAACTTATCATATATTGTATTTGTATATTTTTTTCAATAATTTTATTATAAATTAAATACTTCCATTTTTTTATTTATATAAACTTACAATTTTATTATTATTTAAAAATATTTTTTAAATATTATATTTAAATATAAAATTATATTTTAAAAAAATTATTAAAATAAAATATAAAAAAATATATTTTTTTAAAAACTAATCCAAACAATCCCTTTTTTCAAACATTTCTGCTCGTCGAAGTGAGTGTTATGGTTTTGTGCAAGTAAGTGTTAGAACTTTGAATAAGCCATACAGAAATGGCCATAGTCTTTCTCCGAATCTTATTTTTCTCTGCATACCAGCCTGGTATTACAAGAAAAGCATGATCGGAATCGTCCCGCTTGAGGCAGCATGTACTGCTACACTGCGGTTTTGAGATACGATAGTTGGATTCTTGATTCGTGAACCAGACCAGAAAAAAAAAAAACAAATCTTGATACCCACACAGAAATTCAACCAGACGGACTTGTTTTTGTTGTTGTTGTCTCTTCGGGCAAAAATATTTTACGAAATAAGGATCCTGGCAAGGAAAAAATCGAGATATAGAGGGACAAGCCAGACAAGCTTTTCCCATCTGATCGAACAGGGTGCATGGTGTGTTAATTTTGAAGTTTCGATCTACATTATAACTTGTGGCTACTGGCCTGCAAAGCCAGGAAATGGTGCCAGAGAACTTGAAGAAACAACTTGCTTTGGCTGTTAGAAGCATCCAATGGAGCTACGCAATCTTCTGGTCTGGCTCAGCTACCCAACCCGGGTACCAACAGTTTCAATCATATTGGCTCTACTGTGATTTTGCGCTTTCCCCTTCTTGAAAAACGTTCCCTTTTCTATTACCTGGACAAATTTTGTTTGGGACATCTTGAATTCATTCTCTCTTCTTGGTTAGTTTAACATTCAAGTAATTTTGCATCAAATCCGCATTAGTCCAGATATGTGGATAATGGGGGAATGATCTGAAACAGAGCTGAACTTGTCATCTGTATCTGCCAAGTTTGACTGTACTCAGACTTCAAAGAATACATCTTTTGCTTGTATAGTTTTATTTATATTAATAGAAGAGAAGAAATTCTAACCATGTCTTGCAGTTGTAAAATGCAATTTCTTCTGGCATATGGTTAACTAAATAACCATTTGCAATTCTGAATATCTATCTTTAGATTTTTCTGATATTATTGGTTATTTTGTCGTTGATAAGAAGCCATTATATTCAAAATGAATTTTTTTTCCTGCCAATTTTGCAGGGTCTTGAGCTGGGGTGAAGGATATTACAATGGAGACATTAAGACTAGAAAAACAAGTCAAGCGGTAGAACTTAATTCTGACCAAATAGGCTTGCAGAGGAGCGAGCAGCTGCAAGAGCTATACGCGTCCCTCGCAATTGCAGAAGCCAGCCCACATGCGAAAAGGCCTTCAGCGGCACTATCCCCTGAAGATCTCACCGATACCGAGTGGTTTTACTTGGTTTGCATGTCGTTCGTATTCAACCTAGGCCAAGGGTAAATTTCCTCTCATTTTCCAATTTTTTTTTATTTTTTAATTTTCGGATCCCCAAATTTTCTTCCCAAACTGGGGTGGGGTGTCGTGTAATCTGAAGAGTGCATCAGTCTTGGTTATCCTCAAGTGTTGCCATGTATGTTGTTAGGTTACCAGGAAGAACCCTAGCGAACGGCCAACCCATTTGGCTGTGCAATTCGCATTCTGCTGACAGTAGGGTTTATAGCCGCTCTCTGCTTGCAAAGGTAGGATTCTGCTTCTTGGCTTTGCTTGTTCTTTCTTCTCCTTTTGACTAAAATGTCTTCTTTCTTTGGTTTTTGTTCCTTAACCGCGCTTGCAACAACTGTCTCCTCTCATGATCAGAGTGCATCTATTCAGGTACCATCCTAATTTTTCTTTACCTACCTGTCCCTATTTAATCAACTCAACTAGGTATTTACAGTTTAATTAGTGCTATATCAAATATTATGCGAAGAAATTTAGATGTGTTGGAACAGGTCTATCAGTACAGTGTTTGGTTTACACACTGAGATAGGTGCATATATTGTAATTTGTAACCACACTAGGTAGAAGAGAAGGCAAACTAACATTCTGCGTAGGTTCATACAGTTCTGTGAGGGTCCAGTACACCTAGGCTATGTAGCGGTGCTCAATCACTGGTCCTGTAGTGTCGGCATTGGGAACTCATTATCCCAACCGATGCAGGACTATTTAAATTCTAGTGATTTTTTCTAAGCATGTAGTTTTCTCCAAACAAGGGACTGACCTTCCACATTCAAGAATATGAAGATCACTAAAACTAATGTTTCAAATTTAGTATGAGAAATCTAATCGATACACCGTGTAATGGATGTTTCCTTCATCTCATCAACTTTCAGACAGTGGTGTGCTTTCCTTTTCTGGAAGGGGTTGTTGAGCTGGGTACAACTGATCTGGTAAGTTTTCCCCTCGATTTAAACCATAATATCACTGCTCTGTTATTTGCCAATAATACAAAACGCATTGCCCAAATTGTATCTATTTTTCATGAAGGTCTCAGAAGACCTCAGTCTCATACAACGGATCAGAACTTCTTTCTTGGATATTCTGGACACCAAAGTTCCCAATAATTCTGCAGCTGCATTGAACGCAACAAACGAGGAAGGTGTTGCTTGTGTAGCATTTGATCATAATGCTTGTGATGTTGAATTAACTACAGAAGTGGGGTATGAAGTAATCAATGCGACTTCTCCTAATAGTAGTTCAAATGCATTACATGCCCATCAACCACCAGATGAAACATTCACGGCTAAAAGGATAAATGGCGGCGCTTCTCAAATCCAAAGCCGGCAAGTTATGGATGATGAATTGAGCAACTGTGTCCATAACTCCATGAATTCTAGTGACTGTATATCTCAAACTTTTGCCAATCCCGAGAAGATTGCTTCTGTTCCCAAGGGTGACCATTTTGCACAAGACCTTCAAGAATGCAATAACCTAAAAACGACCTTAGTGGGTCTTCGAAGTGACGATAGGCATTATCAGAGACTTCTTTCTGCCCTTCTAAAAAGCTCGGACCAGTTAATTATGGGGGTGAATTTTCAAAATCTTCATCAGGAATCAAGCTTTTTCAGTTGGAAGAAAGGAGGATCAGTGGGTTGTCAAAGAACAGGAGGAGGAACCCCACAAAAATTATTGAAGAAGGTATTGTTTGAAGTTCCTCGGATGCACATGGATGGGCTACTTGATTCTCAAGAAGAGAACGATTATAAAGACGGAATGAGACCAGAGGTTGATGAAATTGGCATGAACCATGTCTTGTCAGAAAGGAGGAGAAGAGCAAAACTAAATGAAAGGTTTTTAACCCTTAGATCAATGGTCCCTTCAATTACTAAGGTAATTTCTATTTCATTCATGAGAGTTGTTCACTTGCATGTCACTGCTTAAATTAATTATAAGCATAATTACTGCAGGATGACAAAGTTTCCATGCTAGATGATGCGATAGAATACCTTAAAAAGCTTGAGAAAAAGGTAAGAGAGTTGGAAGCTCACAAGGAGCTAATAAGTTTAGAGGCTAGAACTAAAAGAACACCTCAAGATATGGTGGAGAGGACTTCTGATAATTATTGTAACAACAAAACTGATAATGGCAAGAAGCCAATGGTAAACAAGAGGAAGGCTTCTGACATTGATGAGACAGGGCCAGAGCTCAATTCAGATGCTCTAAAAGGAAGTTCCATTAACAATGTTACTATCTGTATGATTGAAAATGAAGCTCTGATTGAAATGAAGTGCCCTTGGAGAAAAGGACTGCTGCTGGAAATTATGGAAGCAGTCAGCAGCCTGCATTTAAATTTTCATTCGATTCAGTCATCAGAAGCTGATGGGTTTCTTTCTCTGACCATTAAATCTAAGGTAAGCACTTGGATATATGCCCTTCTGGTTTTTATATTTTCAACAGAACATGACTAAACTAGTGATGTTCTGTATTTTACCCTCATCTTGGTTCGGCACATATATTTGCTACATCCTAGCATGATCGTTTCTAAAGTGTGATTCCATGAAAGCCTAGAAACCCTATTGGCCTTTTATCTTAAATTGAATATCCTTTTCTGTGCAGTTCACAGGACCAACTGTTGCATCAGCAGAAAGGATAAGAAACACACTCAAAAAAGCGGCTTGGAAGTGTTGAATCTTGTATCTCCCTCAAAAGCCGTGGCGATGTTTGAATTGGTTCCAGCCACTGCCGTGTAACATAGAGTGGTCATTTAGATTGATTGAGTCAGAAGTACAAGGTCTTGGAGATTTTGTAGGAAGCCTTTTAATAAAGGAAAGTATAGTTGTTGGGCATACCATTACTTTCTTAGTGATGTAACATGGACTTCCTCTCCATCCAGTTGGAAATTGGAAAGCTTAGTCGACTAGAATTTATGTAATATACTATTAAGCAGTAACATCTCTAGCCTAACGCAGCTTTGACCAATGACTATATATTTGTAGCTAATCCTTCATTCTAAATTATGTACATTGGGTCACCACTAAAGCAGTAGGGATGGTACTTTTTCTTTCAATTCAAGGAGAAGTCCAATGACAAAGCTCTTCAGAGGGGACTTATTACCTGCACATGTAATATTGACAATGAACCCACCAAGATGATTTGCCTAGAGTATTATGCTGAAGTGAACAATGATTTTGACCTTGTTTCTTTTTCGAATAAAGCTATATTTCTCTCTTTTTTGTTTGCTTTTGGGGATCTCTCCACCAATCTAACCTATTTAAGGTAAAAAGATACATTTTTCGTATGGTTTGTGATATGCATGTAGAAATCAGAGAGTGCATGGAGTCTAAGGTTCTCATCCAGAAAAGAAACAGTCTTATTGGACCAAAAACAGATCTAATTATTTATTCCCTAAGATTGCTTGGTCTTGGTCAAATTAAGTAAGTATTATAATCTTTTTCTGCCTTTTATATCCAAAGTTCGAATCAATAATTTGCTGACTTTTGACAGAGCCATGCCGTAGTCAGAAAAAACAAGCCCTTAGCCGGCCATAACATTATATGAGAACTTGCTTTTTATTTGGTGTCAAGAGATTGTCTCTGGCCAAGTCAATTTAAGATAATTATCTAAACCGTACTGTTTAATCATCTACTATGATTGTGAACGCATACTAACCTCTACCAGATCAATGGCTTGAAACGATAGTTTATCGGCAGGGCGAAGTGCATACAAACCTCTCCCAGATCAATGACTTGAAACTATAGTTTATCGGCAGGGCGAAGTCAAGTGATATCACTTTAATCCAAGCAACTGGATTCTCAAAATTCAGTGGTGCATGCAAAGGCATGCATAAGACTGGGTCTGCAACATTGTTCGCATAATTTAATAGTGCTGAAAAATGGGAGTCTAAGAGCACATTCAACTTCCAAGTATTTTGGTCCTTAACATGACTTTTGTTTATTTTTATTTATTTTGTAAATGAATTTTTTTTCAAATATTTGTCATCTTTTTAATTTTATTATTATCTTTTAATGAAAAAAATTAGTGAAATAAGAAAATATTAATGAGAGAAAGAATAATTTAATTATATTAAATTATATTTTTTTATAATTAAAACTATTTAATAATTTTATTAATTTTTATGTAATTACTTTAAACGATAAATAAAAATAGATAAAAGAAATATTTAATAATATTTTTTGATACATTTTTAAATGTTATGTTTGAATATTAGGTAAATAAAAAAAAAGAGAAAAAAAACCTAAATTTTTGTTTAAATAATATTTTTTTGATCTGAGAGAGATTTTTGAGAAAGAGAGAGAAAAAAATTCGAATGCGGGTACGAATGTTACATCCAATCCGATATTCATTTTATCATTAGTCAGCCTCCGCAAATATTTTTTAATGTGAGAAGGAGGAAAAGGAAGAGGATGGGTTTCATAAACTTTGATGACGCCTCAAAAGAAAACTGAAAACCCATGTCTGAATGGATATGGAAGGGGTACAGGACTATACGCCGAAAATATTGGGCCTGCCAATGCCAATTCCTACAAATACGGGGAGCAGTATAAGGAGCTTTGAGTTTGGGTTACTCTTGAGTGTGATTCTTGGGCTTTGGTTCAGGTTTTGAAATTAATATCTACACACAAGCATAACTCCAGTAACTTAATATCTCATTTACAATATGATTGGATGACGAGTAATGTTGAGAATGGAAAAGGAATGAAATAAAAGAGAATAAATTTTCTTGTTTAAGAGTTTAAAAATATATAAGAGAAAAGAATTTAAGAAAAATTATTGTCCCTCTCTTTTTCTTAAAGACTTAATTTTTCTTCCTCCAAATTTGGGATGGAATGAGAGAATTAAAAATTTTTATAAGTTAAAAATAAATATTTTATATATTTATCCTTTATATTAAATTAAAAAATTATTAAAAAATTAAAATTATAATAATTTTATTCATTCTTTTGTAATTGAATTTTTAAATAAAGATAATACAGTTCCATTTCATTTCCTTGTTAATCTTTCAAATAAAAAAAAGTAATTTTATTTTATTCATTTCTTTTTCTTTGTAATCCATCTACACTTGTTTCGTTTTATTTTGTTAATGAAAAAAACGTATAAATATGGTGTTAAAAATAGTTTTGATGGTAGTGGTTAAATAGCAATTTAATTGTCATGCAAATAATTTCCGCAATGCAATACTTGAATTGATGTATTACACTAAGCAGTATTACTATTGAAAAAAAAAATGGCAAAACTTATGATAAAGAAGTAATTTTTTTCTTGAAATTTCTAAAAATGAAAAATATACCGTATGGGAATATTATTTTTAAAAAAGAAAAACTTGCCCAAAAGTATCAGAAGTTCAAACTTGACAGTTGAAACCCTTCCCCTATCTTCTCCAGAGCCAAAATCCCTCGTCTTTCCCGGTCACTTGCACACTCTACTCTATTCCACTACCAACCATCAGCAACTCTTTCATGGCTTTGACATTTCTCTCTCTTCCACCCTTTCTTTCTCCCAGAACCAATTCCATCACTGCATGTTCCCTACACTTTCCTTTCACCCGATTTCTTCATTCTGCTTCTGCTCCATTTCGAGCTCTCGGCCTTCGAGCTCCCACGGCCATTGGCCCGGACGGTAAGTTTTATCCAAACCCAGCAGACGACGACCCACCAGAGGCCGCAGAGGATTCTGCTCATGGATTTTCCAAATTCCAGCAAATCCAGCACCAAGCCGCGCGTGCCCGAGAGCTCCAGGAACGAGATTTCAAAGAGCACCAGGCAACATACCTCGCCGCCATCGCCGACGTCGAAGATGCTCCCGAAAATCCTTATTCTCTGGATTCGGAAAATTCCGGGGACGATTTGTTCGGTGAAATTGATAAAGCCATCGCCATGAAGCGTAAAGAGTTCGTTAAGCAGGGGCTTCTGGAGCCGAATCCCAGGAAAGAACGGACGATTCCTGACGAGCTTGTTGAGGATGTCAACGAGCTGCAACCGGAGGAAGTGGTTGATTTGGAGGAAATTAACGAACTTCAGGGACTCAGAGCAATTTCCGAGGATTCAGATGAAGAGCGCTCGGTGAAGCTCGGCGGTGAATTCGACGATGACAATCGCGGTTCGTCTTTGAATTCTGCGTTTGAATTGGATTTTGACAGGTACGGAAAAAGTAAGGCTAGAATTGTGGAACCCAAATTCAAAATGACTCTGGCGGAGCTTTTGGACGAGAGCAAGGTGGTGCCTGTGTCTGTGTATGGCAATTTGGAGGCTGAGATAACTGGAATTCAGCATGATTCGAGGCTCGTGAGTGCAGGTGATTTGTTTGTGTGCTGCGTTGGCCGAAAAACGGACGGACATTTGTACTTGAGCGAGGCTGACAAGAGAGGAGCAGTTGCGGTGGTGGCAAGTAAAGAAATAGACATAGAGGAGACTTTGGGTTGTAAGGCACTGGTGATTGTGGAAGATACAAATGCTGTTCTCCCTGCGTTGGCTGCATCCTTTTACAAGTACCCATCCAAAAATATGGCTGTTATTGGGATAACTGGGACGAATGGCAAAACAACCACGACGTATTTGATAAAAAGCATGTATGAAGCAATGGGACTACGAACTGGAATGCTGAGCTCAGTTGCTTCTTATGTGCATGGGGATAATACATTGGATTTGCCAAACACAACCCCAGACTCCGTTTCAGTTCAAAATTTGATGGCAAAGATGCTTCACAATGGAACTGAAGCAGTAGTCATGGAGACTTCTTCTCATGGACTAGCACTTGGAAAGTGTGATGAGGTTGATTTTGATATTGCGGTTTTTACAAATTTGATAGGGGACCATGTGGATTTCCATGGGTCTGAGGAGGCAAATAGAGATGCAAAGGCCAAACTATTCTCGAGAATGGTGGACCCTGAACGGCACAGGAAAGTTGTTAACATTGATGATTCGAATGCACCTTTCTTCATTTCACTGGGGAACCCAGAAGTTCCTGTCGTGACATTTGCGTTGGAGAATAAGAATGCAGATGTTCACCCCTTGAAGTTTGAACTCTCCCTGTTTGAGACACAGGTTTTGGTTAATACACCCAATGGCATAATAGAAATTTCGTCGGGTTTACTTGGAAGACATAATATTTATAACATTCTTGCTGCCGTGGCTGTTGGCATTGCTGTTGGGGCACCTTTAGAGGACATTGTCAGAGGGATTGAAGAGGTTGATGCAGTTCCTGGTAGGTGTGAGCTAATTGATGAGGAGCAAGCATTTGGGGTAATAGTGGACTATGCTCGTACGCCTGATGCCTTGTCTAGATTGCTTGATTTTGTAAGAGAGCTTGGACCTCGCCGGATTATTACTGGTATGTTTGTGTTTCTCTTGCTATGGGATATCTCCTTTTTATTTTTATTTTGGATTACATGCCTGAAATTGAGAAGTTCACAAAGACTTGTATTATTTGACTGAAATCTTCTTTCCTTGTTTTAACTTTTATTTTATATATCACAATTTCTTTTTCTTTTGAAGTTTTCGGTTGTTGTGGTGAGAGCGAACGGGGGAAAAGACCCATGATGACCAAGATAGCAACAGATAAAAGTGATGTGACCATTCTGACGTCTGACAATCCAAAGAATGAAGATCCATGTATGTATTTTGACGATAGATCCTTGTAGGCAATGCATGACATTATTAGCAATAGACTGAACTTGGCTTTCATTTCTTGTGCGCTCTTGATGCTGGTGTTTTCTGAAACATATGCCTGGTTCTGTATACAAATTGAACAAACAAATTTTTTGGTTAAACTTTATCTGCAACATATATAGATTGTTGCATATACCAGATATGAGGACGCTAAACATATTTTTCCCTCTGATTTTTCATGTTTGTTTTTCCTTTTTCCATTGATAACTTTCTCTCTGCAGTCTTGTCTTTCTTTTTGCGAATGATTGTGCATGCTTATACATAATTCCACATTAACTAGCAGAGTGAATGACCTCAGAATCCGAATTTTGAAATGTGAATTTTTACTTTTTGTCCAGTGGATATTTTGGATGATATGTTGGCCGGGGTAGGATGGACGATGCAGGACTACCTGAAATATGGAGAGAATGACTACTATCCACCTCTTCCGAATGGTCACAGGCTTTTTCTACATGACATTAGGAGGGTAGCTGTACGAGCTGCAGTTGCAATGGGAGAGGAGGGTGATGTGGTTGTAAGTTATTGAAGCTCCATTCTGTATTGCACCTTCTAATATAAAAATGCAGTAAGTTGGGATCATGTGGATAACACGTCACTTTTTTGAAAGCATTTTGGTGCTTAATATTGCTTCAAGGGATTTATGGTTCCCATTTTCTGAAATTTTTTAAAAAGATTAAGATTTATAAGAAAGTAATATTTCAATGAAAAGGGGATTTTCTATAACAAAATTGGGAAAAGCTTAGATTTGTGAAATAAGAGATGTACTTTAATGCTCTACATGCATGGCATAGGTTGTTGCTGGTAAAGGCCATGAGACATATCAAATAGAAGGTGATAAGAATGACTTCTTTGATGATCGAGAAGAGTGTCGAGAGGCATTGCAGTATGTTGATGAGCTTCACCAAGCTGGAATAGATACAAGTGAATTTCCGTGGCGGTAAATGTCAAATATCTTCCTCTGTTAATATTTTGTAACTTGGCGAGGCTGGTAACTGGAATTATTGTTCTAAGACGACACCTGGAAAAAAAAAATCAAGGAGAAGAACAGAGCAAAGGAATAAGCATTGTCATCAGTTGCATAGTCAAATAAAATAAAATAAAATAAATCATATGTTTCTGTGTATAATTTCGTTTTGTTACTCTTGCATTTGTTGTCGCAGGTTACCAGAGAGCCACTGATAATGGAGTCTGCTGTGATGAAATACGCAATACTAGTTTCCAGAGTGCAAATTGAGCAAGTTAAGAGAGAAAAGGGCCTTTCTGTGAGTAGAGGGCTGTGTCTTTGCCGGAGCTTGGGAAGCAAACAGGTGGAAAGGGCCCTTCCCCTTCCCCTTCGGTTTGAGCAGCAATGGCGTCCTGAGTGCAGCCGAAAGCTGAAAGTTGCAAGTTGGGCATAGCACAGTACTATCCAACTCTATTTTTCTTTATACAAATATAATCATGTCTTCGGTTTTTAGCTCTCCACTTAATTCTGTCTCCTCGTAATATATTCTTGAAGAGTGATGCTATAGTCCAGGTTCCAACTTAGCAATGCAAAAGTAAATAAATAAAATTCAACATCGCCCACCCAAAAAAAAAAACTGTTTTGATCCTCATTGTCTGATCCTCATTGGCTGGGCTTGGATTTTAATTGTTTCAAAAAGTCTGACAAAATCTTTTTTTTTTTTTGTAGATCGTCTAACAAAATCTTTTGATAAAATGACTTCAAAGCTCAGTTCGCCATGGATGAGTTTATCAAATATATAAGCGTTTTTTAAAAGATTTTTTTTAAAAAAATAAAAGTTCTTTTATGTTTAGGTACAATATTTGATAAATATTTTTTTTAATGTTTGAAAACAGTTTTTTTATTTTTTTTATCTTTTAAAAAAAGGTCTTATTTAAGAAGTACTAAACTCTAGCTCTAAGAAAAAACACAAAATATTCTATTTTTGGTGTCTCAGCATTTTTTATTAAAAACTCATTTAAACATATTAAAATTTAAAAATTATTTTAAAAAAGCTTTTCTTATATAAAAAAAGCACATTTAAACAAGCACAATATCAAGATTGTGTTTGGATATATTTATTTTTTAAAAAAATATTTTTATTTGAAATTTTTTTTTAATATATTTTTAAGTATATTTAGATGTAATTTTTAAAAAAATGAGAAGTTAAAAAAATGTTCATTTATTACTTTTTTAAAAGTTATTGATCTCTTGTTTCTAAAAAAATAGAAATATAAGTTATTTTTAATATAATTTTATGACGAAATATTCTTTATCTTTATAAAAAATTATATTTTATATCTTTTTTAAATAGTTTTTTGAATTACATTTTAAATAACGTAATTTTTAACCAATGTGTCTTAATACCTTAAATTAAATTTTAACTTCAATGATCATACCACTTAAAGGAAGTAAAATAAAATAACATTAATAACATGTTAAGTCTTTTGATATAAAATTAGACATATTTTTATTATTTCTCGTCTTGTTTTTCATGGCATTGTTATTATGAATATTTAAAAATTATACCGTTGCTATTATACTAGTCAATTTAATCATGTCTTATATATTATAACTCATTATATCTTATATTTAAATATTTTTTTCAGTAATTTTGATATAAATAAAGTATTTTTATTTTTTTTTATCTAAATAAACTTAAAATTTTTTCTATTATTTGAAAGTACTTCTTAAATATTATATCTAAATATAAAATTATTTTTTTTAAAAAAATATATTTACTTAAAATAAATATATATATAAATATTTTTTAAGAAATTTATCCAAACAAGTCCCAAGTCTAGTTTATTGTCAATTTTCTAAGCTATTTGCATGGGGACGAAGTTCTACGGATGTGAGAGTAAATTTATCAAATTCTTAAATTAATTTTTTTAATGTGTTTATATAATTTATTTCTACATTAAGTATTTATAATATTTATAAACAAATTAACTAATTTGCCTTTTTTTTTAGGGAGAATAAATTCTAAACTTATTAAGTAATGATTAAAATTCTATAATTTTTCTTTATGAATAACAAACAATATAAAATAGAACAATGTTCTAAAAAAAGTTAAAAATAAAATATGGTATTAGATCTTACCCAAAAAAAAATGGTATTAGAAAATTAAAATATAAACAAAAAGAGTAATGTCTCTTTATTTCAGTCAGAAACATGCATAAATTTGAATTTGACTATTTTAAAATAAAAGATTCACTTTAAAGAGTAAAAATAAAGTGAAAAGTATTAATTATTGATGAAAAATTAAAAAATTAAATTTTAATAACCTCATAATTTATTATACATGTGTATGTATTCTATTATAATTTTAATTATTAATTTTTTAATTAATAATTAATACTTTTTGCTTTACCTTTTAAAGTGAATTTCTCATTTTAAAATAGTTAAATTATATAAATTTTGTATACATATGATATGAAGCATCACATTTTTTAAATCATCAAATTTAACTCTGAATTTTTATAAAGCTACATTATAATTTTTTTGATAAATTTCAATATAATTTAACAGTTTCACACATTAATTTTTATTTATTTAAAAGTTAAAAGTTATATATTTAGCATTTTTTTATTAAATTGTGTAAAATGCAAGGATAGTAGAACTTATACATTTAAAGTTATTTTAGTACGAGAATAAAAATATAATGTGAGTTTTTATACATAAATTTTGTATATAATTTTATATATATAATTTATATATGAAAATTTATTTTTTATTTTTATTTCACATCAAATATATACTTAGATGACATTATATGTTAGACATGAGAGATTTTAGCAAACTATGAGAATAGTTTTATTTAGTAATCTAAATTTTACTTCAAAATAAATTTGACGGAAAAGAAAAAAAAAATCGAAGTATAGAAAATTACTTCTGTAGTCCAAGCCCATATGAGTTTGACAATCCGCGGATATTAAAATAGTGAGTCACTTGATTTGTAAAATTTAATTTGTTTACCTGCTCGTTGAAACTTTGAAATCCGTGACATGCCATGAACCTGTTCACTAATTTTTATATTTTAAAAAGTGACGGCAAAGAAGTGAAGAATCTAGTCACAAATAAAATTAAACTAAAAAAATAAATAATAAATAGATTAAAGGATAATCGAGCAAAGAATTGTTATTTAAAAATTTAACAATTATATATGTCCATTAATTTAATTTAATTGGATAAAAAAAAACAGATTCACATGCTTGGAATTGAATAGAAGCCAGATTATGAGTCATGAATGGCGTGTGGCTTCTGCATAGTAATAATATAATAATAATATGCTTTTCTTTTCTTCTTTTTTTTTTTCTTGTTTGAAATGTTATATCGATCGGAATTTCACTGTGCTGAATCAATGATTTTTCTCGTCCTCTCTCTCGACAGTCAACACCGAGTTGTTAATGGATTCATAAATCTTGTAGTGGGGAGGGGAAGGGGGTGAAGAGTACATAAATGGCTCTGGAGAAGATTTGCTGGATTATTGTTGTTTCTGCTGTGATTCTGTTGCTCCATCATGCTTCTTCTGCCATAGCTGGGGACATAGTTCACGACGACGATTCAACTCCCAAGAAGCCCGGTTGCGAGAACCAGTTCGTTCTGGTATATCCGCTCTACAAAATTTTCTTCTTTTTTATGTTTTCGTTTCTGGGTTTCATGTCTTTTGATCATACGAGGCGAGAATCTGAGGAAAGTTGTTATAATTGATTCGTGAACAATACCTTCGCGAGAAGTAGATTTAGCATGGAGCATCAAAATACGCTTATGCAGTGGGGAGTGAGCTGCCATTTTTCTTTCTAATTTTGAATTGTGGTCAGTGAGACCCAAATTAGCATGGGCCTCCTGCCAATTGAGCTCACGGGGTGCAGTCTGTTGTTTTTGAGCAATTTCTCCTCTCGTTTGCACTTTTCTCCCTCCTGTGTTTCGGGTCTGTCTTATTGCTTATTTTTAGTTTCACTTTCGTTGGCGAAGCAGAGCTTTACTGCATTGACTGCATCAAATGATAGGGTCTAACTTATCCAATTAGACATTTGAGATCAAATGTTAGTTCCTGATTAATTAAGTCTCAAGTTCAAGTGGTGATTATGGAAAAACTTAAATATATCTTGCTTTAATCAGGTCAAAGTGCAAACTTGGGTTAATGGCATAGAGGATGCTGAATTTGTTGGTGTGGGAGCCAGATTTGGCAGAACCATTGTGTCCAAAGAGAAAAATGCTCGGCAAACACGCCTTACTCTCTCAGATCCACGAGATTGTTGCAGTCCACCAAAGAATAAGGTTCTTTCTTCATATATATATGTTCGTTTGTACTTTGGCCACGAATGTAACAAAGTGCTAAATGTTAGTAATACAAATGTGTATATAAACTGTTAGCTTGTGGGAGATGTCATCATGGTGGATCGAGGCAACTGCACATTCACTAAAAAGGCAAAAACTGCGGAAACTGCTAATGCTTCTGCTGTCCTCATCATAAATAACCAAAAAGGTAATTTTTTTTTTCTTTTGTCTCTTTGGCACCTTTTTGGGGGGTTTTATGTTTTGGTGGAGCGGCACATTGGAGGAGGTGCATCATTGGTATGTTGAGTGGCTCATATCTAATAGGTGGACTTTTATTACTCTTTTGATGTCAAATTTGTTTCTGTTGTTTGCAGAACTTTACAAGATGGTTTGTGAACCTGATGAAACAGATCTAAACATACACATACCTGCTGTGATGCTCCCACTGGATGCAGGTACAAGGCTGGAAAAAATGCTGATGAGTACTTCATCTGGTGAGCTTCTTTTTAATTTTCATAATGATATGATGTCTCATTCATATTTTGTGGATTTGCAATAGTTTTCATTTGGTGCTATTAGCTAAGTAATGGTCACAACATCTTTACTGGCACTGCATGTGTACAGATTCTTTAATTGCACTGTAACTTCTATTTCGTTTTTCCTCCCAGGGGGAGTAGGGAGATGGATTCCCAATATTACCTTTAGGGGAGCTTTCTAAAATTTTTTGCCTTTTGCAGTGTCTGTGCAGCTATACTCACCACGTCGACCGGCTGTTGACATAGCAGAAGTATTTCTTTGGTTGATGGCAGTGCTTACCATATTGTGTGCATCTTATTGGTCAGCATGGAGGGCCCGAGAAGCAGCTATTGAACGGGACAAGCTATTAAAGGTCAGTTTTTCAAACTCTTTTGGCATTCCCTCAAGCAAGATTCTCTTTTGTGCTTTTAATTTGTTACTGATCCTACTACTTGCTGTCGAATCTTATTTTTATAGGATGCTTCAGATGAAATCCCAAGCACTAAAGATGCGGGTGTTAGTGGAGTTGTAAACATAAATATGACAGCTGCAGTCCTTTTTGTTGTAGTTGCTTCGTGTTTCCTGTTTATGATTTACAAACTGATGTCGTCGTGGTTCATTGAAGTTTTGGTTGTTCTCTTCTGTATTGGTGGAATAGAGGTATTTAACTTCCATTAAATCACTCTAAAATTCTTAATGAATGCATCTATGTGAAAAAACAAAAAATTCTTATTTGCACATTATAGCCATGTAAAAAAAGGAGCTAACATCTATAACATTGCATGAGTGCACTTTATGTAAACACTTAGATCGCCATCATTGAATTTAAATTCTGTGCATATATTCACTCTTTCCTGCATTTGCCTTGTTATCTTCTTTCAAGTCAACTCTAACCTTGTATTTTCTTGTACCTGCAGGGTTTGCAAACTTGTTTGGTTGCTCTTTTGTCAAGGTGTAATATCTAATCTATAGATTTATTACTTTCCATAAGTTATGTAATTTTGTCTCGGCATCCGACAAGTAACATTGCCATTCATTAGTTTTTGGAAGCAATTCCTGTTTAATTATTTACGAAGCTCAGATTGGATCTTGTGGAGAGTTCACATACATTTTATGACAAGATACTAAACCCCATTGGTATTAGAGACTTACCTGTTTTATTCCATAATCAGCTTGATGCCTTAACCATTTAAAGTAATTATCATGCTTTTTATGTAAATGGAGATTTCATTACTGATTGTTAAATCTCTTAGTTATACATTGACAAAAGCAATTATATAAGCCTGATATTTCTCTCAAAATTATAAGTTGTTCTGGAAAAGCATAATGTGACCTTCTAATATGTGCTTCTTTAAAAACATAATTCTACAGCAGAGTGTACATAAGCGAAACTTGTGGGTGGTTTGAAGGAAGTGAGCTGTAAAGTCAGTGGTAGTCAGAAAAATGACAAAGACTTAGCTTTTATGTCCTATATTTATTTACGGGGGAATGCTGATGGTGCTATCTTCTTTCTCTTTTCAACCTTCTCTTCCTCCATAGCCCTGGGATTTGGTAATTTTCTTCAGTAATTGTAAGATGATTTTACCAAATGAAACCAAATATGGCGTGTTATTTATTAAAGAAGTCTTGCCTTTTATTCTCTTGAAGACATCATTAAAAGGAAAGAAAATGAATTACAGATTTTTGTAATGACATCAGGTCAAATGGACTTTTATGCATCTAACAGAGGATACACACAGCTGACTAAATGGCTGGGCAAAGGGGTTTTCTTGGTGTAATCTGCATTCTTAGTATTGAAGGCTTCATTGAACTTAATTTGATCTTTAACTAATTTTGTGAGGACGGGGGATAATATTAAATATGTGAACAATTATAATGTAGGAACGTTGTTCTAGTTGCTGTATGTTTTAACGACATAAGATGTTGATCTTATTGCATTTTGACAATTACAAACAGTATCTAAATGTTTGAAATGATATATGATCAGGATGCTGTAATACCTTGCTGTACTCTTGAAAATCATATCTAAGAGTGCCCAGTCTCTTGTTTCCTTGCATTTGAGAGAGTAATTTTCAAACCTGAATAATTGAGGATGGATTGTTCTAAAATGTTACGAGTTCACCCTTGCATCCTTTTTTATCCTCTTCTACGGAAGTTGTCAATATGTTCCTCCATCATGTTAGGTTTGTTCAACATGTAGAAGAAACTTATTTTGTTTTCCCATGCAGGTGGTTCAAAAATGCTGGCGAGTCATACATTAAAGTACCTTTCTTTGGAGCTGTCTCGTACCTGACTTTGGCAGTTTCTCCATTCTGCATAACATTTTCCATTCTCTGGGCAGTTTATCGCAATGTCTGCTTTGCCTGGATCGGTCAAGATATTCTTGTAAGGATATTTTTCTCTTCTGTCTTAATTGCTTTTCCCTTCTCATCGGACTTATCATGTAGATACTCAAGGGCAAAGGGAGTTTAGTATAATTTAGTTGTGATTTATATGCATGTAATATGTATCCTGGCATCCATGTGTCTCCACTACATACTAAAAGGAAATTCAATTGCCTGTCAGGACTGTGTCCTTCTGGTGAATACAATGTTCCTTTCATAATATATTTTTAGAAAGGATCATAATCTTTGCAAATACTAGATAAATAATATGAAGTTTCTTTTTAGTATTTATACTTAGCTCAGGAGAAGCTATTAGGCAGTGTCCATTTAATCATCTCTTTCATTGGCTATTTTTACAGGGAATTTCGCTGATAATCACCGTTATACAGATTGTACATATACCAAATCTCAAGGTAGTTATTTGAGCTCACACTATCATTGGGCAGTGGCTTTATCTCTAACATGTGAAATTGTTCTTGAATTCTATTACTTTTCAGTAGTGGCCACTGTATGAAGCATTTGATATTTACTTAATATTTTGACAATTTTTTTGATACATAACATGTTTAATTTGTTCTGTGTATCTGGTGTTGCATTGCTTCTATTTTTGAGTCCTGTATGTGTTGGTCAATACTCGCATCTCTCATTTGTCATGTTAAGAGTCTGTGTTGATATATTTAGGTTATATGAAATGTTCCTTTGTGAAAATTAAGATACTCATGTTATTGAATTTGAGTGTTTCGTGAATTAGGTTGGTACAGTTCTTCTCACTTGTGCCTTAATTTACGACCTCTTTTGGGTGTTTGTCTCAACGAAGTTTTTCAGGGAAAGCGTGATGATTGTGGTTAGTCTTATACTTCATTCTAATTCATGACATTCACTAACATCCTGTGTACTTACTAATTTTAATTTCTTATATTACTCGCTATAGGTAGCCCGAGGAGATAGAAGTGGAGAAGATGGTATCCCAATGTTACTGAAGTTCCCACGCATCTTTGATCCGTGGAGTGGTTACAGCATTATAGGTTTTGGAGACATTCTTTTACCAGGAATGCTGGTAGCATTTTCACTCAGGTTGTATCTCCTCCCTATTTTCCCCATTTGTCCTTTGCATGTTTTAAGTGTGTCTCCCCAAACTTTGTCTTCATTATCACATGCCAAATGCCGTGCTCTGACAAGCAGCACAGCACAAAAGACTTCTTACTGCTCATTTCAATCTTGAAACTGGTCAATTTTGATAGACAACAGTGCCAAATTTTATGGATTGGAATTTTGCTTTAGTGCATTTTCAGAAAACGCTTCCAGAATAAATAACCTGAAAAAGGTAGGAGAGTGAAGGAACTTGAGTTCTTAAAACAGCATTTTCCTACTCCTTCTAGTAAATGGATTATTGTAATTTGCCATGCTTTAAACAAGTGGAAGAGCAAGGCTGTTTCTTGCAGTTTACTTTTTTGGCATGTTTTCAGTTGATGAAAAAGCTTTTTCTGATCAATGGTATGGTCCATTCTTGCAGGTATGATTGGCTAGCAAACAAGAACCTTAAAGCTGGATACTTCGTGTGGGCAATGTTTGCATATGGCTTTGGTGAGAATCAACCAGCAATCACATTTTCTGTTATTGACTTCGATATTTTAAACAACAATGCAAACAAATTATTTCATAAGCATTTTGTTATTATTGACTTGCAAGATGATTGATTGACCCAGCACATACATATGACTTATCTTTTTCCTAATTTTGGTAGGTCTTCTAATTACGTACGTGGCACTAAACTTGATGGATGGGCATGGACAACCAGCACTACTCTACATTGTTCCATTCACCCTCGGTAGTTTTTATGGAAAAACTAATTTGTAACATAGTTTTTTTTATCAAGAATAAAATTGAAATCATCTAGGAAATAGCAAAGCAGCTTAGTAATTATACAGTTAAATGCTCATAGTTTCATGCATCAAAACAGGTACCTTTCTGACATTGGGGCTGAAGCGAGGAGATCTGAAGGTTTTGTGGTCCAGAGGAGAACCAGAAAGACCTTGCCCGCATATCAGACTCCAACACAGTGGAGAATTAAACCGTGAAGGATAATGTCGTTTAAATTTTCAATATATTGGGTGTATGTAATGCATCGCTGATCTTCAGGAATTGGGACCGAAACCAACCTTTCAAAGGCTCCGCCCCCGACTTTTATGAAACCAACCCCCTTTAAACGAAGCAGGGGCTCACATATATAGATATAATCTACGATTACTGTAGAGTTTGTTAGAAAATTTCTAATAGAGATCTCTAATTACAGATTGAGCTATGAACAGCCTGGTTCACTCGAGTTATACTACCAATGGTTGATTACAAAATCAGCTGTATATCATGGTTGGTGTATTGTATTATGAATGGTTTTGTTCCTGCAATTGTAATTCGTGTGTCGTGCTCTTGGTTTATATGTTAAGAGAGAATGAAAAACACACAGAAATTATAGTCTGGATGTTGTTTCTCTTTTCTGGGTAAGATGATCAGGTTAATGGATGTATAAGATGTGAACATCTGCTCAGAGGGGGCTCTTAGTCCCTTTGAAGTCCAGGTGATACACGCAGAACACATTCAGGAAATGCTATGGTTGTGAGCCAAAGCTTGTTACGCAGGGTAGCCCCTATATATATATATATAACAATGCATGTGGACGAAAACTTATGATGGTACTCAATGTAAACCATATGTATCAGTAATATGTGGTCAATTTATTTCGCAACCAAACTAGTAGTTCGAAACTCAGAAGTATTTGGCTGAAGGCCATCCCTTCTGTTTACAAATTCGCCTTGAAATTCATGTTGAAGGAAACTATTAGCATGTTTTTGATGTTTGAGGCAAAAAAAAAATTGCCTGTTACTTGTGTCGTCATATTTGAAAACTATCAAATAAAATTGTTTTTTACTTAAAAATAATATTTTAATAAAAATAAATTTTTTTTGCCTGTGTTAGAGCAAAAGTTATTAAGAAAAATTTTAATATTTTTAATATTTTTTATTAAATTTATGCTTAAACTCATATTTTATTTTATAATTATATATTTAAAAATAATTTTGATTAATACTATCTAAATAATATTTATTTAAATAAAATTAATTTTTTTAAAAAAAATTTGAACGTAAATTATTTTATTTTAAATTTATTTATAATTAAAATTAAATTTATAAAATTAAATTTATTTAAAAGTAAATTTATAAAATATAATTTAAAAACATACTATGCTAGGGTAGCAGACATGGACAAGGCCAAGGTTTTGGCGGTCGAATCTTGAACCTTTCGTCAAACGAAGAGCCAAGGGGTGAGGCGAGGGTTCATCGTTGCTATTCCTTTCTGTTTTTAGCGGAAAAAAGAAAGAGAAATTGTAAAACTTTTTTTTTGTTCTAATTTATTATGGAAATTATTCTGATATTTATTTATTTTTAGAATTTGATATCTTGATTAGTTATTAATATTTATTAATTATTAGTTATATTTTATGAAATCTAAATATTTATTATCAGAATCATTAGTTAATAAATTTTGATAATTGATGAAAAATATTATTTAAAAAAAAAACAAGAAAATACTTTCAGGAGCATCGTTTCATTATTACAAAGCCAACAAAGTTGGCACAGTAGGAGCGGGAGTCAAAGAAAGGGTAGGTAGGGTGGGTGGGGCTTGAGGGGTGCATGCCTGCATGTGAGTGGATGCAACAGCAAGTAGCCAATACCCAATAGGGTATAGGGTGTGAGCTGTACGGCATAACATAGCTGGCTAGTCCTGTCACCCCTACTCTGCTTTCTATATTCAACTTCTGAAAAGCCCTAAAAAGGCCAGGGGGAAGTTGGAGGCTCATCAGATCAAAAAGCATAGGCCCACAATTAAATTGGTAGAATATTAGAGACACCAGAAAAGAAGAGCCCCACATCTTGTATTATTCATGATTCTTCATGAAAGTAAATTAATATATATATATATATAGAAAAGATAAGGATCCCTTAAAATAAATTATAAAAATTAAATCGAATTGATCAGTCAAATCGATCTAATCATAAATTAGATCATAAATTAGTTCAGTTCAATCTTTATAATTGATATGTTAAAAATTAATAATTAAATAGTTAAACAGATCAAACTAACAAAATCAATCACAATTTAAATCAATTTATTTTATCTATTTGATTTGATATTTTTAATTCAAATTAATAAAAATTAAAATTTAAAATTTTCATTTTATATTAAAAATAATTTTATATTATTATTAAAAATTTTATTTATATATATATATATATTATTAACTAATATATATAATAAAATTTTAATATATATAAATATAAATATATATTTAATTATATTTTAATTTAAATTATTAAACTTTAAATAGTACATTAATTAATTCAATGATTAGTTTAATTTTTAAAACCTTATTTAAAAGTATTCAAAATCTAAAAAATCAATGCATGACATGATCACTATTGATGTTATAGAATTCTTATTTTTTAATCTTCTTAATAATTTTTTATAATAAATAAATAATACAATTATTTCTATCTTATTTTTATTTATATAAATAATAATTATTAAAATAATTAACTAATTAATATAAAGTATATTAATTATTACAATTCTTATCAATGCATTAGTGGATTATATAATTTTGTTTGGCCAAACATGCTTAAAAACTAAAAGCAGAGATTCTTCAATACAACACCCTTTGACAGACAAATATTTGTTTGGATTCTTCTTTATTGTCAGCGCGGCAATCAAACAGGGCTTGTGCAATTGTGATGGAATTCGATGAATTTTAGGATTTTTTGTTTTTATTAGAGTGAGATTCTAAATCACGGAGCTAATAGTAACGCTTGATGAGTTATACTATATATATATAAAAAAAATTACACATAATTAAAAATAGAAACATATATTTTCTTGAAATAAAATAAAATAATTTGGTACGATATAATTATGTGATTAATTAATGCAAAAGGTCAGTTTTACATGACATATGATTGTATATATTAAATTTTGTACTGGAACAAGACAAGAGGGACAAGAGTCAAGAGGTCAGGGAGAGGAGATAGGCCAAGTTAAAGTAAAGATGGGTTTGCTTGCGGAGGCACAGCAGTATGTGACTGACTAGAGTTTGATTTGAACGCCAGAAAAGAAAAAGCCGTTGGCCATGTGCTTGGTAGACCCCGTCACTTTCCCAACGGTCACCAAACGGCAATTTCTTCTTGGCCGTCCGCTTTCTTTCGGTGGGTCTCCTATTCCTGTGGCTGTGATTTTCCTACCGTTCAAAATGACTTTTGCGTTTTGCTACTTATGTAAAGTTGAACCTCACTTGTCCAAAAATGACATCATCTCCCGTGTATCACACACCATACCAGACTCAAGTATTTATTTGTTTTTTTTTTTATATATAAAAAGTTTTTTTTTCTATCTTTTAAGCTTTAGGTATATATTATATAATTATATAATATAGGCTCACACAAATAACAGTAAAATATGTGAAAATACATCTTATATGCATAAGTTTATTTATTTAATTTGACACAATACAGAAATTCAATAGCCACTTTTCTTTGGCCACTGTATGTGTATTTATTCAGTGCACGTGACTGCACCAACTTTTCTTTAAAAAGAATCACATGGCTCCAACGCAGCTAATCTAACGGCATAAATATTTCAAACAAATCATTTGGAGACAAAAAGAATAGACAGTAGAATGAGAGAATTTCGTAAACTCCGGTAACATTACACTATATTAATAGCATTTATGGAATAATTTCGCTAAGAAAAGTATTACTTAAAAATTTTATTAATGTGATGTTTAGCATACATAAATAATAATTATATTTTATATTTATTTTATAAAATAAGATATTTTTATATTTTTTATAAAAAAATTTTAAAATGATGATTTTATTCCACACTTCATTATATAAAATCAGAAATTGAACATAAAATTTATTTATTCTTAAAGAGATGACATTCAAATTTTATATTTCATGAAATGAGATAAAATTATTTATCTTAATATACTATTAAAAATTTTATAAAATTACATATATTATTTTTTTTAATAATCAAATATTCTCTTTTTTACATTTCAGTTTATAATTTTTAATTAAATTTTATGTATTTAGTTATTTATTAAATTTGATAATATTTTAATTTATTAATATAATTTTTAATTTTAATATAAATAATTTGTCTTAATTTAAAAATTTATTTATATTTAAAAATAAATATAAGATATTTATTTGATATTATAATATTATTTTTAAAAAATAAAAATAATATTATTAATAACTAAAAACATTTAAATAAAAAAAATTTTATAAAAAATATTTATATTATTTATACCGACTAATATGAGAAAAACAACGTAAAGATACCAACCAGAACCTGTCAACATTCTTCCGCACTTTCTCCAGCACAATCCCTCAATAAGAATGCATTTCTCTTTAAAGTAAATATTATTTAAACTTTTTAACACCCATTGTTTTGTTTTTAAATTCTTGAAAAGGCTCCATCCAAAGCAAAATATTACCGAAGAAGCTCATAGTACAGTTGCAGATTCCTTTGCTAAAAAAAAAGTAGACGTTATTATTATTATTTGGCAGCAAAGCAAAAAATGGACTTTTCCACGTCAAATAATAATAATAATAATAATGGACTTTCCCTTTTTCAGTTTTCAGTTTTCACTATATAATATATATAATGACTAGTCTTCACCTTAACTTCCCAACCACAGGACCTGTTTTGAGTTAGCTGAAAGGAAGAGAGCAGGCAAAAGAGGGAGCTTTGTGAGTGGTGAGTGAGTAAGAAGAGTGAGCATGGAAAGGGAGGAAGATGTTAAGGTTGGAGCAAACAAATTCTCAGAAAGGCAGGCCCTGGGCACAGGAGCCCAGAGTGACAAGGACTACAAGGAGCCACCCCCAGCACCTTTGTTTGAGCCAGGGGAGCTCAAGTCATGGTCGTTTTACAGAGCCGGGATCGCTGAGTTCGTGGCCACCTTCTTGTTCCTCTACATCACCATCTTGACTGTGATGGGTGTCAGCAGGTCACCCAGCAAGTGTTCCTCTGTTGGCATTCAGGGAATTGCTTGGGCTTTTGGTGGTATGATCTTTGCCCTTGTGTATTGCACAGCTGGAATATCAGGTATGCTTCATTCCTTTAATTTCCTTCCCTTTCAATTTTCATCTGCTTTGGCTTTTGCTTCATATTTCAAATTAAAGATTTTTCCTTGGAATTAACCCAGATATTTGTGTTGGTTGCCGCAGGTGGACACATCAATCCAGCTGTGACCTTTGGTCTCTTTTTGGCTAGGAAGCTGTCCCTCACAAGAGCCCTATTCTACATTATCATGCAGTGTCTTGGAGCTATCTGCGGTGCTGGTGTGGTGAAGGGCTTTGAGGGTAATGCTCGGTATGAGATGTACAATGGTGGAGCAAATCGTGTCAATCATGGATACACCAAGGGTGATGGCCTTGGAGCTGAGATTGTTGGCACCTTTGTCCTTGTGTACACTGTCTTCTCTGCCACTGATGCCAAGAGAAACGCTAGAGACTCTCATGTTCCTGTACGTATTCTTTGTTCCGAGATACGTTATCTTAATTTGCTGTTGCAGTGCTTTCCGTTTCGCGTTTGTACTGGTTCAGTTCTGAGCGCTGAGTTTGTATGATATAATTGTAGATTTTGGCCCCTCTTCCCATTGGGTTTTCTGTGTTCTTGGTCCACTTGGCCACTATTCCCATCACAGGAACTGGCATTAACCCAGCTAGGAGTCTCGGTGCTGCCATCATCTTCAACAGAGACCTTGCATGGGATGACCACGTATGTCCTTTGATTTCTTTCTGATTAAGTTGCTTCAAATTTTTGGTTCTGCTTCCATTTATCTAAAACAAAATGACTTATTAGTTTAATTTTATGGCTTACAGTGGATTTTCTGGGTTGGACCTTTCATTGGAGCTGCTCTTGCTGCTGTATATCACCAGATAGTCATCCGAGCAATTCCTTTCAAGACAAGGGGTTAATTCTCATTTTTCATCATCGATCTGTTGCTCGTTTTGTATTATGAACCTGGCTTCTTGTCCATTTTGGCTATTCATGTGGATCTATTTGTTCTAAATTTAATCCATCACGTGTGTAAATTGTGACATAGTTGCCTCTCGTTTGTGAACACTTCGGATGGAGAATTCTTTTAATGCACCCTGTTTATGATACATAGTTACCTCGTGTTTATGATTTTTTTCCTTGATTCCCAAAGCAACCTGTTAAGGTTCAAGGACTGGAAAATGTTTTTAGAACAATCACGGAGCTGTTAATCACGCTCTGATCACACTGTCATGATGTCTTGACCAGTCTTGACCAAGTTATAGGTTAATTTGAATGTTGTCGAAGAACACTTGTTACTCGAATAAGGATAGCTTGTAAGAAAACAAAAGAAAGTATTTTGAGTGAGATTTAAAATCAGGATTTCTTCGAGCAATGCAGATTAGAGAGAAGTGCGCGAAAATACGGGTTTGTAACCCAACAATATCATTTTTTTTACATAAATATCAAAATATATTTATTTAAAATATTCTATTAATTACGTGAATTGCGAAAATTCATGTAGCACGTTATTCATTAATTAAGCCAATCATAATAACACGAATATTACGTAGCAATCCCAATTTATTGTTTTTTTTTTTCTCTTTCCGCTGTTTTTTCCTCCGTCTGTCACGTCCCACAAGCTATCGCTTCGGCTTCTGTCTTAGCACAAGCAATCCAAAGAAATTTAAGATGAACTGTTTTCTTCAAAATGATGCATCATGCAAATGTTTTTACTTGTCATAACGTTATCGGCAGGACAGATAGGGGCTTCTGACGCCACCACCTAGGATGATAAAATACATCGGTGATAGCACCAAACAGTGATAGCACCAAAGTTGGTAATGTACATTTCCTTATAGTGCTAAAAAAATTGTTCTTCACAGGAGCGAGGCTGAATGTTGCATCTCCAAGGGCATACACCCGTAAAATTGAGGATTCTGCACCATCAGTTTGTGGATCCGACGAACGAATGGAAGATGACTTGAGCGCATCCTAGTGCTCAAGCCATCTCATATCAAAACTTTGCCATTTGGCAGCTATATACAGTATCCAAAATTAGTATGACGCTTCAAAGTATATGTCATTGCACTCCATGAACATGCCATCCTTCAAGAATTTGAAAGGGGATTCATATGCGGATCATAAGCCATTTATGCTGCCAAGCATTGGGGCACTGGGCTTAAGATCTAGAGATGGATTTAGCCTTACATGATACCTTAACAGCTGTAGCGATATGCAATCAGCCAAATATGACTTCCCATCATAAAATTATCTTGGGTCTCCCTGGACAGCCCTCCTATTATGGTTTGCAAGAGCATCATGATTGGATTGGGGCACTGGGCTTAAGATCTAGAGATGGATTTAGCCTTACATGATCCCTTAACAGCTGTTGCGATATGCAATCAGCCAAATATGACTTCCCATCATAAAATTATCTTGGGTCTCCCTGGACAGCCCTCCTATTATGGTTTGCAAGAGCATCATGATTGGATGACACTATATCCCTGCATGCATAAGTGGTTTGCAGAATCCCCCGAAATCGATCATGCTTTGGCTCCTGATAGGCAGTGCTTCCATTTGGATAAAAACCATTTTGAGACCTTTGGATCATACCCACTCCTTCATATGAGAATGTTGGTTGCTTTGTTTGATGAAATGGGATTGCACCACTACCACCGGTGACCGGTGTAGACGAGCCAGATGCAGTATTCGGACTAGATATTGGAGAGGGAGACATCCTTCCACTCACATGCGGTGATCTAGAAGGTAAAAGTTGGCTCCTAGTGGGAGAAACAGGACATGAGATGTTCCTTGCACTGAAAACGGGGCAAAAAGAAATTTAGTAGTTTCCTTTGACATCAGAGACAATTTTCTTGCCTTGTATCAAAAAGGCTGACATCAAGGAAAAATTTGACCATTTTTTCTCCATGGCCATGATATAAGTACCATAATTGTCACTTTTCGAAATTATCAAATATTAAAACTTAATTATGAACCTACTTATCTAATATAAGTATTAAAGTGGTGCAGTTTTCTAAGCTTCCACTCAAGTTTCCTTTAAGAAATGAGAACAAGTGAACAATTTAGTACTATGACATTAATAATTTGATTGATACAGCAATCACCAGGACAGGTGAGCACCACAATATTCATATGCGCGTGTATAGCCTCATATTTGCTTTATCTATGCATGTGATCTTTCTTGTGCTAGAGTATGTGCATTTGAGAGAGAGAGACCTTGATCCTGAGCCTGTTCTCAAGCTTCTAGACAGATAGATACCAGCCGCTTCTGAATCTAAGCATAAATTATGTTTTGCAGGTCCAATGGCCTAAAAGAATATTCAAACAACGATAAATACAAACTCAAGCAATCCATGAAAACTCAAACAAAATAAGACACACATACAAAACATGTATCCTTGTGTTTACAATGAATCGACCATCTTACCGTTCCAACAGTTTTTAATCAAATTCGGGCATTCAACTACTTCTATACACTTAAATATAAAATATGCACAACTTCAAAGATAAAAATAATTGCACACGTACAGAGGATGATAGCATGAAAGAAAGCATTGAATATACAAGTGCTCCGCATATTTTTGCACAAATTTTGGCATATAAGAGCATGAACTTCAGAGAAACAGCATCATAAACATTTCGATTGCTTTTACCAGATATCTCACTGCATTTGTAACAGCAGTTGGTACTTCTGAAGGATCAGCAATCAGAATGGGTCTTTCCAGCGTGGCATTTTTAACAAATGGATGCACCAGAAGTTGAGTAGCTGAGGGACGATGCAGTGGATTTCTTTGCAAACAATGCCTGACAAAATCTTTTCCATCTTCTGATAGATGATCTGGAATTGCAGTAAGTTCCTTGCTGTTCCCAATCTTAAACATAGCAGCAACCTAACATGTTGTATACAACAGAAGAAACAAAGTTAAGCAATCAACATTCTAGACAAGCATGTGCTCCCACTAAGAGATTCATATATTTGTATCAGAATGTTCTTGGATTTCAATTGAATATACAACAATATTCACGATGTTCTTTGGTCTGTCTTCAAAATCCACTCACCCCTTCATACTGGCTCCAAGGCGGTTTTGTTGTAGCCATCTCCAAAACGGTGCAGCCGAGGCTCCATATATCAACAGCAAGATTACAGCCATTTGAATTTTTTATAACCTGGAAAATTGAAGCAGTGTCCCAAACAAGAATACTACCTGAAAAGCATCAATAATTAACAAAGAAATCATGCTGACCTCAGGTGCCATCCAGTAAGGACTTCCTTTGAAAGAGAATGGACAAGATTGCCCGCTTATCTGCAATTTGTTCCAGACGGGCAATATTAGAACTTAGAAGCCAGAGCATCATGGTTGAAGCACAGAGAGTATATTTAACTCAAGTTGGATTATCCAATGCCCTAGAAGCACTTCCTTTATTGACAAGAGGATCATAAAAGTTGCACAGCATACACATGAAAATATCTTATAAGTGCTCGTACATGCTTTGCCATCCCAAAATCTGCCAATTTAACCCACCCATTAGGATCCACCAATATGTTTGCTCCTTTAATGTCCCTGAACAAAATCCAGTTCTTAGACCAGGGAAAATTAATTTACCAAAATAATTAAAAGTACAGATGATAGTTGAAACAGAAGTTGTAAGAAGAAATTGATATCATCATCTACAAAACTCACCGATGGACAGTGTTTTTAGCATGTAAATATGTAAGACCTGACAAAATTTGCCGAGTGCAATTACGAATGGCAATTTCACCAAACTGGCCATATTCTTGAAGCAACTTATAGATTGACCCACCAGAGACATACTCCAAGTATATATATAGTTTGTCATCTACCTGTCACAAAGCATTTAACATAATCTGAAGAATCAATTGCTAACAGTTTTTATTAGTGTGACAAGAGGTTCAAGGAATTTCTCCAACAAAAGAAGAAGAAGGACAGTAAAAGCAAGAAGAAATCATGTGTTGACAGAAAATTGTGTTTTCCAAACAGTTTCCTGAAACGTTCTTTCCCCCTTGCATTTTTAGTTTTAAAATTTTAATCATCCTTTTCAATAAAAATACGTCAAGGATCTGAACCAGACAAGGTCTCAGGTCTCAACTATTGGAAATGCCGCAACTAAAATACCCTCGAACAGAACATGTTGCACCCACTTCGCAGAGCTGGAGAATAAAACAACTAAAGATTTATCATATTGCTTCGTTGCCAAGGCTGCCGAGGAAGAGAAGTCCCCATAATTTCTTGTCTCCATTTTCCTATCCTCTCAACCATCCACGCTCCTACGAAGTGAGAAGTTTACCTTTAAAAAAAAAGAGTAGAGAGTTATAATAATTAATGAAAAAATTAATAATTAAAATTATAATAAATTATATATATATATAAAATAAATTATAAAATTATTAAAATTTATTTTATTAATTTTATTAATTTTTTTATCAATTGTTATAATTTTTTTTTTAAAGTCAACCCTTATTTTAGAAAAGTCATATTACTCAGCGTAGAAAATCAGTGCCCATAAGTGAAAGGCCCTTTTTTGAATTACCTAATTTATTTAATATGATCTGCCATTTTTATGCAGAGAGTAATGAGACAGCGAAATTTTTTTTTGTTTTTAAAAAAAGCATGTAAATCCAGAATGAAGAAATGGGAGCATGAAATTGGTACATATAATTGAAGAAAAAAATAATGCTGAAATTGAATGAATACAAAGCTAATAGTGAAATTGAAACAAGAGGATTTGACTTCCGGTGGCGATAAGTTTTATCTTGAATGGGCAGAAGATTTATTATTTTTCTGGCAAATAAATTATTAAAGTGTGTAATTTTTTTGGTCAAATTTAAGTAACTTACTTTTTTCTTTGAAACCTTACTCGCTTTGATAAAAACTTATATGACTTTTAGCATAAAACTTATTTGTATTCTTTTTTTTTTTTCAAAAACAAAAGAAAACTTACGCATTTTGAAATTGTCCTTTCATTTATTTTCAATTAAAATTAAGATAAATAGTTTAATTTTGGTTAAATATTTTATACTATTATAAAATTACATATTAATACGTCATTGAAAATATTTGATTATGATAAAATTATTTAATATGCCAGTTTTTTTTGATAATATAATAATATATAATTAAATAATAAAACAATTATATATATTTTACCTAAGCCTACAGAGTACTGGGCCATCAAGGACACCAGAACTGCACTGCCTCATCTGAGAATCCTTGTTTAATGAGACCGTCGCATGTGGAATCCTGGGCTCGCCGTAAGCCCAAAATTGATCCATTAATTCAACTTGAGCCCAGTTTCTAGATCTATCGAAAAGAAAAAAAGAAGAAAGAACATAAGACTGATGACCAAAAAAAAAAAAAAGAGCATATGACCCAAAACCTGAGACAGATAAAGAATGTTAAATTTACAATTAAATATAAAATGTTGACAAAAAACGATTAAATATAAAATTTAAACTTTCATACTATTAATATGTAAATAAATAATATCACTCATATTTTAAAAAAATTACAGGTAATCTAATAAATTATATACTGAATATGACTATTTTTGTTTGTAGATTATATGAACTTAGTAACTTTAAAAAAAATTGTCATAAAGTGATATCCATGGCAAAAACAAAGAAACACGACGTAATAATATCGTTATTAGATTTGTTTTCAGGGTTAATTGTAATTCGGTGTTAGGAATTATTAGTCTAATCGTACTGTCTTTTGTAATTTACAAAATTAATCTCTTTGTTAGATATAACATTTCGCAATATTCTTTTTGTTTTAATTATGAGTTAACTCTTATAATTTTGAGAAGCATGTGCACAGTAAGTAACTATTTCATAAAAAGACAACTCAATAGTACAATTTATTTGTGTCTATAGGGATATTTATATGCCTTCAACGTTGAGTATATTTTTTTTTTTTTGGGTCTTCCTTCTACGATGAGGTCTAATGATAATTTTCATAAAAGATACATATTATATATGTACTTGTCAAAATTGCAACAGCTATTTTTGTTATTTAAAAGATAAAATTAAATTAAATTAATAGACAATTGTACTTATTATTATAAATAATAAGAGAGTGCATCTAAGCTATCAAATTAAGTTTTTTTTTTCATTTTTCGTTATACTTTTTTAATTACACTATTTCGTCATACATATGTTACGTAGGCATTTAACAAGTGAGTTAGTTCACCTTGTTTATTCAATCACTTTTCATTCACTAAGTAAATATGAGAAAAAGTTTAAGAAAATTATCTTACAAAAACCTCTCAACTTTAATATAATAATTAATTTAATACCTTAATCTTAAATTTTATGAATTGAATGATGAAATTTAATAAGAGAATGTTTCAGCAATAATTATCAATAAAAAATTTTAAACACATATAGATCAAGTGTTTTTTATTTATATTTCAAATTATTTTGATAGGAAAATTTAGATGAGTTTATATTTTTAATATGTTCAGATTTAAATAAAAATCTCCAATAAAATTGAGTTTCTGAATTAGTAACAATGAAAGTTAAGTCAATTAATTTTTTTATCATAAGAAGCTTAGTCCTCAAATAATTAGTTTACTTGAAAATATTCTACAATATGTTAGCTAGGCAGTTAACAAATGAGTTAGTTCAAGTTCCTATCTGAATGACTTTTTATTGGTGCCAATTTTAAATGTGATTTTGTAAAAAGAAAAACTGAGAGATATTTTTCATAAAAGCATCTTTAGATAAAAAAAAAAGTGACAATGAATTATTTTAAATAAATCTTTTTCCTGAATACAAGTTTTATAAAAGAATAAATCATTTTTATGCAAGTTTTTCAAACTCTGACATGTTAATTTCTTTTACATTTTAAAAATTTATAGAAGATTGAGACATATATAAGAAAAAACTATTTAACCCGTATTATCTTTTCTTATCATCTCATCTATTCTTTTATTTTTTATATTTTACTTTATCCACTCAACATCTAAACATACTCTTACAAAATTTGACCATATCAACTTAAAAATAAAATAAACACTAATGAAGATTAGCAATCATAAAATTTTAAAACAATAAATATATAATTAGCATTTCATCAAATTATCATCGGTCGTGATATTTTTATACCTTAGGTCTTATTTTGTACATCTAATAATATAAAGTATAATAATATAAAATAATAAAATAAGACATAATAATATAAAAGAATTGATAAGATCATATCTTATCAAGAGTTTGGTCATTCGTATATAAATAAATTGATTATATATATAATATTTATTATGACAAACTATCCTTTTACATTAAAAACAAAAAATTAAAATCAAAACAAAATAAAACTAGCCTTGTTCGTTGAAGAGACCGATAAAGTCTGGATGCTTCACCGATGGTAGCAAAAACTAATTCGTGCATTTCTGGCTCTAAAACCCACTTCAAGAATTTGTACATTATCAATTCTTCTCTCGTTTTCAGTAATAGACATGGCCTTTTGAGATAAAGCATAAAACTTTGCTTATGAAACCAGTTACTATTGAAAACCCAGATTTGGTGGTTCTACATCACAGATGGATCGAGAATTTGATATATTTGTTAATTTGTATTGTTGTTGCCAGCATCATATCCCACCTGTTCATCTGCGCCTTCGACCCAATAATCCCACCGCCATCAGTTTAGTTAGTTCAGTCTTTTTCGCAGTAGTCATCACCTCTACCGACATTCGCTCCACCACCGGCCGCTCCCCCAGCAGCCACTCCTACCAGTGACCCCTCCTCCAGCTTCTCCACCTCTGACAACACCTTCGCGGCTTCATCAACGAGAAAGACGAAAGATAATAGAGAAGAAGAGTAGGGGTAAAAATGGAAGAGTCCTGTATCGAGTCTTGTCATGTCCTTGCTCACATGATAGAGTTATCAGGTCATAGAAGGATAAATTTTTTTGATCGGATTTGACTATCCTATCAGGTATATATGGCAAACACTCGATAAAGCTTGATAGTATTTAGTTATACTATAAGCAGGTCCTTATGCTACATGCCAAACGCAGCCTTATGTATACACTAGTTATTTTTCTTTTGATTTCCTGATTATATTTTTTATTTATTTTTAGGATTTGTTTGATACGTAATATAATATTTGATAATATAAATTTATATTATATAATTTATTTTTATTGTATGTTTAGTATAGTATTTAATAAGATAAAATTATTTGATTTATCAACTGATATTGATCTGAGTCGAAGAGTTTGAATTTTTTTTAATAAATGTTTGATTATGTATGAAATAAATATTTTTAATAAAGGTCTTCACTTTGACACTTAGTTATATTTTAAAAAATTAATCTCTCATTCAATAAATAAATAAATATTTTAAAAAAAAATCTAATTCACTATTTTTTATTTAATAATTATAAAATAAATTAATTAAATTTTAAATGATTAAATAAAAATATTTTATATTAAATTAAATAAAAATATAATATTTCAATCAAAAGTAAATCTTGCCCTAGAATGCCAAATAGGCCATTTATGCATAAGATAAGACTTAAATATAAATATATATATTTTTTGGTGACTAAATATATATATATATATATATATATGTTGTGCGAGCAGAGTCTGTAGTTTTGGCTTGGTCTATGTTACCTCTCTGTTCTCTGCACTTCATCATCGAAGAAGGTAAAGCTCAAACATCAATTGGTTAAACATTTTTTGTCTGCATCTGATTTTGTGCATCGAGTTTATTCAATCGTTTTTATCTTAATTATTATATTTTTTATTTGTGAAATTTTCAGTCCATAATTTGAATTATCCTCAATTCCATTCCACGTATCCCGAACGAGAATTCACTCTATTTAACTGTGTCAGTATTTCCTCTGATCTAGGGTTTTAAGGTTTCTTTTGGGGTTTTAAACTGGTTTTAACCATCACCCCTCTTTTTGTCGAAATTTGTAGCTCCCATTTAGGGTTTGGGATTTTGACGTCCATGGCACGGTTGGTTCTGCCATCCAAGACTCTCGCTTTTTCGAGGAAGAGTTTATTGGGTCTGAGCGTGATCTCCCCTGCTCCTGTGATTATCCATATCTGAGTTACTTTTTTTATTTTTTTTTTTAATTTGTCTGTCTTTTCTTTTTTTTTTTTTAGAAAAAAAAATTGTCTGTCTCTGCGACGATGCCTGTCCTTGAACGTGTAAATTGTAACTGTTGTTTCGAGAATAATAAAATTTTACAAATTTGTATGAGTAAATTGAGGGTTCACACTTGACACGAGACCTCTGCTATGCTAGCTCACGTATCATTCCTGTTACTGATATTACTTTTCCGGGACTCTCTTTCTTATAGTGACGACTGTATTTGTATTATTGTATGTATGTCAGTTGTTACCAGAATTGATTTTACACACTATCTGCTTCACTGATTCACACTTGTGTTTTTCCTATTTTTGGATGGGATTTTGGCCGTTCAATCACTCATTCCAAACTGAGATGTTAAGAAGGTTCTCAATTTCTTGGAGTTCATGGTTTAGCTCATTGTAAAACCAGACAAAATTGTGTATATTTATGTAGAGCTGAATTTATATTTGAATTTTCTTGTTCACTCTTCTTAGAATGATTTGTATGCATAATAACACTCCAGCCCCAAACAAAATAATGGGACTTGAGTGTGCAAGACTTTCTAAGATTTATTTTTAAATTTTTAATACTTAAAGCTTCTGCGTTATATATATATTTTTTAAAATTTTAATTTAGACTAAAATTTTCACTGTCATGGTATCTAAACCTTTCCAAATTGCACCTCTGATGATTATCATCTTCATCTTTTCAGCTTCAGGTCACTTGCCTTGTTAATTATTTTCAGAATACAGCAAAAAGTAGCATCAGATATAGGCAATTCCTTACTTCAGAGGTTTGTTTCCATTTTCTGAACTTCCATGCATATCACTATGAGGGTTTTTTCTATTTAATTTTTTTTATTTGATGTTGTCATATGATAGTAGTATATCATCCATATATTTGAATTGTTGATATGACTTTTACAGGCAATTCTCCAAAAGAAGTGTTCGTGGCCTTTGTATTCATCACTATCAGTAAGCTATATATTTTATGATGAAACTTCGATCTTTACTGTTTGTCTGGTCACATGTTCAAAGACACTCTATGTTCCTGTATGTCTACACTCTACGGACATATTCAGATTGCACTGTTATGTATAGTCTGCTTGTTTGATTAGCTGATCGTGTACATTCTTTTATTCTGTTCCAGAGGGTTAAGCAAGCGAGCAGGAGGCTAATTTGTTCAGTTGCCACAGAGGATTTACCAAAGCAAGTTGAAGAATCTAAAATGGAGACACCAAGAGAAATATTCTTGAAGAATTACAAAATGCCTGATTACTACTTTGACACTGTATGTTTCAGGAGATATTAGATTGTGTTTGATTCATATTATTGCCAATTTTAAAGTTTTCTTCATTTCTTATGTTCATGTGCTTACAAGGAACTATTACAGGTGGATCTCAAATTTTCCTTGGGAGAGGAGAGGACAATAGTTAGTTCTAAAATTGCTGTGTTTCCTCACATTGAAGGTAACTATTGCGGTTCCTTCTTGATCATGTTTGATTGACAGATGTACGTGCATTGTCAATAACTAAGTAATTTACCTATTCTGTAATTTATCTATTTTGTGGAACAGGTTCTTCTCCCCCACTAGTTTTAGATGGACAAGACTTAAAATTAGTTTCAATTCAGCTCAATGGCAAGGCTCTGAAGGTATAGACACTATTTTGATATACTATGATGGAATTTCTTTGCCATCTTGCGAGTTAAGCAGGCAAGAAATACCATGATTTTAATATATTAAAATATTAACAACATGACTTTGCTTTCAGAACACTTTATGTGCGTGGTTGGAGTATTGTCTAGCACTATTTTAAATATTTCCTCATATGTTCTTGTATAGGAGGAAGATTATCATTTGGAAGCACGCCATCTAACAATCCGATCACCTCCTAGTGGTAAATTTAATCTTGAAATTGTTACTGAGATCTTCCCACAGAAAAACACATCATTAGAGGTAAATGATATTTTCCTTCTTTGTAGAGTCTGTTTCTTCATTGCATATATTACTTCTGCTTCTGCTTTTGTCTCTTCACTTTTGGGTTTGGGAGGGAGGTTGTGCTTACTACAAATTTGATTTCCTGTAGGGGCTTTACAAATCATCTGGGAATTTCTGTACTCAATGTGAAGCTGAAGGCTTCCGAAAAATTACATTTTATCAGGTTGGTATCTTAGAGCAGTTAATATTCTGAGCTGATCTATATTGTTTCTAACAATTAATTTCCACATAAATTAATGGATTCTATTTGCCAACAGGATCGACCTGATATAATGGCAAAATACACAGTTCGCATTGAGGCAGATAAATCACTGTATCCAGTGTTGTTGTCTAATGGAAACTTGATTGAACAAGGTGACTTGGAGGTGAGCTTCTCTTGAAATGCATAGTAGTGAAGACTATTTAGATGGTTACTATACTGTTCTTTGATATTATATATGCTTTACTGCAGGATGGCAACCATTATGCTGTTTGGGAGGACCCCTTCAAGAAACCCTGCTATTTGTTTGCCTTGGTTGCTGGACAATTGCAGAGCAGAGATGACACGTTTGTTACCCGTTCAGGACGGAAGGTGTCCCTTAGGATCTGGACCCCTGTAGATGACCTACCTAAGACTGCACATGCAATGTATTCTCTGAAAGCAGCTATGAAGTGGGATGAAGATGTCAGTTGATTTAATTTCAAATTTATTTGATCAGACTTGTCACTTTGACTGCAAAATATATATTGTTTTGGATTCTGAAGATTTTTGCTATCTTGTCATATGCTTTGGTAACAGGTTTTTGGACTTGAATATGACCTGGATCTCTTCAATGTTGTTGCTGTCCCAGATTTTAACATGTAAGTTTTATCCACCTGATTTTTGTGAAATTTGAATTATATGACCACATATATATAATGTCTTTTTTATATTATGAGATAGCATGAAAAGATCGCGGTAGCGAAAAATAATCTGGTGTACTTGTTTTTGTATTGATCAGGGGAGCCATGGAAAACAAGAGCTTGAATGTACATCTCCTTCTTGTCAGCTTCTCCTGGTTGGTTATCCGTGTTCACCATTCAAAATTTATAATTTCCCCTTGCTTATTTGCAGATCTTCAATTCCAAGCTTGTACTGGCATCTCCAGAAACTGCTTCTGATGCAGATTATGCTGCTATATTGGGAGTTATTGGCCATGAGGTTTGTCACTATCATATATTAGCAAAAGTCATAAATAAATTTCTTTGGGTTTTGTTGATTGTGACTAGAGTTCATTTCTTGTCTATTATGCAGTATTTCCACAACTGGACTGGCAACAGGTGGTGTTGCATACCATAGATCTTGTTATCCTTCCAAACTTAAGGATTGTCTATGCTCTTATTCCCATTCATATCATGTTCTAATACTTTGTCCTACTTGGTTCTATTTCGATTTTGGATTTCTATTTGAGATACAAAAAACCTACTCTTTCACACAGACGCATCTGACACTTGATAACAAGTTTTTGCCGTGGTTTTACTGTTTGTATGTTTATATCTTTCTCTATTACCATGAGTATGTTCGAACTTGAATTAAGCATTGCATTTAATAATGTCAGAGTGACATGTCGCGACTGGTTCCAGCTTAGCCTGAAGGAAGGTCTCACTGTTTTTTCGTGATCAGGCAAAGCCTCTTTACCTTCATTACCATGTTTCATTTGAGACATTAATGGTACTTTTCTTCCATTGAACTTTTATATGTAATTACTTGCATTTATCATTGGCAGGAATTTTCATCTGACATGGGAAGCCGTACTGTAAAGCGTATTGCTGATGTTTCAAGACTTAGAAATTACCAGTTTCCACAGGTTACTTTCCTTTTACTTTTTCCGTTTTTGGTTATTATTTTGCGCAATTTCTAAGTATGATGCTATTGTAACTGATCATGTAATCATTGCTATGATTCATCTTTTTGGCTTCTTTTAACACTGAATTAACATGATGTCTGGATGTATTCTAATGCTTGTATTCTGATTTTCCAGGATGCAGGTCCCATGGCCCATCCTGTGCGACCACACTCTTACATCAAGGTTAGAATTTGGAAATCCCTTCATCTTATGCAGTTGTATCCAAAATTTAAAGGTTTTTTTTATCTTTATGATTGTAAGTTTGTTTTTACTTTTTTTCCTCCTCCTTGACAGATGGACAACTTCTACACAGGCAAGTTTCTTTATTTTTAGAATTTTGATCGAGCAGAGATCATATTTGAAATTTTACTTCATGTTATATGATAATTTCTTGTGCTTTTATCACTGATGTATCTATCTTTCTTGGAACCTTGCTGGATTAAATTCTGATGTGGGCCTATCATCCATGTCAAAATACAGTGACGGTACTGTTTCACATTTTTTTATTGCAACTTTTGACCTCTAGTTTGATACCATATTTTTTTTTTCATTAAGATATCTAATTGTTGGAAATGGTATCTTTACTTTTCTGCAGGTCTACGAAAAGGTTTGACATTTACTACTAAATTTTTCAATCCCTCCCTGTCTGTGTCTGCCTGGCAATTTGTTCTTATGATCCTATGTATCAGGGGGCTGAAGTTGTCAGAATGTACAAAACCTTACTGGGAAGTCAAGGGTTCCGAAAAGTAAGATTGCTTGTTTATCCAATGCCTATTATAATTTTGTTACTTGAGATGTGAAACTGATGAACTTTCGAATTCAACTCATACAAATTCCCTGTATTTCAGGGCATGGATCTTTATTTTAAGAGACATGATGGGCAAGCTGTAACATGTGAAGATTTTTTTGCTGCCATGCGAGATGCAAATGATGCAGATTTTGCAAATTTCTTGCTATGGTTTGTATCTTTGGTTTGAGTTTTCTTCCGGTATTTTTATGCCAATTTAATACTGTTATCAACTAATGCACAGGTACTCTCAAGCTGGGACTCCTCTTGTCAAAGTAAATTCTTCTTACAACCCAGAAGCACATACCTTTTCTTTAAAGATTAGGTATACAAGCTTCATCTTTTTATTTCTCCTTTTTGATTGAGTGGTTTATAGGGACATAGGTTTTGATTTTATTTTTGGACTATTTGTCTTTGAAAATATGTTTGATGGGAGCACTTATGCAGTCAAGAGATTCCACCAACTCCGGGGCAACCAGTTAAGGAACCCATGTTCATTCCTGTGGCAGTTGGTTTGCTTGATTCAACTGGCAAGGACATTCCTATTTCGACTATTTATCATGATGGAACTCTGCAGTCTGTTTCAAGCAATGATCAACCAGTCTACACTACAGTTCTTCGAGTCACCAAGGTTGTTTAAAACTTTTTTCTGACAAGTATTTCTAACTCATGTTTTAAGCTGATCTCTTGAAGTCAGTTGACTTTCTTCAGTGTTCGGGAAAGTTACAATAAATTTCCATTCTCTCTTTCATCATGACATCTGATCCGTCTTGAAGTGATTGTCCTGCCTTTTCATCAATGACTTGTGACACTAACTGTTAAAGATTCCACACCCCCCCCCCCCCCCAAAACCTGGAAACTCTTCTGGGATGGGGATGAGGTTTTGTGGTTTCCATCAATGGAATTTTTTGTGCTATGTAGTAAGATATTATGAATATATTGTGAATTTATGATTATGATAACAGAAATATTCAATTGTTACATATTACAAGGTGTGAGCTTCTATGTCAATATTTGAAGTGAGAAAGAAAGTTGGAAAATTTTTAAACCCTGTTGGCATGTCCCTTCTCATTGTCATCTGAAAGGAAGTTGGGAATTTTTAATCCACCAATATATTCGTGAACACAGATCCCGATAATGACAGGCACTTGTTAAAGTGGATTTTTAAGGTGCAGATCATGGTTGTGGATGGCCTTTTTCTTATTCATATGAATGACTGATAAGTTTATTCTATATGCTGCAGAAAGAAGAAGAGTTTGTGTTCTCTGATATATCTGAGAGGCCTGTTCCATCTTTGTTAAGGGGATACAGTGCTCCTATCCGTCTTGAATCTGATCTCACTAATGGCGAGCTGTTTTTCCTACTGGCTAATGATTCTGATGAATTTAACCGGTTAGTCTTCTTCAGAGTAGCATTGTTCTTTTTTAATTTGATAATGGAAATTTATTTACTGGCTTATTTATATGATTTAGTTGGGAGGCTGGACAAATCTTGGCACGTAAGCTTATGCTCAACTTAGTGGATGATCTGCAACATAACAAACCATTGGTTATGAATTCCAAGTTTGTGGATGGGTTCAAAAGTATACTAAGTGACTCAAGCCTGGACAAAGTATGCTCAGGGCAATTTTTCCTTAAGATTATTCATTTTGTTTACCTGTTTTTTGGTCTTTTCTTGGGGGAGGTTGTATCATGTGAATGCATTGATTGAACTGTATGCTCTTCGATTATCTAGGAATTTGTGGCAAAGGCAATCACTCTACCCGGCGAGGGAGAAAATAATGGACATGATGGAAGTTGCAGATCCTGATGCTGTTCATGCTGTTCGAACTTTCATCAGGAAGCAGCTTGCAAATGAACTGAGAGCAGAGTTCCTCAGCACGGTATGCCTTCTTCTCTGGAACCACTTGGAATTACTAAATGAAATATCTTTTATTCTTCCTTGAATGTATCTCTTCAGTAATGAACGTGATTGTTTGCGTTGTTGCAGGTAAAAAATAATTGGAGCTCAGGAGAATATGTGTTCAATCATCCTGAGATGGCCAGGCGTGCTCTGAAGAATGTTGCTCTTGGTATACCTTTTGTTTTATATAAGCATACATTTACATATTTGGTGATAGCAGTTCATCACTAATTTTTTGTATGTTTTTTGATAGCGTATCTTGCATGCCTTGAGGATCAAGAGTTCACCAACCTTGTGCTGCAAGAGTATAAAACTGCTACAAATATGACTGAGCAGTTTGCGGCTTTGGCAGCCATAGCCCAGAACCCTGGTGAAACTCGTGATGATGTTCTTGCTGACTTTTATGGCAAGTGGCAACATGACTTCTTGGTAAAACTTCCATTCTTTGACATTATATCCATGTGATATGTAAATTCCTATGATGGTTTGGCTAGATCAAATTGCAAATTTGCAATCATTTTGTGAAGCTGGCCATTATCTATAAAGAGCTTCTCCCCTTCTTTCTGGACACCTTCCACAACATAAGCAGCTTTCCAAATTCTTCTTTTATGTTTTAGCTGACTGCTAAATGCGACATCTTATGTTTCTCTCGTCTAAATATGTGCATCTCTTCAGTTTTATTTTAGAAGTGCTCCTACCTATAATTTTATGCTATTACACAGTTGAAGTCTTTTAGAATAATAATTTGTACTTGGCCTTTTCTTTTGTAGGTGGTGAACAAATGGTTTGCTCTTCAAGCAATGTCTGACATTCCTGGTAATGTTGAGAATGTTCGGAAGCTGTTAAACCACCCAGCATTTGACCTGCGTAATCCAAATAAAGTGTACTCTCTCATTGGAGGTTTCTGTGGGTCTCTGGTGAACTTCCATGCAAAGGATGGGTCAGGCTACAAGTTTTTGGGAGAAATTGTGCTGCAACTTGACAAACTTAATCCTCAGGTCTGTTCACATAATCCATCTTTAAATGTATGGACTCTTTATTCATGTTATTGACAGTTACATTATCCTTATGTAGTCTGATATTTTCTTGCTTTCGTGCGATGTAGGTTGCCTCACGAATGGTGTCAGCCTTCTCAAGATGGAGGCGTTATGATGAAAACAGACAAAAACTTGCAAAGGTAACCTTTGGTTACTTGTAAAATTATCATGTCTTGACTTTCTTCTACTGGCTATCTTCTCTTCCTCTTCCTTTTCCTTTCAAAACTTTTCATGTGCCATTAGCCACATTCTTGCGACAAGCGAGAAAGAACTCATCATTATTTTGCCATATTCCATCCTGAAGTACTTTCAGTGATTACGGATGCCTTTCTGTTATTTTGTATGATAGGCAGCTATGTTCTTAAAGAATATTTTATTACAGAATCTTGTTTCTGGCTATGAGCCTTCCTCAAAACATTAGTGGTGTTTTGCAGGCCCAGCTGGAGATCATCATGTCCACTAATGGACTGTCGGAGAATGTGTTTGAGATTGCTTCGAAAAGCTTAGCTGCTTGAAGTGTTTTTGACTGGTATGAAAAACTGTCTAAGCTGTCTTTTTTATACAGTTCTGATGTAATATTGGCGCGCGCAGTCCCCTCCTGAAAGTAACTTTATGCATGTCTTCTCTCGTGGTGGTTGCGTGTATCTGATTTCTTCATTAATTTTCTGAGGATGCATATTATGTTGTGTAATAAAAAGAAAAACTTTACAAGTTTATCTCGCTAATACAATGGTGGTTGGGAGGATAATGGTTTCGTTATGCCATTTTTATTTATGTTTGGTATGTTAGCAATTTGATATGGGAATATGAAATACTTGGTAGTCTATACGTTTTCAACTTTAGAATATAATCTTCATGTTTAGTACGATAATAAAAATTGGATAATTATAACTCTGTTGTGGTAACTGTCTAGTTGACAGTATTGAGAACTAACGAATTATGATTAAATAATCTCAAAGTAGGATAAGATACTATAATATAAATAGGTGGTGACGTAGAAACTCAATGAAAAGTTTAAACAAAATGTGCCGTTTTTTTTTGTGGTCAACAACAAAATGAGCTGTTCAAGAATGTAGGTTTTGGTTGTCTTACATTCTTATATTTCGGCATATGAAATACTTGGTAGTCTATGCGTTTTCAACTTTAGAATATAATATTCATGTTTAGTATGATAATAAAAATTGGATAATTATGTGATAACTTCATTGTGGTAACTGTCTAGTTGACAGTATTGAGAACTATTGAATGATCGTTAAATAATCTCAATGTAGGATAAGATACTATAATCACATAGAAGGCGACGTAGAAACTTTAATGAAAAGTTTTAACAAAATGTGCTGGTTTTTTTGTTTTTTTGTCAACAACAAAATGAGCTGTTCAAGAGTACAGATTTTGGATGTCTGACATTCTTATATTTTGGCATCCAATATCTTTTTCTATTTTGTGAACCTAGGTTCAAGCTCCGGTGAAAATATTTCATTTCCTGTTGATTTTAACTCGTCTAATCGTTAGACAGACATATGCCTAAGTATAGTTTTTTAGATTTTGTTAACGTGTGTTTTTAAGAGACATGTTAAAAAATAAAAATAGTATTTATTATTTTTTAATAATTTAAAATTTTATAATTACTAAAAAATATTAAAGATATTTTAAATTTTAAGAAATTAAATATTTTTCTTTCTTATTTAATAATTTTTATTTTTAATTCTGTAACCGTGTCCTTAAAGTATATGTTAACACAACCCTAGTTATTTTTTTCGCTTCCTAAGGCATTTTACTCATGAGACTGGTTGATCTGGCAATTTGATCTGACGGAAGAAACTGAACAGTTCTTGATTTGGAGCTATCCATCTATCAATAGTTTTTTGTTTTTTTATGGTAAAATCAACTGAATGATCTTCTCTTTTTCTCTCTTTCGCGGCTGGGTTTTATTACCTGTCGGATCCTGCTCAATATATTTGATTCTTCTTTTCTCTATTTTTATCTATTATATAAGAAATTTTTTTAATAATATTTATTATTTTAAAATATTAAAAAAATATTAATTAATTTTTTTAATTTTATCTTTATTTTTAAATAAAAAAATTAGTGAGATAAATAAAATTAATAAAATATTAATAAAATAAAAAAATAACTTATTTATATTTTTTATAATTAAAATTATTTATTAACTTTTTAATTCTTGTAAAAAAAATTTAAATATCAGATTAAAATAATCAGAGGGAGTATTCGTTGTCCACTCATAGGTAAAGTCAAGCTTAAATGAAGGTCGTTATTTCATTGACTTTGTGTGGTCTGTTTGTGTTACGGTCGCATGCACCAACAGATTATTGCTGTTGAATCAGGGTGATAGACTTCCTGTCACAGCCAAACAAACCTACCTACCTACCTACCTACTGTTGTGATTACGAGTAAAGCTTATCTGTATCTTTACAAATAAAAAATTTTATTTATAAATTAAATTGATTCTTGAAATTTATAATTTTAAATATATTTATACATCCAACTTACACGGACTATGTGAATAGAACTTAAGTTATAATTATTGATTAAAAAGTTGTAAGGATATTTTATAATTTATAATTTAAATTTTTATATCTTATAGAATTATAGTGTATATTTAAATTATTAGTTTTTATTAATAATTAAATATTTATACTGTATTAATAATTTAAATGATTAAAAAGATTTAAACAAACACGTCTGAATTACAATATTTAGGCCTTTTCTTGTTTTTTTTACGGATAAGGTCTATAACATGATGTAAAGAAGTGATGGTAGATTAAAATGGTTTGAGTAATATTTAATTTTAAAATTAATTAATTTTCAAAGAGACTTAATCCCATTTGATAGGCTCCTCCAGACTTGGACATGACTGGCTATTAGTTATAGCTCCTACATCTCCCAGTACTGCCCGCCGCAATGATCAATTTCACCAACACTGAATAGTCATTTGAGATAAGCATTGAATTCCCGCAGCACAACACAAGCCGTTGTTGACTAAAAAAAAAAAAAAACAAACCGTTGTTATCTTTAGCAAAAATATATATTCTTTAAATTTAGAGTTATTTATCAATAATTTTTAAATTTTAAAATTAAAATAATTAATATATAAATTATAATAATTATATAAATTAATTTTTTTATTTATTTTAAATAAAAAATTAAAATCAATAGAATATAAATAAAAAATTAATTTACATAATTATTATAATTTAAATATTAATTAGAATAATTTTAAAATTTTAAAAATTATTTATAAATAACTTAAAATTTTAAAAATTTGTATATTTTTTTTTAAAAGAAAAATGTCATACAGCATGAACAACACGTATTGTCTATTTGTAAATGGTCACTCTTTTTGTACTATTTGTTTTTAGTACGTTCAACTTGAAAAATATTTTGATGCTATACCATTTTAATAATATATCGGGAAGTTGCTTATAATATTTGTTAGATTTTTTTATTTTAGTATAAAATTTTTAAAGTACGTAACTTTGACTATTATGTATAAACACAAAAGTTTCTAATTTTGTTTTATATAAAAATTGTGTTTTCTTTTTGATAAAAGAGGTAAAACCAAAAGTTATATACTTTTCATAAAAGTAACGCGATTTTTTTACAAAACCAAAAAAAAGTAACTTAAATGTTGCAAGCTACATATCGATGTATCGTTTTCTTCAAGGGGTAATGTAATAAATTCTTACTTACACTTCCTCTTGAATACAACATTTTGTTTATTAAATAATTTTATTTTTATACTCAGTCAATGATAAAACTTTATCAAATGGTAAGAGTAAATATAGTAGCAGTGATGTAAAACAAGTAAGGGGGGGGGTCTCATTTATTTATGGATATATCTCATTTATTTAATTTTTTTGAACAACTTAAATATTTCACAATCCTTACAAAATATGTGCAACTATATATCATTTCCCTTAGGAATATATATTATCAACATCACTTGCTCAATTTATTTTATTTTATTTTATTTTCATATACACATATGATGAGCCATCTACTTGCAAAAGTAAAGTAGTAACTAAAACTTTTTTTTAGAAATTATTTTCAAGTATTTTTCGTAACACAAATATATTTAGATGCTTTGATTTGATAAACAACATATTTTTATTAATTGAAATTATTCTTTCATTAACCACATATTATAATAACAAAATAATCTCTAATTATTTCCCCATTTTTTCTTATATAAAGTAATTTAAATTTCTAGACTCTTCTTTCTGTTTCTTAATCTGTTGCCACCCATTGTTCTTAGAGTACGAGACTGTTATAGCCTTAAATTAACAAGGAGACATCTGTTTAGCTAACCAAATGGGCATTACGTGCTAATTAATCTTTTGATTTATATATTATCTTACAACTAGATATATGCTAGCTTGCGTCAAGGCCTGAAAAGTCATCTTTCTAACGCTTTGTATGCATTCGCAGAAGTCAAACAGAAAGGGTGGAGTGGTGGAAAGAAAAAGTAGCACAATGCCTTGTTAATTTGATATTTCACTAGTGACTTTGTGGGCAGAGATTTTTGGAATAATTAATATGTATTATTAATTTTTTAAATTTTTAATGAATAGTATATATTTATAATATAATTTATTAAATTATATATATATATATTACTTATTAAATAGAATGTCTGCGCAAGTAATACTTACTAAAAATATGAGTTATTATTGTCTATACAATGATGAAAAGGTGTGCCTAGTAATCCAACAGGTACGATTTTTTAAACCTAGATTATTTACCACCTCGTCAATCTTTTTTTTTTTTTTTGAAATTGTCATCAGTCTAATTGTTCTTTCAGCTGTTCCAGAACTGAAGCAAAAGGGAAACATGACTTTTAGTTTTATTCCTGCACCACTGATTGGAAATGGATTAAAGTTATCTAGCGAAAATCCGGAGGAGAGAGGGTTAAAAGTTTCTTTTGCAGCCAAGATTGAGTTGCTTTTCTCATTTTCATTCTCTTTAGTATACAATGGAACGCATTCACAAAATGCCAATCAACATGTTTCACTTTCATAGCATCACCATATCACAAGGCTAAAGTATAAAATCCCAGTTTTTCCTCGTTCCATAAAAGTCTAGTACTCATCATCTAATCATAGGGAAAAAATTTTGTCCGGAATAAGAGGAGGAAAATAAAAGTAACATCATTTGATCTTCTGCAGCCACTTAGTGATAAAAGAGTTGAAAATTTTTAACGTGAATTGCATTTGCACACAGAGGAATAATAGGAAAAATTACGATTACCTTTTGGGAGGCCAAAACAACATCAATCACAGGTTATGACTTTGTGAACTTTTATTTCCATTGCTTCACAAATGAAAGAAATTCTTAAATAAATACTATTTATTTTAAATATTTTATTTAACACTTAACATGTATTATTAATTTTTTAAAAAATAATATATATTTATAACATAATTTATTAAATTATATATATATATTAATTATTAAATAAAATATTTAAAATAAATAATACTTATTTAAGAATTTTTTTTACAAACCTCGAGCCCACAGTTTCTCAAACAATTCTCATTCCTGAAGTAGGTTTTTTAAGCTAAGCCCTAGAATCTAGATTGACATAGTTTAGTAGGTGGGGTTTTAGTGTTTCGCATTTAACCTCTTTAATTAAGTTCATGATTGTCTTCTGCCCAAGTTTAGGTAAACTATTCGTCGTTCATGTTTCTTTCTCTAGTTCAACTCCGTTTTATCTTCTGTGTTTGTAGTTTTTGTTTATTTTCCTTTGTTTCTCAAGTCATGTTGGCACACATCGTGACAAATGAAAACAAGGCAAAGCACACCAGAAAGTCTGTTATGTTCGTATCTGAAAAGAAAATCTGCTAATTGATATACAAGGGTCATGACACATGGCCACACGAAATTGCCCTAAAAAGTCTAAAAAAGCTGTATTTTTTTTTTTGAGTATCCAGTGGCATGTTTGGCCGGGTTCCAATATCCCTGAGTTGTTTGATGCTAGGCTTTTTTCAAGCATGTAGTTGAACAATAAAGCAAAAATTTCAAACTCAGATAATTAAATAATCAAGAAGAAAAGGGGGAAATGGCTAGGTGATTTCTAATACGGGATATGGAAAGCTAGACACGGATTTAATAATTATTTAGAAAAGGCTTGATAGAGAGAGAGAAAGAAAAAGCACTAGTTTGGGTCCATGGCCTTTTGGGCATGAATTTCAGAGAGAAAATCATTAACATTATCTCATGTACAAAGATATGAATATTAACATTATCTCATATGCATAGATGTGAATCATAATAATAATAATATAAAGTAGAAAAAAACGAGGGTCAGTGAGAGATGGAGCATTCGTGCAAGTTAGCATAAAGTGGGGGCCGGTAAAGGGGAAGAATTTTGGGGGGATGGATGGATGCGGTAGGCCCCAAAGCCTAGTCACCAGTCATTGGGAGTGGGCCCTTGGGCTGGTGTTGCGCACTAAAGCCCTCCAGAAATGGCTGTGCACACGTGCACACTCTTTTGTTTATTCCACAAAAGCCCACTCATTTCCATTATTGGTTTTGTTCGTACTCTCTCTCTCTGTGACTGCCCCTCCCGCGGACCACAATTTACTATTACTAGAAAGATGCAAACGTAAACAACCAGTCCTGTGATCTAATAGGACCAACCTACGCTCTAAGGAGAGGGCACTGTAACAAAATCTTGCATGTTTTTAAAAATAATATATTTTTTTATTTTTATGTAAGTGAATACAAGTTGAATATATAAAAATAATATTAAATTTAATATTATATATTTATTTATTTTATATTTATTTATATAATGTAAAGAAATATTTATTTTAGAATATAGAAGAATTTTTTGGTCAATTAGTTACATCACGACAAAAAGATGAAGTCTCAGGGGTAGTTACGTAAATTCGCGACAGTCATATGATATTATTAACGTTATGAAATATTTTTTTATTAATGAACAAAGCCCGGTAAACCTAGCCTAACCTGCGGGTCTTCCTTTAATCACATGAGGGGCAAGTCATTGCCGTGTTTGACCTCTCGAGCGTTATTCTCTCGCACAAATACACGGGGCTCAGACCAGAGCGGCCAGCACACCGCACCACAGCGCAGAATATACAGAAATTTCCGAGATTTGATTCTCAGTGTTATCTTCTTCCTCTGAACGAATCAAAGTTCTCAACTTTCTTGCTCTGCGAACTACCACGATACGATTTCAAGCTTGTATATTAATATTATACATCTATTCCCCTGTCCTGCTCGTGTCCCTGTTGGGTTCCGCTGGTTAGAAAAATTTTGGCTACTCTTTCTGGCGGGATTTGATCGCTGAAAAGAAAGACCCAGAGATGAGAGGCGCTAATGGGGACGGTGCCAGAGCTGCGAACAACACTTTGGAGACAATAAACGCTGCTGCCGCTGCGATCGCCCCGGCCGAGAACCGCGTTCCTCAACGCCATGTGCAGGTATAATCCCGTAATCAGTTTTAAATCTGTTTTCTTGTCTTCTAACTCTCATAATTCATATTATTTTAAAAAAAAGGATTTTTTTCAGCTTACCAAATTGCTATTGATTTGCTGTTGTCTGAAGATGCGGATAGATTTTTGGTTGATCACCTGTATGATCTCTGGGTTTCTCTTTTTTTTTTCCCTTTTTCTTGGTGAGATTTTTGTTATGTTCTCCATTTCGTTTTGAACGTGCCAGTGTTTGGTTGAATTGATATAATTGATCTCTTTCCCGAAAAGAATAGGCCTTTTCATAAGCTTTTCTTTTTCTAAAGAATGTGTTAGAATTTTTCTGTGCCCAGTCTTTGGCTTCGTTGAAAGGAAGACGTGTACCATCGGAACTCATCAGTTCTCACACTGCTTTTGCTTTTATTTGATATCGGTCATTTTACTTGTTACTATTCATGAAACTTGGACTTGAATTTTGTAAGTCAACTCTGTGGAGGCAGAGTCACTGGAATGAAATTTGCATCATGCCCACTGTTAGTGAAATTAAATTAATAAAGGAAATTGTCATTTGGTGGCCTTTTCTCATTTTTTTAAAATCCTCAATGCGTGATTCGACTAGTAATGTAGACTTCACTGCGTAAGATTTCCAGTTTTAAATAGGATGGTTTCGTAGATATTAGTAATGAGATACAAGGGATATATTGTACAGTTTTATATCATCATTTATTGTTTTTGTGAATTTACTGATCCTTCGTTATTCAAAAATAATCTGATCTTTGAAGATAATGAGCATATCTTTACATCTTCTACCACTGTAAAGATGTTTCCAGGCTCTCAGCCTTGGTCAGATGATTTAGAGTCTCGGTAGATAATCAGATCAATGAATACCAAACTTTTCACTAAGGGAGTAGATACCAAGTGGTAGATTGGATTAGACTCCTCATACTTGTCTGGATCTTTTGCTTACGTAGTCAATTTTCAAAGTGGTGATTTCTATCTTACCATTATAAGTTAATGGCTGATAGTATGTTCCCCCTGCCATGTACGGCACATTCGTTGACTTCTTACTTTCTTCATTCAGCAAGCAATGAGAAACTCTTGCAAGAACGGATGTTCTTTTTCAGCTTACTTGTTATTTTTCTTATTCAATCTTGAGTCTATCAATATTCCAAATTTCCAATTACAGTTATATTCCATGTTGTTTATAACTATCTGTAATTGTTACACCCAGCAAAAAAAATCTGTAATTGTTACTTCTGAGTGCATCAGGGGAACGCATAATGTCTTCTGCGACTGAAACTTATGTCAGTTTCTATTGTTTGCAGAAGAAAAGATGGGGAAGCTGCTTGAGCATATCTCGGTGTTTTGGATATTACAAAAACCGAAAGCGCATTGGGCATGCTGTCCATGTTCCCGAAACGACACCTCCTGGAGCCGATGCTGCTGCAGCTGCAAGTTCAACCCAAGCACCTAGTATTGTATTTCCCTTCGTTGCACCTCCTTCATCTCCTGCATCTTTCCTTCAATCAGAACCTCCTTCGGTTGCACAGTCACCAGTTGGTATAATATCTCTCACTTCTGTGTCGGCCAGCATGTACTCTCCTGGTGGCCCTGCCTCAATTTTTGCCATTGGCCCTTATGCCCACGAAACCCAATTAGTTTCACCACCTGTTTTCTCAGCATTCCCCACTGAACCATCAACTGCTCCCTTCACTCCACCTCCTGAGTCTGTCCACTTGACTACACCTTCTTCACCTGAGGTGCCATTTGCTCAGCTGCTTGACCCCAAAAATAAGAATGTTGAGACCTGTCAGAGGTTCCAAATATCTCAGTATGACTTCCTCTCTTATCAGCTTCATCCTGGGAGCCCAGTTGGTCAACTCATATCACCAAGATCTGGCTTCTCAGCTTCTGGCCCCTCATCTCCTTTTCCTGACTGTGAGTTTACCGCTGGTAGCTCCCACGTCCTTGACTTCCAGACAGCCGACCCTCCCAAGCTTCAAAACTTTGATAAACTGTCCGCTTATGAAAAGCAGAAGTCACATCAAGGTTCTGGATCTCTAACCCCAGATGCTGTAAGACCCACAACTCGAGCTGGGTTTCTTCCAAATCATTGGGTTTCTGAGATCAAAATGTCCCCACATCCAAGCAATAATCGCCTCAATGAGATTAGTGTAAATCATAGGGTCGCATTTGAATTATCTGCCCAAGAAGTATTGAGATGTGTGGAAAACAAGCCAGTGGCATGGACTACAGCCCTGTCAAAATTGAAAAATGATGCAGCAAAGGCAGACAAAGAAGAGAATTCAAGAGAAACTAAGCATGACGACAAATTCCTTGTCACTGAAACTCCCAATGATGCACCACAGAAAACCACTGAGGATGGAGATGTGGCAACAGTTCATCAGAAGGATCAGTCCTTAACCCTTTCTTCTGCTAAAGAATTTAATTTTGATAATGCAGAAGGAGGTGATTCTCATGCGCCCAAAATAGTTGCTGACTGGTGGGCTAACGAGAAAGTTGCAGGGAAGGAGGGAGGGCCCTCCAATAATTGGTCTTTCTTCCCAATGATTCAACCAGGTGTCAGCTAACCAACAAGAGCTCACTTAGTTTAGCGGCTTCTTGTTCACAGAGACTTGCTGGAATTTGTTTGGCATGGGTTTCTAATTTTATGCCATTGCTTCTCAGCAGCCAACACTATCCCTGCTAAATTGAATCATAGGCAATTCCAAACTTTACACTGGGACTTCTAACACATTGAGTGATGGGGATCTTTTTTGAACTTGCTGGCCCCAAAAATCGTGGTAAGTTTTGTAGAGACTAGCATTTACATTTTGCAAGTTCTTTTAGAAATGGCTATACACTTTTATAGCATATGCACCCTTTATCCTTTTCACGTGTAATATAATTGACAGTGAGACGGTGATTATAAATAACCAATGATTATGATGATTTTGACTATGAACACACACGTGGATGTGGTTATCTTTGCCCTTTGCATTGACTGTCATTGTAGGCCTGGGACTGCAGTGCTTGGAATGAGTTGCAGAGCTTACAGGAGGAGGAAGAAACCTTGTATGGCACTTGTGTCATTCACCCAATGGTGGCAACCGCAGCAATGTTCTTAGATTTCACTATAGTAATTTCCTTCAAAACTCAATTTTGCCAAAGTTCAATATGTAGCCGATAGAACCACTGATAGAAGACAGGTATCCTCAACCTGCTCTCAATTTGAGCTGAGCCAGTTGGAGGAGCAAGAGGAGGATAAACATTTGTGTGTGTGTTTTTTTTTAATAAGAAGGGGGGACTTTTTTATATAAATATAATAAAAAAAATTTATTTACCGTTTTTCACTTTTCTAAGATTATTTATCAAAATGTAAATATGATAAAGTTAAAAGTCGCCCTAAGTAGAGGTATCAAAATGGGTTAAATTTGATGGGTCAGTCTGAATAGTCCAATAAATAAGTTGAGTTGAGTTGACAAAATATACATTTTTTGTAATTTTAGCTCGGTCTTGTCCAATCTGATTTTAGAGTGGTCTAAAACGAGTTAGTTCAATGGTTTAAAATTAATTTTTTTTATTTTTTTATTATAAAAATAATATTTTTAAAATATTAATTATATTTTAATTTAATAATTTAAATGATAGTATAACTAATCATTCAAATAAATATATCATGCTTACATTATAATTTTATTAATTATTAATTATTATGTTATGATTTTATATTAATTGTTAATTACTAGTGTTTATATTTTATAATAATATAATTATATGCCTTTAAAAAAGAAAAAAGAATTAATTAAATAGTATATATAAAATAATTAATTAATTTTAATTATTTTCATAAATAATGTAAAAAAAGAATAAATTTCATCTAACAAAATAAATTTGAGCCAATAGACTGGTCCGACTCAATTGGAAAATTCAATAGCTTAGAGTGGGCCAGACTTGTCAGCCCTAACCTTGAGCTGGGGTGACTTTTAACTTACACAAAATATTTTTTTTTAAAACTAATTGAAAAGTAATCAGGGTGACTTTTTAATATGGTTAATTTTTTGTTTTTTAAAGTATAGTCAAGGTAACTTTTCAACATAGTTAAATTTTTTCTTTTTAAATTATAATTGGTCCCAAATAAATAGTTGAAGTTTTTTAAAAAACTCAGAGCGACTTTTGATCTTTTAGTATATTTTGATAAATAATTTCACAAGAGCAAAAAATGGTAAATAATTTTTTTTTTGCTATATTTATATAAAAAGCCGAAGAAGAGGGTAACTAGTTAAACGAAAAAATGAATGTAGACCACTAACGGACAAAAGTCTGGCAGTACAAGAATGGCAGAATTTTACGTTCTCAGAGTTTACTAATAGATAGTGCCTGGCGAAGGTCAAGAACAAAACGCCATAGCTTTATTCGTGTTAAAAGGCCCAAAACGTACCACTACAACCTCACTGCAGTCGGCTTGACTGCAGGGCTCTTTATATCAACAACTGCAGTTCCAGCCCAGCCCGACCATTGTGAATTGTCGGTAGCGTTCCCAGCTTTTCATCGCGCGCTAGCATTGCGTTTAATTAAAATCATCCAGACAAAGCAGGGCGGTTCTTGTTTCGCTTGTTCCACCGTCCCTGTAGTTTGTCCTAACTCTTCCTATATAATCTATAATCTGTCTAATAATTTTTTTAATTATTAAATAAATAAAGTATTAAATACATATTAATAAATATTTTTATGTTTTTATTTAATATTTTTTATTAAATAATTCTTTAGGATAATATAATGTTATTTTAATTTTATTGAGAATTTAACTTTTAAAATAAAAAATGTGTTTTAAATGATAAAGTACAATATTTATAATCATTAATTAAAAAGTAACGGCTTAAAATGTGATAAAATACAAGTATAAAGATAACAAAATATAAATGCATTAAATTTTTTTTTAATGTTTTAATCAATTACTATTTACTCATCCTTATTGTCTAAAAAGTACTTTGTACTTTAAAAGATTCAAATCAGTTTGTTGGTATACCTCTCTTTCACCATTAAGTTTTATATCTAAATTCATTCAATCTTTATATAATGATTAATAAGACAAGACTTTCATTTTTTTTAATGTAAGAAATTTTTATATTATTATTTAATTATAAATTATCATATCATTAAAAAAATTTAGTCACTTAAATAAGATTTAACATGCTTACTTTATTAAATAAATTTTTATAAATAAATGTTATCAATTCAATTAATTAATTGAAAGTTCTAATGAGATTGATAAGTTTATAAAATTTTATAAAATTTAAAAATTAATTAATATTTACATATAATATACTTTTAAAATATGAATAAATATTAATTATTATTTAATATTTAATGTCATAAATTTAATTTTAATCATAAATTAAGTTGAGTGAAATAATTTATATTTTAAAAAATATATTTAATTTAAATATAAAAAATAATTATTTTAAATTAAACAAATTTTTAAAATTAAAATCATATTTAAAAATAATATAATTATTTAAAAAATAAATAAAAATTTATTTATACTTTTAAAAACTTATATTTAAATGAGACAAATTCTCATCTAAAATCATTTTAATTATACCAACTACACGAATACAGAGCTGGGCACCAATTCTGACTGCCAACTAACTTTTCAAAAAATTAAAAAAATTAAAAAAAAGCAATTAGAAAAGGACAAGAGAAAAATACTTGCCGTATTGGCCTGTATATAAAGTATAAACAGCAGGTCACAGTGGCTGAGGTGTCACCTGTTACTCCACCAAAAATATCTGGTCCATTTTGGACGGCAACTAAAACACCAAAGAAAAAGGCGTCAGTTGCAGCACACGTTGGCAACGAGGCTTTACCAACTACGAACTTTTATACCCCACACCAACCCATCTTGGTTGACCACAATCAGAATCCAGACTTTTGCATTTTCACCTTCTAGAACCTCAGATCGGACACTTCTCGTCCGGATGACGCCAACTATGACGACTATGAACTTTTCCCGTCTTCCCTCGATCATGTCACCATCGTATCGAAGCACCCTTCTTTCCCCCAGTGGTTTTTCATTTCCAGGCCTAAGGCTGAGGCTGAGGCTGAGGCTGAGGGAAAGAGCGCTAAAATCAAAATGCCACCTTCTGCAGGTTCTTATCCTAATGGGTTTCTCCAGGTTCAAACCAGAACAGACCCTAATATAGTCTCCGTTGATGTGGGTGGCCAACTCTTTCAAACCACCAAGCAGACACTCGCTTCCGCCGGCCACAAGTCCTTCTTCTCCAGAATCGCTGACTCTGTCTCTGCGTCTCCCCTCTGTACCCCGTTTATCGACAGGGACCCCGACTTGTTCTCTCTCTTCCTCTCCCTCCTGAGAACGGGTAATCTTCCCTCCAAGGCCAAAGCTTTCGATCTGCAAGACCTGATTTTGGAGTCTCAATTCTATGGCATCGAAAACCTTCTCATGAATTCGCTGTCCAGCCCATCTCAATTCGAAGCCTTCAACCTTGACAAGTCCCTGATTTTACCTCTCAATGGACAAGATTCGCCCTCTGCAATCGCGACCACGGGCTACGGTTCACTTCACGTCGCGCACGGGAGCAAGATAACGTCGTTCGATTGGTCCCTGCGCCGCAAGTCGACGATTCTGACCCCCTTCACCGCCGTCGATTCTCTGCTGGCCCTCTCGCCGTCCGTGGCCGCCGCGGGCGCCAACGACTTTTCGGGGTTGCAGATTCTCGATTTGGAAAAGGGGAATGTTAGAGAGACCCTGAGTTGGGAGAACGTGACCAGGTCTGGTTCCACAGTCCAAGCGATTGGATCCTCGCCGGAGTATCTGTTTGCTAGTTTTGAATCGGGTCGGCGCAATTCGAACTCAATCATGGTGTACGATTTACAGAGCTTAAGCCGTGTTGTAGAGATTGGTCACAATGAGATTTATGGTGCTGAGATCGATTCCGCAATCCCAGCGACGAAGTTGAAATGGGTGTCGGGCTATAATTTGCTAATGGCATCTGGGTCACACAGTGGTCCTTCGGGAGTGTCGGGTAACATAAGATTATGGGACGTGCGGTCTGGAAATGTTGTTTGGGAAGTGACAGAGAAGATAGACTGTTTTGCTGATGTCGCAGTTTCGGATTCCATGTCGGTCATCTTCAAGGTTGGCGTGAACTCGGGTGAGGCCTTCTTCGTGGATTTGCGCAATCTAAGTGCTGAAAATTCTTGGATTTGTCTAGGGGACAGAAGAAAAGTGCTCAACGGGAAGAAGGAAGGCATTGGTTGCAAGATAGAAAGTCAAGGAAATCAAGTGTTCTGCACCAAGGGAGGGGATGTAGAGCTGTGGTCAGAGGTTATAATGGGCTCTAAAAATAGTAGACAAGGTCGGTTGGAGGACAGGATCTTCAAGAAGAACTTGATGGGAAGAGTAAAGGACATGGGTGGCCCTAGGATTACCTCTTTGGCCTTTGGAGGGAACAAAATGTTCTTGACTAGGAAGGATCAGCAATATGTTGAGGTTTGGCAGAGTTCTGGAAGGGAACTTTGATGCCAAACGGCTTAGTAAAGTAGATTGGCGTCATGTTCCCCTCCCCCCCCAAAAAAAGGTAAATTAGTGTCATCTCTCATAGCGTTTGTTATTGTTTTTTCTTCTGGATAGTTCCTGTAAATGACCTTGTGCATAGTTTTGGTTTTGGCCACTATGGTCACAATTGTTTTTATGTGATATTTATGTCATCCAGTAAAATGTGGATGATTAGTTTTGTGAGACTAATCAAGCACCGATTTCATCTTATTGCTGAAGTTGACTGTTCACGATTAGGTTATTGGGGTATACTTTTAACCAACATAGACTTAATTCTTTAAAGGTAGAGTACTGATGGTATATTATAAAGACGCTGTGATATTTAAGTAAATAAAAAATTAGGATGATATTGTATAAATAATGTATAATACTTGAAGAAGTAACTCTTATTTATCCTGGATGAGAAATCACTTTTTTTGAGTGGGAATAGTAAATATTAGAGTATGCAGACATGAATAAGTATTAACGGATTGACTTGATATGGACTGATGAGTAAACTTTATTATTTTGCCCAATATTATATACATTACACTCACCTCAGTTTTATAGATAAGAAAATGCGCAATCTTGTGTTTCTGTTACTGAAGCCATGAAATATTGTTTTTTCGTCAAGCTTAGTTGATCAAAATGTAGTGTTCCCCACAATGTGGGAATGCAGCCATGATGTCAATTGTCAAAGGTGCTAAGGTGGGGCGCACAAGGGTCACATAGAGTGAGTTGCTCACCATTTTTGTCTTTGTTTTTTTAATTCTGGAACTTTATAATATATTTGAACAAGTGATTGAAAAAAAAATTTTATTTAAGTAAATATTTTTTACTTAAAAATTTATTAAAATAAATAAAATAAAAATTATTATATGACATTTCAATATTTTTGACTTATTTTATAAATATTTTAAAACTTCCTAATTTAAACATAAAAAAAATCTGCCCTCCACTTTTTTTTAATATTTTCTTCCGTCCAAATATATAAAGCTCTCAGGTATAAGATCCGTGGGTCAAACCGTCAAAAGAGACTCCTGTCCTGAAAAAATTTTGTTAGAAAAAAAAAAAGACCTCAAGGAAATTTTACTATTGATTTCTGATGAATCTGTTTAAAAAAAAAAAAAGACATAATGAACAACATACAAAATTATGGGTCGTTTCAAACGCACGTTAAAAAGAAGCAGTCCTTTTTCTGTTGAGCGAAAAAATGTGTTGAACAACGTGAAGGCCTAGTGTTGCAGAGAAGTCGAAATATGTTTATCTTAGCTATTTTATTGTGTTTTTAATTTTTTAAAAAGTATTATGTATTTATAATATAATTTATTAAATTATATATATATTAATTATTAAATAAAATATTTAAAAAAATAATAATTACTCACAAATTTCTTGACATACTTTATCTATAAAAGTGTAATTTAATAGCGACGAAAGTGTCAACGGAATAAGTTTACCTAAAATGATAAATATTCGATATCGTAAGATAACATTTTATAGAAAGGGACAAGTCAGTAAATACACAAAAGGTATGTGAAGACCTTGTAAGAAAAAAAAAACACAAGCTTAATAAAAAAAATTAAATAAAAAAGAAAAAATAAAATAATAGAGAAATTTATTATATAGGGAGACTCAAAAATCATTCATGATAATAATGAAATGATTTCTTAGATAAGAGTATTCATTTGAAAAAAAAAGTAAAACTTTATTTTAGCCATTTAAAAATATAAATTTCATCATTTTTTACTTCTAAATAATTTTATTATTAACGTAATCTTTAAATTTAGAAAGTGATATCGTTTTGATTTTTTAAAAATTAATTTTAATTTAGTCATTCAATAATTAAAAAATATTATTTATTTATTTTATTAATTATATAAAATTATCATTAATTTAGTCTTTTAATTATTAAAATTTTATTAATTTAGTCCTTATTCTTATACAGAATGACAATTTTGATTACATTTTCTAAATTTATGAATTAAATTGATAAAAAATTTTTTTAAATGATTAAAAGTAATGACATTTATATATCTAGAGGACAAAAAATAGTTTACTCTTGACAAAAAAATGTATCATCTATCAATTATTCACATATGCATACAATTATAAAAAAAAAATATTTATCGCTAGGAAAACAAAAGTAGATGAAAAATTGAATTCACTTATGAAACTCAAAAAGCTTAAATAAAACAATAAAATGTATAAAGTAAAGGGACTAAAATGAATTCTCATCAAAATTGGATGAATTGAAAGTGTATCTTTCTCAACCAACTTTTAAATACAAGTTACAATAGTTAAGTGGGTGTTCCATTTAGTAAAGTAATTATTAAATAAATGAAGGAGCTCTTCTTTTGGATTAGCAAACAAAGGAATATTTTAATAATGATAATGCAGGCCCATAGTATTTCTTCCATTTACTTTTATTTATCATTTAAAGTTTTTATACAAAAACTAGGAGAGTTATTAAATAGTCTTAATTATAAATAAATATAATTTAAAATAATTAAATTATTGTTTCTTTCATTTTAATAATATTTTTTTAAATTTTACTTATTTTACTTATTTTTTTTCTATTAAAAGATAAAAATAAAATTTAAAAAATTAATTAATATTTTTTTAATATTCTTCAATAATAAATATTGTTAAATAAAAAAAATTATACAATATATAAAAATAAAAGGACGAAGGATGTCATTATGGGTGTAGTTTCTAAGCTTGGCCGACGTGGAGTCTCTATATTACTTTGGGTCCGCAAAGCATTAGCTCTCATGTACTCTGCAAGCTGTGTCTCAGAGTCAGAGGGTCCAATAATGATAATGTATGTCTGAAGCTACAAATTCGAAGTTGTTGAGAAACTTAAAACATGTAATGTAACGCGAATCACACTATTGACTTCGGGATTGATGTTGTTTGGTCCATCCTCGGCGATGGAACTACTATGGTTTGAGGTCTGATTGGGTCGGAGATATAGAAATGCTACCTGATTATGCCGTTCGGCCTAATAATAAGCTAAACGCTTCCACCTCTCAATGAAGAAATATCTTCAACTCTGCTGCTTTTGGTTGTTAAGTGCCTTTCCCAACTCAATGTGAACCCAAGACCATCAATCTCGGCATCCAATCAATGCTTGCATTATTAAGCAGAATAATTCATCCAACTCGGTGATTTTAATTGATGTTTCTTTTTTTTTTGATTGGTCGTGATTTTAATTGATTGTCTAAGCAAAAAAGGCATTGAATAGCTAGCTAGTGATAGCTAATTTATCGGTAATCGATGTTGAATATTAATTAATTAGTACAGGTACTTTTGACATGATTAAACATATTCATCATATATATTATATATACTTTCTACACTTTCAGTTTCGGGACACAAACGAACAAATAATCTAGTATAGATATGACAACGGCCATAAAGACCGGATGGAACGCAAAGCCTTCCGTTCGTTTTGCTAAGCAGAAATGGAAATTTTATTTTAGGGAATAGAATATTCATATTTATTAGCAAAAATAAGTATAGAATAAAATTAATATTTTATATTTTATTTTATAAAATTATGAATGAATGAAGTGTAGAATCTATTTATTCTATATATAAAATAAATTAAATAATTTAATTTTGTCATGTATTATTTTAACTATATCATTTTACATTTTTATTTTAATATTTAACTCCAATAATAATATTCATGTGATAAACAATCATTATGCAGATTTTGAATGTTGTAATGTATTTATTATAATAATTAATAGGTCATGCTTTTAAATTTAAAAAAAGAAAAAATTTATCAACCAAATTTTTTAAAATTCTTTATTTCTTTTTTTTATTATTATTGTATTTCTTTTTTTTATTTCATAATATTTTTTCTCACTTTTTATTTTTTATGAATTAAATTTAAAATCTCAATTCTTTTTATATTAGTATGAATTAATCAATAATTATTATTAAACTTTTTGAATAAAGATAAATACTAAATATTAACAAATATTAAAATAAGCCTAAAATAACTAAATAAGTAATGAATATATAATTTTTAATTATATAAAATTGAAAAGGACAATAATTCATTAAACATCTAAAATTATTATAAGTAATTTTTTTTGTTTTTAATTAATTATTATATTATAATTTTTAAATAATATATCATTATTTTTTTATTTTTTTAAAATTTCTCGTGCATTGTACTGGTGTTATACTAGTTCTCTTTAAGAGAGATAATACTAAGATTTGAAGCTCCATGGACTATTTTCTCAATATACCCTCAATGACAATTACTATTCTCATTAAATTTAATCTACTTAAACCTTATAAATAATATAAGGTAATATCACTTAAAAAATGTAAATAAAATGCAAGATGATTAAAAATTTAAGAGAAAACAGCATATGCACTCTCTTAACTTTAAATCATTTGTAAATAAATTTTAAAATTTATAATCATCTTAATTAATATTTAAAATATAATAATTATACAGATGAACTTTTTAATTTATTTTTTATTTATTTTAAATTGAATTAATAAAGTTAAAATAAATAGAAGTTGAACGAAATGATTGATTTAAACGAGGGTTTCGTTCATATGACGCATACTATATTTTTATTATTTTATCAGAGTCAAGCTATTCTGGAGCATATATGGAATGGAATGTATAGATTTGTACTGTGATTTATCATGATGGGTGCCTTCACAAGTACCGCAGCAACTATTTGGTGCTGTGCTGCCGATAAAGTATTACAGCCTGTATAGTTTTCTAATTTGGGTCTCTACGGCACTAGCAGCTCTCAGGGTGTTCGTCATGATAAATCACATTCACAACCAATTTTATACTTGGAATTGTATATGCTTGCTTTTATTTTGGCATCTATATATTCTCCTATATTTATACTATAGAATTCAAGAAGACAGAGTGATAAGGTTGCACATGTGTTATACTTGGTACGAAGTCAATGCACATTGCATTGCATTTAATTTTTACCTCTCAGAAGTACTGTGGATTTTTCTTTTTTATGGTTGGTCTTTATATTTTTAGATGTGTGTGATGAATCCATCTTGAATAAAGAAAGAAAAGCACAATCAGAACGATTTTGAAAATTTTCAGAACAAACCAGTACACACGTGCATGTTGTCCTGAAGCATGGTTTTATAATACTATACATTAACTTAAATAAAATAATTAAGATAATATAGATTAAGGAAATAAAATAATTAACCTCAACTCAATGCAAAACTTGAGCGTATGTGTAAACAGATCAAAATTAACCACGGAAGGCACAAGTAAACTTACCATAATAGATGCTTAGTTACCTCAAGAAAGCAATGCATAGACATATTTTTTTTGGCCACCATGCATTGACCTCAGAAAGCCGGGTTTTATGAACGATCGAGGTAGTATTTTGAAAAACACGACTCTATGCTCATGCTCCCTCCTTGGTGTATCTTTTGGTGGGCTTTCTTCCTTTTTTGAGAACTTTTTGCGGGCTACTGTATATTCGTTTTAGGGCCTTTTTAAGCCTAGTTTGCTACAGTTAGTAGTCAGTAGCACATACCCACAAAAAAAACCAGCGGACTGTATATGGTAACAACAATATATATATATATACACACACATTAACCGTAACGTTTAGTACGTAATAATAATAATTTTATTTTATATTTATTTTAAAAAATAAAATATTTTTATATTTGTTTATAAAAAAAAGTTATGAAATGGTATCCGATTTCATAAAATTAAGAATGGAACATGGAATCTACTCCTTCCTACGAAGGTATACTTGAGATTCTATACTTTATAAAATAAGGTTAGAATTATTTATTCTTAATATACCTTTAAAAATTTTATATAATTACACTTATTATCTTTCTTTTTTTGTAATAAAATATTATTTTTCTTGATATTTTTCAGTTTATAATGTAATTTTTTTATGGTCAAATTTTATATATTTAATTACTTATTAATTTTGATGGTATTTTTGTTTATAATTATAATTTTTAATCTCAACGTAGATCTTCTATCTTTAATTCAAAAACTTATTTATATATAAAAATAAATATGAAATATTTACTTGATATGATAACATTATTCTTTTAAAATATAATAATATTTATTTTAATCAAATTATTAAAAAGTTAAAATTAAATATTATTATTAATGTTTAAAATATTTTTTTCTTATAAAGAGTATTTATGTCATTTATATCAATTTTGATTTTATTTTATAGTAATTCTATATACCAAATAATATAACAATTTAAAAAAATATTATATTCTAAAAATTATCAAACTGTAAAATAAGAATAATTATTATATTATATTATATTTTTATTTTATTATAATGTTATAAAATTATCATTTTATATATCAAAGATTGCGTAAATAGATTGGCATGAAGAAAATTACCATTTTTGTATATATGCTGAATCTCAAATTGGCCAATCTGTTGCATTAGGGTTCTCCTACGTTTCACAACAGGAGCACGGAAAAACAAGCTTTTCTTAGCAAATGCAAACAATTACAAAATGCGTCTTTATTTAATGCAGCAGTAATACAAAGCTATAAGCTATTCCGTAGCGTCTTGACGGATTTAGTTTTTCTTTTTTTTTCAAAAAAGGGCTTTCTATCTCAGTCTCATATCAAATTAAAAATTTATCGTGAAAAGACTTTATAGTTTATACTTTATACTCTACCGACACCATTAAAAGTCAACTGCGTCCAAAGATTGCTCAATGCACACATAGTAAACGCCTAAGACTAAGATTGCGACAATATTACATATACATATGCACCATATTTTTTTTTAAGAAACTAAGCTCTGATATTTTTACAATTAATGGAATTATGATTGCTAGATCACTACGTAATACGTATCTACCATATTTAACTTTTTTCAAATGCCACGATCTTATGAGTCTAAAAATAAAAAAATTATAAAAGAATGCAATCATTTGTAAGCTAAAATTTGGTATATTATAATTACTTTCAGTCTTTGTGAATTATTTAAATGGATTGTAAAAAAAGAATGTAAGAAATTTAAATTATTTTGATTTATCTTTTTTAAGCTATAATACTTGAATGTATAATTATATAAGTATTTATTACACATTAAAGTTTACTATTTCTATAGCATTGAGAGTTTTTGGTAATTTAAAGACGTACCACTATTATATCAGTAAAATGTTGTTTCTATAAATTAATTTGTCATAAAAGGTGATATAAACATTGATAAATTATCATCAATGAATAATATGCTAATAGCTAACTCTCCAAACAAACCTAATACAAACAACCTCAGGTGACAATTATCGATTCAAATAATTCTATTTACTGCCCCCATTTTTCCTCCATGCCAAACATGTCATAAGGATACATTAGAAAACAGAGTCAGGAAGAACTTTCTGCCATATGTTTACCATTTTGATTGTCACACTTCTAACTGAGAACACTTCTTTGCCGGTGGTTCACTCTTTTGATGTTCTCAAAATACAATGAGTAAGGCCTTGCTGAAATATAATTTTAGTTTGTATCAACTTTGTGCATAGGACAAGTTAGAGTAATGGTTTCAAAGCTTTTAAGTGACGTGTTAGCTTCAACTGTTTGCGACTAAATCAATAAAAATTCATTGATGGCTTGTTTAATTTGTATTTTATTTTCTAGAACCATGATATCATCAGCATGCCTTGTTATTTTTAACCAGAGAATTGTCATGGTTCCCTGGACTTCTGTTTATGGTCTGAAAGCATCTGTAACCTACATTGTCCTGTATTAGAATCCAATAATTGCCATAAACTACAACATGGACGTTGTTATTTTCTTAATAGTTAATTTTTTATGCTTTATGTGCTTTTATTGGTAATTCTGACCTCAAGAATCAAGAATACCCGTTGGAAGAACTTTTTCTACTTAGTACTCATAAATTGTTACAGGCTTGTGATAATATTATATTTTTTTCCTCTGTCATTCATTGTATAAATATTCTGTTATGGATAGTTTTTCCTTATTATTTTAATTTTTAATACCTTTCCATTTTTTGTACTGAAACCTCTGGTGTTTAATTTGATCTCATACTTTTCCTAAAAATGAAAATTCAAATGATCTTATACTTTATGCATGCATTAAATCCTAAGTCTGAACTTTCAACCAATAAGAAGGCTTTCTATTAACATAGTTGATCCATTATCTGATCTCGGTTACTTTTACACAACCTTGTACCTCTTATGTGTTTGATATTGTTTATTAAATGTTCATTTTGGGTAAGAACTAAACTAACATGGGAACTTTCTGTTCAGGTTCTTATGGTGTGACACACTCCTCTTTTATGGTTTATAGTGTAGAACAGAATAGTGCTCTTCAGTGGAGATTCTAGCCCGTTTGTTTTAGATTTTCAGGCTGCTAAATGCGCGTTGACACCGGGTGTTTCGGAGAATCCACATTGTTCTTTCTTCCTGCAGGACACGTGTTTGGGTTTGTGAAACACTAAACCAAACAGATAAGATGATACCATGGAATGAATTCGCTACTGTACGAACATGAGTAATAGATTTGGCCCCTCGGTGTATATGTTACAGTTGGCTACTGCAAAATGTGAAGTTGCACCCTGATTTTGCAGATATTTCTTGTAATTTCCTGTTTTTTATGGGGTGTGTTTTTGGTAAGCTTTCCTCAAAGACATGCCATCATGGTGGGGGAAGTCTTCATCCAAAGAGGTGAAGACGAAAGCGAACAGGGAAAGTATTATTGATACAATACAGCGGAAATTAAAAAGTGCTTCTGCAGAGAAGTGGAATCACAAATCAAGAGGGTCTAGGAGACATCGTAGTGACACTATCTCAGAGAAGGGATCTAGATCCCTTGTTCCTTCAAGATCATCATCACCCTCTACACGTGTCCCACTGTCAAAGTTTTGCAGAAAGGTCTCATGCCCAGCCACTCCCATTGCCAGGGTTGCACCTTCCTACTTCCAATGATGCAAACTCTGGAATTACCGTAACATCAAAACTGGAAAGCACCAGAGGCTCTAAGCCATCTCTATATTTTCCACTACCAAAACCTGGTTATGTTTCTAACAGGGGAGAAGCTACAGATGCTGAGGGAGATATAGCCACTGCATCTGTCACTAGTAACAGCTCTATCTACAGTGATGACCAATCTGATTCGGCATTTCCTTAGTCCTCTGGCATCTGACTATGAAAATGGAAACAGAGCCACCATTAACAATTCCTTCAGGTGGGTTTGCTTCCATCTATATACCTTTTTTTTAAAAAAAATTCTCCATGCATTTACCTTATTTTCTGTTCCTGCTCTTACTAACTTTATTTCTATGCCCCTCAAGTGTGGCGCACAAGGATCAATCACCCATTACTATCCAAAAAAACTCAAGAGCATCCTCAAAACCAGCTCCTCAACTATGCAATAATAAGCTTTTATCTTCCTCACCCAAAGGGGGTCCTTTGCATCTTCAAATATTTCATCCAGGTGGTTTGCGGAGTGCTCCAGATAGTTCCATGTCAAGTCCTTCTAGAAGTGCAATGAGAACATTTGGTCCTGAGCAAGTTTTGAACTCTGTACAGGAAAGCCTTATCCAGATATAGCTTCTGGGCACTGCTCTAGTCTGGGTTCAGGCCATAATTCTGGGCATAATTCAATTGGTGGGGATCTGTTGGGACAGATATTTTGGCCACAGAGCAGGTGCAGCCCTGAGTGTTCTTCAATACCTAGTCCTGGAATGACAAGCCCTGGCCTCAGTTCCAGGATACACAGTGGTGCTGTCACCCCTCTGCATCCACAGGCTGGAGGTGCTGCAACAGAATCGCCTAGAAGACGTCCTGATGATGCAAAACCACAAGCTCACCGATTACCACTTCCTCCAATGACAATCTCTCCAACCTCTTCTGCAACCACAACTCCTTCAGCTCCTCGAAGTCCTGGCACAGCAGAAAATCCAACAAGCCTGGGTTCATGCTGGAAAAAGGGGCAGTTGCTTGGAAGGGAAACACTTGGGCATGTATATCTTGGTTTTAACAGGTCTGTAGCAAGTGGTATACCAGGCACATATTTATTTATATTCTACTGTTGGACCAATGATCACTGTATTATTGATATTAGGATTTTATGTATGCATGATTTTGGAATTCTTAACCAAGCAGATTTTATTGTATTATTTGAATTCTCCTTCATCTGTTATTGTCAACACTGGCCTTGATTCAAATTTGATATTTGTAGTTGTTCATGTCTCGAGGTGTGGATTATCATTGATTTTCCTTCATTAAGTTCTTTCTACTTTTTACGTCTGATTTAGTTCAACTCCTGATCCATAGTGAAAGTGGTGAGATGTGTGCAATGAAGGAGGTAACCCTTTTCTCAGATGATGCTAAATCAAGGAAAAGTGCACAGCAACTTGGCCAAGTAAGCTTGCTTTTGTAAATTAGGTGAAACACAATTCCTCCATTCCATTTTATGTGTCTGGCTTTTCTTTTTGGGAAATTCAAATTATATGTCTCATTTAGAAAGTTAAAAAAACAAAACCTTTTCCTTTCCCCAATTGCCCTTACTTTTTTCTTTTTTTTTTAAAGGATAATTTTGGAAATACAATACTCCATGTAGTTATATATATGGTGTGTGTGGGTGTGTGTGTGTGTGGGTGTATAGATAGATAGATCCTTGATATGTATGGTTGATGCATATTCACACATACCAGATGCATCTTGCAGTGTAACATTTTGGCAGCAATTTTAAAGAACGGTTAGTGTAACCGCCACCAATCGGCTATTGGCGACAATTTCTTTTGGCACTTTAGCGGTGGTTTGTAATTGCTTCTATCTTTTGCCAACAATTTTTTTGTTAATTTTGGCAGCGGTTTTGTAACTATAGCTAGACTTTCAAAATAATTACAGAAAAATTTTAACGGCAGTTGAGAACCGTTGTGAAAGACACAGAATTTTTGTGAACAACCTTGAAACTGTCGAGAAATACAAATTTGTTCTGATATTTGGTTTGGCCTGCTATTTCTTTTAAATTTTTTGAAATGCAATTTTTGTTGATTTATCATTCCGACTTTGACAACCAAGTCAAAGATCAATTTATACATATTTTCAACTTGTATAAATCTCATATTTTGAATCAACAAATAGACTTACATCAAAATCATAAAATAAGATCTGAATGTGAATAATATATTAATATTGTCATCAAATATTAGTTCAAAGTCAAAAGTATTTAATCAGAATAAATCAAAAACTAATCCTAAAAGATTTTAAATTCCATTATATGACATGAAAATTACATAGAACACTACAAGTAAGTAATTTACTTTTCATGTCATAATTATTTTTCTTTTCACTAATAGTTCACTTCATTATTTCCATCATGGCTCGCCGTAGACGAAACTCGTGCACCTGGTGAAACACAAAGAATTCTTGTGAGTAACATTGAAACCAGCAACCTTGAAACCACCGCACTGCTAGGAAACATAGAAAATTCTTGTGAGCAACCTTGAAATCGCCGTGAAACACAAATTTGTTCCAATAGACTATTCCAAACTTTTACTACAGGGATTTAGCAGCGAAATACGCTTGTCTTCCACAGAAGATCAGAAAATTTCTCTTTTTTCGGCTGATATTGTATGCTTGATTCAAAATTGACTGATTTCTTTATGAAGTTATGTCCTTAGCACAAGAACATGTTGCTTGGACTAGGATTAAGGATGGACCTCCGTAGCCCAATTTCAGCCGACATGCTCCAACTTTTGGCACCAAAATAGTGGTTGGTCAACTCCTAGGGCCCATATTTTCAGACAAAATCCTAAGTCTAGGTTTGTTAATGTGCCGAACACATTTAATTAAATCTTAAATAAATAACCTTCAAAGTGAACCCTTTTCTCCCTTGTCCCTCCCCCTAAAAGACATTTAAATTGATCTGTCTAGTAGCTGCAATCTCTTGTTGCATCCTGCGTTTCTGTAATATAGTAGGTCATGAGTCACTGCACCGAGTGTTTGGTTGAGGTTTGAGCCCAAAAATGTCTGTGCGCTCCTTTTAAGGTATAATCAAATACATTGTACAGAGCTTTTTAATTTAGGCTTCTGATTTGTTTTATTCAAACAAAGCCCTGGGACGCCTACCTTTGTTACAGGAGGATCTACTGCATTAACAGGTGCTTAAGTAAAGAGATGGAGACCATAAAAATATAATATATACAAAGGGCACACTATCATCACAGTATTGAACAATTGAAAGGGCATTCAAAACTTTGCGCATTACATGCTAATATTATTTATATAGAGGTAGAATGAAATTGAAAATTGCAATTACAAGGTGTATAATTTAGGTGGCAATTTAGTGATTGAGCTGGTAATACGATGGATCAAAATTAAGTAATGCTTTTATGGTACAAGGAATAATGAGTACATGATGGGGGAATGACTGTGTTTGGTGAGGTAGCCGCCTAGGTTCTTATTTAGCAATTAGTAGCATTTTAAGACATAGCTGAGAAAGAAGGCCCTACACGGCTTCGTGCTTATGGGTCTCATTATGTTAGTCATGATTCATGAGTGTATTCAATCGAAGTAATGAAAGAGGGTGCACCCATTAATTAATACAACCTAAAAATTCAAAGTAAAGAAAGAGCGTGCACCCACTAATGCAGCCTAAAAACCAACACTTTCCAGGTGGATTCCTGCGCACGTACGACTGAGCCACCCAACACCTATAACGGAATACTCCTATTCCTGTCTATCTACCACTATCTATCTATTATTATTATTATGAGACTGAAAAACTTTTTTTTTTGATATTTTTTTATCGAACATTTGGCATGCATTCTCATTTACCATCCCAAAAGGAAAATTGGTAGAAACTAGAAAAGTAGGGGACGGGGTGGTTTTCTCATGCTCCCTCACTCCTCACACAGCGAAGACAAACACTCTTACAACGAGGATGCTGCCCGTGGGACCAATCTATTTGACTAAACAATACAAGAAAGAAGGATCCTGGAGTTTTGAGTTGATTGTTCCAACTTAGGATGGTGACCATCTTCTTTCACTGGACCCACTTTAATATAAAAAACTGGTCAATACTAGAAGTGAACCTACCCATACGGCGTGAAGTTTGTAAATTTAATTTTGTAATATTTGAGTGAAATAATTTATATTTTTAAAAAATTATATTTAATTTAAAAATAAAAATAATTATTTTAAATTAAATAAATTTTTTAAGTCAAAACTATAATTAAAAAATAATATAAATATTAGAATAAATAAAATAAAAAATAAATAAAACTCATTTGAACCTTTAATAATAAGTATGGGAAAAACAAATATTTACCCAAACATATCCTATAATTGTTGGGATCACAAATTTGAAATCAAACAGCAATAATAACATACAAACGTATAAGGTTTTTTTTTCCCAATACTTGCATAACTTTTGGATTCGCAAACCTATTTTGTATATGTGGCTCTATTTAACTTCTAAATAAGTTTTTCTTGGGCCAACTGAACTCATGATGAAGCTATTTATTCAATTACATGTGTTTAAAAATCAAATATACAAACATGAATGAGATATATAAGAGTCAAGAATTCGAATTGTTCAGGATCGATCTCTCTCTCTCTCTCTCTCTCTCTCTCTCTATATATATATATATATATATATATATATAGAAACCAGTTAATAATCAGTTTATTTTTTATAAACAGAAACCAAATCAAATTGATTAAGACAGGCATTAAATTTAATTAAACCAAATTAATAACAAATCGATTAATGGAATGGGAATTGAAATTGGTTCCATTTATGAAGAGCTTGGTTTTATTTGCACATATTGGGTCCCGTTAATAATGATTTGGTAGCTTCGGCAATGGCCAGAAAGGCAGGGAACACGGTTTTTGGTTCTCACGGATTTGGATTCAGCTCAAATTCAAACTTGTTTTGTGTTTTAATTATCTATCTATTCCCCATCCCAGCCCAACGTGTCTCAACTCTCAACCCAAGCCATTGATTGGAAACACCGTGAATTCGTATCTGGTTTCACATGGGGGCATGTGCTCCCCTCCCATCTCTTCGAGAAGAGAAAAGATCCTTTTACACTCATCTAAGTTACATAAATTATTAGGTAGTAAGAGATTTTTTTTACGACATATTATTAAATTCATGATATATTAAATTTATGGATTAATATTATTTTTTATTATTTAAATAATAATATTAATTATTTTAATATATTATATATTTAATAATATGATATAAGAACATTTTTTTACTTACATGTGTCGTGTATAACAACACCAATCGCCAATGGCATTTGCTTTAAGTCAACCCAACGGTCTTTTTTGTGGTGCTGTCCTTGTGTGGTGATCTTTTTTTATTCCAAAAGAAACAAAAGACACTAAATCGACCACATGTAGTTTGTGGTAAAAAAAAAAATGCATATAATGCCGAGAAAGATAAGAGACTTTTAGAAATATTTTGAAAAATAGATTTCATGACGTAGGTTGTTCAAGTGCTCCTTTTGGGTTCTCATTGTGCTCTCTCCCTCTCTTTCCTCTTTTATTTGCTAGGATTGTTGTGATGTACCCATTAACTTATATATGATTTTGTTCCTTTCTAATCATTGTATGCATATTGGCAAGATGAAATTCGCCTTCGCATCAGCATAATTCTATGTCTTTTTGTTCGCTCATCATTTTCCTTGGCTTGTACAAAATTAAGTCCATTCCAAAATTAGTTCATTGCCTATTCAAACCTCTCATGTCTTGACCAAGGAATGGTTATATTTCCTACTTTTGACTCGAAGATTGAAGTACCCAAGTCGTTCTTATGTGCTTAACCCAGATGAAACATGATATAAAAGTTGTAAGAAATTTGAATGCACACAAATTGAGTTATTTTAAATTCATAGTGAGATTTAATTATTATTTAAAATGTATAAAAAAGTAAAAACTCTAATTCTGTAAATATATTTGCTACCAAAAATAATTACTAAAGCACTGCAGCACAAGAGGGAAAAAATCATGAAAGGGTGGCAGTGCAGATAAACGATTCCTTAGAAGTTAGAACCTCAAAACGTCATTCACCATGTCACACGTACCCTGCAAAGTACAAAACACCACGTTTTGCTTTGGACTATCTTAATCAAAGCTACCTTGTGAGCACCCACAGAAAGCGCAGATACAAAAGCCAAGTACTTTAACAATGTGAATCCAAATGCCGAAATCATACCACTGGATATCTGCAAATTTAACAGTGGTATAAATGGGTGTGGAGCCTACTGCCATTCCACCATACCCTAGTCAGATCCGTTCTTTGGTCCCATTGCATTCTTCCGACGGTGCTCCTTCCCCTTGAGACCAGTTTCTGAGTCTTGCAGACATAGAAAATACTCTTGTAGCCACTGATAGTGAGAAGAAAAAGAAAAAGGCCTGAGAAGAGAGTCACAGTCACAAACAACAGCGGAAGACAGATAGAGTGAGAAAGGGTTAAGTTAAGAAGGAGAGGGAAGAGAGGGTCAGAGACAGGTTTTAGTTATATACTTACAAAAGAGCGTGCTTTTCAAAAAACAGCTAGAGTTTCTGAACCCTGAAGACTTGTTCTCTACCCTTCTGAAAAAGGTAGGAGCTTTTGCATTCATTTTCAACCAGTTTATCCTTTTTCTTCTTTTCTGAAATTGGTGTCTCCCAACTTCTCTGAAACCATAATTTCTCACTTCACTGGACAGTCATCGAAATGTGTCACTAATTGCCAAGACTCTCGATGCCTCGATGATATGCACATGTTGTATTTATACGTGTTTCTACTTTCTAGTAATGGTGTATTCTTGATTTTCGTAAGTGGGTTGCTTGAGGTCGTTCTTGTCATTGATACAGTACTTAGAAATTTGAGTCTTTATAATTCTTAATCGTAATGACCTTCGTCATTCGTTCAGAGAAACGAGATTGATTGGTCGGAGGCAGAGGCAAAACGATGAATCTACGAAACCGTGTTTCAGTTTCGCATCATCGTAAGTATTCAGATCTGAATCACAATGCAGTTTTATCAATTATCATATTTTTAATCCGAGGTGGTGTTTTATTTTTCTTCTCTATGGTGCTTTCTTCCTTTCTTTTGAATTTGGTTGATCAATTACTTAACCACGAATTCTGTGCGTTTAAGTGAGCTGAGTTTGTACCTTCCTGATTTTGAGTCTATTGTATATGCTCCGCAACCGTATATGTCCCAAACTGATACTATCTGGTGTGTTCAGTATCAAAATCTTTCTGCAAAGTAAGTATTCCATATAAGTTGATTCTCTTGCTACCAACTAATGCTGATTGCTGTTTGTGAGTTGACGAATTTAAAATTTCTTTCTTCAATTTTGTGTGTGTAAATTTTGAGATCTATAACTTAGATGATGATGCCACTATTAACATTTTCCTAAAAGACTCCATCTGTTTGTCTTTTCCTTTGTATATTATTTACTTTAAGTACCTTAAACATAACAATGTAGAACATTCAGTCTTGCTTCTTTCTGTCGTATTGGTTATTTGATGATTGGAATACATCTTGTGACTGACAGGGACATTATTCCAATTTCAGGGGGCCTCTTCCGGTAAATTGTGTGCTTGCATGGGATTTGATATCTTCCATAATTGGGAAACATACCCCTACAAGCATGGATATTCGAGAAGAGAGCTCCATGTTTGGGTCCTTGACAGCCATGACTTCAAGGAATATGTCATCGTCATCTTCGGCATTTTTTTCAGCAAACCAGTCGCCCTTCTTCTCTCCAAGATCACCATCATGCCATTTATCAGAGTCTATGCGACCTGATGCTCCGAGTGACAGAATTCACTTAGATGCTGCTCCCCCTAGCACCAGTGCAGGGATTCCAGAACCAAAGTCTCTTCTACATGTTAAATGTACTTTCTCAGATGTGTCTGTGTCTCCAGCTGGCAGTAATTCAGGTGATATGCAGAAACTCGATCACATATCTTCCTCAGTTGGCATCTCTAGTAGCAGCATATCTAGTTACTGCCACCCCCATGATGATGGTTGTTCTGGACAGGAAGAGAAGCGAAGTAAGAAAAACAGAAACCATAGAACATCATCACCTCCAGGTTCCATATCGCTTTCTTCTTACAGACTGAGGAGTTGTGATGTTTTCATAGGATTACATGGCTGCAAACCTCCTTTACTACGATTTGCCAATTGGCTCTGCGCTGAGTTAGAAATTCAAGGCATCAGTTGCTTTGTATCAGACAGGGCTCGATGTAGTAACTCTCGCAAGCTTGGCATTGTGGAGAGAGCTATGGATGTTGCTTCTTTTGGGATAGTAATTATAAGAAGGAAGTCTTTTAAGAACCCATACACCATTGAGGAGCTGCAGTTTTTTTCTGGCAAGAAGAATTTGGTCCCAATATACTTTGATTTGAGTCCAGCTGATTGTCTTGTCAGGGATATAATTGAAAAGAGGGGTGAGCTCTGGGAAAAACATGGAGGGGAACTTTGGCATTTGTATGGAGGGTTGGAACAGGAGTGGAAAGATGCTATTCATGGCCTCTCTCGGGTTGATGAGTGGAAATTGGAAGCTCAAGATGGAAACTGGAGAGATTGCATACTGAAGGCTGTCACATTATTAGCAATGAGGTTAGGCAGGAGAAGTGTTGCGGAGCGTTTGACAAAATGGAGAGAGAAAGTAGAAAAAGAGGAGTTTCCGTTCACTCGAACTGAGAATTTTATTGGCAGAAAGAAAGAGCTTTCTCAACTGGAATTTAGACTTTTTGGTGATATTAGTGGAGATTCAGAGCAAGACTATATTGAACTTAAGGCCAGACCCAGGCGAAAGAATTTGACATTTGGTTGGGGCAAGAGTAATATGCTAGATGAAAGATGGAGGGAAAGGCATATGGGAAATTGCAGCAGGAAGGAAAAAGAACCAGTTGTATGGAAGGAGTCGGAAAACGAGATCAAAATGCAAAGTATTGAATTTTCTCAGAGGCACTACCATTCAAGGCTCAAACGTGGTGGAAAGTATACTAGGAGTAAAAGAGGATTGAAGATTTTGTATGGGAAAGGGATTGCCTGTGTATCAGGGGATTCGGGAATTGGAAAAACAGAACTTATTCTGGAATTTGCTTACAGATTTCACCAGAGATACAAGATGGTTTTATGGATTGGAGGGGAGAGCAGGTATATAAGGCAAAACTATCTAAACCTCAGGTCATTTTTAGAAGTTGATGTGGGAGTTGAGAATAGTTTGGAGAAAACCAGGATTAAAGGCTTTTGAAGAGCAGGAAGCAGCAGCGATTTCTAGAGTTCGCAAAGAGCTGATGAGAAACATTCCATATCTTGTGGTCATTGATAACTTGGAAAGCGAAAAGGATTGGTGGGATCACAAACTTGTGATGGATCTTCTCCCTCGTTTTGGTGGAGAGACCCATGTAATTATATCAACACGCCTTCCTTGCATAATGAACTTGGAACCATTTGAAACTTTCATACTTATCTGGAGTTGAAGCAATGTCTTTAATGCTAGGGAGTGGCAAGGACTATCCAGTTGCAGAGGTTGATGCTCTGAGAATTATTGAGGAGAGAGTTGGAAGGTTAACTCTGGGCCTTGCCATTGTCAGTGCAATTTTGTCCGAGTTACCTATAACTCCAAGCAGGCTCTTAGATACCATAAATAGAATGCCCTTGAGGGACATGTCATGGAGCGGTAAAGAAGCTCACTCATTAAGGAAGAACACTTTCCTTCTGCAACTCTTTGATGTTTGTTTCTCCATATTTGATCATGCAGATGGCCCAAGGAGCTTGGCAACCAGAATGGTACTGGTAAGTGGATGGTTTGCACCTGGTGCAATTCCAGTTTCCTTATTGGCACTTGCTGCTCACAAGATACCAGAAAAGCATAAGGGAACCTGTTCCTGGAGAAAATTACTGCAATCCTTAACATGTGGATTCAAGCCCTCATACACCAAAAAATCAGATTTAGAAGCATCTTCTTTGCTGCTAAGATTTAATATTGCAAGAAGTAGTACTAAGCCAGGCTATGTCCAATTCCATGAGCTCATCAAGCTATATGCTCGGAGAAGAGAACTTACTGGAGCTGCACAAGCAATGATTCAAGCCGTTATCAGTCAAATGTCAATATGCCAAAATCTGGAGCATTTATGGGCTGCATGTTTTTTGTTATTTGGATTTGGTCATGATCCTGTAGTTGTTGAGCTCAAGGTGTCTGAGCTTTTATATCTTGTCAAAAGAGTGGTTCTACCTCTTGCAATTCACACATTCATTACATACTCCCGGTGCACTGCTGCTCTAGAGCTTCTGCGCCTGTGCACTAATGCCTTGGAAGCTGCAGACCAAGCATTTGTTACCCCAGTTGACAAGTGGTTTGACAAGTCACTTTGCTGGAGGTCCATCCAGACTAATGCGCAGTTGAATCCTTGCCTTTGGCAAGAGCTGGCTTTATGTAGAGCCACTGTACTTGAGACTCGGGCTAAGCTAATGCTAAGAGGCGCACAATTTGAAATAGGGGATGATCTAATCAGGAAGGCTGTTTTTATCAGGACTTCAATTTGTGGTGAAGATCATCCAGATACCATATCTGCTCGTGAAACATTAAGCAAACTCACTAGGCTCATTGCAAACGTCCATTAGATTTTGTATCTTGTAAGGAAACTCTAGAATTATACAAAACATTTCTAATAAAACTTCTGCTGTTCTGCATACTATGTCATGGACTTTTCTATAGCATTTTAAGAAGTCTGATATGAGATTCCTCATTTTAAAAAGTATTCCTTCTCTTGACTTGGTTATTTTCACATGCTTAATATGTCTCCTCATATATAAATTCGGCAATTACTCTTCTGTAGATACTTTTTGATTAGTTTTTTATTTCCCACTGCTACGCTAATGGCTCACATGACCAAGTTATTACTAGTGTTTTTATGTGGAAGTCTGAGGCATCAACATGCACCATCTGACTCTCGCCAAACCCCACAATGGTGGGAGCTTCATGCATTGGACTGCCCTTTTTTATATGTTGTTTCAATTGCATAGTGACAAATTACATATAAATCTTGAAAAGTTACAAACAGAATGTTGGATTAAGAAAACATTGCTGGCGATTATGATATTTTTTTTCCATATATATGAATTAAAGCTAGCTTCAGCAGTTAGCCGTTCAATATTGCGGATTGTTTGTGTGAGAACTGTCTGCATCCAAAGTGTGTATGTCAGTGTTTTGTAGTCATCAAACAACATTTTAAAGCAATTATATGAGGCCCTCGTTCTGTTGTCCATTTTGGCCATGCAATATATTGTGCTGTATTGACAGACTATGCATCTGGTGACTATAACCATCTGTCATATGATATACTTAGCTTTGGTTGTACATATATTTTCTAAGTAGTAGTTCAGGGTGTTAGTCTGGATTTTTTATACCAATTAAGCATTGCAATTTCATGCCAAGCTACATAAAAGAATTAAGTCAAAATCCCTTTCCTTCTATCTGTTATTTTATTATGGAACTACCTTTGCTTTTGTGCATATGGTAGGTTTCCTAAATTTACTGAAGTTATCTAGGGAAGTGTCAAAATTTTGGCATAATTTACGCCATATTTCCATAACTGATCAATCGTTGATGAAGAGATAATCAGAATAGAGGCAGGCGTATCATCATGCATTCTTATCTCTGTTCAGTGGATATGCAATTTTGTTCATTGAATTATGTGGTGTTTGAAAAGTGTTGCTCGTGATGTGATCAACTAAGGAGGAGACATCACATTGCTGTTGAAATATATGGTTCAATTGCAGAACATCATAAATTTGGTTAAGCCACTTGGAAAGTGTTGTGGTTAAGTTGGTAGCATGCTTTGCAATATAGGCAACTGAGTGGCATCAAATAATTCTTGCGGGTTCTTAAATTTTAAGAATCTTGATGTGACTTTGACCATCTGGTCTATTAGCAGAAATCAACGCTGGGGGAAGGGGAGAAGTAATCGGAGCATTAACTAGGTGAATTTTTCTGTTTTTCACAATTTGGTCATAATATGTCTTGGACTTAAGGTTATTACTTATCACCACAGTTCACCTTTAGACTATATGTTAGAATTAAGGATAATAGAGGGAAAGTGAAGAAAAGAGAAGCCTTGTGTTTTAAAATGTTTAAAATAAGCCTTCCTCTTTCTTTATTTTTTTTTTTTCATTCTCCTCCAATTCAAACATACTTAGGAGAAGAATTCTAAAGCTGAACAAGGCAATTTTATCCTTAGGATTAACTCAAATTAGTTTTGTTTTGTGATATTTGCATTATCAATATAATCACGGGTCATTAGGGCATTAAATTAATTTTAGGGCTCATATCTGTTTAAAATAAATAAGTAAAAGAAAAGTTATAAATTATAATAACAAGTTAATGTTACGGTGCTTGTTTTCAATATTCTTATCTATTAAAGTAGAACCTTACATTTCCATTCACCTGGCCATGAATGCCGTTTTTATATTGTTATTGTGGAAATCTAAAACTAGGTATAGTGGACTAATTTGGGAACAGTTTAACGAGGATAAGATATAAATAGGTGATCCTCAGATCTAATTTATTTCTCATATTATTAAATTCTTTCAACACAACAAACCTCAAAAATTATATTGGAATGGTTTGTTTCTAATTCCTGATTTACTGTAGCATATCAAAGTTAGTGGTAGTGCTACGTACCTGTCTCAACTCTAGATTCTAGACTCCTAGTTGATTTTGTATTCTTATCAATTTATAATTTAATATTATAATATTTAAACTTATAAAAATTTAAATTATTATTTTTTATAAATAGTTATTTTTAAAAAATTATAATCAAAATATTTTAAAAAAATGGGCAATGTTTTTTTTTTAGGGGTACAATTGAGATATAAAGAAACAAAAACTAAGGCCTAAGAACGGGGATACCCATGGGGAGCAGTGGGCTCGTGTGATTTGCCCAAATGGAAAGACAGAAAAAGAAAAAAGACAAATTGTTATTATATAAAAAAAAAAGTACCAGACATAACAAAAAAAAGAAGTAAAGAAATAAAATAATGATTTTATTTCATTTTATGTGATGACAAAAAAAAAGAAATAAAAATCAATGATTAATGAGCTTAATTACTACATGCACGTAAATTTTTTAAAAGATATTGACATAAGGTAGATTTTAGTGGAAATAATGTTTTTGCACACATCCTCTTCTACAGAAATTTTGAAAATTAGATTAAAATGTTGCAAAAGTTTAAAGGGAATTGCACGTTAAAAAAAAAAAAGTTTTAAGGGAATTGCCCCCACGCAGGATTGAACTACGGACCTTCAGTTTACAAGACTGACGCTCTACCACTGAGCTATAGGGGCTTCTTGTTTACTTTAATTTATATAATACTAATATTCGTTTCTGGAGCGTATACAACCTCCACCACTTGCTCATCTTTTTCTTATCTCTTCCTAGCTGTGTCAGTGCCATAGAAGGTATACAATAATAATAATAATAGAAAAAAAAAAAGGACACATTCTATCCCAAGCTGCCCCAATTTTTTGGTATGAATTTTTTTAGTTACAAAAATATTTATGACGTGATGAGGGAATAAATATGATATGTTAAAGTGCAAGCAAAATAATTTGACTGTGATTTGATCGTGCCAGTAATTCTCAGTGGGATTTGATGACATGATATCACTTTAGTTAAGACTCTTAAAATAGAGGTATACATTTTTTAAACTAGTAGTAAAAAAAAGTTTAGAAAACCATTAATACCCATTACACTCCATTGTGATAAAAGCTTCCAAATGATGATATGGGTTGCCTTCTCTTTTCCACTCCATTAGACCACCCTACTCTGTAAATCCAAACATAAAAGGGTCTTATTGATTAAACGAGAAAGCGAAATATAAAAGACAAGTGAAAGTAATTTTTCACCATTGCCAAAGTAAAAATGAGTACATTATATTTTTCACCCTCTCATATTATTGTTATGTCAAGAAAGTGTGAAATAATTTTCTTTCCAAATTCGTCAATTAAACAGCCTCAACTGTTAGCCTAATAGTCCAAATGTTCAGGCATAGACCTTTTCCCGTGATCAAAAGTGATAAAGGATTTAAATTTGCCATCCTAAAGATTAAAGACCCTTGTCTAAGCATTATTTTGGTGGTTGGATGGATTGAAGTTTGGTTAGAAGCCATGGATTAGATTTCCAGTATAGGAATAAAAAGACTGAAGATCATATGCCTACAAAACCACAGCTCGTGGCTGAACAACAAAAGCACCCCTCAAAACTTGAAACAAGGAAATTGCAAAATCAAGTGCTATATGCACTTTACAAAGAAAATGTAACTACAACTGTAGAGGTCTCTCGCCCCAAGGTTTTCCTACCTGGTCCTATAAATCCATCCAAAAGAACGATGCCTGGTATTTTACAGTACTAATAGTGCAGCCTCCAAGAAGCACTAGATTAAACTTCTATTTAACCAACAAAATTAATAACCGCTTCTGCATTCTGCTCTCTGGGTAGTCAAGACTGGAGAACACATCCGTTGTTGCTTCCCCCACATTGGCCAATCCTCCCCTACCCCACCCACCCCACCCACCCCACCCACTCTGTGTCTAGAGAATGTTATACCAAAATTTCCAAGTGTAGTGACTGTCTTCACCACTGATCATGGAGGAAAAGAGTTTTATGGTAAGTTTGACCCAGGAAAATATTTTCTCAACCTCAAAATTGTTCAAACCCACTGATCAAATATTTCCTCCTATTTTGCCTACTCCAAATCAGTGTACTGCTTGTTCTGAGAACACTCCAGGAAATTAGTACGAGGACCCTTGACAGCTTCCATCCCAAAACCATCGCTTAAAGATCCAAATTCTAGTTCATCATCATCATCACTATCAACACTCTTTGGAGTCACACGATTCTGATAACTTCTGTGTAGAATAAGAAATACATTGAAGTAATAGCTTACCAAGTTTCTCCTTGTCTTCTTTGGAAAGTATTTGAATGAGTTATTCCCAAAACACCCATTTTGGGAGGGAATATTTGACTTCACCATATCCTTAAATTTCTTTTCTTCTTCAGTTGTCCATTGAAGTGAAACTTCCTCACCCATACGATCAAATCCCCAATGGTAAAATGCAGAACCCAATTCAAGCTTCAATTTCATCCTCTTCTCAGCAATATGAAATCTAACACACTCAACAGAACCTTGAAATTGGCAGCAACACTTGTCTTGTCTTCCTTTCCCAATAAGATATCTTTCAGTAGCAGGTGTTGAGTCACTATATTTCAAAGGCCATACTTGTGTGCCTAACCATTTAGAGTCACTTTCAGAAACTACACCAGTCCATTTTGGGACTTCAGCTTGAAAAAGAGGACCTACAGAAACTTGCTTTTCCTTGGGAGGATCATCCCCAGATTGATTACCCATTACCTTTGTGGTCAACAAATCAACTGTTGCAGTTGTTTGCTCCAGAGGATCTTTTTCTGCCTCTGTATTGACTGAACTTGTCAACCTATTTCCACTGGTGGAACATGAATTGCAACAAGAGCGCAAGTGAGATTTAACAGAGGTCGGCAGCCTTTCACTGCATCTCAGCTTCACTGTAGACTGGTGACTAAGAGCAACATGATCCTCATACATGGCAGGATGCATCTTTAGCTTCTGCAAAACAAATACAGTTCCAGAAAACTCTGTAGTATAGATTTTTCTTTTCCCCACATAACCTGAAGTTACACAAATTCTATCTCAAGTCTTCTAGCAAAAGAAATTTTCAATATTTCAATATCAAAGCAACAAAACTCTAGTGATTCCTTGCAAACTCCCCTGTGTTGGTGAAAATCCATAAAAGTAACAGAATTAACAGAGTAATAACTTAGAACGACATACAAAGCAAGGGTGGAATTAATGTAACTTAGCAGAGCAGTAATGAAATTAATGGAACAAGGCTAATGTATGTCATTTCAAGTTACTATTCCATTAAAAACATACAATAACATTAATCCAATAAACTTAACCAGAATGCTTTCATACTTTTGCTTTTACCCCACCCGCCCACTCCACTATACCTGATTAAATAAATGGGTCAACTAGGGGTCAATTTAATTTTGGGGTTAAAGAGTTCAACCTGGATCCAACCCCTTTATTAATCATGTTTGGCAACTTGGCAAGTCAACCCCCAATTTTGACTTGAACTTGTATATGGAAAACCAAAACCTTGTAATACAGAATTGATTCTGAGTCTTGTTTATGGGCAATGTCCAAAATTGCCAACCCTACCCTAAAACAATCTAGGTTCTTGAAGTCTATAATGAAGTTAGAGTTCTTGATGGAAACTTCATAATGCAAATAATCCTTTTCTCACAAGTTGATAAAAAAGAAAAATAGAAATCTTTTTGAATGTTTGACCATGATATCTTGCTCATTATGAAGTGGCATGATAATCAGGATTTTATGTTTAAAACCAATGAAGTGCCATGATTAACTTGTGAATTTCTTTGCAAGTTGATAAAAATGAAATTTAAAAAAAGATATTGGTCTGTAGTCTGTACATATAATTAATATCCGAAAGAAACTAGTGGAATGAGATTATATACCCAGGCAGAACTAAGCACACTAGAATACATAAAAAATACAACGATAATTACCTATTCAAGTGAAACATATTGATTTGCTTCAGGATATGAAATGACATGCAAAAATCCTATGGATAAAACCATTTTGTGCATTGAAGTTATACCTGCAAAGAAGATGGTCCACTGTTTGGTTCTATACACTGCCTCAGCAAACACACCTCTCTTGCCCGCAGTATCTGAACCCAAAAGTCCTGGCCTTTACACTCCTTCCACTTTGATGGTTGTGGTATTGGCTGAATTAAAGGATTGAGAGGATGCTTTGCGATATGCCTCATCCAGTTCAGCATTTCAGATAATGCTTCCCGTTTGCGCTTTCGAGAGTTAAATTCCTTCTTTGCAACTTCAGCATCCAAGGTACCAAGATCATCCTTAACACCATTACAAGATTTTTCGTCATCATCACCATGGAAATTTTGGACATCCTTGCATATTGTATTTTGATTTTTGGCATCCAATAGATTTGTTTCACGCTTCTGGTTAAACACATCAATGTACTTTCTAATTTTATTTGATTCTAACTGGACAAGTTTGTCATCTTTCCACTTTAGATTTGGACATAACAGGCCTCTAAACTCTTTCTCTAGCTCTAAGGGCAATGACTTAAAACCCCAATCACACCCATTTCTGAAATTCTTCCCTCCATAAGTCTTCCTGAGCCATCCTTCAAACTCATTTAGATACTTGTCATAAACTAATTTCACCGAAGCCAAAACTTGAAGGTTCAAACCCAATTCCTTTGACACAGAACCCCACAATCCGTTTTTTGACACCACAGCATACCCACCTCTTTCCTTCACAAAGGAGAACAGTTTGTACAAATCCAGGGACTGACCATCACCAAGAAAAACTGGCACAGGCCGAATAAAGCCTCTAGAATAATTCTCCTTTAGGTAAACCGAAAAAAGTTGATAAAACAAGCATTTTTGTTTAGCTGTGCCATGGCTAGAATTATTATCGTGATCTTTTACTAAATGATCGAAGGTAAGGCAACAGCAGTTACCATGATATCCACCAATCGCTTCAAGGCAATCTAAGGAAGACCCATGTGTGAAAGTTGACCATCCTGCCATGAACTTTGATTTCCTTCTTCGATGCTTGATATGTTTTGGCCAAAAATCAAGAAAAATCCTAGCTTGCCATGCTCTAAATGTTGATGGTACAAACTAAAACGAACAGACCGACAACTGGGCCGGAGAGAGCAATTACAGATACTGATGATAGAGCAATTTGGATGCAGAGATTGGTAAAAGGGTGTGACCATTTGCGGGGTTTCTGTTAGAAGATATACCTCATGGGTTTATAGTCTACAGCTCACTAGGAAGGCGCGAGTGAGGACAGCCAAGGTCGAGGTTGGAACCTAAGAACATTGAACACTGACCAGAGGCAACTGTCCCAAGCTGGAGTTAGATTGTAATACTGTTGCGGAAAATGAACACAGGAACAGAGAGAGAGAGAGCTGGCGAACCAGCAAAACGGGAGAAAATACAACGCCAACGAAATAGACTGCATGAACTATGAAGAATCAAATTATGGGGAGAAAATCCCCAATCTCTTTCCCCTTTAAGCTTTCTCACATCAATATTGATTAAACCGGACACATAAAACTTTCGGTTCAGTATAAACTGGTTTAATAAATTTAAACTAACTGTTAACCGATTAATATTATAAAAATGATTTATATATAATAATATAAAATAAAAAAAATAAAAAATAATTTTTTATAAAAATTAATAAGCTGTTAATTTAAATGATTTTGATATTTGATCTAATATTAAATTTACTTATGAAACTAAATAATAATTAACTAATATTGATTAAACTGGACACATAAAACTTTCGATTCAGTATCAAATGATTTAATAAATTTAAATTAATTGATAACTAGTTAAGGTTATAAAAATAATTTACATATAATAATATAAAATTTACAAAAAAAATTATAAAATATAAAAAAATTAATTGTTTTATAAAAATTAATAACCCATTAATTTAAGTGATTTTGACCTAATATTAAATTTACTTATGAAACTAAATAATAATTAACTAAGTAACCAATTCACAATTGAACCAATGGAACTGTCTTATTCGATTCTAGCACTACTGTCTCACATAAACTAGTAGAAATTAGAGAGTTATTCTTATCTGACATTGAAAATAAAACAATTATAAAAATTGTTTATTACTAGCCTTTTGACTTTTGAGGGGTATACAGTGCCTTTCAATCTGCATAGTTTATTTTAATTTATCTAATTATTTATTTGTTAATTAATTGTAATCATAAATTAATTAATTAAATAATAATAATTTTATAAAAGGTTAAATATATTTAAAAATAATTTATATAAAAAAATTCTTATAAGAGTGAAGAGTATTTGAAAATAGTAACAACTGTACAGTATAATTATAAAAAAAAGGTTTGTTTTTATAATTTTATCTTTTTTATTTATTTAATTAGTTATTTATGATTTATTAAAAAATTAAAGATGTGTCATATCACAAAAAATAAAATTAATTTTTTAATAAAAGTCATATTTTTTATTTTTATTTTTATTTATATAATTACTTTATAAAATTATTTAATTATAATTTTAATGTATATTGAGATTATTTTATTTTGTATTAAAAAACTAATTTTTTAAAAAAAATTAGTTATTTCTAAACATGTACTTAGTATGATTAAAAATTAAATAAAAATAATTTTTCACTAATAAAAAATATATTTAAAGTCAGTTATATAGTATAAATAGAAAAAGATAACTTTTTATATTTGAAACTAGTAATTGTAAAATATAATTATTAAAAAAATTTATATTTATAATTTTATTTATATTTAATTAATTATCAATAATATTTTAAAAAAATAAAAATTAGATATTAAAAAAAGAAATTCTATATATATATTATAATTAAAATATTGCAAGAAAAAATTTGTGAAAAATTATTTTTATAAAAAAATTAAATAAAACAAAGTATGTATTTAGTACATATTTAGATTAATTTTTTATTAAAAAATTTGATAGTTAAAAATTTTTTCTCTAACATTTTAATTATAATTTTTTTTTAAAAAATAATTTAGTCCACACAAACATTTTTCTATATATTTAATTAAATCAGTTAACACTAAAAGTAAAAAAATTAATCACCGAGCGATTCGCAAAATTAGCCGCTTTGACATTTTTTTTTCTTTATACTGAATCATTAAAAATTTAGTTATTGTAATAAATGGAAATAAATAATTTCTTATATCATTATCACGTGACCTAAAAATCGGTTAGGAAATTATAATTAGTCAACGAAATATTTCAAAATTACTGAAAATAGAAGGTCTACATATGTGTTAAGTTTGAATGTTTATTTTTATTTTTTATTCTTTTAATTTTATAGAAAACAACATGTAGGTTTTTACAAAATAAAAAGAACAAATAAAAGAATTTTATTTTGTGGTAATATAAAATTAGTTGTCAATTTAACTATTTCATAATCTATATCTATACATATAGAAATTAACTTAAATCTAATAAATGCTATTATACAATAAGATAGATTAAACACTAACTTAATTTAAATGAAATTGGTGTTATGATATTCGAATCTTTTAAATTCTTTCTTAAGTACATCAAATACTAACACATAGTAAACATTAATATAATATGAATGTGACAAAAACTAGTAATCACTTCAAAAAAATCTATTTGTAATAGTTATGGACTTAAATTATAAAAATAAACAACATAGATATACCAAGATACCAACAACACATTTAATGCAAAAAAAAATTATATAAATTAAAATAAAAGTAAAAATAAGAATAAGAATAAAATAGATTATATTATATTATATTTTATTTAGAAGTTTGCTCCCTATGACAACAAATTCTTTTTTAATGTTTAATAATGGAGTCATAATATGAATAAATGATTTTTAAATAAGTAAAACATAATCTAATTAAAGCCTTGCTAATATTAATCATCATCTCCACCTCTCTAGAATTAAATGTTGATTAATATCCATGTAAAATTAAGATTAGGAACGAAATCATCATTTAGTTTTTCTTTTTCTTATCAATCTAACGAGTTATTGTTTTAGTTTTACATGACAATTAAATGAGTTAATTACAATTACAATTATTTTTTAATTTTAGATAATTTTACTATAATTTCAATAATGGTAGAATTATAATCATAAAAAGTTACTATATGTGTTGTTTTATTTTGTTGTATAACTTTTAGCATACCTCTAAAAAGGTTTGTAATGTGTAAAAAAAGAATTAAAATAAATAATCAATCCTTATAGTTTTACTCAATTTAAATTTTAATCTCTATAATTTTTTTATATTAATTTTTATAATTTTACTTATTTGAATTTTAATTCTTTACTTGTAAGATATCAATCTTTATATTTTTTACTTATTTAAATTTTAATTTCTATAATTTTTATTTAATAAAATATTAATTCTTATTTTTTATATAAAATTGATTTTTATAATTTTTAATGATTAAAATATTAGTCTTTAATAAACTAAAATATAAATAAATAAAATTATAAAAATTAATATCTAAAAAAAATTATAGAGATTAAAATTTAAATTTAATAAAAAATATAAAAATTAATTATTTATTTTAATCAAATAACAAAAACAACTTCTCAACACCTGGCCACAGAAGGTTTGCAATATTCACTCCCCTTCTTTGGAATTGAGTTTGCATCGGCAATGTATGGCCTACAACTATCCACTGAAGTTAAAGTCTTCCAGGCCTCGCTGTTGGCAATCTCACGGCCTGAAACTAGAAGTTAAAGGCTTTGAGGCTTCAGAACATAACCCATACAACATTGCAATACACCATATGGGTGCTTGACTAGCTATGCATCTGGGTTACATCATGAACCCATTACCCATATAAATTGAAAAGTTTTTAGCAGTTGACTCTACTACTACATGAAGACCCAAAAAAAAAAAGACACGGAATCACATAAACTTTCATTAATCCACCGTATTCATCTGAAAATTAGAAGTGGGTCGGGTTGGGAGAGGAGGGTGGGACGCAATCATACTAGGAAAACCCATAAACGAAACCATTAAAAACAGCAATTGATTTTACTATTAGTTGTCTCCTTCTGCTAATCCACAGCAATATCTTTTTCATTTGATCGTATTACATCCAATTCTCACCAAAACAACCACATAATTAAATATAAAACACACAAGAGAGGAACGAAAAATCATATTGACCACTCTGTCCTGTAATTAGCATGTCTCCTACGATAATCTGTCACAATTCTATTGACACCAGTCCATGTAGTATCCTTATATCACTTTAACTTCCAATTAAAGAACTATGAAAGGAATGAAAATTTGGAACACAAGCTATCCCCATGGCATATTCTACTATCCTTTAATTTCCTGGTTTCAACACAAGGGACTAGGCATAAAAAATGGAATAACCCCTCCGGAAACTCAGAAAACAAAACAACCAAAATACAACCATATATTCGGTTTCCAGAACAGAAAACTCTTGATTTTGTAACCTCGGTTCTCAAACATTATATCACAGTGTATTTGAACTCCTAAGTCGTCGATATTTATCAATCAATGGGAGGATCGAAAACCATATCCTGCATCATAAGATAAACATACATACTCACAAGGGTATCTTTGCAAAAATCTCAAGATAGATGGGGATGATTGAGACAAACCTGATCACAAACAGGACAAGTTTCACTTCTTTCCATCCATTCCAGAATACATGCAAGGTGAAAATGATGGTCACATTTTGAGGTGAGTTTTGGATTCTCTGCATCATACTCTGCAAGGATAACATGGACACATACATCAACAGCTCTCATTCCAACCAAAACAGAACAAATGTCACGTAATAAATGGTAAACTAATGCTGAAAGCTATAGACGTTGAATAAAGAAGTTGTGACAACATCACCTTCTAAACAAATTGGGCACACATCCTCCTCTTCCACTAAAATGATAGGTTCTGCCAACTTCGAAAGTTCAATTTCAGAATCCTTTGCTGAGTCAAGTTCTAGAGCAGTTTGAACTTTGCAGTCTGTTTCCTTCAGCTCTCCCAACTTAGCTGAGGCCCCATGATTGTCTCCAGCAACTGTTTCTTGAATTGAATTAGAAGTTGTAGAATGCAGGGATGCATTAGTCTTGTCACTAAAAATTTCTTGAGCCACAGGTGGAGTTTGAGTGACACCTAACGTAACATTGAAAGGAATAGGAGCAGGAGGCGGTCTATTAGTATCAGGACTTGCAGTGTCTAGATTAGTATCAACTAAGAGCCCCCCAGAAAAAGCAGAGGCAGCACCGTGGTGAGATGATAGTGGAACATGCTCCTCTGATGCTCTTGGGTACTGCATAAAGAATGCAGCAAATGAAGCAATGTTACAACAGATTAATTGCATAACCATTAGAGAATAAGCAACTTAAGGCAATTATAAATTCATAGTTACAAGAAGTAGACTTCAAAAAGCTCATTCAACCAAAGACAAAAGGTCAATGCTATATAAAAGGTCAACTCCGCATTTGTTTCAATAAGAGAATATAATCAAACTTTTTTAATGGCTACAACTCTACAAAAGTCATCTAGCTGAAAGATTCCCAAACTCAATTCAAAGGTGAAGCTGATCAAGCAACAATGTCCAGACTTAATGGGATGAAGTGATACTTTTAGCAAAGCATTCAGAGTAAATTTTATCCTCACATTGGAAAAAGGAAGAACAGAAAGTTAGAATGTGACAAATTCCAGCCTAAATTTCATGGAAATAATAGGTATGAAATTGAAGCAAAAATGTTGAAGCTGAAATACAATGGTAGATGCAGTCATCCATAACTTCAGTATAGCTGGAAAGTTGAATTCAAACTCAGTTCAGTGAACCCTCAATTCCACTGGTCGGGCTAGATGAAGTCTTTTTGCCCTTTCACTCTCCAACAAAAGGCCATAAACTTGACTCCTTTGAAGATCAGTGTCCTTCCTCACATGGACAGACGTCATTGGAAATACTCTGAAATCTTCCATCAATGGGTAGCAAGCTGAGTTATTATGGTAAAAAGTACAGCTAAACATCTAATTCTTACAATCATTAATATTACATGAGCTAAATAGTCAATTTTTTCTTCTATTGTTTCATATTTTTTTGGTTGAAGAGAGAGCAGCATAATTAACTATTGGGAAGTTTTCTAACTTTTTAATAATCAGATCAAATAAGCATTCTCAGTCAAGCACGTGCTGCAACCACAAAATGCTTCTGGAAAATCAAGTAAGAGGAGCAGAAAAAAAAAGGCATCAAATGTGATGAATACTGACATAGTAGTATGCGGGTGGAGCGCTCAATTCAGTCTCTTTGGAAGAACAACAACAGCAACCGCCCATCTCCCCTTATCTCCAGTGGCCAAAAGTAAGTACTAGCAGTGGGGGCATCGTTTCACCTTTCATCAACATAGAAATTTACAACGGCCTTTAGATAATAATCAAGAAGATTAAACTTGAACTACACACAGATGCAGATAAGAATAAAGTCATCGAAAAGATTATGATCGTGCGTGGAAATTACTGCATCCCCTCCCCCACGAAAGAGAATAACAAAACCCAATTCATCAAAACCTATTACCAATCTAGTCCAATTACCACTTCGTAGCGTCGTGAATGAACTCCCCGAAAGAGGAAATAAACACTGAAGAGACATGGTGCTTGAAGGCGATAACACAGGAAAAAAAAACCCATAAAATACTGTTGATTGGATTCAAAAAAAAAAAAAACTAAAAACTAAAAACAGACAATTAATAGAGAAGCAAATCATATAAACCTTGTACAGTATTTCAATGCAAAAAGAATCATCAAGCATCAACCAATGGAAAATATAATAAAAAAACCGATAACTTGGAATCAGAAAATATAGCATAAGTTTTTTTCTAAGAAAAGAAGAATAACAGAATAAGAGAAAGATGAAAGACACGGTACCCGATAGTTGAGCTGCAAATCAAAACCGAGCTAAATAGCACAAACAAAAGAAAAAGAAAAAGAAAAAAGAAAAGAAAAGGCGGAGATAGGAGGAGGCGGTGAAATGACGAAAAGGTGAGTGATGAATGGTGAGTTTTGTACCTTGAGATTGAGAATTGCAACAGGGGTGTCCGTGAGATTGAAAACGAATTTCAGCAGCAGATTAAGAAAGAAAAGAAGAAGAAGAAGAAGCGAAGAAAGTGTCTTGAGATTTCGAGCATTTCCGTTGCCGGGGTCCTTTGGAATTTTATACGACGATATAATATAATAATATATGATGATGTGTTGGTGTGTATAGGTCGGTTTGAAAAAATTATTAAGAGTTTAATGAATAAGATATTTGTCTCATAAAAAATAATATATTTATCTTATTTTTTAATATTTAATAATTTTTATATTAATTATTTAAAAAAAATAATTTAAATAAATAATTATAATCGTATGATCATAATTAAATCACTCAAAATATAAAAAATACCTTAATCCCGAAAGAATCTTTCGAGTCGCACGTCAGATTCTTCCACTAGGACTCCTTAAATTCACAGGCATAGCCTCCGCTTCCTTCGGGAGAGCTTCCGATTTTCTTCTTCTAGATTTCATGAATTTATTGGGATTTGCTTCAATAACTCTTCTCTTTTTTTCTTTTTTTTCTCTCTCTCTTAACAAATATTTACGTGACAAAAGGTAAAAAATTAGTAATTTATTAAATATTTATTAGTTATTAATTTTAATTTTTATATTTTAAATATTTACTATAAAAAATAATAATTCATACATATTTAACATATTATTTTAAATATTAATATTAAAAAAAACTAAAATAGTGTAACAATACCGCATCTATGAAAATACCATCAATTGGCTGTTAATGTCTCATGCAGCTTGACGTTCTTCAATATAGTAACATGCCATTGTTTGAGCCTACTACCCTCGCCATTAGTCTTTCGGATTTTAATATTTGAAAATCAATTCACACAGTAATTTTAATAATTTGGTTACAAATTTTAGACTTTTAATAGACGTGATTAAAAAATAGCCGAACAAAATTAATCTTAAGGTAAAATTCAATAGTTTTTTTTAAAAAAAGATAATATTAATTTTAATATGCAAGATTCAATAATTTTTTTAAAGTATTCTTATAATTATTTTATAAGGACCAAATAAATTCAAACGATTAATGATTTGTTAAACTTGAGCTGGAAAGTTCATTTGATCCATATCCTTCTTAAAGGCAATGGTTGTGCAGACTTTCTTGCCAAATATGTTGCTTCTAATGACGTTCAATTCCGCGTATGATCTGAACCTCCTAGGAGGATCTGCAGTTTAATTCTTGCAGATGCTATGTGCATCTTATTTGTAAGGAGTTACTTTCTTCTTTTTTTGTTCTTCTGCACTAAAAAAAATTCAAAATTTTAAAATTAATTCTTTTAATTTTAATTATAATTATTTAGCTTTAATTTTCATACAATCTGATCCAAAAACCCCTCCATTCTCCTTTTGTATACTCAGTAGAATTAGTCTTTTCGCCATGTCTAGTTGAATCCAACAATTTGAAATTAATAAGAGCTTAATTTTGAAGTACTATTATTATAAAAAATTTTATACTATTATCAAATTACATTTTAATAACTATCAGTATAAAAAATTTTATATTATTAATTAATTATAAATTATTAAATTATTAAAAAAATATAATTAAAATAACAACTAAAAAAATAATATTAAATTAAATAATAATATAAAAAAATTTATACTGATAATATATCATAATTAAATTATATTTTAATAAGTTTTTAAAATAATCTAACTATAATAACGATTATCTCAAAAATCAAATATTTTTTTTATAATATGACAATATGATTGAACACATTGTAAAAAAACTTATATTTAGAATTAATTGAATTCAGTTAATAAATGCTATTCATAAAAATGTTCAACGATCCTATCTTGACCAGATTACGTTGGATCGCCAATATCTTGGTAATTGCTTAAACTCTTTCTCGCTTTTAGTCATATCAGCAGAACTGAAAATAAACTAGCGATTTTTTTTAGCAAATTTAGCAGCTTGTGCTCACCACAATGTCTGGACTTGGATTTTCCTACCAAATATGTTGATGGCTTTAGCTAATTCTGTTGCAGCACATCTTAGTTCCAACCTATCATTCTCCTTTAATGAAAAGTTACTTTTTATCTAAAAACTAACTCCCGAAAAATCCTAAACGTAAAAATAAGAGAGTAGTACTAGAACATTGCAGAGGGCCTAATGTAACTTGTGGTTGCTAAGTTAGAACTTAGAAGTGTGTGCATGTGATGGAGGCGATGGCCTCTCATAGGTCATGGTCACAGGAGGAAAGGGTTCCTTTCATTGGGCGCTTGATAATTTCTGCAACTAAACACAGCAACATGATGTTATATTGTGATCATCCTTCTCTTCTTTTTTTTTTTTCCCTCTGCGCTTCAGACCACAAACCGAAAACAAAAAGCCAACAATTCACTAGACCCCACAAGTCGAACCTGTGCAGCAAGGACCACGCAAGGCACTAAAGATGGACCAAACAACTCAGACCTGCACCATTGCTGGCAATGCAACACAACTACATAGATCAGCGCAGGGGGGAAGATTTGTCTCTATTGAGGCAGAATACCACTGCGGCGGGAGGGAGGATACTCCAGTTATGTTGCAAAATATTAGAAAAGGCCAATTTTGCTACTAGGTGAGCAACAGAATTCCCCTGCCTCTTGTCCACATAAAACCGCACTTGGAAAATTTCTGGCAAAGCTCCTCCATGTCTTTAATGATTCCGAAAATCTCCCAAAGCTGGGCACTCCCCCTACATAACCTCCAAGTTGTCCGCTTCAAAAAGGACGCTAGAAAGGCCCAAATTGCTGGAAAGCAGAACACCCTCCCTGAGGGCCACAGCTTCTGCAATTAAACTTGAAGAGGCTTTGATTTTCCTTGTTGCACCTGAAATCAAATTACCTAACGAGTCTCTGATAACTGCTGTTATGGCTCCCTAACCAGACTCCTTATTGAAGGCTGCATCAACATTACATTTTAGGATCCCTTGAGGAGGTTTCCTCCAACCTGAATGTGAGGGCGAGGAAGATTGAAGACACGAAGTAATTCCTTGAGACTGGGTTGAATTTGCCTGCTTGAATTCTGCATTCAGATTCTCAGCAGCAGCAAGAGATAGAGCTAGGATTGGAGCAAAGCCTTCGATACAAAATTTATTCCTCCCTTTCCAGATTACCCAGCGAATATGACAGATTTCTGCAAAGCCTTCAGCAACTGGAATTCCTCTTTCCCTCAGCAGACTCAACTTATCAGATAACCACTCCTCAATTCTAGAAATAGAGTCTTCGTCTGGATAGAGCTGAAGAGATGTACCAAACCAGACAGGCCTCGTCCATGGGCATAAAAGCAAGGAGTGCGATATTGTTTCTGACTTTCTGGAGCTTCATTGCAAATCTGGCACAAAGTAGATTTCTCAATGTGTCTGCCGTACAAATTTGCCCTGACAGGTAAATCATTGTTTAGACACTTCCAAACAATGATTTTTATCTTGTTTTGAATATTAACTTTCCAGATGAGCTTCCATAATTCCTTAGGAATGGAAAAGGATGAAGAACCCCTATTAGAAACAGGCCTCACCTCTCTGGACTTGGCTACCCAGTATCCTGATTTCACGTTATAATCCCCATTTCTACAGAATGGCCAGATGAATGAGTCTTCTCTGTTCATTAGACTAAGAGGGATTTTGAGGACTCGGGCTGCTTGATGCTGGGGCAAGGCTTCTAACAGTTTCTGCTCATCCCAGCTTCTACAAGAGGAATCAATGAAGTAGTTTAGCTTTAAATCATTAGGCAGGTTATTCTTATTGACTGGTTTTGTCTGCCCCAACCAGTTATCCTCCCACACTTTGATAGATTCCCTGCAACCTATACTCCAGCCTCCAAATCTATTTAAGAACTCCTTCCCATGAAACAAACTGGACCTGCTCCACGAAGAATTCCTTTTCTTTTTAGCCTGAAAGAAATCTTCATTGGGGAAGTAGACACATTTTAGAATTTTAACCCATAAGGCCTCTGGATTCTTCAAGACTCTCCAGGCCTGCTTAGTCAATAGAGCAGTATTGAGATGTTCAAAATCCTTAAAACCCATTCCCCCCTCCTCCTTAATACTTGAGAGAGAATTCCAATTGATCCAATGGATCCCTCTCTCTTAGAGGGCTTGCTCCACCAAAATTTTGCTATGCTTGAGCACAGCGATTTACAAAGTCCCTCTGGAAATTTAACTACAGATATAGTGTATGTGGGGATTGCTTGCAGAACAGCTTTGATCAACACTTCTTTTCCCGCTTGATTTAATAGCTTTGCTTTCCAACCATCTATTTTCTCCACTATTTTTTCTTTAATCCAGGCTACACTTCTTCCTTTGGATATTCCCCACACTGCTGGGATACCCAGATATTTCCCAGGATCATCGCAAGACCAAATGCTAAGGATTCTGGATATCCGCCACCTTAGATGGAAAGGCACGTTAGAGCTAAAAATGATGTAGAAGAGGACCAGAGATATAGAAAATTTTAAATCTGCTTTGGGCCAGCCCAGCCCAGCCCATATCGTACGCCGATCGTTTGCACGTGACCTGCACTTATACGCTGATCAGCGTTTTCTCCGCCACCGCCTTCACCCTCTTCACCTTCTCCCTCCCCAAATAGCAGGACGACGAGGCAGTAACTGTAACGGCATATATAAATATTATAGTTTATGAATACATAAACAGACCCAGATTCGCATTCATTCATTCTGAGTTCTTATTCCTGAGTTCATAACCCTTGGATTCATGGGGCACGGTACGGTATCATTCATTCTAATCTATCCATCTATCAAATATGCGTCATGTTATACCTTCCATAACTAAATTATGCTCTTTCAATTTCAATTTCATATATTTGCAGGTGACAAAGGTCGACCCTTCAAAAAGTTCAAAGCCTCCGCTAAATATGTTAGTTTAGACATCTGTGATCTCTCTGATTTTGTTGCTTCTCGCAATTCCTGTTTCGCTCATATTGTTTGCAGCAGGAAGATAGCCGAAAAGGAATCGTCGACGACGATGATGTATATGCTGCGGAAGAAGGATACGACGACGACGGTGATATTACTTTACCAATGCTATCTTTTTTCAATATCATTTACTGTTTTTGGGGATTCCTGTTTTTGTGAGATCATGGTGGATTGATGATTTAAGCTGAAACAGAAGCCAAAACCAAAGATTTTAGCAAATTGGAGCTAAAACAGGATCACCCCAATCGCCCTTTGTGGGCTTGTGGCAATGGTCGGATATTCCTTGAAACCTTCTCTCCTTTGTACAAACAAGCTTACGATTTTCTTATTGCCATAGCCGAACCCGTTTGCAGGTGCTTTCTTTCTTTCTTTCTTTCTTTCATTTTTGTATTGAATAAAATCATTATTTTGAAATAGGAGAGAGACAAGTGCTGGGCAATGGCAATGCATTGGATTGCTACTTACATGTTTGATATGTGTGATGATGGATAGGCCGGAGTCAATGCACGAATACAACCTTACTCCGCACTCGCTATATGCTGCCGTTTCAGTTGGCCTAGAAACAGAAACCATTATAGCTGTGTTGAACAAGTTATCCAAGACCAAGCTTCCCAAAGAGATGATTAAATTTATACATGATTCTACTACAAATTATGGCAAAGTGAAGCTTGTACTTAAGAAGAATCGCTACTTTGTTGAATCTCCATTTCCAGAGGTATATAAATGAGGCTCTCACTATCCTCTCTTCTCGTCTCGTCCTTACCAATCACCGCAAATGCTTTGACAACAAATGTCTTATGTGGTTTTTCATAACAAATTTGGCAGGTATTGAAGACATTGCTCAGGGATGAAGCTATATCTCGAGCAAGGATTACTTCTGAGGTTTGTGGTCACATTCTTTGTCTGTTGGCTCTATTTTGACATGTTTGGTTGGGTTGACAGCTTTTGTGAAATGGTAGCTCCACAGAACTCACTCAATATGAATACAATAAAAAAAATTCCCAGAATGTGAGGAAATGCTTTGATGATTTAATAAAAGATGGGCAGCGAGCTCCCCAAGGATGAGCATGAAAACCTTCCAACCAAACTGAAATAATCTACTACAGAGAATTACAATAGGGATCATGAAGTTAATAGATAATCCATAGAGAAAGAGGGAGAGATAGAGGACCCAGAAATTAGGGAGAAGAGAGATGACTCGATACTTTCATACTTGACCTCCTTCAAGTCACCAGCTCTTAAATCCTCTCCCTTCCTTCCTCTTGAAATTCTTCAGCCTCTAGCTAGTGCATATATCAGATGTTCTTCTAAAACTGCTACCATATTGTATCGAAATGGTTGCCTCCTTAAAGCATAGGTCTGTTCTCCTTATGTGGATTATTGACTGCTAAAATTTATAGTTTTTCATGTTAATTGCGTTTTCTAACATTACCATTAATATAATATGATATCTTGGAATGTGCATTCCTATTGCTCCCCCCTTTCCTATATACAATTGAAATTCAAAATCCATATTTGTGTGTGTTTGTTTAGGGTGCAAATGTAGATGGATTTACAATCAGCAAAGCAGCAGGTGAAATTGAGGCACTCATGACGAGTTGCTAAATGAAGCAGAAGTGGCAGCAGCTGCAGAAGAGAAAGAAGCTCATTCATTTGAAATTGATCCTTCTCAGGTAATGTAGGTGGAAGCTTTTGTAAAACATTGCAGTATTTTTTACTGCAATGTCCTAGATCTCTGTTTTCGATTTTGCGCCATATTGCCAAGTCATAGATCACAAAAATGAATTAGTGATCTGTCATTTGTCATGACAATATGATGCTGTATTAGGTCATTCCTGCTCTAGAATGTAATACTTCTTAACAAAATCCCCTTTCAGTTGGAAGAAAAAGAAAATGGATGAGTTAATTGTCTGAATTTAAGGAAATGAAAATTGAAAATATACATTTATGATCAGGATTAGCTGATAATATTATCAGCATATTTTTTAATCCTATGTTCTTATTTCTCTATGCTGCTGCTGCTCTGATGTTGTTCTGTCTTCTGTTTTAGTTGCCAGAGTGATAAGTGTATATACTTAATTAATGAAAATACCAAAATATTCCACGAGTTTCATTACAAAAGCTTCTGAGAAAATCCATATATTGTTCATGGCATAGCTAATAAGAGATGTTTTAAAGAGTTGAATAGATTCTAGTCAGAAATCAGAAGAGAGTTATTGTGATTGCTTTACATCAAAGTATTCTATGTAAATTTTTCTATGATTTACATACAGGTTGAAAATGTAAAGCAACGTTGCTTGCCAAATGCATTAAATTATCCCATGTTGGAGGAGTATGACTTCAGAAATGATACTGTGAGTAATGCTTTCTATATGTGCTGCTAAATTTTGAGGATAAGTAATCAATATGTTTAGTGATGTTACTTGTTGCAAATTTATGGTATGAAGTTTAAATTGTTTATCTGTGCTACTCTCAAGTGTTACTCTATTAATGCTGCAGGTGAACCCTGACCTTGACATGGAACTAAAGCCTCAAGCACAACCACGGCCATATCAAGAGAAGAGCCTTAGTAAAATGTTTGGAAATGGTATGACTGGTAACTGTTTGCAAGGACATGTGTCCCTAGCAGTTCATTCTTACCATGTTAAGTTTAGAGCACCTGCCAAATTTTGTTTTAAATTGACTGAATTGACTAATTGAAATTTTTGGGTTGAGATCCAAAATACATTGTACCAATTTTGCACGTTTTCAGAACTATAATTTTCAGCCTCATTGTTAAGCCTTGTAGAGGAAATTGAAGTTTTAGTAAAAGAAAACCTACAGACTTTGGAACATGTTTTAGAAGTATGCAAGCTTTGGCTGAACGGTCTTTTTCAATTTTCTCTTTTTTTACTTGGAAGCTACTAGGAGTGAGCTATTGATGAGGGGTTTGGGTAATTTCCAAGAGGTCTTAGGTTCAAACTTCCATGCATCATTATACCAAAAGAAATGTCCTTTTCAGTTTTTTTCTTTACTTGGAAATTTCTCTGGTTGTACCATAACTGATATTTTAGAAGTTATCTTAGAGATATTTGCAGTGAACTTAGATATGTCTATTGTAGTTAATCTTTAATCCTTTCTTAATGACTTCAGCAACATTAATTTTTTGCTCTGTGTCAATGCACATTGAAATATAAATTACTTCTGAGTGCAATTTTATTGCCTATGACCTCAGGTAGAGCAAGATCTGGTATAATAGTTCTACCCTGTGGTGCTGGAAAGTCCCTAGTTGGTGTTTCTGCAGCCTGTCGGATAAAAAAAAGCTGCCTTTGTTTGGCAACAAATGCTGTCTCTGTAGATCAGTGGGCTTTTCAGTTTAAAGCTGTGGTCAACTATCCGGGAAGAACAAATCTGTCGTTTTACATCTGATAGCAAAGAGAGATTCCGTGGTAATGCTGGAGTTGTTGTGACAACATATAATATGGTTGCTTTTGGTGGTAAACGGTCTGAAGAATCTGAAAAGATCATTGAAGAAATAAGAAACAGAGAATGGGGATTGCTCCTCATGGACGAGGTAATCATGCAAATTTATGGTTATAACCTTCTTACCTGAAAACTTAAGGTTGTTCCGTATGCATAATATGATGGCATAAAAAACAGGTACATGTGGTTCCTGCCCATATGTTTCGAAAAGTCATTAGTCTCACTAAATCTCACTGCAAACTTGGGCTCACAGGTATGCCATATTGCATTGGTTTCACATCACCCTGACTATGACCTTTTCCTTTTCTGCTGGGAGTGAGGTATTGACTATTAATGCTGCAGCCACACTTGTGAGAGAGGATGAAAGGATTACAGATCTGAACTTCCTCATTGGTCCCAAGCTGTATGAAGCAAATTGGTTAGATCTAGTGAAAGGTGGATTTATTGCAAATGTACAGTGTGCTGAAGTATGGTGTCCAATGACGAGGGAGTTTTTTGCAGAGTATTTGAAGAAAGAGAACTCGAAGAAGAGGCAGGTAAGGCATCTTGGAACACTGTACATCTTAGTAGTGGAAATTATATGGAGTGTATAGTGACGTGTTGGTTTTACCCAACATTTTATCAACATTTTCCATGATAGACTGCATTTTCTGTTGAGGATGTTTTAAATTTGTTTTTGTTAATGGATTGGAAAATTTTTATTAAATTTTTTTATACCAAGGCTTGCTTGAGTTCCCTCATCTTAATTGATGATCTTTACAAGTGCAGGCACTTTATGTGATGAATCCAAATAAGTTCAGAGCATGTGAATTTCTCATAAATTACCATGAAACGGCACGTGGTGATAAAATTATAGTTTTTGCTGATAATCTTTTCGCTCTCACTGAGTATGCCATGAAACTTCGCAAACCAATGATATATGGTGCTACAAGGTACTGTGGACATATATTGGCTTTGGAAGCTTTGTATTGGGTTCTGCTGTTTTGCACCTTATCTTCTGATACGTGATACTGTTATGTGCAGCCATGTTGAGAGAACAAAAATTCTACAAGCATTCAAAACTAGCAAAGAAGTAAACACTATTTTCCTTTCCAAGGTATCTGTTCCTGTTTTCTCTAGTTTTATTTTGAGGCTTATTCGCAAACTTTTCATAAATGTCAAAGCACATACTGGTGTAATATCTTGACATTCATAAATGTAAAAGTTTGGACGGATATATCTTCATGAGTTGTGTTTGATTAGGTAAAAACTAAAAACAATAGTGTTGTAAAATATTTAGTATTTTTTATTACTGCCCACTTTAGTGCTTCATGCTGATATTATTGATATTATTGGTCATTCCCTGTGAACATCCTAGTAAAAGATGTGACAGCTGATAATCTAATCCTAGCATTCTTTCTCATATCCTCAGGTGGGTGACAACTCAATTGATATTCCTGAAGCAAATGTGATAATTCAGATCTCTTCACATGCTGGTTCAAGGCGTCAAGAAGCCCAGCGTCTGGGTCGTATTCTTAGGGCAAAGGTCAGTTTCGAACTTTTCTCATGTGTATTAATTATTTCTTTTGAGTAGTAGGTTTTGGTAAGTATTATTATTTTTCTTATCTTAGGAAGTACTACTTATCATTGACATTGTTGTGTATCATACCCATCATACAGATTGAATTCTATACATCAAATAATGGTTGTGGAAAGTGGGAAGTCCTCTGCTATTTGTATACTAATGTTGCCTGTCAAATGTCAATAGTGCATTGTGCCAACGGGTTGGCTGACATCTTTAAATAAACAATTAAATGACAGGGTAAGCTTCAGGATAGAATGGCAGGGGGTAAAGAGGAGTATAATGCATTCTTTTATTCCCTTGTGTCAACAGATACCCAGGTATACATTTATTTTACACTGAATTGCTGATTCATATATTATTGAATTAAAGGATCATGTCATCATTGCAAAAGAAAATATGAACTTGTCATACAAGGTGTATAATATACATTTTTTTCGCTGCTTTATATTGCAGGAGATGTACTACTCAACTAAGAGGCAGCAATTTTTAATTGATCAGGGTTATAGCTTTAAGGTATTTTCTTTTCATTTTATGTTGCACTTCTAGTTATTTTTTCTCAAGAGACATGTGAATTTGTACATTGCTTTACCATGTTCCAAGTTGTCAATGTATTAGATAGGATAGGTGTGATTTGTTGTCTTAAAAATTATTTTAGAATTTGCTTTAAGAATTTTGAATGAGCCAAACTTCCTTTTGATAATCTATATCTGTTTTTTAAGCAAACAACTTCGGCTAGTTGCTGCTTTGCTATGATTTTCTTGGCTACTTAAAAAATGTTTTCATGTCCTTGAAATTTACTGGAAAGCAAGTCGTAAAGTGCTGAAGCACTTTCGGGTGAAGCCATGAAGCTAAGCTTTCTTGTGGTTTATGTGATATTGCTATAGTCATGTTGCTTGTTTGTTCAAATAAAATACTCTAAAAAGACTTCATTCATGCATGATTGCCTGAATTATTGAGCTCAATAGTGTAGAAAACTGTTGCAACAGTATTCCCACGGCCAAGATTGATAATTTGTAATGCATGTTGGCTACCAAAACTGTCTTGTCAAGATCTCAGTTTAGATAACTTGGCTTTTGATGATACTTGACAGGTAATTACAAGCTTGCCTCCATCCGACGAAGGACCTCGGTTGAGCTACTATCATCTTGAGGACCAATTGGCGCTTCTTGGAAAGGTGTACATCCTCACTCCCTTTCAACTTGGAATTGAATTGTTGATTGGGATATAACTGACATGTATCTATTAGGTATTGAGTGCCGGGGACGATGCAGTCGGTTTAGAGCAACTGGAAGACGATGCAGATGACATAGCTCTTCGTAGTGCCCGTCGTTCTCAAGGATCTATGAGCGCAATGTCAGGTGCAAATGGGATGGTTTACATGGAGTACAGGTGTGTTATCCTCTTTCTCACCTGGGTAGAGAAGTATTATCTGCCCGATATAATAGAGCGTGCCATGTGCTAATCTATCTCAAGTTGTTGAATTGCCTTTTTGAGTTTTCAAAGAACCTTGATCTGTTAATGAGATATAACTTATAGATCTGTTGTCATGATTACCTCTTTACCCATGCAGTACTGGGCGTGGCAAAGGCCAAGGACAGATCAAGAGCAAGCCAAAAGATCCATCGAAGAGACACGTTTTATTTAAGAGACGTTATGGCACTTAGTGAAAGGTGCACCTCATCTGGGAAGAGTAGAAACGAGCAGGGTGGCGGTGTCTGTGTGAAGTACTGAATGTCATTTCCACACAATGCTGGTTGCCATTTCCTGAATTTTAAACCACTTTATAGTTTTCTATGTACGTGTCATTTAATGACAAGCAAATTTATCTTACTTTATGCCCGTTTTTTATGATTAACCCGTGACAAAAACCTTCATTAAGTTCCTCATTTAAATAAACATGGTATTGCATTTATCCACATCAGAATTCTCCTCAAATTCACATTTCATTGAGCCAAGGATCAATCTCCTAGATAACAACAGAGGCCCCGTCCGCGAGGACTTCAACCTTGTTTCTATGTCTAGTGCCCTCTCGGGACTCATTCGGTGCCTAACTTGTTTTATCTTCCATCTTTTTTTTTCCCGGTACAAGTTTTATCTTCCATCTTTGCAGTTAATATTTAATATGCCTTCTCTAAATCATTTGAATTGAGTTAATATTTAATGTGACTTCTCTAAATCATTTTGATTAGATTAGTATTTAGTGTATCTTATCTAATAACATTTATTATAATTAAAACAATTTTACTTTACATATAAATATATAATCATCTTTCATCATTTTTCTCATCTCTCTTTATGTTCATTTCCCTTTTCATTTTGGACTACCCAACTTTCCCTCTCCGTCATATAGTAAATCCTTAAGTGAATATGACTTTACTGGAAATTAACTGCAAGAATATCTAAACTCTAAACATATCATGCCACCCTTGCAATGCCTCTGAACGTTTCGCTTTACGGAGGAGTTTCTCCCAACGACAGGTTACTGCACCAATTTGCTAACTTGGAACTTCTGTCATTTCCATAAGTTTGGCCTATATGGACTGAGTTGTCCTATCCGGATGGCATAATATGTTACTGCTAATTGCTTGGTGAGCATCTTGCTGGATTCTCCACCCGTTCAAAGATAATAAAAAAAAGGGTAACTCAAAAGGCTTTCACTTTTTCCAGTCTTACCCCAGACAAAAGTTCCATCTTCAATGCGTGAGCTCCTTTTTCTTGTCTGCTCCATGACACATTTTTTTATAGCACTAGGCCAGAGTGCAAAGCTACAAAAAATACGTTTCTTTTTTCTGTTTGATTATCGTCAATCGAATCGCTGGAAAAAATGCTATTCTCAAGGAAACGTAATGGAACAATGGAACCTTCAATACCAATCCATATCAAAAGCCTTTTCTTGGACTAAAGATAAAGACAGACCCAGCGGACGACTTTCTCAAGCACAGTCCTTGTTCTCCTTTAAGATCTCTCGTTTCCGGGAGAAAAAATTCTTCTCGGGTCTCGGGAATAAGGCTAGCTAGGCTAGGGCAACACGGACTCATAGTCATCTTTATAATCCATAGCGTTGCAATGATAGGATATAGGAGTAGCTTTCAATTAGTATTCATTTCTTGCTAGGTTGTGCTGGTCAAAAGTGGGTGTTTGGAATCATTTTGGGTGCTCATGATAAAATTTTATAAGCAATTCTTCTCTTTATTGCTCTGCCCATTATGTGCATATATAATTGTCTCCCTCTGTCTTCTATATCACACTAATTCTTATCATAATAGGGAGCTAGTTTGTTTGTAATTATTTAATTGTGACAGATTTTGGGACCAGATGCAAAGATAATAGGGCAACTGTGGATTGAGGAGATCGATTTGGTCTTTGCGTCTCTTTTGTGTGACTCGTGTTAGATGCTCACCGTTTATTTTTTGGGTTTTCCATTGTGATTTTTTATTGATTGAATATATATAATCAATTACTATCTAGGCTGTCAGTTTGAGCATGAAAATCAGGGTCTTTTATCACTTAAATTTGAAAATTTTCTGTCTCTTTTCCTCTAAAGTAGGCGATCATCTTATCATGAAAATGGTACGGGAAATATGCAAAGTTTGATGAGGGCTATGACAATAGATATTATCAAAGAAAAAAAAATATATATATATAAAGAGATTCTTAAATACTGAATAAATAAGATATTAATTTTTTTTATACTATATCATTTAATATATAATAGTCATATTAATTTTATGAATTATTATTATTTATTTATATTAAAATTTTTTAAAGATAATAATAACTCATAAAATTAAAATAATTGTTATTAAATAATAAAAATAAAAAAATATCTTATTTTTTAAGTATTTAAAATTTATTCATAATATATATAACTTTTACAATCCGGAGCATCTCTTTGTAATGGCAACATTATATAAATTATGAATGAATGCCTTTATTTAATAAGAGAATCTGAGAGAGTAGGCCTGGTATCTACTGCGTCTGTTGCTACATCTTCAAGATGTTGTTATTCTTTTGGAATTTTCAATATAAAGTGACAGCATCCCGCAAGAAGATATAGCTTCCTTCCATATATATTCACATAAATATTGTGTCTTTGTGATCGTGAGCATTGCTGCCAATATGGCAGTTTAACACGTGGTACCTCGCTTTATGCCAGACTTTTTTTTTTTAGTATATAGCATATAAATCACAGCATAATGACCTAGGCATTTTTTAGTTAGCAGCCAGTTTGTGTCTTTATGACCTAAAAGAGCAAAAGCATACAAAATGTCCATGCTTTTGAATTTCAAAATTAGGGGGAAGGAAAATGGAACAAATCGAAACATTTATTATATCTTTTAATTTATTTAAATTTCAGTTAAAATGAAATAATTTTAAGAAAAAAGTTTAGCTTTTTATGTAAACTCACACTGATAGGGTAACAAAATTTCAACTGACTCGCAGCTCTTTGATTTTATATTTTGTTTCCAAGTCAATCACCGGAAATTCAAAACCCAGTACCCTGCTGCTATATCCGTTTACTACTCTACTGGTTTACATTTTATAATTAAAATATTTTCACTTTAAATGGGATGGATTATATTATTAACTAAGTGCCATTATAGACCGACAAGAGAGAAAGCTAGTCTTGAATTTTAAACTAATTAATTATAAGTAGTCCACTCTTTCTTGAGTTTGTTGTGTGCTAAATAAAATTAATTATCATTCTAGCCAACGATTTGACAGCACAAAGCGCGAAAACATAAAGTACTTGTTAACTGCCCTTTGCCCTTAGGGATTTATTTGACTGGTGTTTGATTGGCAAATAGAAGTCCCACTTCACAAAATTGTTATCTTGAATTCACACAGCAGTGCCACTTCAGGAGAAAACGAATGGTAACTTTCCTTCCTAGTTGATGCTTCTTTTTCGTTCTTTTCTTCTTTTGTCACCCCCTAAAATGTAGGCATGAAGCCTTTCTCGGTTCCTGTTCAAGGAAAGAAGAACCAATAAGAATAGCAGCCAACCTAGCCATCCTCCTCTGGGCTGCAAATGCAGTGCTGTATCATATGCGTTTGGCTGTCAAGTTGTGCACTTGGTTGCCAAGTTTGATGCTTTGTCTTCTTATTAGTTGGGTTCAATTTCACGAACCTTCAATTCAAATTTCTTTTAGCCAATTCTCATTATTCCATCCTACGCCAAGTTGTAAAACCAATCATGCAGTAATTAATTAAGGTGATTGGGTAATAAAGCAACTTTGATAAAGAACATAATTTTTAATGCCTTTTTGCGAGCAATTTGTGTGGATCAACAGGGATTGATTGTCCTTGGCTAAGCCTAGTAGTGTCATGATAGCTGAATAGAGAAGCTATTTAGTACATTCCACTCAAAAAATAAATAAATAAAATTGAAAACTACTTCAATTTGGTGATCGTTGGCTACCAATTACAGAGCTGAGGACGAGACATCTATTCTTTATGAAGCTGCAGCTACTTACTAGACTTCACTTGGCTTTGAACAATCCATTAAGCAGCATTGGATAATGAAGGCAATGCTTGGCATTTGGATTTTGGACATGCTTCACACCGTTTTCAGTGAGACCCTTCATTTACATATGATATATTTTTCATTGTTTTTTATATTTCTGTTAATATAATTTTAATTTGACAACTTATGCATTTTTATATAATCTATGTCAATCTGGTTTTCAATTTATGTTAAGCCAAGTTGAAGACAAGAAAACAAAATTCAGAGGAAAAAAATAATTGAAAAAATACAAAAAAATATAAAAAGAATTGAAACTAAATTAAGGCCACATGACCGAATGAAAACTAATAAGGGCCTTTGTTCGTGGATCAACATAGTTGATAATATCTTTGAGAACAAAATGAAAATGAAGACACAAATAAAGCACTGTTGACTGTTATGCATACAGAGAAATATAGAGTTGATGAATGACAAACTAAGATTTGAGTGGGAAAAATTATATTTAAATTGAAACACGAAATTGTCATGTGATAATAAAGGTAATTTAATTAATAAAATATAATAGATTCGAAGAACAAATCTATAGCATTTTCTTTTTCTGCACATATTGGTTGCTTTGGAGGGCCAGCTGGAACTCGATCATCCTCGTTCCTCTCAAATGAGTGCATTAATAGTCCACGTATGCTTGTAAAATTGTTCATCTTAACATAGACGGCAGCAGAGTGCCCAAAAAAACAAAGATGGTAGCAGGCACAGCTGGTATGGGTGGGTGTCACCACAAATCTTCACGGTGAGCTTTGTGCCATAAACACGTAGCTTGAGATAAAGGTTTCAGAGATCTTTTCGTGTGAAACTAACTTACTGCAGTCAATGCATTTAACTAAAAGATGAATATTAAATTGCATTGATAGATATTCGGCTATCGTAAGAGACACCAGCATCATGTTGAAAATGGAATGGAATACATATATATATATATACACACACACGCAGATGCGAAAAGAGGAGCATCAAGGAACAATTCTTTAGTGCTACTTCCTAACCCGCTGGGTCTAAGGTTTAGCCTTCGGAAGAATAAAAAATAAATAAATTATAAGAGATTTTTTGTTTCCCAAAAATCCTTAACGTTTTCTAATCTCTACAAAAATTAAATTCTAGATTGGTTTTTAAGTATTAACATAGATGCATTGAGTTCATTAATCTTTTCTTATGGAAGACCATGCGTACTGTTAATTACCAAACAAGATATGGATGCTTCATGTTTGACAACAAATTTTACCAAGCAGATATTATTAATTATATTTGTTATGGGACACATGTTGCGGACTCAACTAGAAAGTGTTGAATTTCAATAATTAGCAGAGAACTATTTTAAAATATTTATAAAAATTATTTTGTGCTTATACTAATTTTTTGTTGTCTACATAAAAGAAAAAAAAATACTACTAAGTAAGATTTTCATTGATGTTACTGGTCTATACAAAAAAAAATTATAAAAGCTTGTGAATTAATGTTATGAAAATATAATCATAATTACTCTTTACATCTTTTCTGAATATACATATGATTATTGAATATGATATATGGTTATCAACACTAAATGACAAATAACCAGCAAGTAAAAAACAGAAGAGAAAGAGAAATAGAATACAACTAAGCAGAAACTAACTAGGGGCAGCTTCCAACTACCCAACTTCACATTTCCAAATATGGTGACTTATTAATAAATAAATTTAAAAAAAAATATGAAGCCTTTGGATTTCTTTTATTACAAAAGGCTGTTTCCTAGTCAAGTGCCATCAACCAAAACTCCATAAAAGGTTGTTCCAGAAAAGATGCTTCTGTCAAACTCAAAAGCCGCAGTGCTGAAACTGAGGAGCTCCATAACTGTTCACATATTGTTCGGCTCTTACTGCTTCATCCTCTTGCTCGAAATTCAACCCTTCAATGAGTTCAACCTACATGAAAATCTCAGAAATATCAAAACCCCATTCAACTAATTAACAATGTGTTCTCTAATATTGCTGCAATACGGGTTCATTACCCTCAACTCATGTTGAAAATTCAGAAGCAGTAAAGTTATATTTACCCAGAACTCCTCTTCGTTTTCATCTCTGGTTGAACATGGAGCTTTCGGAATCTCGCAGCTCTCCTCGTTGCGTGCGAATCTGCCACGTATGCGTGTTCGATTGTCGGCTAATGTCTTTCGGCATGCATACTGGTAACACAGAAAAACAACAAAGCAGCCACATTCAGACCTTTATATATATATGAAAAAAAACTCGGTGGTATCTTTTATTAACTAATACATCATTCAGCCAAGGAGTAGTAGTAGTTTATTCTTTCCCTTCAATTATTAATACTAAAGATATAGCTCTATTCTTTCTTTACCTTAATTGTCTTGTTGAAGTTCCTCTGTCTTCTCTTGGCTCTGTATTTAGAAATTCTTTCTTTTCTTTCTTCTGCACTGTAACGCGCTACTTTGAAGTTTGCTTCCTCCAAGATCGGGCTCTCCGTTTGAGAGGCATGAGTTGCTTTCATGTTCTGAACAAGAAGCAAAACGAACTTTGATAAAATTGACTTTGGAAGGAAAAAGAAAAAAAAAAAAAAACAGAGAAAACAGGGGAAGAGAGATAAATCAGGGTCTTATTTAACCTGCAAATCTCCTGTACTGAACACTCTCCTCATTTGTCCAGTGAAGAAACTGTTTTCAGGGGAGCTCAAGGCCTGCCCTTGAAAATTTGGGGAGTCCATGAGAGTGTCTCCGTGAGCTTGAAAGAGAAAACCAGGCTTCTCATCAATTGAGTTACAGCTGGAGCTCCTCTGCATGAACTTTGATACACTTTCAGCACCACTGTAACTGTGAGGAAGAAAGTGCTGATTGTAAGCATAATCGACACCCATTTCGCATTCCTCACTTTTCACTTCCGATCCATTTAAAGCAGAGAAATTTCCAAATTCACTTTCTAAATTTGGGCCATTTGACAGTGGCTGCATAACGTTAGCCTCATAAAGGCTCTGGCTTTCCAAGTGGCTACTTGGAGGAGAAAAAGAAAAGAAAGAAGGGGAAAGCGGGTCAAGGTAAGGAGGAATTTCATCAAGTGGGTTTTGGTTCTCTTGAGCGACAAAGGGATTGGGAGAGACGGTGAAGAAAGGGACAGAGTAAGGGTCAGGGTCAGAGAAAAACAGAAGGTCTCCGCCTTCAACAGAGGAGACCATGTCTGAGCTTGAATGCCTGTGGAAAGAAACATCAAAAGCATAGAGGTCAGAAGACATTGTAGCGGAATTCATGGTAGAATTGAACCCCTGAATCCACTACAGTTGAAGTTGAAGAAAACTACTTCTTGTTTCAATGAAAAATAATAATAATAAAATGTTTTGTTTCGTTTGGTGAGGGGTGCTATTTTGTCTGCGTATGTTTCTGAAACTACGCTTGGGCTCTGATGTATTTAATCAAAGGCCTGGTAATTGCTGGAGCAACAAGAGAATTGAAAACTCATTACTTACGCATCTCTCTCTCTCTCTCTCTCTCTCCTCTCTCTTAATGGCGTTTCGAAGCACAGGAAGAGACAATGACTCCACGTCTCTGCCCCTGCTTCGCTATATAAAGAAGTCAGAACTTCACCCCAAAATGTAAATAAAGAAGTCATGTTTGCAAATTGGCTCCTTTTTCTTTTTAATATTCACAAAAGCATCATGCCTTGTGGGGATAACTGTCCAAGTAAGTCAAAACCTATGCGCTGGCCACTTTGTACATACATGGGTTCAGCTAGTTCATATTTATCGTTTTTTTTTTTATAAACTCTTCTTTAAAGATGTGCAATATGAGACTTCTCACAACCAATAATGATTTCAAAAACTTATTTAGGGAGGACATTTTTTTCACTAATACGAAATAATAAAAAACGAATGTTTATTGTGTCATACATGTTACAGTTATAATATATAATTACTCTTATATTTTTCATTCAATAAAGTTAAAAGATGGTGACTGGGATTATGTAAGAGTGAACTTTTAAACTAGTAGTATATGTTATTTTTGGATAAATGTTATATAAACTATTCTTGCTTAAGGGAAAATCAAATGGTGTAGATAGATATGTCAATTTCTATACTTAAATTATTGCATATATAATAGTATTCCTTTCATTTTATTGACTTAAAAATAATAATTCAAATATTATTCACAAAATAATTAATTAATGGAGTCAATTTGTATATTTATTAATAGGATAATAATAAGATAGTTATATAATAAGTATCCATGAGTTGTTAACTTAGTAAAAATAAGTTACATCATTAGGTATAAGGTCTATTATTCAATTTTTGATAATTATATTTCATAGAGATAGCAATATTATTATTACTCTCAGCCTAAGGATATTAGCTCTATAAACAATTTAAATAAGCTGAATTCTATGAAAATATTCATGATTCATATCAAAATATATAATAAGTAAAAACTTTTAAAATTGAGTGAGGACATTTACCTTCACTAACTTAAACATAGATCCATCCTTACTCGAGACATCATCTATCTTAATATTACTCTCATCCAAACATACTTAACTATAAAGTTATGATGAGATCCGATAAATTACTACTTACATGATTGCACCTTTCATATTTACTATATTTATTAAACATACTAGCAGAACACAAAATAATGTGTGAACTAAAAAAACACAAAATAACGTAGTCATGAGCAGTGATATAATTAAAAGACATTAAATACTCACAAGTAGTGGTAAGTTCTCTTCAAATTTTATTATATTAAAATAATTTTTTAATAATAATAATTTTTTACTGTATAAAAACTAAAAAATTGTAATTTTGTGAATTTTTTTGAATTTAATATATTTGAAAATTTTTAATTATAATTTTTAATATTAAATGCATGATTGTATTAAATTATTTTACTTTTTAAAAACTTATAATCAAAATAATTTAGAAATAAATATTGGATGAATTTTTTTAAGCATAAAATTAATAAAAATTAAAAAATGCACTATGGCTGGATAGCTAGTATTAGAATTTTGACGGCGCATTCAATAAGTGAACTCTTTTAGCCTTTGCCTTGAATCCAAGCAGGCTATATGTGGGCTCGACTCGTTTTGATAACTTTGTTCTTAAGCTCTTTTGTAATTATATTATGTTGTTAAAATTACTTAATTTTTTTTTAAAAATTATTGACTTATTTTTTAATTTATTATTAATATAACTATATTTAAGTTATGTATTATTATATTATTAAAATAATTTAATTATTATTAACAAAGTCAAATTTTTTTATAATGTTACGATATATAATTTTATGATAATGTAAAAAAATTATAAAATTTAAATTTAAATTTATTATTCCAATGTAGTTGGGTCATTTTTTAAAAATATTTAAAATTTTTTTTGGTATCATATTCTTTTTTGAAATATTTTGTGTGTATTTTATATTTTTTAATATTAATAATTAATTATTACAGTAAAATAATGTATATATTTTATTATGAACAGTGATTATTTTATGACAAACTAAAATAATATTAATATTAATAAAATAGTTGCATTTGAAATAAAATAATTATATTATTATTATTTGTTATGAAATTAATTTTTTTAAAAATATGACTTATATTATTTATTGTATATTTTGACTAATTTATTTTATGATTAAAATATTTTATAATAAAAATTTCATTAAAAAAACTTTTAAAAAACAGTAATTTTTTTTTAAAATAAATTTTTTCAAACATGAATTTGTTGAAGAGTCATAATACTGATACTAAATAATAAATAATTGTAAATTTTAAAATAAAATAAATAAATATTTTTAATGTGTTTTAAAAAAATCTCTTCTCAGATAAAAAAAAAAATCTCTTCAGTTTCTTTACCTTCATGCGTCCGCTAAAAGTCAGCTGCTATCCGATTAAAATATCGAAGGGCCGCCACGACTTGCGTTGTTCGAGAGTTCAAAGTCGTCTTCAACGTGGAAAACGATACGAATTTTCTCAGTTTTCTTTCCATTTTCTTCAATTGCACGAAGATTTTGCTGTACATATATAGCGACATTGCTGATTTCGCTAAGGATCATCGGGATCTACAGACTAGGCTTCTTGTTAGGGTTTTGATCAGTCGCTGAAGTTGTCGACATGGCGTCGCAGGCGCACCTCGAGAAGATGCAGCTCCGCCAGAATTACCGGAATCTCTGGCACACCGATCTCATGAGAACCATTCAGGCTGACCCTCCCTGTACAGACACACACTTTCTCCATGTTTCTGCGTATCTGTGCGTGTGTGTGTATTTTGGTTTTCCGATATATCTTATACTGAATGTGTGTGTGAAATTGAATCATGTGCAGATTGTTGCTTCGCGTTGTGGTGGTAAGTGATCTGGACCTCTCTGGTTACTTTGAGGCTATTCATCTTGCTCAATAGATCCTATGCGGTACCGATATAGGTGTTTGGGTTATATTGTCTCCGTTTCGAATAAAGTGGGAAGTTTGGTTTTAATTTTCTGCTGTTTATGTTTTGCAAGTTTTGGGTACTGGATTAACGTTGACCTGCATTGACGTGTCCTGACTAACCAAATAACTTGAGTTCTTGCTTAATAGAATTTCCGCACTATCTTCAACTTGTGTGTTCCAGACAATTTTTAGGAGATTCATACCTGAACTTCTATCACCGTGGGGAATCTGGCCCCAAAAAGGGAAAAATATTTATAACGCGGTTTGATGCTACTGTCAACCAGGCGATAAGGGCAGTATTTGGTATCATCTTGAACAGTAAAAATTGAATTTTTTTTTTTTAATTGGAAACTAATCTTTCTCCCTCGACTCCTCGAGAAACTGTATTGCTGTGCTCTTTTGAGGTGCAGTTGTGTCTGTCTCCGCTAGTAGCCAGTTGATAAGTATGTCCTACATATTCATTATAAGGAAAGAGGGTAGAAAGGATATGTTACTTTGCTCAATTAAGTCAAGCGGGCTCCTTTTCTGAATTTTTTCAGTTGGACTGGATCATAATAAGTCATCTATGACGACATTGAGCATAGAAGCTGTCTCCTGCATGCTGTGATTAAGGCTGAAAAAGAAAATGCACAGTCATTGACGTTAGATGCATCTTCAGGCTTGATTAGAAGGTAGGTCATGTAGGTGTGCTGTGTGACAAGTGCTTTGAGCAGTTGTTAATACATAAACAATTTACAGATGAAATAGGTCTAGATAAGTTGCTAACCCACTTGATGAACATTCTGATACAGTGGTTTTGATTTCCAAGTATGTGTTTGTACTTTCTTACAAAGTTTCTGCATGATCTGCTTGTATCACCCATCTCAGTATTTGATCTCTCATTTGTGTGCTTGTCAATTCAATGACCTGATGATTTGGTGTTTTACATCTCCAATGCCGTTTTAATTGGATAATTTTAATGGTCCTGCATTAACGGCATAAACATAATTCTGTCATCTATTATCCACAGTAGTAATCTAATTTTCTATTGTTTCATTATAGTGCTCCATGTGTATCATACCTGCTCCGCAAACGAGCTCTTTACAATGATATGTCAAGGTAATTGATACTGTTCCAGTTCTTCCAAGCTTCCAAAATGACTTATATGGTCTGTTGGTGTGATATGGTTTTGTCTTGTTTGTTACAGATACACATGTTGTGCTGGTTACATGCCCTGCAGTGGTCGGTGTGGAGAAAGTAGATGTCCTGAATTATGCCTTTGCACGGAGGTAAATATCCTGAATTAATCTCAGTCTCCTCTTTGTTGAAAAATACAATTCCTCTTGTCATGCTGGTGCTAATAGATCATTAATTTTACAATTGAATTTTACCCTTATACGGTAGAAAATTTGATTAACTAACCCTTGTTTTATACTTATTTTGTTTCTATTAAAAATTTATTGATTTCCCTCCCATAGTCCTAATTTCATCTTATTTTCTATTCTGAATGAGAATCTTTGCAAATTTAATTATCATAGTTTCTTGCTGAAAAATGTTAAAGCAAGGGTATAAATTCAATGCTGAATGTTTATTATATAAACTCCATTAACTTAACCTATAATTAGTATATTTCATTTGCTAAGCCATAATTCATTTATGTTTAACTTTTCTTCTTACCCTTAATTTTAGGTTGTTGAGTTATCACATAGTAGAAAGATGAAATTGTATTGAAACTAGAGTTGAAATAAAGAGGTTGATTGGTTGAAATATGAGGTTTTAAACTTGTTGGAAAAATTAGAAAAGAGCATTTTAGCTGTTATCTTGATGTTTGTATTTACCATTGAATGAAGAGAATGTAAGATTCCTATTGAGTTGTTTTTCTGTGTCACTTTATATGAATTTTCTGACGTTATTTTATATAGCTTTTTTTTCGATTGCTGTTAATTTTATTATTATGCATTCGTTGTTTCAGGTTTTCCTTTGCTTTGGAAATTCAGTGGCCTCAACTCGCTTTTTGTTGCAAGATGAATTTAACATTCAAACTACGCAATGTGATAATTGCATTATTGTACTCTCTCTCTCTCTCTCTCTCTCTCTCTCTCTCTCTCACACACACACACACACACACACACACACTTGCGGACATACAAGTATTTTCTTTATGATGTTATGTTAACTTATTTTGTAATTGTTATGTTTAGGGTTTTATGTTTTGCCTTCAACAAATTGCATGCATATTTTCTATTGTTGCCTTAATTGTGGGAAGTGATGAAATTCAAGAGGCTTCTCAGTTGCTATCTTGTTTGGCTGACTTTGTGTACTGCACGTAAGGCTTCCTCTTCTCTCTTTAATTGTGCACTTTATAATGAAGGCATTGTACTAATTTTTTTTTTTTTGTTTATTTGTAGGGTGTGTGCATGCATGCAGGTAAATTTGTTAATTATTACTCACAAATGGTTACTCATTATGTAATATGTGTGTTTACATCATACATGGCAACTGGATTTTATTTGCAGACTCAGCACAAGGTTGAAATGGACAAGCGTGATGGCATGTTTGGACCTCAACCAGTAATGTCAGTTCCCCCTGTTCAGCAGATGTCGCGCATTGATCAGCCAGTTCCTCCTTCAGCTGGGTATCCACCACAACCAGCATATGGACAGCCCTATGGTTATCCACCTGCTCCACAACCTACTTCTCATGGCTATCCAGCTCCTGGCTACCCCCCGGCTGCCTATCCTCCACCAGCATATCCCCCTCCTGGCTACTCTACGGGAAATTTTTAGCATGCTTTGTGTTGGTCTGCAGCGCCAATTGATCGTGTTAATTTCCTTCTAGTTCCCATTGATGTCAAGCTGTCATACGAGTGCAGGAGCGTGGTAAAATGCAATAGCTACATTGATTATTTATGTTAGTTTGCCCCCAGTAGTTTTGATTACATTTCTGACGGGAGACAAGCGTATTATTCATTCTGATACTTTGCCTTCTATTTGTACATTGATCTCGTTGGCTTATATATAGTTCTTTTCTCGTCTATGTGCAATATGGGGTGTAATGTCCTGTCCAGTATGTGGTAGCCACTTGGGCTGTTAGCCCAGCGGTATGAATAGGCCCTTTAGACAGTGGCTCCTGGAATTGTTCAACTATTAGGAAAATTTGTGTTTGGTGATGAGAAGAGTCTAACTCCAATCCTCTGTTTGGATGTGAGGCAAGAAAATAAGAGAAAATTTTAAAATTTGAAATGAAGAAAAAATTTATGGAGAAAATTTTAAATTTTTAGTTTCTGGAATTTTCGTTCTCCTCTTGCTCTTCTCTTCATTCAAAATAAGAGAAAAATTCAAATTTTGAAAGTTCTCTTTCTTCCTTCCTTCCTTCCCTATTTACCAAAGGGTAAACGTGTCTGCTCATCTGAGGTGATTTTTATGTACAGAGATGTAATGAGAAATTTCATTTGCGGCTGTACTTCTATTTTTTGGCCGTCACAGCAAGAAACAACAGAAAGAAAGAGTTAGGTTGCACTAATAAGTTGACCCGAAAAAAAAAAAAGAAGTTGCACTAATAAGTAATAAGCTGGATAATGAGAACAGCTGCTTTGTTCGCCTGATGAGGAATGCTAGAGTGTGGTGAATGACAAGAAACTCTACATTCAATCAACGAGGAAAAGGAAAGCATGTTTGCTTGCCTGTGCTGGTGACCGATTTCGCCTTGTCATCTAATATCAATAAACTTGTCCATTTTTTACTCTCATTTTGAGCCTAATATATGCGCAGCACGCAGTAGCGTGAGGACCGAGGAAAAAAGTAACAGGCATGGTACCCGAAAGAAAAATGCCCAAGCACCTAGAAATTCTTTTAAAAATACATAATAATATCTTAATTATGGAGTTGACGGCGCACCATTCTCGCACTTATTTTCCATTCCAATACTTTGTCATTTGAGAAGTATGGCTTCAGACTTGCTCATATTTCAATACTAGGAAATAAAAATAAAAAGAAGAATAGCCGTCTAATCCATGTTTAGTATCATGACATTAAACTTAAAAGGACTTAGGAGTCATTTTTTGAAGAAGGTCCAAGAGTCAGACACCAAACTCTTTTAGGTGACAAGCGAAGAGATAGCATCCTACTGTGTCAAAAAAAAAAGCATGGTACCCAAAAGAAAAAATAAAGAAGAGATAGCAACATTAATAATTTTAAAAAAATGATAACTGCGAAAATGATGTTATTTAAAAAATTAGCAAGCAAGTAGATGGTGGCAAAAAGGATTGAAAACCCAAGCATTATCATCCTTTTCTAGTTTTCTTTCTTTTAATGGATAATCTGATGAAAAAAAATCTAAAAATAATGGGTGAATTTTTCACCCAACGAATTATCTTGAGTTTCTGACAAATTTTTCATCAAAAATTGTTTTTATCGATATATATCTTTTCAGTGGTAAATACTTTCAAAAAATTTATCAAAAAATCAAAATTTTAAATAATTTTATAGGATTTTTAGATGATTATTCCGCTGAAAAATAAGTAATTTTGAAGTAATGATGGTGTCCATCCAAACAAGCATTGCGTTGCGACAATCATCAAGTATCTTTCCTATTCGAATCACGTGGCTATCTACGATTACGTGAAAATTCTTCAAAATCGGTGTCAAGTTATAAATTGTTAACCCGAGAGAGCTGAGATTGAAACATTCAAGAGTTTCACAACGTAATTTCTGGGAAATGGGTCTGTCTGGGATCGAATCAAACGGATGCAGGCGCGGCGCGTACTCAGGTAATTAACAAGTTTCTTGGATTTTCACTTTTATCCTCTGCTCTTCATAAGAAAAGTGAATTTCAAACGTTGAAAAAAATCAATTATAACCGAAATCATAATCCTAGGAAATAAAAACAAACCGAAAATTGCATGATCCCCCGTATCCGGGAGGAACCAATCTTAAGCAGCAACACCATCAGACAATGAAAAGAGTTCTCATTTTTTTATTTATTTGTTGGGTGTGTGCATGCATGCAGGTAAATTTCATAATCGTTACTCACAAATGGTTACTCATTATGCAATATGTGTTTTTGCATATCATAGATGGCAAATGGATTTTATTTGCAGACTCAGCACAAGATTGAAATGGAGAAGCGTGATGGCATGTTTGGAGCTGAAGCAGTAATGGCAGTTCCCCCTGTTCAGCAGATGTCGCGAATTGATCAACCAGTTTCTCCTTCAATTGGGTATCCACCACAAGCAGCATATGGTTATCCACCTGCTCCACAACCTACTTCTCACGGCTATCCAGCTACTAGCTGCCTATCCTCCACCAGGATATCCCACTTCTGGCTACACTATAGGTGATTTTGATTAGCATGCTTCGTGTTGCTCTGCAGCTCCTATTGATTGGGTTACACTTCCTTCAAGTTCCCATTGATGTCAAGCAGCCATACGTGAGCAGGAGTGTGGTGAAATCCAATGCCACATTGATTGTTTATGTTGCTCTTCCCCAACAAGTTTTGATTACAGTTCTGACATGAGATTATTCATTACGATACTTTGCCTTCTATTTGTATATTGATCTCGTTGGTGTTTGTATATAGTTCGTTTTTCGTTTGTTAATGTCCTGTCCCAGTATGTGGTGGCCACTTCGGCTGTTAGCCCACGGTGCATGAAAAGTCCCTTTGGACAATGGCTCCTGGAATTGTATGAGTACTACAAAAATTTGTGTTTGATAATGAGAAGTGGAGTCTAGCTCCAACCCTTTCTCTGGATGTGAGTAAAAAAATATAAGAAACAAGGAAAAAATTTGAATTTTTAGTTTTTAGAATTTTCTTTTTCTCGTTACTTTTCTTTCCATCCAAAGTCAAGAAAAATTTCAAACTTTGGAAGTTTTCTTCCTTTCTTCATTATTATCTTTTGCTTTGTAAGGTATCTCTGAGGAAAAAGAAGGAATACAATATTAAAAAAAAAAATAGAGAAGTGGAGGGGGATCACTCACCTTCTTTAGTATCATATAATAAAAAAGAAATAAGACTTATCTATTTTTGTTTAGTTTTGTTGAGGATAAGAATGAAAATGTATGTAAATAAATATAAAATTACTTTTATCGTCCAATACTAATAATTTTTTTTAATTTTTATATACTTTATTACTCTTTTTTTAGTACTTTCCTCTCCTTTATAATTCTTTGGACAAAGAAATTATGCAAAAATATGAGGGTTTAGGCCACAAAAAGATCATCACTCTAAATTGTTATCTTTTCATCTTTAAATTGATACTAAATAAGAGATGTATCCAATCATTAGGTCTGTTTCTTTTTCTACTTAAAAAATGTATATCAAACAAAGGATTTATTTCAAACCAAACATAGGGTAAATTTTTAACATAATAGTTTGAAACGTTTTTGCTCATCAAATAAGGATGTAATGAAAAAGAGTAATGATATATCTTCTTAAAATTTTTTTTTAATAATCTTTTTAATACTTAATAAGTCAAAAAATAAAATATTTAATATTTTAAAAATATAAAAAATATTTAATATTTATTTTATTTAATAATTAAAAAATATTTAAAAAATAAATTAAGAGAATATAAAATTATTCAATAAAATTTAAAAATTAGGTTGTACTTTTATTTTTAAGCCATTACATCGAGAAACAACACAAAGAAAGGACTAGATTGCACTAGTAAGCTGGATAATGATCATAGCTGCTGTGAAAAAAAAAAAGAGACCAAACTTTGTTCGCCTCGTGAGGAATGCGCGGCGGTGGACCTACCTTATGTCCCATTATAAGACTCAATGAGTAAATTCTATCACGCTAATTTTTTTCGTGCGAAGAGAAAAAAATTCAAAAACCTGTCTCTGGTACAACTTTATTTAAAAGTTTATGATTAAATTATTAAATTAATTTTTAAAATTTTTTATCAATTTCATATTAGTTGAATATTTTAATTTTATTGTAATTATTGATAAATTATTTTGTCATTTTAAATTTATTAAAAATTAACTTAAATAATGAAATGTTATATAAAAATTACAAATAAAATTAAGATTTTAAAAAAATTAATATGAAGTGAATAAAATCTTTTAAAAATCAATTGCAAAAGTAAAGGGGATGACATGTAATTTAAAAATCAAGCCACGAGGAAAAGGAAAACAGGGTTGTTTGCTTGCTTGTGTTGGCGACTGATTCGCCTTGTGATTTTATGTAAGATTTTGTCTCTTTTTAGTTTAATTTTTAGCTTAGTACATACGCAGCACGTTATAGTGTGAGGAAGAAAGTCATAGGCATATAATACCCGAAAGAAAAATGCCTAAACATCTAGAAATTCTTTTAAAAATACATGATAATGTCTTAAACATGGAGGCGGCGGCGCGCCATTCTCCTACTTATTTTTCATCTGCTCATTTTCATTCCAATGCTCTGTCATTTGACTGGAAAATTGAGAAGTATGGCTTCAGACTTACTCATATTTCAATACTGGAAAATAAAAAGAAAAAGAAATTCCGTCTACTCCATGTTTTATTTTCATCTTATTAAACGAATGGGGAATCATTTTTTTAAGAAAGTCCTCGAGTCACCAAATTATTTCTGAGGACCAAAAAAAATAAAACAAGTAGAGCCAGTGGTTGGTAGTTAATGTCGTTCATGACAATTACATGAAAAATAGCAAACGATTAGATGTTGGCAAAAGGGATTGGGAACCCAAATCTGTTAAAAAAAAATCTAAACCCATTATTTTGGAGAATTTAACTCTCTTAAAGTAAAAATTTTACTTTAAATAATAATATAAAGAATATTAATTATAAAAAAAATTAACAATTAAAATTATAATAAAATACACATATATATATATATAATAAAATTTAAATAATTAATAATCATTACTTTATTTTTTAAAGTGAATTTTTAAAGGAGTCAAATCATTATTTTGATGAATTATCTTAATTTTTTTGACAAAAATTGTTTTTTATCATTGACTAATGTATTTGTTTTATGATAAATATCTTTTAAAAATTTATCAAAATCAAAATTTTTAATACTTTACTAGGATTTTTGATAGATTATTCCGCCGAAAATAAGTAATTTTCAAGTAATGATGGTATCCATCCAAAGTCCAAACAAGCATTGCGATGAGAGAATCATTAAGCATCAATTTACTGATATACAAGAAAGCCACTTAGCGCCAGGGTTGCTTTCCAATAGGAATCACGTGGCTATCTACGATTACGAGAAATTTCTTCAAAATCGGTGCAAAGTTACTACTAATTGTTAACCCGAGAGCTGAGATTGAATCTTTCAAGAGTTTCACAACTTAATTTCTGGGAAATAGATCTGTCTGGGATCGATTCAAACGGATGCAGGCGCGGCGCGTACTCAGGTACTAACAAGTTTCTTGGATTTTCGCTTTTATCCTCTGCTTTTCATAACAAACATGAATTTCAAACGTTAATAAAATTTAATTGTGACCGAAATCACATTACCAGGTAATAGAAAACAAACAGAAAATTGTTCTCCCGTAACAAGGACGAACCAATCTTAAGCAGCAACACCATTAAACAATAATTATGCGGGATATTCTTGATTTCAAAAAAAAAAAAAGAATTTCTTCTGGCTTTTTATTGTTTGTTTGTCTCCGATGATAACATCCTTTCAAAATCTGCCAAAAGTTAACGCTGAGTCCAAATCAGGATTCGATGCCGAGAAAGTTTTTTTTTTTAAAAAGAAAAATTAAATCGTGGAGAAGGATTTTTGTTGCGGTTGCACCAACGTCTACGCTACCTCTACCAGTACTGTTCTCCCACGCTACCTCCATGCGGAAATTCTTGAAGAAAACAAGTTGTCTTCTTAAGGCTCCAAATTTGTCGAATCCGTGATGCTATCCATTCAATTAAAGCATGCCTTCACAACACTTTACCAATCCAAATCAAAAGCACCAAAAAAATGCTAAAATTGAAAGCATTATCTCGTTGAAACTCACCATTCGTGATTCAACAGGAGCATTAGTAATTGAAACATGAGAGCTAAAACTGATGACAATAACTTACCAGATCTCAATTCTGAAATTAAAATTTAGAAGCAGCTATACCTAGCTAGCTTTGCAAAATCATCTAAATAAACATAAAATCGATATATAACTACAGTCTCAGCTTTCCATTTCCTTTGAATTCTGTATATATATATACACGTACACAACAATCACCTAAACAGAACATCCCCACGCTTCCCCAAATCAGGATCCTTTTTTTTTTCCCCCTATAATTGCTTGGAAAGAAAACACAGGAAAAAGAGAACTGCTGTGCACTGAGCTACAACTACAACCCCATAATATGAGGATATTCACTGTAAAATTCAGGGATCCCAGAAGCTGCCCAGAGTCTCTCATTGAAGACTCCTTGCATATCGTCGGGTATGAAGGGTGTTCGACACAAGGGGCACGTTCTCTGGTCGTATCCCATCCAGCTGTCCAGGCAGCTCCGGTGGAATATGTGCCGGCAGTTCGTGAGCCGCCTGATCTCGTCCTGGGCCTCGAACTCGTAGAGACACACGGCGCAGCTCTCTGGAGGGTCCACCAGCTCCGAGAACTTCACCACCGGCAGGATTTCCCGGATCAGGAAGGCGGACACGGACTGGAATTCGGGTATCCCGGTCGAATGGTCCGGCCAGGTAATGTCGGGTTCGAGGAAATCGTGGAGACCCAGGTAGCGGAACAGGACGGAGATCAGTTTTCTGATGAAACCCAATACAGAAAGGATGTGCAGAAAGAGCTTTGGGAAGAAAAAGCTCTGTATATCCCATCGGAAATCCCATGGCCTGCACAATGACCCAAACGGTAACAGAGTGTGCCGTGCTTTGCTATTGCTATATTGATTATTCTTGCTTACGAACAACAACTCCTCTACTGTCTTCTATGACTCGAACCTTGTTTGTGTTTGTTTTGTCGTCAGGAGGAGAGAGAGAGCGAACAGGAGAGAGTAAGCAATGCCGAGCTGCGTTATGTAGATTAGAACTTAGAAGCTTGAGACTCTAAAGTTTAGAGTTGGTGTTGAAATGCCAACAATGGGCTTAGGCTTTATGCTCAATGACATATGGGACCATTTTTTCAATATAAAATAATTATCAAGAAAAGTCCGTAGAGTGTGCTTTATACGACCTTTAACTGCTGTCTTATTCATGGGTTTGGTTTGGCCTATTAATAAATCAATAATTAAATTGCCAAGAAGAAGAATCACTATCTTTTTCGTTGGTTATTTTTTAACTGAAGCTCGAGTAAAAGCGACAGTAGTAACTAAAAATTAGGACCGGGGGAGCAGTCACAGCTTTCAATAACGCCAAGCAATACCCAAAACCTTGTTCATGATGACAGGAGGATTTTCTTCGAGAACCTTGGAGGCATTCTGTCTTTACTCATTCCAGTTTCCACTCGGCATTGTTTGAACCGTTCGCATGCACGAAAAGCGCAACAAATTAAGACTTGGTAAAACAGCAGGAATAGAGCAACGTACATACATTATCTGGAGCTACGATGATTCATAAAATTGGCCGTTGAATCAGGCAAGGCATCTTATTTTGTATTATGAGCATTTGTTGTTGCTGTGGAGGATGTCAAAAGGATCTTCTGTTGAGAACAACGGCTTCGATGGTTTCTTTGGTCACTTGGTATTACATGTCTGTGACCCTGTCCTCTAATTAAAGAGATATAAATTTTTAATTGAATTGTGAAAATTTAATTAAAAAAATATTATTAGAGACAGAAAAAAAAAAAAGATAGAAGACTTGAGTCCGGAAGTTGTATCAAATTAATTTATAAATATCTAGGCCATCTAAGCGTGGGACAACGAATTATGGTCCCCTGACAACGAAGATAGTGATTTATTTTCTTCCTCTGTTCCTCTTTTCCACACTTTCTCTCTGTTTGCTGAAGCTTTAATAGCCGACAGATCTTTTTGAATAATTAGTTGCCAAATTAATACTACTCAACTATCAATCATAGAGAAAATGGGTCAAGAGTTCATCACAGAGAGATGAGGTTAATGGCATGAAAAGAATTTTGCTATATTTTTTTTAAAAAATTTAAATAATTTTTAATATTTAATAAAATAAATATTAAATAAAAATAAAATATTTAATATTTTAAAAATATAAAAATATTCAAAATTTATTTTTATTTAATAATTAAAAAATTATTAAAAAATAAATTAAGAAGATATAAAATTATATACTAAAAAAATGTCCAAAATATACTTCCAAGTGAGATAAGTGCTGCCACCAATCTTCCCCCATTGGAAGCCCACTAAAGAACCTTGACACCGGTACCGATGAAGCAGCAACAAACCAAACCATTGGAAAGGAACAGGGGCTGCGGTCATGGCATGAATGGGTATTGGTGGGGTGCACGCGCAATGATACAGGTGTGCCTCGGATGGTGCTTTTTAACACATCACCGTTCACGGAGTGTCGCTGTCCCATCTCTATTGGGGCATCACTAACATATCAGATGGACTTATGGCTTGATTTGAGACCAATTTTTGAACTTTTTCTCTTCTGGCAGACATATACATCTGATAAGACATACTATATTGCGTTTAGTCTCTTTCAATGCATTAGTATTTTTTTTTTCTTCTTCAATAAAGATGAAAGAATACTGTCCCCAACCGCCTTACCCTTTCGTGCTTGTTGCATATTTATCATCAAAATTTGACTGGAGATATTGGGTTTTTTTTTTTCTTCTGGAGAAGGAGAATTCTTCTCTATAGAGGATCTAAGGAGAATTCTATATTACTATATGTAACTCGTTTGATAATGCCCACAAGAAACTAACAAATGAGAGGAGCTAGCTCTCTCTTTTTGGGAGTTGAGAGGAGCATGTAGGCGCAGATGATCCATTAACCAATAGCATCCAATAATTAAAGCTAGCTTGCAGGGGGTCCATGAGTTGAGTCGCAGTTCCATATGCGTTAAAGCATGTTTCAAAATTGCAAAGAAGCGTTGAAAGTGAGGCACAAAAAAACATCGATGCTGAGAAATCCACTTAACGAGCAAAACCCGTGAAAGCAGTAACATCACCCGTTGGCCATTGGGGATACGGGTCAGCTGCGTGAAGTGAACAAAAATATCAATGAAACTTGATGGTGACAACTTTCTGTTACTAACACAGACATATTAACAGAGAATCTTCAGGAAGAAACTTTTTAATTTATATAATAATCATACTATAAGTAGTGTTTGTCTAAAGCTGAATTGAGTAATAATCTACGTTTCAACTTTTTTTTTATAAATTTTATACAAATAACAAGATAATCTATATTGGTACGATTATATTATGAACAAAATTTAAAAATTATATAAAAAAAGTAATTTCACGATCCATGATGGGGTCCAAATGGGGTGTTCTGAACTATATTTAATTAACCTGTTTGTTTTCATGTAAATAAACTTTGTTTTCACCATAATATGGGCCATGGGGGAGAGAGGAGAAAGGGTGTGCTACGAAATAATACAGTGAGATGGGGAAATGGGCAATGCCAGCATGGGCCGGAAATTCTGGAACCAGAACCAGGACAAGAAAAAAGGCGCGGCAATGGTTAAGGCCACACTGGACACGGGGCGCATCTACAAGAGGGTGCACAGCGTTTGGCCACCACCCTCCACCTCCACCTCCACCTCCACCTCCAGGCACCAGCAGCGGCAAAGGCCCCTGTTGCTAATCTGCTCTGACACGGTGTCTGATGCGGCCAAGACACTACTGGTCCACACCCACTGCTCCTGAATCACTAAAATTATTCATTCGTAGTCCACCTTTCACCAATACCCATTACCCATAATACCTCCAGTCACCGAGCCCCCACCCATTACCGTTCACCTCCCATCATCATCTTTGCTTTTGTCTCATTCTTTGTCTCGCGTTCGTGACTGGAGTCCCCATCCGAATCACAGCATCACGTTATTACACCTCCACTTTCTTCTCCTCTCTTTCCTATACTTTTGTCAGTTGTGAATTGTTTGGCACCATGGATTCGTAGTCTCTGATTAAGCCCATTATCCCCCAGCCCTCCACCCTAGAAAAAGGGAGGCAAATTCAAGAAATTCAGATGCTTCTCTTTTTGTTTTCCTTCGTTAAGAAAATCCCAATGAATTTACCGCTTTCCAATTGATTTAACACCTGAATTGAGGCACTAATAATCCAGTGGACCTTTATGCTACACACATTATTCAACTTTCTGTGCAGGGGTGAAGAAATCAAGAAATTCAAGTATTTGTCTGAAACTATATTTGATGTCTATAAGAAAAATGTGCAGCTGTATTATGCTGGTTGTGAAATATTTTGATGCTAAAAACTTGGTGAAATATTTGTTCAAGTAACTCCCTGTCCTCATAAAGGAAATTTTTCTACTATCAGAATAGTACTCTTATTCAATAAATACATAATACGTGATATTGTATAATTATTTAACTATTAGATTAAATTTATAATTTTAAATAATAAAATTAAAATAAAATCTGAACTCTTTAATTCCTCTTAAGGGTATTAATGTATTATATACTGTCAAAGTACCTAAGAATTAGAAGGCTTTTTTCTGGTCAGGTTCATTGGTGGCATTTGGCCGTCCTTGAATAAGACTAACAGGTCCATTAGGCCAGCTAAATCCAACCGTGATGACTTCGCTTTAAGACCTAAATGCCAACGTTTATTCATTTATTTTCCACTTGTGTTTATTTTTTTTTCTTTTTATTTGATTCTCACTTGTGAGTAATGCCAAGTCAATTTGGTCATTCTTAAATGGAAAAAGCAGGATTTGTTCCCTATTGATTCCAAAAACTTGAGTCTAAGCATCAGAAGCTGCCTGCCATTCGGTTGAAGTTAAGAAACGGAGCATCACAACCTGTTAATTAGTGCTAAGCTGGAGGTGAAATTCCATACAACCAAGCTTGTCAGATATTTTCTGTGCCTCGTGACAATTGACAAGGGGCAAGAAATGGTTTACGAGACAATTAGCAACAGGTTGCGCATATTTTATAGTGCATATGCAAATTGGTCCTGTGTCCTCACTATTATCTTTCCCATTATCCCATGACTCGTCTTAAAATGGACATGTGAGAGCACGTTGATGATTGGCGATGTAGGTAGAGAATGTTTAAATTTAGCAAGGGAAAAAAAAAAAAAAAGACAGGCAAGGTGTGGAAGACAGGAAAGGACCATGTAGATGCACTTTCTTCCTTCTCCGTATATGTCCTTAATTCTTTTCTTCTTTTTGGGATATCCATTGTAGCACTAATCATTGTTCCAGGATCCATCACATAGCGTTTTGTTCACTGCATCGGGACCGGTTATCCTTGTTGCATTCTTCTGGTGAAGCCATTAATAATTAACATCAGGGTCTAAATCCCTGTCATTGGGCAGGTAGGTGCTCAAAATAACATGATGGAGTGAAAAATAGCTACCAAACCTGTAAGAGTCCTTTCCTATATTCTGGCTATAGCCTATTTGGTAACTCATAATTAACCACCGTCTATCTCCCTCTTTAACTGGCAGGCATAGCATAGGCATAGGCACCCCCACGCACAGAACACTACAAATAAATAAAGCAAGCAAGACATGCACTGCTCATGACATTGACATGGCTGACTTTATAGAAAGAAATAAGGGGGTGCTAGCTAGAAACGTGAACTAGATCTGTTATCTTTTTGTAGCTTGCGCAAGTATTCAATGGATTAAGCACAGACATGTTTGTAGTGTACCAGGGTTGAGGTAAAAAGCCAATAATAATAACTATATTGGTATGAATACTATACTGCATGTATACAGGTACGGTAGAAAGTGCCGTGTAAAAATTGAAAGAAACAGCTTCATTCTGGCTTGGGAACAAATTAAAGTGCTAGTAGGATCCGGGATTTGCTTCTGTATCATTTTTAATTAAGCAGAATATGTACTGTGTCCGCACTTTTTTGTTTGTGGGACAGAAGCCGTGAGAATATTTAAGTGGAATCTTTCTACTTTCTAGAGAGCTAGTGCAGCTGTAAATTAATCGACCAGCATGATCTAATGAATGAGGATTGCTGTTTTATGTAACTGATCTCTTTCCAACACATGATCATTATTTCCAGTTCCAGCCCTAGAAGCATTGTCTTCACTTACCCTTGTTTATTTAAGCTCGAACCTCATAAATATTACTTTGATAAATACTTTATGTCTATGGTGTTCTCTCTTTCGGTTATTTAGTGCCTCTTCTTTCCCTTGTCTTCATATAATTCTTCACGATGCATACCCTAAATTAATTTTCATGCCATTCTTTTTGACGCGTTTCAAAGAAGAATTGAGGTACAGAAGTAGAAAGGTTATAGAGAAAATACGTTGTGTCAAGTGCGATGTCAGTGGTGGTTTTTTTTTTTTTTGTTGGGTATAGAGTGGTGGCTTTTGTTTTATACATGAATTGGTATTCATCACTCCGCTAAGTGCTAAATGAAGGAAAATAAGTTCTACGGTTTTACTTCTGAAATTGCCATCGTCATAGTTAGTTATAAACTTATAATGGCTGGTTTGTGATTTTAATAATTTTGAAAAACGAAGAAGTGTTAGTTATATATGGACACTAGTTTAAAATTTTACTCCATGACATGAACATGAATAAGAACAAATTAATATCTAATCTACACCCTTCAACGACTGAAATGAAACTAGCTAACAGTACGATCTTTTGATGGGCAACATACTAGTACACATGGGCCTCCACCTGATGGTCCTGATCTGCTTACAGTAATAGAGTACCACTCCTTTTCAGAAAATATATATATATATATATATATATATATATATAACTGAGAGATTCCCAAGAGATAAACCGAAATATGTTTTGTGGAAGTGTACTTTGTAGGAAATTTCAGTTACTAGTTTTTCTTTGATCATCTTTTTTATGGCCAAACAGGTGGTAGGTTCTCAACACCATAAAGAATTTTTGTAGATTTGAAAGGTCAGTTTCGGTCTATAGTATTATAGTATGGTCTAAAAAGTAGATTTGTAGGGCTAAGCAGTTGAGCGAGCGATGGACCCTACATTGAGTAAAGCCAACTATGGTGAGAGGACGCTTGCCCCCATTCACATTGTGAGATAACGATATGAGCACTTGGAAGTAGCAGGGACACAAGTCAGAAAATGGGTCAGGTAGGCATGTGGGCTGTCTGCTGTTTTCTTGCACGAGTTATTTTACTTCCATATTTGTAGACACACATAACCTATTAATACTTGTACATACAATAATATAGATTTAGATTTGGCTCTTATAAAATAAAAAATTTATTTTAAAGAATAAAATAAAAATTTTAATAATTTTATAATTTATTATATATATATATATATATATATATATATTACTATAATTTTAATTGTTAATTATTTTTATTAATAATTAATACATTCATTTTATATCCTTAGAATATTGATATCCAATATATTCATCTAATTAAATCTTAATTTTAACCTACTTTCTGGTTACCTTCACTTTTGTCTTTATGGTCCTCATCTTTTGACAGATATGTTCAAATGACATTTCCGTTCTTGCACCCAGTCCCTACGTAAAGACTAAAGTCTCAGGGGCCCTTTCCAGTGGGGCGTCGCCTTCCATATGGTCAGAGTCCAAACTCAGGTGAAGTTCTTGGACCACCAAACAGCTCTGTGTCGTAGCCACAGGTCTGGGTTGTGGCCATAAATAAATAAGCTAGGAGCAAAAACATACATTCATTTCATATACGCTGTTTTTTTCTCTTTGCTGAAATTATAAAAAAGTATCTTAAAAATTGTCTAAATACTATTTTCTTTTTTCAGTTATAATTCAATAAATGCAAAAAAAAAATCGAATATCATAAAGAGGAAAATTACGGACACCAAGGGCGGTAAGCGGCACTTGCGACATGTGCAAAGAGAAAATAATTATTCATACTAATTTGTTCTTTTATATTGTTGTTTAAGTGTAAAAAAATAAATTTAATTCGTTATTCGTGTATAAATCTATACATCAATAAGAAATACTTTCAATAACTTTTTTTAAATGAGTAACTTCATGTGATTCACGTAATGGTAGATGAAAATTAATAAAAAAATAAATTTGAAGCTAATGGCTTGAGTGATATTCATGGTTGTCTTGTGTTGGGAAGATCCGCGTTTGATCCCTTTCACTGATACTCTTTCCTTCCCTTTCCTTTCTCCCTTGGGGCCTTCTCGTGGGACAGCTCGTAGGAGTGGAGCTTCGCTTAGGCCCCTTAGAGAATTTAAGCACAAAAAAAATTTAATAAAAAATAATTAAATTTAAATTCAAAAGTCAACTAAAAAAGTATAATTTATAGCTTATCTATGTTATTATTTAAGAAAAACATTGAAAGTAAAAGGTGCGTGTAAAATGTGATTATATATCAGTAAGTTAAAATTTTTTAAGAGGTTAGCCTACTAGCCAACAGGATTTGTTCCTGTCTTGACTTATATATCATTATTCAATCTTTTATATACTTAATGTGTGGGACTTATTGTGTGTCCCATTATATAACCATTGTCGTATTGTATTACGTGTTTATAGTTATACATTTCATTTAAAAAAACTTTTTTTTTAAAAGACTCATAAATTTTTTTTGTAGAAAATCTTTTAAAAAAATTCATTTAAAAAAATATTTTTTTAATAGTTCATCAAATCAAGCTTAATATTGTCTTTCTTTGTTTTTTTGTTATTAATCTTGAAATACTAACTGCAATATTTACGACGTCAGTTATTGCAGTTATATGGCTATAACAAATTTAGAGAAAGAATCGGATTTAATTTTGTTTTATTGTTATTGTGAAATTGTTTTATCTATTATCTATTTACATATGTCTAAATTATTAAAAGAGTTTGATTTTTTAAGTAATTATTATTTTAATTAAAATTTTTTAATAATTTAATAAAATATAATTGAATGATAGTATAAATTTTTTTACATTGACAGTAAATCAAAATTAAATTAAGAAGAATCATTGTGAGCTTGACATCATATAAACAAGGCTAGCATATTAATGGTAGTGTATCTGTCGTCTCTATTTTATATTATATGAAAAATGTTTGATGCATATTATTTTATCACACTATTGCTTACATTTATTTATTTGAAAAAAAAAGATAAAGAATGTATGTTGAAATGTGTATTTTTCTGATTTTATTATTTCAAAAAATAATATAAAAATAATGTAATAAAAATAGTGTGTAAATAATATTGTTAATTTGACGTTTTGGCTTTGTTGTTAAAAACCTAGACTTCAGTAGAAAGCAAAGTAAATGTACATTTGGATGTTGGAGGGTGAAAAAATTGCCGTTATCTGCATCTTTTGTTTTTTTTTGGTCTGGGCAGATACAACCCAAGCCACTGGGCCTGGGCCTGGGCCTAAGAAACCATTGCATCATGAGCTCGTAAGCAACAACCATTCCATTCTAAACAGGTTCTCACAACCACAACGGAGATGCGGATGCGGAGGGAACACTCAGAATACTCGGTGTAGGCAAAAGAAAGCTAAAGCAACGCACTTCAACTCCTGCATCATTATCCACACTGATGAAGTGATCGCAATTGAATTGTTGGGCCAACAATACTGGCTATCTATGTGGGCCTGGGCCTATTACTCTATATGAATATTTAAATGAAAGAAAATGAAGACTTCTCTCCTTGTTAGATTGTTTTGCTAGTTGATGATTAGATTAGTTTATTTTATATTAAAAAATTTTTTGTAAAAATTATATTTTTAACATATTTTTTATGTAAGAATTTTTTAAATTTGAAGTGTAAAAAATACACAGATTCATCTTATTTTATGCTAAATTTAACTTACATTACGAAGAATGAGATGGTAAAGGTTTTGATACTATATCATTAACTAACTATTTTAAAAGTTTAAACTGTTTAGGTGAAGATACATTAATAGTTTTATATCTCTAATACTTTTATAAAAGTATTTTCAATTACATAACAACCTATGTATTATGTATTAATTTTTATAAATTTATTTAATTTTGTTTGCTAAAAATAAATCTATTCAATTTTCCTTAACATAAGAATACGCATGAACACGACCTACCATTTATTTTTTTGTGGCAACAGGACCTGCAATTTTAAATAGAGTCACTAGAGTATTTATTATTCTTTTATTAATTTCGAATACAAATTATTTGTGCAGTATTCACAATTCAACAAATAAATAACATCTTGTCACCTAAAATTTATAACCTATAACTTATATGGATACAGCTAGCTTGACAATAACTGTCATTTAATTATTTTATTAAACATAAATTTCAGTTAATGTCAGTAGCTTTCAATTAGTGATTTTGTGACTGAAAATTTAAAATAATCAAATTTAGACAATAATTTCTGCTATATATTTGTTTTTTAATTTATATCCATAATCCATAATGGGCATAACAATAGACTTACCCGAGAGGTCCTCTCCCTCCAGCCCCCTCTTATACTCCTTAAAGTGCCACCAAAATTATTAAGTATGTATTTAAATTAAATTTTTTAAATTTAATTTTAAATAAATTTGATTTGTAAATTTGATTTTCGTCAAAAAATTTTAAATAAATTTGATTTGTAAATTTGATTTTCGTCAAAAGTAAATTTAAAATAAAATGAATTATATTTAAAAAATTTTATCTAAAAATTAATTTTGATAAAATAAATTTATTTAAATAATATTAATTAAAATAACTTTTAAATGTATAGTTATGAAAAAAGATATAAATTAAAGGTGTATTGAGAAAAAAATAAAATAAATGATGTAAGAAAAAAAATATTAAAGTTAAAAATGTTAAAATTTCTTTAACTAATTTTTATTACAATACAAAATTAATAAAAAGCTATTTCAATTCAAATCATGATTTAAGAGAAAATCATAGCCAACCAGGATCAAAGTGAATTTTGCCAAACAATAACTCATCTTTCCAAAGATTTTGATAATTGCAAATGTACTTTTGTTTTTTCCGCTGCCAGACCAAGCACACTATAAAATGAGCATAAGTGACTTCCGGAATTAGTATGTTAGGCATGAAAATCTTTGATGATGAAAAAAAATAACTTCTTTGTGTATTTCCTTTTACGAGAAGAAAAGTAAGGCATCAAAGAAAAAAAAATCATTCGCTCTTAGCCAACAATGGACACTAATGATACGTACATGCAATAGTCTATGAGGCCAAATGCAAGTAATTGCGTAAATTTGTATAATTTGGCTCCATTAATTGAATGCTACTAAACCAGCATGCAAAGAGGAAAGAAAAATGCCATGGAGGCATGGCTGTTTTTGCACTTCATAGTCTGTAGTCTCATTCTCTAGCTTTAGGCCTTTATCTATCTATGCTCTTTTTTTTGGCGTGTGACTTTAGCTATTGCTTGTTGTCGTTGTTTTTTTCTTGGTCGGGTAGCAATTGCTTGTTCAATCAGTCCCTTGTTAGCGGAGACAACCAAGACAAAGCCAGGCCAAGTAACAAACCCAAAATCCGCACCTTAATCCCTCGTTAATTCCTCAACTATAAAACCCAAGCCCACACATCAAATTCAGGAATTTATCTTTCCTCCGTTTAATGCTTTTCTCAGTCTCTCTTTGCTCTTTCAATGTTTTTTTAATCTGACACACGCCGTATGTCTCGCTTCCAACGCCATTCATTAATTCTTGTCTCTCTGTCTCTCTCTCTCTCTCTCAGTAGCTCTGAAGCCAAAGCCCCAAGCTAAAGGACAACAAAACACAAACCGTAGTACATTTCATGGCAGCGACAACGACCACAACTTACCTCAGAGTTCAAAACCAATCCACCAAGCCCAAACGTCGCAAGTATCGGGAAACCACTATCTCTGCCTCTGCCTCTGCCTCTGCTTCTGCCACTGCCAACGACACCGACCCCTCTTCCGCTCCTTATCACACCCGTCACCACCGCAAGCTTGACCCTCCCACTGTTGTGTACCCGGAGAACTCTTGGTGCTGCCCTGCTTCTAAACCCATCTCTACTCCACCTCCACCCCTACCCCACCCCCACCCTCGCCTCCTGCGCAACCCCGCCGTACTTTGGATTCCCCTTTATGCACAAGCCGAGGCCGTCAACCCGAGTCAACATTGTCTTCTTCAGCCCCGGATTCACCATCCACCTTCAGGATTCGATTCTCTCCTGGCAGGTTTTCCCCAATCATGGATTTTACCTACTCTTCGCCAACGGCCAACGGAAGCCCCGCCAATGGGCATTCTGCTCAAGACTCGTTCCCTTCTAGCTTCAGCAAATTCAACTCTGCTCTCACTGCGGGGCTCTTGAATCCAATGTCGCCGCCGCCGCCGCCACCGCCGCCTGATAAGGCTCGATCGAGCCCGACCCTCTTCGAAATGATGGCTAGCGAGCCCGATATCCATCCCAGGACTCAGATCCCACCCCACAATATTGCTGCATCGGTGCAAAAGCCCCAAGTTTTAGTGCAGGATAGGCAAACTCTGATGATGCAACGAATATCAGACATTTTGGCTACTCGCAGCCCAGGTAACCAGTTCAACGACCCGACGTCAAGCGATATCAAGCTCACGCTGAGCTCCAAAGATGGAATTAGCGTTTCTATGAACGTCCATCGCCAAATTCTTGTTGCCCACAGCAGATTCTTCGCGGTGAAACTGTCTGATCGGTGGGCTAAGCAGCAGCGGTCAACGTTGCCGTACCTTGTTGAAATTGCTGACTGCGATGACGTTGAAATTTACATCGAGGCGTTGAGGTTGATGTACTGTAAGGATCTTAGAAAGAAGCTAATGAGGGAGGATGTCTCCAGAGTTCTTGGCATCTTGAAGGTAACGTCTTTCTGATTGTTTTGGGCTCTGTTGTTTACGGTTTAATGTTTGTTCTGTTTCATCGGCTAGATAAACTGTAGGATTAGGTTGAGTCTCTAGGAAGTTTGAATTTGGGATTTCAACTGTTTATGGGCAACAAGAAACGAACTTCTTTCAAACTCTACACGATAGAAATTCAACTGTTCAGGTTTTTACTTCATGTATTCCATTTCCAGTAAAAGCCATTTCTCCTTTATTTTTGTGTCCACCTCCAAATTTTCCTGCTTCGTGGTTTTCTGATACTGAACGCGTTGCTGGCTGATTGTGGTATCTTAGGTTTCAGCAGCAATTGGATTTGATGCTGGTGTTTTATCTTGTTTGGAGTACTTGGAAGCGGCCCCATGGGCAGAGGATGAAGAAGAGAAGGTGGCCTCACTCCTGTCTGAGCTTCGTCTTGAAGCTGTGGGAGCTGGGGAAGTTTTGAAGAGGGTTTCAACTGACGTTGCCAATGGAAATGAAGAGGTAAATGATAACGAGGAAGTTCTTCTGAAACTTATTCATGTGGTTCTTGAAGGCAAAGATGAGAAGGCCAGGCGTGAGATGAAAGGGTTAGTCTCAAAGATGCTTCGTGAAAACTCATCTCAGAACGATCTTCGGAAGGAGTCATTATACTCAGCATGTGATGATTGTCTGCAATTACTTCGTCACCACTTTCTGCATGCTGCATCTTCAGACCTGCAGGATGTGAGTCAAATTGCACGACAGGCTGATAATTTGCATTGGATTTTGGATATTTTGATTGATAGGCAGATTGCTGAGGATTTCCTGAAAACATGGGCATCTCAATCAGAATTATCGGAAGCACATCCTAAAGTGCCTGCAGTTCATAGGTTTGAGGTTAGCAGCGTTACAGCAAGGTTGTTTGTTGGGATTGGGAAGGGACAATTATTGGCTTCTAAAGATGTCAGATGTTTACTTCTAAAAACATGGCTGGTACCTTTTTATGATGACTTTGGTTGGATGAGGAGGGCATCCAAAGGCCTTGACAGGCACCTAATTGAGGATGGTCTTAGTAACACAATTCTCACTCTACCACTGTCCTGGCAACAGGAAATTTTGCTTGCCTGGTTTAACCGTTTCTTGAATTCTGGTGAAGATTGCCCAAATATACAAAGAGGGTTTGAAGTTTGGTGGAGAAGAGCTTTCTGGAAGCGGAATGGAGAGCAAGAACAGACACGACAATTGCGAATTACAACTGCAACATTTGAGAACTCTTGAAGGGTGATAATTCCAGGATGCAAAAATTGACAGCACTTTATTAGGTGTGTCTCCTTTTAACCTTCTCATAATCATCTCTATCTGATTCCTCTACGATGTTCAGTATTTAGATCTTCTGTCGATCAAAACCTGGTAGTTTACCTGCGAAGTCTATAGGTTGAGATGTGTTTAGACTTAATGTCTTCACATTTTGTGTGGAAGAAGATAACACTTTACTTCCTACCTCTTATTTTGTTGGAAGTAACCAAAGAGAATATTGGTTTCATAGTTTGACTCTGTACTTTCAACCATTTTTCTTTTCTCCCTTCATCTCCGTTTTTTGATTTGCTCCTCGGCTGGTCATAGTTTGTTATTTATCATGAGGCTGCTCCATCTATTCTTCCTCATGCATGATTAGTGGCAAGACAACTTGAGCTTTTCTAGTAATTTTTTTGGGTCCAATATATTTCTGATGCAAATTTGTACTTGTCACAATGAATTTAAAACATGTTATCAAATAAACCTCATTTGGTTGACCAAGCTCTAAACTGGTGGCAGGTGGTCATAGCATCTGTAATCATTTCTACTGCCAAAATGCTATATAAATATTGTTAACTTGTCAGTTAGTCTGAGGCGAGCCGCCTGTCTTTGTAGGTGGCTCCCTAATGATTTTAGATGTTTAATTTCTGTTCTCCGAAGTCAACTTACTTTACAATTATTGACAAAAATCTAGAACTATTTCTATTGTTTTTTTTTTTTTCCTAGGAGTGGAAGTTTCTGAATTGGCCAGCCAATATTCTCTTGTGCAGGTAACCTGTGTGTTTCTTGTCTGAGTGCCATTGATTGTCACACTCATTGTAATATACGGGACCTTTGATTGTCATGCTCCTAAATACTTTTGAGCATATGTTGTCAGGACTCTTACCTAATAGATAAATTTAGTTTTGTTTTAGCAAAAATTATATTTGCCAAGAAAATAGTCACACTTAATATTATCTTCTTTCTGCAGTTTCATTGACAAAATATGAGTTTCTGACCATTTAATGTACACTCCTGGACAAGAGTTCAAGGTAATTGAATGCTGTGAAGGTAGGCTTGGCCTTCAATTAATCAGATTCCTAAGATGTGGGCTATATTTAACAAGGTCAGCAGCTCCTGGAGGGTCAAGATGATGAATTGAGTTCTTGGATGGTTCATCACAAGGCTAATTGCTTTTTATGGTAGAGAATCCGATATCTTTGGAGGCAATATAGATGATGATTATGATGAATATACTATAAATATCTTTCCTTGCAAATTAATTTATGTTTATTCTTGAATGTGATTGAATATATTCAATCGGTTGTGTTGTATAGGAATAACTTGGATGGAAGTTTAGCTGTAGGAATATCATCTTTGCTACCACTTCTGGGAATATATAATTTGCTTCTTTATTGAGGATCTTGGATTCGTTTTCTAATTCCTTGCTTTTCAACAAAGTTTGAGACTAGAGATCCAAAAGCTCCCCAGTCTGGGGTTTAACTTTATATCTTCCTTAAAAAACGAACCGGACGACGGGGGCATTTGGCATGTGTGTTTTTCGGTCTCAATTTCTTTTCGAAGTTCTGTAAGGGCCCAAGAATTAGTTCTGAAGCTGTGGTCCAATGACTTTAAGCTTGCAAAGTTGGGTGGCACAAGCAATACTTGGAGCACCCATTCTTTTCAACAAAAAGACAAAAGAAAAGAAAAGGATACCCATACCAAATCAATGAAGGAGAAGTAGAAGAACATAACAACTTCTGCATTCATTTCAAGTTTCCATCAATTTTGAATGCTGTTTAGACTACCAGCATCACAGCCAAAAAAAAAAAAAAGTTAAACGACCAGCATCATAAGAAGAAGTGGAAAGCTAAAAGATAAAGAGAACATTGTAAACCTGGATGCCAATGTCTGAATCAATAGTCATGTTGATATTGCTTTTGGAAAATATGTTTTAAAGATTTGGGTTGATTGACTGAAATTTTGAATTATAGTTTTAGGCTGGTGTGGTTGATTTGGCTGATTGGATGAAAAATTAAACTGACAATGTTATAACTGTAGGTAAATAAATTTTTTTAGTGAATGAGTTCACAATGATAAATTTTATTAAAAATATTTATATTATTTAAATAATAAATATTTATATAAATTAATTATACAAAATATAATTAAATTTAATATATTATTTGTAATGCTTTATTTTAATTTTATAAATATTTTAAATTATTATAAAAATTATAATATATAATACTAAATTTTATTTATTTATATTTTTTAATTTATAATTTTTAAAATTTTATTTTAAATATTAAAAGATATTTGCTTTTCTTTAAAGATTATAAATGAGTAATTCGTGAACTTTTAGATTAAAAATGAATAAGGTGTTTGCCTTTTTAATTTTAGACATTGGTTAACGTGTCTCTTTAGACTGTTAGCACCATCGAACCTTTAGATTAATATATATATTTATCTTTAAAATTTTCAAATAAATGCACTGAATGCATTTAAATGGTAATCAGGAGGATCCAAAAATTCAGACTTTAATATAAATTTAGTACCACTGGGACTCCAATACGGGGATGTAGCTCAGACGGTAGAGCGCTCGCTTAGCATGCGAGAGCTCGCTTAGCATGCGAGAGGTACGGGGATCGATACCCCGCATCTCCATTTTATCACAATCCTTTTCAGTTTCTATATTTGGGCCAGTGGTGCAGATGCAATGAACTCCTCGAGTCACGTGATCTTGTGTTTTGTGTGGTTAATACTGCAGTTATCCACGACATCAGCTTGTAAAAATAACATATGAATGGAGTCCTGAATGCTGTAATTATGCATGAAAACGACTGTGTTTAATTGTTCAATATTAGATTTCTATTATATTCAAATAACATCGTTTTCCTTCTCTGTATTCCCTGAAATGACAATGCATGGATTCTTGTGATTTTATCCCATGGACCGAAGTAATTAGCGAAATTGGCGCAAGAAACAAAAAAACTGAGATTTATACAGTAAATTAAATAAGACTAAAAAAGAGAGTGAAAAAGAGAAAACTGGAAAATATATACAGTATATAGAATCATCTACTTTTTACACCAATTTATGTTACAAAAATGCACTCCTCACTCTCGTAATTTAACTGATAAGCTGAGTAGCCATGCTCAACTATATATTCGGTGTATTGACTGTGAGGTTGCTGTAAATTATCTATCATCCTTCCTGGCTCCTGCTTGTTTCTTCATTGAAATGGGGAAAGAAGGAATTCACCATTGGACAGTCGTAATTCAGATCAGCAGGCCTTGCAAATTTTTGCCTTCATGTATCATCCAATTGACAGGTCAGCTAACTCAAATGGCAATGAGAACTTACGCATAAATCAAATGGCAAAAGTAGGAGGAGTAGCATCATAATTCTTACCACTCCTGATCAATCAGCATTTCATCAGTCAATCCATATTCTCTTAGCTCTTCTTCTTTGTGATGCATTAGTAAGCTATACCTGTTTATGTGTACTCCGTTTAGATTTTCGTAAGTTGCTTTTGAAGATCATATATAGGATCAAAGGAAACTCCCCCAACAATTCTAGTTCTGTTTGAGCTTTGATGTGCAGGGAAACCACAATTTTACGACAAAACATCATAAACAGCTTAAACAAGAAAACAAAAGCACACAAAATTGAGCTATCCGTCAAGAGGTGGGTGTTGTAGGAAGTGAGAAGCAGATCAGCAGTACCTTCCACCGTAGCCCTTTTCCATGACAACCACGTTTCCGTTGCCCAAGTTGTTGAGCCCCTCGAACTGGTCGACCGTCCACTTGTACCACCTCATGAGAAAAACTCGAAGTGTTAGACCGTGCGACACGATGACCAAGTTCATGTCTGCGTTCAGTTCCCCAGGTGGCTGAAAGCGTCCAATATTGATATCTGCTCTCAGGGTTTCTCTGAATCCTGTTAGCAGATGCAAACTCGACATGAAGAGAGGGTTTCACTTACTTTAGATGAAATGAGTTTGATTCGCAAAAGCATGCTATTACCTGTGATTCTATCGTATACATCAGCTGCGGATTCTCCATTTGGAAATCGGTAAAAGAAACGACCATAAAGCTGGCGCATTGCTTTTTCCACTCGCATCCTCTCTCGATTTTGAAAATTCCCTTTTTTCCAGAACATAAAAATCACAGAGACAGTTGGCGAAATTGAATTGGAAAAGCATAGAAGAAACTACTGGCTACTGGGCCTCCCTAGAATTTGGATGAATTAATACCGAAATCTTGTTCTCGAAGACGAGGCTCTTCTCTGAGGCCAGCAATTCTTGAGCGTTCAAAAGGACGAGCTAGGCACCTCAACGTTTCGAGGGTCCTTCTGTAAGGGGAGACATAGAAGTAAAGATGCCAATTTGGGACACCATCTTTCTCAATCAATTCCCTGATCCGGCGCCCACATTCCTCTGCTTGAGCCTTGCCTTTCTCAGTGAGGCCTATCTTGGGATCAGCAACCCTGGTGTACACGGTCTCATCCACGTTGCCTTCGCTCTCTCCATGTCGAACCAGGATTATTCTTCGAGGCCTCGGAGGCGGAACGGTGGAGAGTGCAGGGTGGATGAGAGGATTCTTCTCGGGAAATCTGGTTTGCCCGTTGCTGGATAGCTTGATGGCTTCTCTTTGGTTGTGGCAGCATTGGGTAAATAAAAATGTGTTTGTGGTGGAATTGGATTTAAATTGAAGCCATTTTTGTTGAGAAAGTGGGAGAGATGGGGAGGGGGACCCGGAGTATGTGAAAGCTAGCGCAGCCATTACTGGGTCGGTATTGGTAAATATATTTTAAGCCAAACTATTATTTATAAGCGCGAATCGCACGAGTCAGTATATTCCTCCATGTTCCAATCTTCATCTTGCAGGAAGGAAAAAGATTCGTCATTCTTTAGATGATCTCTTCGATCTACGTGAAAATGTTTTGATTTTCTTTTAAAATATAATTTTTAAAAATCAAATAAATTATAATTTTTATATTTAAGAATGTAGTTTATTTTTATTATATTAATATTTATTAAAATAAATTATTAATAAAAATAAATACTTATTACTTTAAAAATTAAAAATAATAATTAGTATGATATATTTGGAGTGAAATATTCTTATACCAAGTGTATATGGAAACGGAAATTATGAATAGCATGAAACTAATTTCGTGAAAATCCTTACCAATCGTCCACGTATAGCAATTCTCGTGGCTGAGAAGAGCTTTGTGTTTTAACATTCTCATACGATCTCGTGTATGATTGGTAGATTAATTTTTTAAAAAAATTAATTTTTAAAAAGTTTTTAAATAAAATTTTAATTATAAAATAAATTAATCTAAATAGGTAAACAGTGGTTCGTGATCGTGAGCCATAACAGCCCTTCTTTGTCTGAAAGTGCGAACGAATAGCGAGGTGGGGTATGGGCTATAGTGTATGCGGTGGAGACGAGCGAAGGAGTCGAGGGGGACCCACCTGGATGCAGACCAAGTCGATCATGGAATGGCAGATGGGACCATCGTACTACGTGTAGGGTCCCAGTTGCCATGTCCTGTTGCATGGTAGGGGCTGGACCAATTAAATTGTAAAGTTGGACAACTCATCTTTTATCGTTGTCCTTTTTATTTTATTTTATTTTTTTGGTCAACCTTTTTTGCTTTTCGTTCATTGGCGTGTGCCATTTTAGATTGACGTTTCTTTTGGGCCATGGACTTGAACCCAGTTCTATCCGTAAATTGAGCCCATATTTCTCCAAGAAAACCTTAGCCAATGCTCTTCATTACCTACAGCTTTAGTTGGGCTTAGGCTTGAGATACTTTTCTTGTTTTTAAGATTTGATGTGAAGGTCATGACTGATGACAAAAAAAAGAAAAGGTTTGATGTAAAGGTATTCGCTAGTCAGACCCACAAAAAAAAAAAAATAATAATAATAATAAAACATGTATAATTGAACAAAGAAAAGAAAATCCTTAGAGCACGAAGATTTAAATTTTATTATAGGTATGAAAGGGGTGGGATTTATGGACATAGTCAAGCATCGTCTTTATAAAACTCAAATTTTGCTGGAAAAAAAAAGAATTGAAGTTAATTATAAAGTCATTTTCAATGGAGATTCTTTTTCTTTTCTTTTTTTTTTTTACAAAAATAACTTTCTTCTGCTATAATTATCAGTGGAGATATCAAGTGGAAGAAAAGAACCAGTCAAAGTTGGTATTGAGAATGATCGATAATAACTTGGGGGTGGAATCCCCACATACGGTGGAGAGAAGACAGCTAATTGAAGTTGAGGTTGATGCGATATGATTTCAATTTGTTTTATAGTCTCCAACGTAACTGTGCAGTAGCCCCGAGCAACAAGGGAAACTTATCATCATGTCATTGATTATTTAACAGAATTTTGCAACAAGGGAAACTTATCATCATGTCATTAATTATTTAACAGAATTTTGAAGTGCCTGGAGCTTGGACAACACCGCAAAGAGTGGAAAACTCTATAGGACAATCGACGGTTAGTGATTATTATGTGATTAATCATGAAATAAAGTGGAGACCACAATGACAATTGAAAACCGATGCTTGTTTGGTTTGACTTCTCATTACATCCTCTTTCTCAACCTTCTTTTATTTTATTATTATTATTATCTAATCTAACTTAATAATATCAAAAGGGGAATGATTTCTCAAGCAGCCGTCACTGAGTAGAAAAATTAGCTTTCATGTTGGAATTTAGAGCCAAAAATAAGAAGAAAAAAAGAAGCAAGGCGTATATAAAATAAAGGGTAGCTTTCATTAGGTTTGTCTCCTACGGAAAACCTGTCACATAATCATCCAATAAGTGACAAGGCTAATCGAAGGGGTTCCACTTGAAGAAACTCATTTGCAGGGAAAAAAAAAGGATATTCTTACAATCTTCATAAATATATGTTAAGGATACGTGCAATCTCAAGTAGAATATACTATATAGTATGAATTTCCATTAATTAATATAGAATACAGCTGCACAAATTATGTATGTATCCTATGTGCTATGTGGAATTAGAACAACTCGTGAAAACAGATTGATTAGAGTGAAAATGAATTATTTACATGTGCATGGACAGATGCATGAGGGATCCCACTCCACATTGGAAACAAGAAGACGAAGAAATTTGTTGTGTTTAAGGGTTTTATCCTTTGTATTGACTTCAGTTCTGTCGGTGACGGCGATCATGTTTCGTGGCAGTGGGGAAATAAGCACTTCCACAAAAATTGCATCCTTTTCGCTTGGAAAAACCCAATTGTGATCTAATAAAAAGGGGCAAGATATTGATAACAATAATAATGAGAGTAGAACTCCGTAGTCAAGAAACTATAACTTGCCAAAGTCCAACAACGTGGAGAGACATTTCTAACATGGTTATAAATTTTGGAAAGTGTATATTTAGGATAACCCATTGACTTGAAAATTAGTCTCGTTAGTTACACCAAAGATAAATTAGTCTCGTTAGTCCAATATTCCAATAAATAAACTTTCTATTTTCTTTTTTATAAATAATATTTTCTTCTTTAATGGGTCTTTCCCTCTGGTCATAGAATAAAAGCTTTTGTTGAGCAATGGTTTAAAAGAAAAAAATAAGCGTTTAAAAGCTGTCGGTTAATTATAACAAAAGCAATGTATTTTGGAGTTTTATCCATTTAATATTATGCATTCTAGAGTCTTGCATGAAAGATGACCACGGTTTTCTCCAACTCTAGGGTTGATTTCAAAATAAATGGTCACATTTATGTGAGGTTGTTTTCATATAAAACACGAGTTTTGTTATATTTACAAGCGCTTGGAAGTGTAAGAACCGTAGAAGATGGGATAATTTAGTAGAGCTTTGAAATAAATTTCAACTTTATGAAAAGTAAAATTGTCAAAATGACTCCGAGCATGTTAACGTAAATGTTAGGACAAGTTAGAGTAATAAAATGATTGCTTATTCAATTTTCTTTAAAATTTGGAATATTTACACATTAAGCTAAATACGTTAAAGTTGGGGAAACTATATATATATATATATATATATATATATATATAGAGTCAAGCATTTAACATGAACATTTTTATTGCAATAATTTTTATATTTTAAATTTGTTAACTGGTTCAATGGATTGATTAGCTTAATCCACCGGCCTTATTTGATTGATAACCCATTTGATAAAAGGGCTAAATCGGTCTTGCCTATAAGTCGTAACAAGCTAAACCAATTCATTTTGACAACTCTACCAAGGAAAAAGTTATTAAAAGTACTCTATAGCCTTAACTAATAGATATACAAATGCACGGAGTAGTAGGGTGGTGAGGATATTTATTAGTAGGTAAATTGTTGTCCACTTGACCATTTAACATGAATGCAATAGGTATAATATTCCCCTTAAGATTTGGAGGATTGAAAAAGTTATGGAATTTAGGAGTTTAGTAGAAAAAGCTCTCATTTGTCATCTCTATATATGACTGCAACGGATGGTTCAGGGTGTAAGATGATTGATCCCTGCGTCTTTGATAAGTTTTTGTTGATGCTAAAAGAATCTAAAGAAAGGGTACATCCTTCCAAGATAGTTTTGCAACAGTCATCATTTTGACATTTCGTCTAGGATCTTCCTCGTAAGTTTTGTGGAATGGACCATTGGTTAGACTTTGGATGATGTTTTTGCTTGGTTTGTAGATGTGGATGTTGACACAAAGGGGAAGTATATATCGAGTGCCTTTCTTAAGGGTTTATGTGTTGGTTGATGTCTCTAGGCCTTCGCAAAAGGTGTTATTATTTGTCTATACAAAGGGGAGAATTACCAAAGAAATGGTTTTACATCGATCATGTACACCATATCATGCTTGTTCTTATGGATGGATGGTGGCTACGAAAAGCAGAACGAAGTGGTTATTATGAATTGGACTTCTCTAGAGGCTCAAGTAATTCATTAATGTCACATTTAAAGTGTATTCATTTGCACAACTTGTTAAATGATGAGTGCGTGTGAGTGTTTCTTTTTTTTTTTTTTCAAGGGAGCAGTACTGTTATCATCCTAATTATCGTCCTTTCCCTTCTAAGTAATCTTGGACAAGAAGGTAGAGTTTGAGAATGTTATCGGGGGTCAATTCATGGTGCAATAATGGCATCATAGTCGAATGTTTTCTCTAAGAACAAAGCTATTGTTGAAGGTGTTAAGTATAGAATAAATTCAATATTGGGAATGACGATAATCATGCAAATCAAAGCAATTATAGGCGACAAAAGCCAAACCACTGAATGTTGAGAATATAACACGTAAACTTCACATAGAAAAATAAATTAAATGACGATAATATGTGAGGTATTGATGTAATGAAAGTGAATTACGCCTTTAAACAAAAGAATTACAGTTTTATTTTTTAGAATCTCATCTCAATAAAAGAATTATATTATTATCACTTTCAACTTAGAGAGATTAAGTTGATTGTCCAATTCAATTAATCGCATTTTGTGGAGATATTCCTTATTTACACAAAAAATAAAATTCTAAAGAAAAAAGAGACATTATGTGGAGGTAAAGATCTCATATCCAACGCCTGCAAGAGAGTAATTAAAATACTAAAATTTTCCCTGCTATGATCATATATTGCCAAGGCTCCAAAACCTAACGGTATGCTTACATTTCCGTAGGAAAAAAAAAATACTAATGTATGGTGGGACACACACAATGTGGCTTCTGCAATTCTAGATTTTTTAAATGGACGATGAAAATTTCTTCCTAAGATTACGTATACTAACATTATGTTGATTTCAAAAATTCAAAATCCCGGAGTTTTTTTCTTCTAGAATATACATATGTAGCCGGTGGACTATAGCTTGACATTTTCATACTAGATCACGCGCTTTTTCTAGACTTATTTATGGTGTCTGTTGGCATAATCAAGCTAGCATCACCCTTTAAATTATTAAGTTTGACTTCCCAAATTATGAAACTTATAATGGGTATAACCCATTAGACTTTGGCGTGGCAGCACATACATGATCTTACAACTAATTTAAGAACGAGGTCAAAAGATATTTTATCTTTACATCCCAACATGTGACACTTATAAAAAGTACAACCCCTAAGTAATAAGAAAATAAAATTACGCCAAGATTAACTACAGTAGCGTGAACTCGTTCCTACTGTGTCTTTTTTATCTGCCTGGTGAAATGGATTGGTACTTTGCTTAAAGAAAAGCTTAGCTATATATATATATATATATATATATATTATTGTAGTAATACTCCTTTGAGATAACCAGACTTAATTATATGTACCAAAATTTGAAATACCCCCTGATACTGCAAACTTGATAAACCTCGCTCGTATTTCGCCATTTCACATTCATCACTTGTTCTTCTTCCACATGCGGTTTAAATAATTCGCGATTATTGTCATTCTTTACATAATGCATAACAAATTACAGCCACTAAAATTGGCTAAACACACGTCTACTCCAAAAATGTGCTTATATCCGTATAAAATCATTTCAAGCATGCGCACTAAGAATACCCACTTCATGCGCGCCTTAGGACGCGCCTTTCCACCTTCTTCTCCCAGTTGTTATTTTGATCATTTTCTTTTATTTTCTCCCTTAAAGTTGACTGTCCAAATTTAGATAACTCTCCATCATTCAAGAAAGCAAGGTTTTGTATACAGTTTTTGTTTACACAAAACATATTTTGGTGCATCAGAAGATAGTTTCAATTTTTCCATTACAATACACTCAGGCAATGGACATCCTTCTTTTGTTAGAGCTGGCCCTAATATTGAACTAAGTTTTAAATAGGTGAAATTTTTTTTATGAAAATCATATCAATGTGAACTTGTTTTTTCTTTGGACCTCATGTACCGTAAGATCTCAAGGATCAAGGAATTAGTTCAAATCATATTGTCTTAATTCATGCCTTCATTGCAATGAAGTTTAATTAACAGTTTACCGATGCCTTTCTTCCATCTCCAACGGTAAAACGTAGTAAAAAGAAATTCAAAAAAGGCAACCCGAAGTACTAAAGAATTAATGGATTCAAAACAGTTTTGGGTCACTCGAGAGTGGCGTTATTACTAATGGATGGCAACATGTCTATTTACTTCAAATAAATTTAAAATTGTAAATCTAAACACTTTACAATCATGTATAAAATTGATCATGAATCTGAGCCTGTTGCAACAACTTCTATATAAATTTGGTAAAAAAAAAAAAAAAAAACCATTTACACACTATTGAACAGGTTTCCAACAAACAATTATATAATATGGAAATCAAGCAGTAATTAATTTTGTTGGCGAAGGGAATGCTGCAAATTAAATCCATTCCTTTCTTTCACTTTCGCATTCAGGTTTTAAGGAAGGTCTGGCTAAACTTCTTTTTTGTCTCTTAAGCTCCTTGGAGCCTTGATGGCATATATCTATCCATGCGCAATTGCGGACATTGACAGTCCAATGGTCTATTCAACAACTAAAACGGGGTGAACCATTACCATCCTTCTGCATCAGTTCATTTAAAAAATTAAAAAGGACGAAGCTATTAATTAATTATTGGTCATTGGGTTTGGGAATATATCCTTTCATTTTTGGATTGGAGCCGGCTTATATATAATCAAATTAGATAAATAAATAAGTCATCAGAAGTAAATTAGTAATAGGAAAATATTCAAATAATTTACAAAGAATTATAGATTTAATGTTTGTTCCGTCATTACTACCAAATAAATTGAAAACATACATAGATGGGTGCCACAATATTGTTGATGTTTCCCAAACAAAAAGGGAACTGTGAGTTAAGAGAGAGAGAGAAGTGATCAATATAGTGAAATGTGGAAAATGGGAATGCTGCTTCAAATGGTAAGATGAAAGCACGGACTAAACTGGGGGATGGAGTTTAAGACTTTAAAGTTCAAAGTAAGTAATTATAACAATGATTCAGAGAATAATTGTAACTACAATTCCTATGTTGCCAGGGTTAATTGGTAAATAAGGGGAGGGGCAGGGTATTGTTAGGTGCAATCGCCAGCCATTGCATCTTTGGAAAAACTAAATAACCAGGAAAGGGTGTGGATGGGGACGACAAGCACCAAGCTACCATCATATAACAGTGATACTATTGTAATTGAATATGGCATTAAAATTGAATTATAAATGTATCCACAAATTAAATATTCAACTGTTGACGCCGAGGGCTCATCTTGGTTCCACGACTGTAATTAAACATAGTGTAATAATATCATAGCACCAAAACACCTTATATATTTTCGTTGTCTTGATGAAAGAAAGTAGTGTATTTGAATGCATAAGCTGAGGCCACATTTTGAAAGACTGTAAGTTATTTCGTTCTAGTGTGTTTTTACGGCAATAATGGTAAATTTATATTTTTAAGTAAATTTTTTTGTAAGATGCTTCCTCCAATGCTTATAAAAAATTGTGAGAGGAAATACAAGAAAATTTTTAAATAATTGCGAATAAAATACATGAAATACTAAAATAAATATTTTATCTTGAATTTAATTTATATTTTCTCATTTGAACTTGCATTTATTAAATTTATGGTATTTACTTGTGTCATTTTAGATATTTTTTGAAGTTCCGCAATAAGTTTATCAAACATGCACTTTTATATACCACCAAAAAAAAGATACACTTTTTTATTGACAGACAATTGACAGCAGTTTTTTTTTTTAATCATATATTCACTAAACCAAAATTTTGAATAACTTTGGCAATAGTATTTCAGTATTTCCACATCATCTACAGCACATCGGCATTTTAAAAGGAGTAGCTTTCCCAAATGGAGGGTAAGGTGTTATTCGGAAATGTCGTGGCATTTCAAAAGATATTATGTCATATATGCTATGAAAAAGTTACGTTATTTAAAAATTGTTAATAAAAACGTGACAAAAATTGCCATCAACTAACATATTATATTTTTAAAAGACACAGGTTCAAATTATGAAAAACAAGGTTAAAATTTACTAGAAGGGGGAATTTTTTATATTTTTTTATAATTTTGGAAATTACATATATTTTATAAATACTTATTATAATATTAAATTTTAAATAAACAAAAAATAAACTCATCCGATATCAGCTCCCCGTATGCTTTAATTTTGCAAACAATTGCATTTTTTTTGTTTTTACTTTTTACTCAGACGAGCATAATCTACGAGCTTAATGAGGCCATCCAAAAGCCAAAAAATATAGCGTAGGATTGCACCTAACGCTCGGGTTGCCTTAACCGTTGGTCCTAGCTTGCATATATTAGTAATAGTAATATCCTTGCACATCAAAATTTAATATGATATTTAAATTATTTTAATATTTATAGATAAATTTAGAATAAAATTTATTTTTAGTTTATAAAAAATATATTATTTATTAATTTTATTTTTTATATATTAATATTATCGATTTAATTTTTTTAATTTTAAATTATTTATATATTTTATTATTTTATTATTTTTAATTTTTTTAATTTAATTCTTTAAAAAAATTAAATTATTATAAATTTAAAGTTCAATAAATTAAATTAATAAAATTAATTTTAAAAAAATTAAATTAATAAATAATATATCTTTCAAATACTAAAAAGAAATTTTACTTCTAATAATTTATCTATTTTTTTTGGCCAAATTGACATATACCTACAATAATCAACAAAGCATAGTTTTTACGTATCTCCCAAATTCTGCTAATTGCAAATTAATTCTTGATATTTCAAATGTAAAGAAGTTTTTGATAAATATTGAAAAAAAAATAAGAATTCACGTAGTAATAACGTAACAATTTTTATTTCCAATTGATACTACTGTATGAACTGGCTAAATGAGCCAATATGTGCGTGGTCTTATTTTGACCGTGGTGACTGGAAATGCAGAGTAGATTACGCCGTTCATGGGCATAAACCTAGCTAGTGCGTGATCATGACATGATGCCTATGATTTCATCACGGAGACAGAGAATATTATTATTGTTTATGTTAATGATGGAAGTAGCATAGTTTTTGGTCTGTGGGTGAAAGGACTCCCCACTTCGTGTGTCGATCTCAAGCACGGTTGATCCTCCAATTTAAAAAAGCTGCATGATTTTCTCTTTCGCGCTGAGTCCCACTTATGCATGCTCTCTCCCTACTTCAACACAACAGTAACCCAAGCATAGGATAGGATTAGGATGGTCCTAACTAGTTACCGCACATATACACTAATGTGTACGAATAATAATATAAAAAAACGTTTTTGTATGCATAAAGATAAAGAAATGTGAAGATGGACCATCCTATAGGGTAGCATGGTTGAGTCGCATGTAGTTACAAGTTTCAATCCTGTTCAAAAATGTGGCTGCTGTTAATTATGTCTCAGAGTTGTACAGGGTGTTACACGCACACAATCCCCCGCCATTTGTGGGGTGCCGAATTGACCCCTCTGCCCCGGCCACGACACCTCCTTGGGTCCTTGAAATTTGAAAACAGTTCTGCTCCTGTGTGATAAATGCAAAAAACAAAGACAAGTTCGTACACCATCAACCTTTTTCATTCATTTGTTTCCGTATTGACCATGTTGTAGATTTTTCGTCGTAGGATGGGAATATATATATATATATGTACATGTACACAGAGAGAGAGAGAGAGAGAGAGAGAGAAGGTAAGGCTCCTCCTAGTCTGTACTCTGTAGACTCAGTAGACTGTAGTCTGTAGTCTCCCACATTATTAACTCCCCCCGAAAAGCAAACAGAGGCAATACATATAAAAAAATCTTCAGCGAAAGTTACGTGGGGCGAACGGCCAACAACAGGGTTTTATTGTGGAAGACAAAAAATGAACGGTGATGCATGGGGGTGGTGTTGCTTAGCAATAGCGGGTACCAGGAAGCATTCGCGGAGTGCGTAGTGCACACCATCAGAGAGAAAGTACAGAGCTGTGTGAGTAGTGAGAAAAGAGCAGTGACGTCACGATGGTGTAGGGCAAGGGGGCGAGAGGGAAGAAATTTGGCAAGCGGCGGAGAAAGCTCCCCTCTCTGGACCACCTGCTTTTTAACAGACAAATATTTAAAGCTGTGCTTTCCCTCCTTCGTCCCCCACTCTCTTCCCTCGCGCGTCCCTCTTCCCTCGCTTTGCATGGCCATGACTCATCCGGATTCACCAGCACGTTATCACGACCCATTTACTGTTCACAGAGATTATTTGCACATGCATGAATCTGGTTTTTATTAGTTGTTATCATGTTCCTCAAATGGAAATGAAAACAAGAAAATCATGAAAGGAAGAAAGAATAGACATGATGCAAAACATGCTTGGAGGTGGTTTTTGATTGACAATTACATATATTCATTTTCGTTCGTCACAAAAAATGCACATAGCCAATAATCACTTCTAAATAATCCAACATCAAAATATTAAATGTACATACTCTGTATATATATATATATATATATAATTTTTTTTTTGGGGGTTTATGGTTGCTTACATAAATGGCCTCCAGTTTTGGTGCAGAAAGAAATAAGAAAAAGGTTACACGAATGCTTATTTAATAAACGGTGAATTACCGTTAGATTGACTTTATAATTAGTTTTTGAGGTTGTGATATAGAAACGCAATTGGTTGCGCGTGGAGAGGAGCACATATCGGAGGATGAATAAATAAAAAGAAAAGATGCGGTCCCATGAAAAATGGCGAGAGGAGGATGGGTGGAGTACTTTAAGACACCAATTAATAAGAATTAGATGGGCAAAGATTGGACCACCTCATCTCAACATCTCATCTCACGCTCAGTCCCTTATTTTAGGAACATTTTACACGCACCCAGGCGCATCTATTCTTTCTTTTTTTTTTTTTCTTCACTCTCCCTTCTCCCTTATCTCTCTCTGCTGTGTGAAGAAGTGAGAACACAACGACAGACTGCAGAACAGAACAGAAAACTCTCTGCAGCCTTAAATTTTTTTTTTTTGGGATTCAGAACTCAGAAGGAGAGCAGAGAGAGGCAGGATGGCCCACCAACTCATCCCAAACAGAGCCCTCCCGCTGAAACCCATCTGAAAAAGCCTGGAAAAGACTCCTGCTTAGGAATGATTTCCATCTCGGGATTCGTTTCCCTACAAAGATCTCCTTAATCCCATTCTCCATTTTTTTTAATTTTAAAATTCCTGCGACTTGTGATTGCCAGCGAATAAAGAAATTCATGGGCATTCGCTTCCTGCCCTACAAAATCCACAATTTTTATGATGGCAGCATTATTATGGGTTTGGGTTTGGGTTTGGGTGCTAAAAGCAGAACTTGTAAACAAATCAACGTTTTGGTAAATCAGAGAGCAACTCATGTGGCGGCTTGTAGTTTATGTACCAGGCAAAGGACGATCATTACTTTCTGTTGCTCTTGGTCCTTCGTAAGTACTTTGTAGAGAAGGTCAGTTTTTTTCATACTCCTATCCGACAATATATATTTATAATTTCAATTATTTGCATTCAATTTCAAATCTATCTTTTTTTTATTAATATTTATTTTCCTGATTGTGGGCATTTTTTAATACCTGGGGTAAGAAATAATTGAGGAAATTCCTTTTTTTTTTATGCACGAAGTCTAGTTGGTTGTATTTGTATCTTGCTGCATTGACCCACTTCTGCTAGAGAGAGAAAGAGAGAGAGAGAGGCAGGCATATATCAAATGATGATCATGGCATGGAGTTCATCATCAACCCTATCTGATTTTCTGTTTCTGAGGAAGTGTATCTCATCTTTCTTCCTAGGTTGGTTTTCGTGGTACCCCCATGTTGGCTTACTAAGAGTACAATTCTGAGAGAAAGGAGCTCGCACTTCCTCTCCAATTTAACATCGTCATCATCATCGTCAAGTTGCCTCCGCCGAGCACCGCCAACATCACCACCATCACCACCTCCACCTCCACTTTGATCCGTCACCCACCTACCTAGCTACCTATTCCACTCTTCCCCTACGGTAAGATCTTCCAGTCATTTACTTTCCACAGAAACAAGCAAAGTCTACTCGTACAAATTCTTCAATTTTCTTCATTTCTTCTTTTGGGCCAAATATAGAATTTGGTATCGATCTTGCTTGACGCTTTTCAGCTCTGTTTAAGCGGTGTGTTCGGGATTCTGTTGCGGGAGACTCGATCCTGATGAAGCCACCGCATCCCTTTCAACATAAGAAACCGAAAGCGGAAGCAGTATAATTGCGAACAAGTTAAGAAGCATAGAAGCAATTGAGCTATCATGGCTCGACAACTGTGTCAAGACAAAACCAGGGACATGGTATCATCATCAGCTGGATTCTGCTACTCGGATGTATCATCGGGTAACCCAACGATTCAGACCCATCTGGTGAACCAGATCCAAGGCTTTGTGTCCGACCCAGAGATGTTCAACCTCACCACGGGCATGGAGATGATAGGGTTTTCCAAGAATCTTCAGCAACAGAGTGACAGCAACGCCGTCTTGTGGAAAAGTTTCTTCGGCAAACCGGGTCAACATCCGGGTCCTTCTTCTTCCAAGACGATGAATGAGTCTTCTAGCAATTTCTATCAGCATGACTACAATAAACCAGATTTCACATCAGGGATTTCTGAAACAAGCAGCGAGAATCTAATCGTCGGAGCTCATGAATCTGTCCCATGGCAAGAGAACAGATTACTCGTTGACGACTCTTCTTTAAGTTGTGTGTTCCCTTGTGAAGGAAACGAAAGGCCAAGTCAAGGCCTTTCACTCTCTCTTAGTTCAACCAATCCTTCGAGTATCGGGTTGCAATCTTTTGAGCTAAGACAGACTAGCCATCACCAGCCTCAACCGGATTTTGTTTCTTCAAGTTCCAGAGAGGGGTTCTTCGGAAAATCAGCGAATGCTCAACAGCAACAACAAATGTTGCAAGATGGGTATTTGAGTACTAAAGCTGCAAATCTTTATCAAGGACACTTCCTGCTCAAGAACTCCAAGTACTTGGTACCTGCACAGGACCTTCTGAACGAGTTTTGTAGTCTAGGAACAAAGCATAGTGATGTACTGAAACCAAAGTCCCAAAAGAACACGCCGTGGGAAGAGGAGAACGGTAGCGGTTCTTCAAAGAAGCACTCTCTCAGCTCTCTAGAATTCGTGGAATCGCAGAAGAGGAAGACAAAGCTGCTTTCGATGCTGGAAGAGGTATATATGTTTCCAAATCATATTTCGCTTCATTTAAGAGTTTTTCCCAACCCAAGTATGTACTTTGCAAGCAAAAATCTTTATCGATCGTTCCCCAAAATACGGGAAAGGTGTAAGTAAAACCATGCTTTTACTTGAAGTGAATTAGTGTCCATCCAGGACCTTAACTTTTCGGTGCTGTGGTTGATGGGATTGGGGTCTTTCGACTTTGATTCTTGAACTAATTGAGCAGCGACCGCGGGCCTTTTCATTAATGCCCCACCTCGTGACAACTGAGGCTTTTAAATTTACCTTCACAACAGAAACCTCGCTCTATCGATCCCCTTTTCTTTTCTTGGCAACTTGTTTTCATTTTATTTCTACTTCTTTAAAGGCTTGTATAGGCTCATTCTATGGTGGCTGTAACTTTCAAAGTGAAAATTTATATACTTAATTTTCTTTCACTTTTGTCTGCCTTCTTCTTCTTCTCAAGGTTGACAGAAGATACAGGCACTATCGTAATCAGATGAAGACCGTGGTATCGTCGTTTGAAGCAGTTGCTGGCAATGGGGCCGCCACAGTGTACTCAGCGTTGGCTTTGAAAGCCATGTCGAGACATTTCAGATGTTTGAAGGATGGGATTTTGGGTCAGATTCAGGCCACAAGGAAAGCCATGGGAGAGAAAGACCCAGTTGCACCAGGCACAACAAGGGGCGAAACACCTAGGCTCAGAGTCATTGACCAAGCACTGAGACAACAAAGGGCCTTTCAGCAAATGAGCATGATGGAAAGCCATCCATGGAGACCACAACGTGGCCTACCTGAGCGATCCGTCTCCGTTCTTCGGGCTTGGCTCTTTGAGCATTTTCTCCATCCGTAAAAATCTCTCTCTACCTCCCTACTACTCTTCTCGATCATATCCCTCTTCTTCTGCAATTGCTAGCCAGCTTGATTGAAGTCCCAGTATAAGTAAGCTACAAAACAGATTTTGCGAAAGAATCAATGTTCTCTCTATAATAAAAAAAGAAAACAACAACTTGCAAGTTGATGGTACCGTAAGTTTCTCATGCGTAGAATCTCAATCATTTATGCTTGCAAAAACTATGCCACATTTTGGTAGTTTCTGTGCATCACCATTCAGATTCCATCTGTTGTATTTTGGCATATTATTTTCAATCATTTCGTTTCTAATGTGGATATATATAACCCTTCAACTTGTACTCTCACTTTCTCGATTACTACTACTTTTCTGTGGGTTTAATTCTTCTCCGTAGGACCCTTCCCTCTACAGTTAATGTCTCTGATCGCTAATTACTACGTACCATTAAAGGTGAGATTATTAATTTAATTTTTCGTTGTTGTAAACTTTTGCAGGTATCCAAGCGATGTTGATAAACATATTTTAGCCCGCCAAACTGGTCTCTCGAGAAGCCAGGCACGTCCATATCTTCCTTTAACGTACTCTTTCGATTTCCCGTCAATTATTTTGCATAATCTAAGAGGCATTAGGTACACGGTCTTCTCAGAATTTAGTCACTCACAAATTCCATATCAATATTACTATAACTAGACATAATTTTACGACCAACGGACCAAGTCTTACATACATATAATATTATATGTACGTCATTTGAGAGTTGAAAATCCCGTTCGGTGACACATGTTTTTCAAAGCAGGTTTCAAATTGGTTTATTAATGCAAGGGTGAGGCTATGGAAGCCAATGGTGGAGGAAATGTACTTGGAAGAAGTGAAGGAGAATGAAAACAATATGGCTTCCTCAGAGGGGGGAACCGATCCCGACGACGATATTAGCCGGAATGTTCAAAACCCACCTCCTTCATCGCGACCTGAGAATCAGAAGCCAACACCGGATCGACTCGTTCGAATTGACTCCGAGTGTGTGTCGTCCATCATCAAAAACCATAACCCAGATCACAAGAAGGACCCCAAGAGCAGTACTAAAACCCTCCAGAACCACCACCACATGAATCCACAAGAACAGTGCTTGAGCCGAGTCACGGACACATTTGGGTCGGTGGAGCTTGATTTTTCATCTTATACGCACCGCTCCTCCGGCATGGTTTCTTACACTGGTAACGATCAGAACGCCAATCAGAGTTTCAATGGTGGCGGTGGCGGTGGGGTGTCTTTGACGCTAGGGTTACAGCAACACGGCGGAAGCGGGGTGAGCTTGGCGTTCCCGCCAGCAACGCAGAGTTCGTTGTTCTACCCAAGGGACCAGATTGAAGAATGCCAACCAGTTCAGTACTCGCTTTTGGATGGAGAGGGACAAAATCTGCCGTACAGGAATTTGATGGGGGCTCAGTTGCTCCATGACTTGGCTGGATAGGAGGCAAAGCTTACTGATCCCAAAAATTAAGCTTCAGTCAGAAATGAATCGTGGAGGGTGGGGTAAGATATCACATACGTAAGATGGTGAGCAGAATCGGTGAAATTAATTAAGTAGAAAGATTAGTTTTTTACTTTTAGCTAACTACGTACAGAGATATATACTACATAATGCTTCCATACATAAAGCTACACTTGGTTAGATGATATATAGTTTCAACATGTGTATTCATGCCTCCTCTATCTTGGAATTGGAATTCTCGGGTAATTGATGCAAGATTATACAGATTTTGGTACAGTTCTTGTTTACTTAATCATAGTTTTTTTTTTTTTTTTTACAAACTAGTTCCTCTACTTTGGAATTGGAATCTCTCCTGGTTCGATCCCTGAAGCCAACATTTTGATTGGAACTTCCATTCTCCACTGAGCTAACAGCCCAAGTGGAAAATAAAATTCTTTTTTTAGGGTTGAAGATATTTGTGGTTTGTTATGAAAAGAAAAGAATAATGTAAAAGGACAATAAAACATTTGGCTGTACAATTTTGGTTGCATGTGCTAAGAAGAACAAGAATTACAAAAAATATCAAAGACAATTTGGTGGTTGTGGTCCCTAATTCACCCTCATGAAGACAACATCTCGTGCCGATAAGAATTGGTTGCTTTATGATATGTCAACTTTATGATTGGTTTATCTGTGCCCCTTCTTTTTGGCCAATGGAAAAGATACCTTTTCAATAAGTTTAGTGTTAAAGACACTTGGTTTTTCAGACGAGACCCATATATGCTCTTTCAGGAATGCAACTTGTGTTAAAAGGTTGGTGAACAGAATCGCACCCACGAGAGATCGAGATGCGTATTTACATCCCTTCATTGTCACATGTTTATTGGTATACCAGCCGTACTGCAACTGGCCGTGACCTTGATTTAAACCTGTGTTATTTGCGCTCTCCTATAATTGACCATGCAGCATTGCAAGTAGATATCAGATTCGTTTCGCTTCAAACACTATCGACGGTTTTCATTAGCCAAAGAAAATTATAATCAAAACTTATGTGTAAGTCAAACACATAATGATTTGTTTGAAAACAATATGAGGATAGAAAAAGAAAATAACAGAAGAAATTATTCGCAATGCCAGTAAACTTAGGCATGATTAAGACAATCATGCATTATTAATTTTCTTTCTCTTCATAATTTTTTTTATAAATATAAGATATTCTGCATGTAAATGGAATGCTGACTTGGTGTGAGATCCATGAGAATTATAGTATAGAATATCTGGGAATTTTATATATATCCTCCCGATTCTTGGGTCTATCCCATTCACATTGAATAACACTTGATTATCGTGCCAATCATGATAATGTTGAATTATGCGTGGGTATATAACATAGGGACCAAAATAATAAAGGCGGGAAAAAAACAGAAGAAATAAAATTGGCAATGTATCTAGCTTGATGCATGAACGAATATTGCAATCTCGCAGACTCTCCCTCTCCCTTGTTTATTTTGTTGCCAACTGCCAAGAAAGGAAGAAACCCTAAAATTTGTTTGTTTACATGCTAAGTAAAATTGATATATGAACGAATATTTCAATCTCGCATACTCTCCCTCTCCCTCGCTTATTTTGTTGCCAACTGCCAAGAAAGGAAGAAACCCTAAAATTTGTTTGTTTATATGCTAAGTAAATGAAACATATTCTATATTTAAGTGAAAGTGATTTGAGTTAAGTATCATATCAGGGGTTTGATCCCTGGTAAATGTGTTGTTGATAGAACTCCCCCTGCAAAGGGTATGACCGAAGGCCAGAAAGTTAATCTTTCATCTTCTGGGTAAAGGAATACTTTGAGTGTAAAAAAAAAATATATTCTTTTTTTTTTTTTTAATGTGGTTGGTCATGACAATGAAGTATTTTCTGTTACGTACCTTCGATTTTACGATGCATCCATTCCAAGAGTGACGATGAGTAGTGAGGGATATTTTTGTTCAACACCGTAACTACAGAAAACAAGGCAGCTTCGCGTCTTCTGGTGTATGTACTACATAAACACACAAGCAGTCACATGCTTGACTTTCCATGAGTAAGTTAATATGAATACGTAGTAAACTTGGCTGAAACTATCTACATATGCAGAAGAAAGGACACCAAGAAGCTAGGCATTAGCAAAATGAAGTACAAGTATATAAATATTAATTGATGGTGAGTGGAACAAAAACAAGCAGAGAATTTCATAGGGAGGGAGCAGGGTAGGGTCGTTGTTGAGCTCACTGATTGGAGAATGGAAAGGAAGAAGAATTGATTTTGGGTTAATGCTGGTGTGCAGTAGTGAGCGAGTAAGACCGCAAAGAATATTATTAAGAGTGGGGAGCAAGGTAGAGGACAGAGAGGACCGTCTTCCACGTGTTGCTGCTATTCTTCGAGTTTGACATCAATAACAATATAGTAATATTATTATTATATATAACATAAATTTTTGTATATTTTTAAAATAATATATTTATCTTATAAATATATAACATAAATTATTGTATAACTATTCAATTATTGAATTAAATTTATATATATATATATATATATATATATATATATATATATATATATATATATATATATATATATATATATATATACACTTCCACACGTTGCTGCTATTCTTCGAGTTTGACATTAATAATAATATAATAATAATATTGTTATATATATATATAGTATAAATTTTTGTATATTCTTAAAATAATATATTTATTTAATAAATATATAACATAGATTATTATATAACTATTGAACTGTTGAATTAAATTTATAACTTTAATATATATATATATATATATATATATACACACACACGAGCGCGCGGCCTTCGCCTTCGTTGCACGCACCCAACCCACTTGCCAATTTTGTCTGGTCTTACCAAATAACCTCCTACAATTCCCGCATTTTGCGTATGATCTTTCTTTTTCGTGGGTTTGTGTGCGCGCGCGTACTACGTAGGTGTAAACCCGTTGCCAGTTTGTTATTATTTTGCTAGAAACTTTAAGACTTCAGAGCATTATACAGAGAACAGTACCTTTTTTATGCATTGGATTGACATTCTCATTGCTTTTCTTGTTTCAAAATTCTTTTTCGTGAGTTTACGCCAAATGTACATATGCATGTGGATCCTATATGTTATGCGCGTGATTAAAATTTGGTATATAAAATTTAGGGTATCCACTCCAAAAAATTAGATGATTAATTAAGTATAAGGAGATCTGTTTTAGAATTATGTTCCTTAAAACTTTGAAAAACAAAATTGGTTTTTATTTGACTAGTTTTTTGAAAAAAAATCAGTAAAAATTGATTCTAAACTAATCTCTTTGTATTTAAATTAAATGTTTTTGCTTTTCATTTTAACTTAAATATTAAAAAATACATCAAGATTTAAGAATACTATTTTATATTAAGAGATTAATTTTGATCTATTGTCAATGTAAAAATATTTTATATTATTATCTAATTATACGTTATTATATCATGAAAATAGTTCGACTGTGATGATAAATATTTACAAAAAGAAAACTTTTGTAATGATATGAAAATGTTAAATTAGATATGATAGTGTAAAAATATTTATAATGACAATGAATTAAAATTAAATCCTTATATTAAACTTGTTCAAAACCTTTTTTTAATTGATTGTTCGAAATCAAATTTTAGATGAACTATATATATTTAAAAATTAATTCAAATTCATATAAATTTATAAAAAAAAATTAATTTATATAATTTCGAATCAATTTTCTGGTTCACCAAACTCCGTTTACATTGTGGCTTTTGAATTTGATGGCTTTTGAGAGAGTAACAAAGGCTGTGGGCTGTGGGGCGAGAATATAATTGGGTGATGAAGCGCTTGGTGCTGCACATAGGGCAGTAAGCCCGGAACGTTTGGGCCAGGATATATAAGCATCAGCACATTTGTATTTTGTGGACCTGTATTCTCATCAGCCCAAATTTCTCTTTTAAATGGGCCCAATACGTTCTTTCTTAGATGGCCCAATCCCGCACTCATTTAGACTTGGACCCCCGTTTGTTTGTCTCTGGCATTCCTGATCGTATGTGAGGTTGCAATTTTATGAGATTTGCAGTCACTATTATTTAGGGATTTGAATTTTACATAAAAGTGTACTTTAGAGTATGATAGAGAGTTGATTGGGGAATGAATTAAAAGAAAATGAAGGGCAATGGAAAGAAAGAGGATAAGAGGTTAAGTGATAAATTTTATCCCACTATTTAAATGCTTAAAATTCTCTAATTTAGAGGAATTTTAAAAATTTCATAAAAATAAATAATTGAGAGTTTTAAAGGATCATCATAATTTCTCATTTTAAAAAAATCTCAAAAATAATTTACTTAAAATTTTTCATTATCCATTATCCAAATATATAATTTCCAGTTGCTTTTGTGGCTATGCCCAGACTTTGCCCGTATTAGTTATCTAGTTGCCGGTGCAAAGCGTTGGGCCAGGCCCTGCAAAAATTTAGAAAGAAAAGTACCCGAAAATGACAAAAAGAAAGAAAAAAAATTGAAGCCCAAACGGAAGAGGCGAAGTTTGGTTACTGAAATTCATGTTTGATTGTTGACCCAAAAAAACATTCATATTTGATTAAGATCAAAACAAAAAAACTCATGTTTGATTCAATATGAAAATGTATATATTTTCCCTGTTTGTAAATTTCTTTATTAAAAATATGATTTTTAAAAATCATGATGGACCAGATTCAGATGTACCATAGTATTCCATTTGTACCATTTTATAGCAATTACTAATTATTAAGAGAAAATGTTTGGAAGAAAGACTGCTAAAATAAGACATTTTACGGTTTTATTTTAATAATAAATTTAAATGTTAGGTCATTATTATTTAAAAAATAATTAAAAAATTAAAATATTCGCAGATATAAGCTTTTTATTTTACAGAAAAGTTTACTTTAGAATTTTAAACAAATTGAAAAAAGATGTCTGCCGAGGTTTGTATTTTGTTCATTTATTTTATGCCATGAGTGTAATCAAATCAATAAAAATTGTTTGCTTGGCCATCATGTCTCGCTCACTGACTAATTTAATTGGTTTTTTTATTTTATTTTATATAGACATGTATAGTTGGTTATAATTGTGGTTTGAATTCTCAACCATCAGCTCTAGAGATAACTTTATATTTTTTTAAGGAGTTATCCTTTACTAATTAGGAGAATTTGGATTTAAATTGAATTCTCCGTCTTTAATCGAGAGTTGAGTTATTGCTTAAATTATTGTTTAAGTGGCTAACAAATTTATACTCCTTAAAGGGTTAGCTTAATAATAAAGGAGGTGTGCTTCTTATCTTAATTATTTAAATTCAAATCTTGAGCCGGCACTTAAAAAATTAAATTATCACAAGTTGATATGGAGATGCACAATCAAAATCATTAGAAAAGAGATAATTTTGTTATAAATACAACTCTTAAGAAGAGAAAATGTAATTGAACCTAAAAAGACTTTTGCATTACAAAAAAATAAAAAAAAAATACTGTCGTAAGTCTCATGAGTTCTGTTATATACATTATTATTCTTTTATAACTATAGTTAATTATATATCTGGCTCTATTAAAAGCAAGTTTTTTTTTTTCTGATACTTAAATGTAGCTTATATGTAATGTACCGTAGTATCTAATGTCAACTTCAACTAGATTTATACATCTGATTCACCTGTTTCCACTCTTTTATCACACTAATCAAAACAAGTTTTTATGTCGTCCTTCGCTTAGGCACGAGAGAATCATTCAAGATACAAAATGATTGAATAAACAAATGAAATAGAATAGGAACAGTTAATAATTAATGTATCAGTGTATAACCATCATTTTGTCTTTTTAGTGAGGGCCAATTATATTAGTGAGGAATAGCAAAGATCTTAAACGAATTTAGAAGAGAAGCAGCGGTTATTTAAACCCCAAAAATAAAGAAACAGGGTTGAGGACCACCAAGAAATGACAAGCACTGTTGCAGCAACTGTTGCGTAATCAATTAGAAACCGCCATAGAAACAGCTCAAACCCTGAGCGGGAACCAGAGAGAAAGGAGACAAGGTTTTATTCCGTTAATTCTTCCGGTGTCATGCAACGTTTATGTAATCGTGAATTCATTCTGGTGAAGTGCAACTTGTTGAGCCTCATCTCTCTCTGAGTGTTCTTTACATATAATATGTTATTTGAATGCATATTAATATCTCAAAGATTCCCATCTCGATAACAATATTATATACCATTTGATACATCACGTGTTTCAGTGTTTCAGTTGCTGTTTTCTGAAGACAGGAATCCAAAGAGCAAAGACAAGCAGACTTTGGACACGGTGTTCGGTAAACAGAGTAAGATCTCATGATGCAATTGCCGTTTTCTAATCATTAAAGTAATAATAACGCAAGAGGAAACGGTAGAATCTAGTTGGTCCCCAGTTCAACATTTATTGCATGGAGAAATTTTTTTACCTCATTATTCTGCTACCAGAGGTTGGAACCTGGATTTTTGCACACAACTTGCAAGAACGAAGCCAAGTAAGTGAAGATGGTAATTTTTAAATTTTGAATTTTCCATTTTCCCGATTCCACCCGAAACGTCACATGGGATCGGAAGGAAGGGGGATTCCGACGATAGCATCACAGAAAATGGTTTGGCTGCATGCATTGCGGTGGTTGTGGTAATGGACGGTGGAGACAAGTTATGATGAAGCCCTTTTATTGCACCTTATCGTCTTGTGTGTCTCGGAAGGGCAATTAATATTTCTCGCGAGCAATTGCATCCCACCATTGGAGAGCAAAACTCTGATCGGCTTCCATTTCTTGTCCACGACCTATCTGCATTTTCACGGATCTAAAAATGTCAGAGTGGTGTGCTGTGCACTGTGGATTTGTGGAATGTGGAGCATAAACTGATGACCGTTTCTGCGGCTGTTTCTTCCTCCTAGCCCTTATCCTCTCCTGTCATGTATAGGAATCACTATGCTTTCCCTCGGCTGAACCTGGAAAAAGGTTTCTTTCCGTAGACTCTGGATTTTTTTTTTTGCTATCAGATCACTCAAGTTTGTGGAGTTTCAATGATCAACTCATTTTTATATAAATAAGGTTATCATCACTAATTTAAATTTTTAGTACGAACACTTGTGTGATAAATTATAAATTTTTCAGAACTTATTTTTCTTTTTAATTTTTCTTATAAGCCATTATTGCTTCACACTTTATGTTATAAAACACCTTATGTTTTTAAAAATTTAATTTCAATAATCTTGTTTCATATTTATTCTATATATAATAGCAAAATCAATTTTTTTCTTGAAAAAAAATCTATCAAATATTAATTTGAATGGATCGATAGAAGAATAAAGAATGTCATGATAATTAATGAAAGGATCCATTTGTTACTTTGTTTAGATGCGCTTTATTAAATGAATGAGTTAGTATTTTTGAGGGATTTAGATTCTCTGTTTTACGAAAAGAGATTAGAAAGACACAAGTTTTGTTGTTGAGAGATTCATTATATTTATATAAAAATTCATCAAATTTATTATTATTTTTATTTATTGTGTAAGATAATTTTTTTTGTCTAATAATATTTATAATTTGAAAATATTAAAAAAATATTAATTAATTTTTTAAAATTTATTCTTATTTTTAAATAAAAAATGAGTAGAATAAGTAAAATTAAAAAAATATTAAAAAATAAAAAAAATAATTTAATCATTTTAAATTATATAATTCTATAATTAAATTATTTATTAATTTTTTTTATTCTTATATAAAAAATTTAAATAATAAATTAAAATAGACCAAAGAAATAAAAAAATATGAGAAATACAAAATGAATCTTTGAAAGTAGGGCTCGTTGGGCTTCTTAGTGCTGCTTTCTATGTACAGTTAATGTTGTGGAGTTGGGCCAAAATCAACCTACTGAAAATTTCAGATAGGATTTATATTTGATTTTCAATGAAACATACACTCTTAAGCCTTGACAGACCCCTTGAGCTTATGAAAGTTTGTCAATTTCTTTTCTGTCAATGCCAAGAAAATGGACCCATATGCTAATAAGAAAACCAAAGGAAGTGGGACAAGAATATTTCCGAGTACTTGTTTTATATTTGCGTGTTTGTAGTAACAATTTAGTAAAGATTAGCAAGTCGATGAAAAGAAACATTTGTGTTTTGTGTTACGAGAAGAAAGCATTATTAAAGTATTCTAACACGCAGTTAAGCACGCATCTGAAGATTCTCTCTCAGGAAGAAGGAATAATAAACTTCTCTGCTTGCCATCCCATCTACAGCTTGATGAAATTACAAATCTTTTTGTCCACGGAACTTCTTTCCCCAGCCCCACCCCCATTTCAGTGAACCCCGGGGAAAATTTACAAAATTTTGCAACTTGAGAGTGAGACGCCCAATAAATAAACTAATAAAGAAATAACCTCTAAGAATCTAGATACGAAGATGTGCACAAGAATCTCTCGGCCTATATTATGAATCAGTCACAAGTCACAACTAAGCTTCGCTGACCTCACCTTCTCTACACATACCAACTTCTATCGCCATGGTTGCTTTCTTCTTCGACTTCATCACTCTGCAACAGTTTCTCCTTGGAGCCTGCCAAACGTATCAGCAAAAAGCCAAAGAAACCCACATCAATTTCAAAACTGCCATTAGTTTTTGCAAGTTAAAACTTGAACCTTAGAAACACTCAAAACAGGTTATAGCAGCTAAACGGTAAGCCAGCCCGGCAGATCAAACTTGGACATTAGTTAGACTTGCTAATGACATCATGTGGTAGCATTATATTAATGAAAGGAAGGCTGTAACTAGAACTTACTCTATCCCATAGATGCGGATCTGGCTTCTTATATACCTCCACTTTGTCAAGAGAAGAAGGATCAGCCATCTTCCACCGGCATTCCGGGTGAGGGACAAGATGCCTTTTATATTCACTCACTGTCTGTTGCATTGTAGAATTGAATTTTGCGTTTGATAAATAAAACACAAAAGGCTTCTGACATGGGTTTCGGCTAACTGGACGTGTGTTGAATGCATATGCAGTGTAATCTGCTCTTCTATACCAATTCAAGAATGTTCTTGAAGGCATTTCCATCTCCCGGGGCGAAAACACCCCACGAAATATCTGAACAGCAAAACCCCATGAAACTGAAATGGTCCAACTCCTTGTTTTGTCGTAGCAGATGGACTGCTGAATGAGCGCCGCTGAGTCCAGCTTCATCGGTATAGTAAGCCGTTGAAGCGCTTCTACCCGAGTCAAATTGGGGAAGATTGGCTCTACCACATCAAGGTGGTGCAGTGACACCAATGGAGTCACAGGATGAGCTGCAAGAAGCCCGAACAGGTTCCCATACACATCATACTGTTTCAATAAACCAAGGGCTGTCAGCTTGAAAACTGACAGAATAGGAAGCAGGACTACGTTCACTATGTAAAAGACTTAGCATGACTTTACTGCTTTGTTCACCAAATAAAATAAAATATCTAGGTTCTTCTGTGGAAAATAATCCAGAACGACCAAAGACAGAGTTTAGCAATGTCTCCACTCTTCAAGATAAAATATCTAGTTAAGGAGAAAAAAACGAAATGGTTCATCATTTAGTTGCCTTGCCTGCCCGATTTTGGACCTGGCAACAACTCAAAACCTAAATTGTTTAAAGTCAAAATCCAAACTACCTAACATTCCACTCCCTAACATGAAGTCAAATTTTAGAAACCTATGTCAATTTAAAAAGAAAAGGGAAGACAAACAAGTTTTCCTCCAGACCACCACTTACCCTCCGAAAAAGGAGTGTGAGTAATGCAAGAGATTTGCAGTTGGATAAAAAAAATCACTATCGAACCAATCAAGTTCAGGAACAACGGATTTAGCCAACTGTTCTAATAGGTTAGTAATTAAAGAATAATAATGCATATATAAAAGATAATTTAAACATGCTTTTTATAGTTATACGCTCTTAATAATTACTAAAATTATATTGTAGTTCTTTCAATTTTCAAATCCTTCTGTCCTTTTTTCTCCATTCTTGCACTCTAATGGTCTCAGTTGTAATTGCAAAGTGCACAACATTGACCCCATTCCGCTCGGCAGTTCTGTTTGCAATTGCAATGTTTGCACTCACATAAATTTTTGAGTAAACATTGCACTCAAATAACCTTTTAACATGTTTGTATTTATAGGTTATTTCTTCCATCCATTTTTATTTATCGTTTAAGGTTTTTATACAAAAATTAAAAAAATTATTAAATAATCTCAATTGATAAAAAAATATAGCTCAAAATGATAAAATTATTATTTTTCTCACTTCATTAATATTTTTTTTTAATTTTATTTATTTCACTAATTCTCTTTTTATTAAAAGATAAGAATAAAATTAAAAAAATTAATTTAATTAATATTTTTTTAATATTTTTAAATAATAAATATTATTAAAAAAAAATTCTTCTACATAAGAGATAAAAATAAAAAAAAATATGCTATAAATGTAGTTCTATTTCTCATAAATATAAATATATTAAAAAATATTTTAAATGTCTAAAATAAATAATGCATATTCAAAAACTTTTCTGACACACCGTGCCTTGATTCTTGATGGTCAACGTATTGCCTTTTTTTTTTTTTTTTCTTAGATGGGAGTGGGGAAAGGACTACTGTCGCAAGTCATAGGAAAGAAAAAACAAAACAGCTGAATTCTACTGATAAAAGTAAAAAGAAAATTTATCGGGAATCATAAAACACGAAACTCCATCTTTATCTTTTTTTTTTCTCGAAAAAAAAAAATTTAACAGCACCGGCAAGGCATGGCAGAAATAATTAAATTCCACTACCCAAACATCGAATGCGGTTTAAGGCAGAAAGAAAAATTGAATGCAGAAGTCATCGACTCGACCCCAGCGTCTCATCCCTCATTTCGAGGTAAGTTGGCAATTATAGTAAAATGGAAAGTTCTAGCTTTCACCTTTGGGTCTGTGATGGGATAATGGGAATTACCAAGAGTGACCGAGTACGTTCCAGGCCAAAACTCGGCCATCGGAATTAGTATGAATATGAAGTGAATAAGGGACAAACCAGTCCCACTGTCTCCCCCACAACATTGCCCACAATAACTGAGCAAATGCCATCCCATGGCAGAAAATACAAACACTCATACTTCGTAGTGAACGAGTAATTAATTAATAAGAGAAAGAGCAAACGGACCTGGTGAAAACCGATTTCTTTAGTGAGTGGAACTCCGAGTTCAGCCATACAAGCTTGCATTCGATCATCGGAGCCGTACAGTCTCGGGTACCTCTGTATACATCGGTCCTGCATTTTCTGCAGTGCTTTGGCCAATGGGTAGCTGATGGCGAAGCCGCCTCCGCCGTAGGCCATGCCGTACGAGAAGAAAATGTTCTGCAAGTGACTCTCCGATAAGCTGCCAATGTAATAAAATTGGTTATGATCATACTTCCTTAAAATCCTCAGCAGGTTGTCGGTGACGAAAAAGGTGTCATCGTCGCCCATCACGAACCACCGCACATCCTTGAGCCCCAGCCGCAGCGTTTCCGACACGATCCGAGAGATTCGAATGGCCGACCGGTGACCTTGCCGGTTCGTGTAAGCGAAATTGGAGGTGTCGGTGGAGATCTTCACCGGGGGGAGCCCGTCGTTCTCGTGGGTCTTCACCCGGTCGTCCAGCCACACCACGCCCCTCATCTCCTTCGGCCTATACCACAGCTTGATGTAGTTCTTTCTCTGTTCCCATAGCTTGGAGGAGGCGGCGATTCCGAACACTATGTGCCGGAGCTCCGTTTGGTTGTTGTGGGTTTCTTGAGATTCTCGCCTCACAGCGGCGCGCATTCCATTCCGAAATTTCAGCGGGGAAGCAGTGGCATTGATTTCGGGAACTGTCTCTATTGGGGAAGAGGAAGAGAAGCGGTCGGTGGAGAATGGCCCATCGTTGCAAGCGCGTGATGTGGAGACGAGCTTCAGCGTGTAAACGACGTAGGTGACCGAAACGAAAGAGGATAAGCCATATCATAAGCTTTGGTAATGTTCGGGACTGTGCGGCTGCTCCGGCAACGGGAGCACCAGAGCTAGGGCTTTTCACCTGATCCCAAATTAATTTTTCTGAATCCTTCTGGGCCACTTTTCATTGTTCAAGTATAGGTATCTAATCTAATTTTCTTACTGGTTCTGGGCAATAGAGAAGCCCTGAATAAGAATTGCAATTACAGAGAGAAAACAAGCCCTTTTGCTTTGCATTGTAAAAAAAAAGAAAAAAAAAAGCCCTGAATTTTGATTAGCAGATTCAAGAGAACGAGATCTCCCAGAATCAGCTACAGGACATATGAGAAATTGAGGATTTATGCTCTCAATGTTGAAGATCAATGCGGGGAAATTGAGAATTGGGAAGGTTAGAGAGAGGGAGCTGTGAAATCAACGAAACGAAATGAGAAGGGAATGGGTGAAAACAGGAAGAAGACCGTGAAGGAGGGAGTCGCAGAGGGTAAAGGCGAGAGCATGCACAGGTGCCAGGTTGCACACTCGCCCAGGATGGAGCTACACATACGAATATTTATATTATATGTTTTCTGTGGGGAGTAACACAGTGAAATGAGAGAGCTGTGTTTTTTTTTTTTGACATGGAAATGAGAGAGCTGTTTGGGTGTGAGTAGTGGTGTACGTAATTGTGTGGTATATACGAGTATGTGAACTGGGAATGAATTTGATAGATACTTGACTTGTTATCGGAGTTAGACAAGCGTCTAAATATCTAATGGGTTTGATGTTGGGCTTATCAGAATAGGCAAATTTCAATCCAACGTGTCAGTGGCTGTGAATGGTTGCATCATAGCCATTTGGGGCAGGTGGTATTCTGCAGCACCCAGTTTTCACTTTAAAGTATTTATAGGTCAACAAATACTTTATAATTTCTATACTCGCACCTCGCTCTCGCAGAGTCGCAGTCATCCACAGACAGACAACTCTTGCCTACATCTACCACTGGCATGACGCGTCGCCTTTTTCTATCATTTTCATATATATATATAAAATTTAATTATCTCATATTAAAATTATACTTTATTTATTTTTAAAGAAAAATATATAATACCTCAAGTAATGAACAATATTAATAACTATGAAATTGTTATTATATAAATTTAATAATTGAAAGATGCCATATACGAAGAATACTATAAAAGATCATATTTTTATTTGCTTAATATTACCTAAAACATACTCGTTGCTTATTTTCTTTAACTTGTCTATTAGCACTTTTCTTTGTTTCCCCTCTTATTGAACTTTTATTTTAAAGGACAGTTTTTTTATTCCTTGGTAATATTACTTTTCTTGATAAAACGACAGTTTTTTAACCAACAAAGAAGTCAATTCCTTATAGAAGGAAAGACAGTCAATTTTCTGTTCCTTGTTGAGCAAACTGTTGAGAGTTGAATTGAGACATGCAAAAGCGTCCTGCTACTTACTCTAATGAAGTTAGTGAGCTGTTTTTTCAGCTGATCTCATTCAAGATTACGCAAAGGAGTTTTAAATGCAGTCAACAGCTGTGGTTGTCAACACTCAACACTCAACACTCAACCGTTTTTATATATGTGTGGGATTTGCTAACCTTATTGGAGGCTATCACCATTCACCGTTTTATTCGGAACATGCTGTTTACAAAATTTTAAAAATTCAGAAATATTGAAAAATAATTTATTAAGATAGTGTTTTAAATATCAATTAATAATTATCATTTTTTTTTTCATATTGTTAATGTTTTTCAATTTTTCCCCCAAACTTCTTTTGGATTTCTCTTTGCATAAAATATTTTGTGTAATTTTTATATAATCACGACAAAAATTAATATATTTTTGTACACAACTGAAAAGTAATTATTTATTACAAAATATCAAAATTTTTACTCATTTTATAATATAGGTTTTTTTTTCATTTTTTAAATCCATATACACACTGCAATAATTATTTTTTCTTTAATTAATTGACAACAGTAATGAGAGGATTGTCATTTAGATAATAATGATATATTTTTTTATTATGTGCCTTCAATCCTAACTAAAAGCTCTTGTTTAAAAAATGAGTTCATCCTTGCACATACCATTTTCTTTTTCATGTTCTATTATCCACTAATAGATTTATCTTTAAATTGTTAGAGTCATGCTAATATTCTTTTTTCAGTTATCCATTGACACTTTTGTAGGATTAGAAATTTCCCAAATAATACCTGTTTTGAGATTGGAGTTTCTCACTACATGGCAAAATATGGGTGGCGAGAAAGTCTTGTTTTCTAGTAAAAGTAGCAAAATAAATACGTAACAATAATGAAAAATCTAACATAACGTGATTACGTATCTTACATATATTATTCTGTAATGTATACAAATAGTAAAATTAAAACGACTCTAAGTCTAAAGATATATTAAAGTCAAGCCAAAAAAAAATACATTAAATACTAAATTAAATTAAATTAAATTATTATTAAATTAAGTATATTAAATATTAATTTAATTTATATGAAATTATTATTAAACATTTAGAATAATTTTAGTTTTTCATTAAATATAGTTTCATGTAGATTGTGTTGCTATTTAGTTTATTTATCTTAAAAAAGAATTAATTATAAATTCTTCACTAAAGTATGCTTATCTCAAAATTATTAGAGAAAATTTAAGAAAGCAAGATATGATATTATCTATATTAGATTAATATTTAATATACATTACCTAATAATATTTATTAGAGCATTTAATATATCTTATTTAATAATATTTATTAAATTGAAATCAATTTTATTGTATGTCTGAGATAAATGTCCTGAATAGCATAACACAATTTAAATGAAGAGTTTTGTTATATTCTTTTAAAAAAAATTTCTTAATACTTAATAAAATAAATATTAAATTAAAAAATAAAATATTTTATATATTACATAAAAAGCATTTAATATTTACTTTATTATTAAAAAAAATAAATTAAGAAAATATAAAATTATTTTTAAATTAATATATCACTTATGTACATTAAATACTAACACAATTCAAATAAATCTCTCATTATTTCAAATTTTTTTTAAGATAAGGTATATTGAATATTAACATAATTTAAATAAAATTATTTTAAAATTATTATAAATAATCATTTAAAATTTCTAAAATATGTTTAAACTCATCAATAATAAATAAATAAGGAAATGATGATTAATCTAAGAAAAAATTATATTGATCTCCCTTGAGATTTGTATTTATTAGATCTGACACTCTTTTTATTTAAAAAATTACACTTGCATCTCTTATTTTATGTATTGTTTAGGATTTAGGGTTTATAAATTATATTTACTTCATTTACTTTATATATAATTCCTACAATAATTTCTTTATAAAAATAACAAAGTAAGAGAAGTATATATAATTTTTTAAATAAAAAAAATATCAAATGTAATAACCCTCAAGAGAAGTCCCGTTACTGTAAAGAAGACTTGTGTATAATAATAATAATAATAATAATAATAATATATAGTAGTTATCACTGCCTTAGCATATGGAGAAAGAAAGCTTACAATAGAATTCTTCGAAACGCTAACGTTACAAAATTCTCAAAAGTCTCTTATCTCGTCAAGTGTCTTTCTTTCGGTGAGCTAAGGAAGTCATCTTTTATTGGAAGACAGTGGATTAACTAAATTTTGTTCCATCACTATTCAGGAATAGAGCCTGTGATGATTGAATGAAATACGTATTTTAACCATAAAATCCTGAGATATCTATGGTTGAGCCATTGTTCTCTATATATGTCAAACAAAAATCAATACCAAATTACCAACAGTAGACATTTTAAAAGTATCAAGTGATTGGATTTAATACGAAACGAGGCATTCAGATGGAAAACATGTCACTATTTAGTAGCACAGGTATTTTTAAAGTAAATTAAATATAATTTTAAAAAATTAATAATAAATCATGCAAAAATTATTGCTATAATTGAAATATATCCTTATATTATCTTTGTTGAACATGTACATTATTTTGTTTATGCAATAAATACGTTAACTTATATCTTATTCGTACACATTCAAACTAATTTTAAATATTTAAAATATATTTTAATAATCTTATTTTGACTTTTCTGGAATGAATCGTGTATCATTTTTAAAAAATTATATTTAATTGACCTTAAAAATATATATTTGACAAAAAATAAGTATGTTTTAATAATTTTGAATATTTTAACATAATTTCTTTAAATTATTTTTTATAAAGTCAATGCCAAAATCATATAGTTAGTATATACTACATAGATAAAATGTTATAATCATACCTCAGGCGACGACTTAACAAATACCTTCTGCTTGTACCAAAAAAAACAAATACCTTCGATGAAAGTCATCCATAGTTGGGAAAAGAGTCAAATAAACCAGATCACATGGTTGGATTTTTTTTTTTGGTTTATTTTTTGGAGATAAAAGAGCATATTTGGTTTTTTTTTTTTTTTTTAGAGATCTCATAGTTTTGTACAAAAGGCTTGCAATTTCAGATTCGAAAAATTAAACCAGATATCCACTATATCTCGTAAGGCTACAGTTCAGATACAGGGAACCGAGAAAGGAAAAAAAAAAAGTCAGAAATCTGACAGAATGCCTTACCTTCAATGACTCAGATGAATAATCTGCCTGGTCTAGTTTAGAAAACTTGCAACTCGCGTAACACATCAAAATCTGGATCAAATTTCCACTGCCACTCCTATGAAACAGAAATAGAGCACTACACAAAATGGAGCATGGAAAAAATTAAATATAATAAGAAATTAAGAATTGTAAATTTTCAATAAATGATAGTTTTGCTAAACAATATTCATGGCTCTATGGTAGCACTTACGTAGTGAAGGGAGATAGGTATTGAAATCAGTGACAATTTAGTTATAAATTATTTTATCTAAAATATTTATCTTATCAATGACTCTTAAAACAACTAAAATTACCAATGAAATTTGATTCAATTGACATAATTGAGTTGTGTTTATACAAAAATTTTGAGTTTAATTTGGATTGGTGATCATTAATTAATATATATTGATTAATTATAATGCCTCTTTTTATAATTGCGTCTGCTGAGCTGATTTACCTCCGAAATTTTGTACTTAAAAAAAAAGCAATTAAAGTTCAAGAATAGCGACAAATAATCCATATACAAATAAATGATCAAATGTGAAAGGGATGAACCACCATTGCTCACCTAGCATAATAATGAATGACAATAATAAAAGCTTTAACAAGTACATGTTAGGAGGAAACCCGGAGATCTATAAAAAAAAAATAAAAAAAACGGAAACCAAGAGACAATATAAAGTATGGTTAAGTATGTATTTACTTGAATTTTTTAAGTATTATATTCAAAGTTCGATTCTTAATAAATATGAATAGAGTATGTGTTATTAATAGGTTTTTTTTGTAAAGAGCATGATTGAAGACTGTGAAATTAGTCTTTTATATTTTGAGTGAGGATACTCTAAGTGTCACAAAAAGTATGGTTAAGTAAGAAAACTGAAAGAGAAATCATGGAGAAAAGAAAGAATAAAAAAAATTCAAAATTATTTAACTTAAACGAACTTTTGTAGTTCGTTGTGGGAAGATTCATGAAAGAAAAAATTGTTAAAACCAAAATAGCAAAATAGCAACGTTAGCTACGTTTGTTAATTTCTACCCATTTTGTCGTTACGCGCTCACCCCACATTAAAGTGAGTTTTTCTATCTACCCTGCCGGTTAGGGTGGATAAAGGGTGTTCATCCTTGTACCTGTGGGTTAGTAAACTAGATGTAAATTCAAGCGTTGTGCGGATAGATAAGTATAATTATTTTATATTTTTTTATTTGGTTAGAGATTATGTTTAAATTTTATACAATATTATCTGTCAATAGATATACAGGAAGTAAAATGTAAATAAAATACAAATATAGCTTTCGAGAATGATAAAAGCAAGATATATGGAATTTTTTTACTTTGTGGAAGTCAATCTTATTTGGAGATATCCTGAAGAAAAATAAGGCATGTTAATACCAAGTAGAGTCCAATAAACGTATAAGTCGCAGGAGGATATATTCAATAATTGTAAAAGGACGTCTACACAATCTAAACTCTATTATTGGACTTAATGTCGTGTAAGCTAAGGTTAGTATATGAAATAGTAGTTTAGATATTAAATGGAGGTGTTAGCAATGAATCTGGTTTTTTTAATTATAACAATGTGGGTAAGTTACATTTTTATTTTTTAATTCTTTTGATTCTTCACAATTTAGATTGAAAATATATTTGGAAGTTAATTGAGCTTCTCTATGTTTCGTATCAGTTGTGAGTGCACTCATGCATTACAGTTAGCTAATGATTCAAAGCTTTACACCAATATATTTAGGATCATATATGAAGGTCAAAAATTCTGTGAAGACATCATGAATAATCAATATCTACACAAAAGTAAAAAAATAATGAGCATAATTTAGTATGAAAAAAGAGTCACATGTTAGAGTTTGAGTGTGAAGATACTACGTGTGCATTCTTTTCATAAGCATTATGCCTTAAACCTAGAGGAGGGATGATCAACACAATAAAAATTTATGAATATCAATAAAGTCTCATACTTGGCAATACCAATTGGCTGGTGTTGTGGGAAGCATGATATACATGCAACTGGTGGGAATCATGTATGCCTGCAAGATCTTGGTGATGGTATTGTAATCTTGTAAAACACTCGTGTCTGTACGGTACCTACATGCTTTGGCCAAACACTTCCATCTCATCTTTGATAGTAGGACAAATAAGGAGTTTGCTCTCCACAATACACACCACACCTGTGCACATGACTTTTTATGAGTGTGGCTATAATGTACTTTAGACATTCCCTGACACTAAAGCATTGAATTGCTATTAAACAACATGAACTGTCCTAATAGAACATGCAAGTTTTTTTTATTTCTAGTGAAAATATTAAATACGAGTTAAAAGTACAAGTAAATTCATGATAAGTCAGCATAAAATTGGTCAAAATTTTAAATTTTAAAATCATACCAACATACTGATATTGTTCCCTTTCTATTCTAACACAAGTAATATCACCTGTGATAAAAAAAAGTTGCAATCAAGTGGGCAAGTTTAATTTATATCTAAAACTGAAAGTAATAGGTGTTGAAAAGACCTTGTTGCAGAGTCTACTTGCGTGAGTAAGTGATTGCTTCCCTTGAGCCCTTGCTTGCTAGAATTCTTAATTGATCAACGGCCTGCATGTCTACAATCACGTAAAAGAGATACAAATAACCAATCACAAGAAGCTGTATCTTCAATTTTTTCTTCAGAAAGCACTGAGAAAGAAGCAGCCACAAAATCAATGTTATGATCCAACCAAAAAAACCAATCTCAGTGGATTTGACAAAGGAACTTATACAATTCGTAGTACTTGTTGAATACTTCAAAGCATCCTTCGATTCATTCTGAACTACATTTCAACAATTCTTCAGGCAAAAATTTGCAGGGTAGCCCATATGTAGCTCTTCAAGTTGTTTACTGATAAAGTACTCTCTCCAATGCATTAAACCAAAAAGGAAAGTACTTTATCCAACAGAGACAGAAAGAAGCATGTTATTTTTACCTGTTGGGTGCAACCACAACCAGAGTGGTTGGTTTAATCGTTTTTAAGAGCATAACCATACCAGAGGGTCAACTCCAATGACCCATTTCCTGAGCCTTCATTTTTGTGGATCAAGTCTTCCTCTCTATTCTCAAAAGCTGGTTCTTTTCTAGAAAAGGGTAAGACCAAAAAAATAAAAAAATAAAACCAAATTTTAAAACTTGGAATAAAAACAGAAAAAAGAGCAAGGGAAGTGAGTTGAAAGGGCATTTGACCAAGGAAATGGCTGTGGGAGTCATCGGAACCGTAGACGGCGCACTGGAGGAAGTCCTGGTCGAGGCGAATGCAATAGTGGTGGGTCTCAATCTGGTAAGACATGTCATAGCTGAAATGGCGAAGGTGCAAACAATTCATACCTGGGGGGTCTAGGCAGCTATTCATTCAATAGCTTGATAAGTAATGATCATAATTTCATTCAACCTTGCAAATCAGTTGTTTCTCTTTGCTTTATGCATTCTCTCAGTTCCTTGCTAAAAGTCCATTTACATTTGAATGATATTAGGATTTCACTCAAAAGAACAACTTTTAATAAGAGAATTAGATCGCACAAGCTCGAGTGTTTTTAGAAAACATGCATTTATAACTTTTAAGCTACTTCATAAAATTCAAATATTACACTTATAATTTAAAACTCGATTCAGATTTAATAGTCATTCTACCAACCATAAACTTGTGTATGTGAGCATTGTATCATTTCTCCAAGCCCACAGAGGAGGAGCAAAACATGTATACCATACATAAATGACAGTCCCAAAAAAAAAATCATTTGCTATACCAAATCAGAGATGCAGATCGGAAGCTTCTTTTTGCTTCCCATCACCATGTCCTGTCCAGGTTGTTTGCAAATAGCCTGAGAACATGAAAAAAATTAGTATAAGAACAAAAAATCCTCTCTGACAAAAACATAAAATAGAAATAAGGAAAGAGGTGATATGATTGCTTCAATATGATAAAATTAAGCTAACCCATTTGTTACAGAAATAGTTATTAAAATCTATCTACATGTAAGTTAGATCCCATGGGTTGATACAGTACTCTACCCATACCTAAGGAAAAAAACCCGAGTGAAAGAAAATCCATATATCAGTAGTCTCATGTTGGATTACGCCATATCTCCTTGTCCATACTCCTTAACATTTCTCCCTCAATCTACAAAATTTTCATTGTGCAAAGCAATTAGTAGAAAATGAAAGACCATTGAGAAAGATGCTGTTAAGCTGCTATGAAGGCAAATAATGTGGATCTCAAGTGAAACAAAGAATATAGAAGAGTAACATTAATGGTTATTGAAAAAGAGTTGAGAGAGAAGTTGAATGTGGTGCCGGAGTTCACAACATTGATACAACCGTTAAGAGTATCGTCAACTGGTCTATTCCCTTTCTAAAATGGCTCAATTGGGTTGGAGAAACAGAGGGAGAGACGTACCTGGAGGCCAAATTTTCCGAAAATGCGAAGGGTGAATCGGCTGCATGGATCTCCTTATCGGCAAAATGGAACCATTTTCAGAACTGATCAAAGGACATGAGAAACAAAGAAAAAAAAAAGATCTCAGAAAATGAAAACTTATCTAATAAAGAGGGCTAACTTTCAGGAGAAAGCTTCAATTTCGCTGGAGATTGCAGAATCTGTGGCAACACAGGTGCGAGACAACCTTGGATCAACCTTACTTGAGGTTATCTAAGAGGAAGAAGAAAAGTGAGGGTACTGGGAGAGTGTGTGAAGCGGTGGTTTGTGAGAAGAAACTGAATAATCACATGATACATTGAAGCTCATTCAATTGAGGTAGTGAAGAGACAATTAACTGCAGAATTCAGTTACTTTCAAAAGGCATGAAATAAGGCTTAGAATAGGGGTGGATTGTGAGAAGACACTGAATAATCATATGATACATTGAAGCTCAATCAATTGAGGTAGTCAAGAGACAATTAATTGCATAGTTCAAAAGACATGAAATAAGGATGCGAGTATCGTACGGAGGAAGCTCAGATTGAAGAGAGACAAACGGGGTTGACATGGTAAACTAAGAGAACTTAAGATAATAGTTTATGACTGACGTGGCAAAACATGGATGATATGACATATTCACGCCTTCCGTCTCAGACTTTATATATTATAAATAAATTCCTTAACTTTGCACTCTTAATTTATATTTAAAAATATTATAATTTAAATATTTTTATATTAATTTATTTATTCAAATTATAAAAATGTATTTTTAAATATATTTTTTAATTTATATAAAATTATAATTAATTTTTAAGATTATAATTAATTATTACATGAATTTATTTAAAATATTTATAAATGCAAGATAAAGAAGGTAATAACGTACTTATGTTTAATATTTTTATAGGGACATGTATCGGTCTTGATCCCAAGATCCATTGAGCGGGTTGAATAGTGACTGCCCTTAGATTAGATGGATCTGGTTAAAGTTCCTCCATGCTGGTAAGGTAACTGGATTTTTTAACCAAGATCTTTCGTCTTGGATTAAAATTGATGTTACTCACAGATTGGGGAGAGATTAAGACCATTGGGTTATTACCTATGGGGTGACAGTTTGGTCCATATGGAACCATCGGTATTCCTCCGTTTTTGATGGTGACGAGCCTGCATCTAGTGACATTACTGACACCATTTCCAGGAGGATTTCGGGGGCATAGGATGTTTCTGCTACAGCACTCCGTGGGTATCTACATGGTCCCATACATTCATGTAAACTAATTGGTTGGAGCTTTCATGAAGGAAATTTGCTCAAATTCAATGCAGATGGGTCCGTTCGTGAGGCTGGACACAGAGTGCTTGTGGGGGTGTACTCAAAGTCAGAGACAGTACAGGAGCTTGGGGCTTGGAGCTTGGGGAACTAGATTCGCCAAGAACATTGGGCGGAGCAGTGGGTGCTTAAGATATATCCACTCTGCCTTGGGACTGAGTTTATCAAATTAAATAGGACTTAATTTTTATTAAAAGTCGAGTCAGGTGTAAATTATTTTTTAAATTTGTTAAATTTAATTTAAAATTATATAATATTTATTTTTTTAAGATATTTACTTATATTTATTTTTATACTTATATAAATATTATTATATTATAACTTATGTATTTTATAAAAATTATTTTAAGTTTTGTATTTTTAAAAATTAAATTTTATAACTTAATTTATTAATTAAATCATATTAAAATATAAATTATATTTAAATTTGAAGTAAACTCAATCTTAATTGGTCCGATTTTGTCAATTGCAAAGCCTAACATGATGGAAAAGGGACATAGAAGTTTTCCTTTTATCAAAAGGATCCGAAAATCTAACTGTGAAATGGGCCACGGTGTTGCAACGTATTATTGTGTTTGATCTGTTCGGCTGCAACAGCATTGACATGCTGCCATGGGCATTGGGCAGAGGTCGAGGAACAAGAAAGTGAAGTCATGAGCGTCGGTGCAAAAGTATCTGAATTGAGAAATGACATATTAAGGGGAAGATAAAATTCTCACAAATTATGAAACGGACGCCGTACGGCCCGTACCCATAAAATTTCAAAAGCACATATTGAAAAAGTGCATAAGAAAGAAAATATTGGGAGGGAAAAGAGGAATAGAGAAACTCACCAAGTCCAGAACATTTGTATCCAAGATCAAATTTTGAAAAATCTGAGTTGAAAATTGCAGTCATGGGCACCCGGGTTCTTTTTTTTTTTTTACCCAGATTCTTTGTCATGAGGACAACTAAAATATGGTTGCAGTAAACTAATCGTAAAGTAGATATTCGCATTCAAATTCACAAAATCAGAATCATAAAAAAAGTTATTATGAAATTGTCACTAAGCCTCTATGATCAAAGGTCATGTGTGTGTGTATATATGTGTGTATATACATACATACATATATACATATATATATATATATATATGTATATATATATATATAAAGTAGAAATTTAAATTTATAATGAATAAAAAAGGTTAAATTGCTTTTTTGTTTTAAACATTTGTAACCTTTTTTTTTTTTTTCAAGACCTACAAGTTTAGAGGGAGGGATTTTTACTGCAACATTTTTATCATTGAACAATATTATTTGCATACCATATTTATTGCATTATTCTTATACCACTTTTCTTTTAGATAATAAAATAAAAAATATATATTTTAACACACTCTCTTTACCATTACTTAGTTGTCATTATTTTTTATTTTCTAAATTTTTTTCCTCTATTAAACATATCATAGGGAGCCTAATCAGATGAAATTTATTTAAGCAAATAAATAGATTTTAATATTCTTAGTATAGTTTGATTTTAAATTTATAAGTCATTTAACTTCAATATATTTTTATTTATAAATGTATGGACAAAATCATAAATGCTTTTGAGTATATCTTTCATCAATATATTTTTATTTATAAATGTGTGGACAAAATCATAAATGCCTTTGAGTATATCTTTCATCACTTGTTTATTTTTATAGTAAATTTTTTTTCCATTTTTCATTCAATATTTATTTACTATATCATTATTAAATTTGTGTTATGTTTTGAAATAAAAAAAATATTGTAATTAAGTATAAAAAATTTTATACTATCATTATCAAATTATTAAAATAATTTGATTAAGATAATAATTATATAAAAGTCAAACACTTAGTAATATATTATTAGATAATAATATAAAAAAAAATTTAACTTACAATAAATAAAAATTAAATCCTAATTACTTTTAGTAAGATATTATATAACGATCGTCTAGGATAAAGTTATACTTTAAAATACTGTAAAAAGTAAAAAAATTCACACAAATCTTATTGATAGTTCATAAAAGAGTTATACTATAATTTGCATTCACTATTGTCTTATAATTACAATCAATATATACAATAAATTATATATGATAAAAAAATAGGTATAGTATTAATAAAAAAGAGTTTAAATTTATTTATTGTTAGTGTAAAATCTTTTATAATATCAACTAATCATGTGCTAGCAATAGTTTGACTTTTAAAATAGTTGTTATAATTGTCAAGTTATTTTAACGATGTGTTAATATATAATTAGATAATAATATAAAAAAATTTATTCATAATAAATTAAAATTTAATCTAATAGCAAAGCTTAGGTGTAACCCACGTGTCAAAAACTAGTAAAACAAAGAAAAACTTATGCAAATTAATCAGTTAATCACATCCATAAAATACAGAGGATAACTCCACCGAATTCGGAAAGTATCTTTGACAAGTTGCTTTCCTTTGCCTTCTTCGGGACTTCGACGTTCAAACTTGACTCTGTTTGTTGTTCCCACTCTTTTATATTTGCAAGGGCCTCATTGTTCGGAATATGGGCCTTTTGGACCTGATGCCAGAGATGGACTAAGGAGGCCCAGCTAATGTACCCACCTTCGAAATGAGCATTCGCCTCTCATTGCCCTTTTTTTTTTTCAGTATAGCCGCACCAAAAAGCAGGGAATAAAAATCAGAGACTGTTTGTGGAAGAGTAACGTTACACAGCTAATAAAAAAGTTAAAATATTTAATTATGTTAAATTTAAAGATAATTGTTGAATAGAAAAACTGAGTCACATTTGGCATTTCTGGTTTTTTATGCAAAGCAGTGCATGGTCCTACAACTAAGAAAGCAGAATTACATAGCATATCTTCGAAATTGACAAAATCTCTTTTGATGCCCTAAATTTACATTCAAAACTGGATATAGCCAACTCGAGAGAGGAGGAAACATAGAGCCCTATGTAAAACAGAATACAAATAATAAAAGGAAAATGATAAGCTAGATGAAGTAGATACAATACAGTATACAAAGAGCAAAATCCTTATGCATTATTCAGCTCTGCTTCAAGTGACTAGTTTTTTCTTGGAGAATGCTGGCCAGCTGAAGACGCTCTGGAAATTATAGAGAAGATGGAATGAAAAGCATTGGCCGCGATCTTGGATTTTATCTGCCCTCTTTTTGGAAGTGGTCTTTTGCCTCTGAACCTGCTCCTGTTGCCAACTTCAGCAGCTGGAGCATGACCGACCCTGTTATTCATTCTGTTGTGCGAGCTGAAATAAGTTGATATCTTTCCAAGGTCGCGGTGTGTTTCTGAAATGGGGATGCGACGAACGTAAAGGTCTAGGAGTTTATATAGATGCCTGAATGAGCTTATCGGAAATTTCGAATACCAGGGCAAGGCCTGTGGGAGACTGATTGCAGATTTAATATTGGAAGGAGGGAGAAGCAATTCTGTCTCATTGGTGGGGGTTAGGGAGCATGCCAGCTAATTTGTATGACTCTGCAAGATTCCTTTCAGCTCAACGCAGGACAAGTTGAGCTCGGAATCCATTGGTTTGATTGAGTGACCCCCCCCCCCCCTCCAACAAAAAAACAATTAATCATAGGCATGTCTTGGAAGCATAGACATGTCTTGGAAGCATAGATACTACATGGGATAAGGATACAATATATGATACGAATATAAAAATATGATAAATTTTAAAAATTATAATATATGACACGGGTAGGATACAAAATATAAAATTAATATAAGATAACATAAAAATATAAATATTAAATATATATATGTAAGATAAAAACATAAATCACAATTATATTTAAAATATAAGCATTATTATATAATTATTTATAACTTAGATCTTATAAAAAAAATAAAAAAATAATCAGCATTTATCATTATAAACATAAAAAAAGACTATCATTTATTTAATTATTACATTATCATATTTATATTGACATAAATTTAAAAAATAATATAAAAAATATTTATAATAAAGACTAAAATTATTTTATAAATGTTCCAAGAGTGTTCGATACAATACATATATGACGCGAATACGATAATTATCTTAAAATGTCCATTTTAACATGTCCATGCCTCTTGGTGGCATATATTGCATCAGAGAGACAGTACTGTTTTCGGCCTGCGAATGATGAACACGTGCGGGTTAAAAGTGGTATCTTGAAGCTGTCTTGTGGACCTTAGTGCTGGCTTCTGGTACTGTGATTTAGTCGTTTGTTTTTTCTTTGGGCGGATACGTTTGTTAGTATTTCATACACCAATTGGACGTGATTCGGGGAACAAGGTGTATTCTTTGGCCATTGTCCTCGCTTTCGGGGGAAATGAGAAGGCTAGCTGGCTATATATATTTATATTACTAGAGAGCCTGCAGGTCAAGCATCCTATCTATATACTCCTATATTATATGCAGATGATGATGCGGCTTCACATGGTCATGAAACTTGTTTCGCAGGTATGAAATCAGAGACACAGAGAAACATGACCACCGTGCTCAGTCTCCTGACAAATACGAAAAAGTTAAACTCTCTTCCATTTTATTTTACCTCTCGAGTCCAGACACGTTCTTATGTTTTCGTTAAGTCCTTCCTTCCTATTGCAGACCCTGCGTTAAGTTTGATCAGATGTTCGATGGATACTTCCTCACAATTTCTGGTTGATGCATGTTGAATTAGCCCTTCTGTTCTGTCATGGTTGCCTCGGCGGCGTTTGCTTGAATTGACCCCATTGTATATTATGTGGATGATAAAGGGCTGCCTCCTGTTTGCCTAGACATACATTGGACCCAGAAAGATAGAGCTTGCCAATATTCTCTAGTTCGTTGTATAAGAACATCTGAGTGTGACTTTCGGAGTTTAATTGATCGTGATGCAATCAATGAGAGAGATAATAGATTCTATGACTGTGAGTATGCAATATGCATGTCATGTCTGACAGAAGTGCCCGACAACCCACTTCGATTAAAAATTATATTTGTATGAATGAGAATCCGTTTCAGCTAGCGCACCAAACTGAGAGCTCATATTTTTTTCCCTTGCCTTTGCTCTGTCTGTAAACCAGAAACCAGAAAACCAGCTCACCCTATGAGACTATAACGCTCAAAGCATAGACCCCATAGCCCGATTCTCCGACCAACTTGTACTCTTCTTGCGGTTCTTGATTTAAAATCAGAACAATTTGATTGCTACCAGTCGATGCTTGGACATTGTCTTAGATGAACAATATTCTATTCATTTACACATCACAATTAATGTTCACGGCCATTTGGATTTCACCCAGTGCATATATAACTTCCCACATTTGCTCTTTCTACTATGCTTGGTTTTCACTGGGGCTTCTGCTTCAATATTCCTTTCCTCTCCATCTTTCCATCCTTTCTTCTCCACAGACTTTATAATGATATACCGCCAACCACTACACTGCTTGCTTCTGTCATGCACATTAATAATCTTTTACACGAAACTATCTGACTATCTCTTTATTCAATAAGATGTAATTGCTACAGTACCTTCTTCAATTTCCATTTGTCTTCATTGAAAGTTAAAACCACAAACGAGGGTCAGAAGGAAGTTGGATCTGTTAAATACATACATGATAAATGATTTAAAAAAAGATAAAAATCATTTATCCACATGAGCCTAACAACTTATGTTCTTGACCAAAAAACTTTTCTTTTTGGTACATTTCACTTCGTTTAATGCTCCATATATAATTTGCTTTGTCTCCACGATGCGAAAGTTTTGCCCAAAGATCTATGCCACATGCCATCATAATAATCGTCCGGCGGAACCTAATGAAGTGCGAGAGCATTGTGCACACCTAAAGAAATGGCAACAGTAGAATCTATTCGCTTATAAAGGAGGGCCAGAGCATTGTGACAAGAGTAGGATCTATCGATTATACAGGAATGGCATTAGTGCACACCTAACGAAATAATCAGCCTATTACAGTCAAGAATAAATCGATGATTTTCTTTTAACCTTATTATATTTGACACGCCATATCAAACAAGAATGGAACAAGAACAAATTGTTTCATAATAATACTGTCTTGGCAGCAATGGTTGAAAATAAGAATGAATTGTTCAACAACAAGCTCCCTTTGTAGCAATGTTTGAGAGCAAGAACAAATTGTTCGATAACAATACTAACTTGGAAGCAGTGGTTAAGCGTGAGGGAAGTGCGGCGGTGACAGCCAAGGGATGAGAATTTTGTAATTAAAAAATAACATAAGGTAAAGTAGTAATTAAAAGAATTCGATAGCGAACCAAGGAATGAGGTAATATTCTTGGATTTCATGTCAAGGCACAAAAACAGGAAAGCATATGGAGAAGCTAAACAAACCAGGCACTGATTCCTTGGTTAAAGCTAGAGAAAGCTGTTTGTTCTTTTCCTCGATTCTGTCACATGGGCAGTAATATATTGAGTTGCCATTACTGGTACATGGTAATGCTTCGGTACGAAAATTTAGAAATGGATGCTGTAGTCAAATTCCCAATCAGAGCTTCATGGTCATGCCAGGGAACAAAATCCGACATCACAAGGAGGCTCCCCCTAAGGTTCTTGTCCTTCAAAAGAACATGCAACTTACACTCAGGAAAGATGGAGATGCAACAACGAGGCATCGTTTTCAAAAGGAATGTTCAAAACAAATCTTGGGATAATAAAAGAATTTCAGCCATGGCATCAGAGACAGACCCCAAATCTGGGCCAACTTCATTCTCTGCATCAGAAACAGTAGATCAATTCTACAGATGCATCAACGAGAAAAAGCTACAACAATTGGGTGAATGCATATCTCAAGATGCTTGCTTTGATGACTATTCTTTCATCAAATCATTCCAAGGAAAAAAGGTTTGTATCTGAACCGTACTTCTGACCTTAAGCTATGGATGCATCGATTAAATAGCTACCCTACACGGTTTAATAAAAAGTAACAATGCAGGAAGTAATGCAATTCTTAGAGCAGCTTACTGCTAGCATGGGCCAGAATGTGAAATTCAGAGTTGGACATATATGCGAGGGAGATGATTTTACTGCTGCAGCGAATTGGCACTTGGGTCATTTTCTTTTTCTAGATGCTTACTGCTTTTCTCATTATTATTTAATATTTACCATTTCCTAATGAACAAATGATCCTAATGACAATCTTTGCGGTTTGGTAGAATGGAAAGAGGAACAGATCCCGTTCACCAGAGGTTGCAGCTTCTTCGAGTTATCAAAAGAAGGAGAAAACATCATCATTAGGTGTGCATTAAACAAATAAATATATAATTCAATTCTCGACAGTCTTCTATTGCGGAAAACACGACCTCACTATAAAACTACATGCAGGAGAGCTGAAGTATTAATCGAATCACCAGTCAAACCAGGAAGCATAGTTCTGGTAACTCAGAAAGTGCATACTGACTCTCTTTTAAGTTCAGATTCTTGTGATCTTTACGATATTGAAAGCATATTCCTTTTTACCTGACGCATAATCATCTAATATCTGATAATCCTATAATTTTTTTCCCCTTTTCAATCTGTCGTGTCCAATTGGCGTTTCCCCGTGAGAAATTCAGACTCTGTTGAAGACCCTGACGTCATTATTTGATGACTTTCCAAGTGCAGCCGAGTGTAAGTCAGCATTCCTAGGTTTTTCATTTCCTTTTAATCATCCCAAAATATTCATTGATTTTTGTGTTGTTCCTCCAGGGTTCTTAAGGAGTCCTCATACAGTACTAAAATGGATAATTAAAATTTACAATATACTAATAGCGCCTTTCCTGAATCCACTACTAGATGGCTACGTAAGGCTTGGGAGCCTCGCGGCTCGATTGCTTAGCTATGCATTCAATTTTGTGATCTTTATTTCTAAGATTTTCTCCAAGTAGAGAGCACACTTCATAATGGATCTCATATCTGTAATTAAGAACCCGCTTACAGTAGAGGGTATGATTATGACCTCACATCACTTGCCATCATCATCGGTGCCGCGGTTCCACCATGTCTCTAACAACGAGAGAGCAACCAATGGCCCGAGAACAGGGGGAAGCGGTGGAGGCCTGCTAATGGTGACTATTGGGTCAATCCTCTCTTTGATATCTAGCCCCATTTCGCCTGATTCATTGTTCTCTTGTTTCTTTGGTGTTGAAGTCGCCAATATACCTGATTCAAATACAAAATTTTCTTTCATAAATTTTCTTATATCTGCAAGTTCCCCCAATCTAACTATCTCCCAGAATAAGAAAGAAATAAATAGATAAAAAGCAAGAATATAAAAAGGAGTCAGTTTCAAACAATACTATCTTTACAATATAGGCATCAAATATATTGCACAATACCACGTGATCCTATCACCGGGTACATTTGCTTGAATCTGTATTTTGCCGGCAACAAGTCACGCATGTACTCTATAGCTACTGTGCTGTTTCTGCAATAATCGAAGAAAACAAGCTTTAGATTTATGAGAGATTCCCTTATGACAATAAATAAATCAGAGCAACCGGAATATAGGAAAATTGCAGCCCGAGGTTGTAGGTAAACGCTACACGGCATTAGACTACCCATTAATTTTTGGAACAACTCTGATCAGATAATAAGTTGATGTTAATAGCACGATCTAGCCATATCACAAAAATACTATATTAACTCTCGTTGACAATACATCTAGAGTATAATTTCGAAAGATCAAATCTATCGAGCAAATTCGGCAACAGATAACGGTACTGACTTGTTCTGCAAAGAAAAAAGAAAAATAGTTGTTGACAATGAAATGAAATGGCACACATACGATTCTCATTCTGCCACAAGCAAACCCTGGATTATGATATACAACTCTTCGCACCCATTTTAATTTAAAGCTATTTTTCTCCAAGAAAGAGAAACCAAAAATAAATAAATCTGAAGCTATGCCATTAATGGAATCCTTGTATTGTATTGCATTTTTATGAGTTATGGCTATCATCATAAATACCCAATGGTATAGATGGTAATCATGAATACTGCGAATGGAATAAAAGAATCAACCAGTTTAGCGACACACAAAATCATGCTCACAGAATCTGCTGAATTTTTTTTTTGAAAATAAGGAGAGAAAATTAACAAATAAAAAGCTTTACAGAGTGTTATTAGGTGATCAAAAGAGTAAACCGAAGACTGACAGAAAGGTTCAATCTCAATGGATAAGGAATGGATATTGTAGGAAGCACAAGCAGAGGTGAGCAGAACAAAGGAGATGAAGTTGGCCAGTCTGAGTCTGAACTTTGAAGAAGATTGGGCGGTGGAAATAGATGGTTCCGGAAGTTTCCGAGCTGCCAATTTTAGGAAGCCACGTGTGTGACAGGTGGCATAATCTAGAATCTCTCTAACTCTTTTTCTTAGTTACATCAATTTAACAAAATGTTCTTACATCAAAATTTTTTTATGTCCTATCATTTATTATATAATATATTAATTATATAATTATTTTTATTTTTTTATAATAAAAAATAATAATGATTTATATAATTAATAGATTTTTTGGTTTACTCTCAGGTTTCTGATAATTAATTAAAAAAACGGAAGAAAATTATAAATCTAAAAAAAATTTCTGATAATAGTTTTTTTTTTTTTTGTCTTTGTGATAATTGACATTCGATGGGGTACAGAATTTGGACCATTAACATTAACTAATCAGAATACCAGGTAACAAACAACAGAATTTTGTCTTTTATAGTTTGGGCTGAAAAAACCATCAAGGGTCCATCTTAATCCTGCGCCTAGACAGATGGGCTGCTCTTGTAAATGGTGAATCAGTGGCCGACTGAATTCTTAGCAATTTGCAAGATGGGTGTTTTTTCGGGCCCTCATAGTGTTGCACTGCGGCCTGTTAAGGGAAGCTTAAAAAGAGAAAGACCCATCACCAAAAACAAGAAAAGAAAAGGACAGCACCAGTACGAAACTTCTGATCTTTTCATTTACGGATGACCCCCCACCACAATGGGACGGACTTGGAGACCTCTCACAACAAATTCAAATTACAGCTCCTTCCTTCTAAGTAATTCCACTTAGGAACAATGAAGTATTATCTGCAGGAATATGGTGACGTAAAAATGAGGTTTTTTTTCTGTTATTTCTAATTAATAGTGATACTCATTTTTAGTTGACATATTATCAAACTAAACTAATTAAAATTATCATATATGACATAATAATTTTAATTAGTTTAATTTGATAATAGGCTCATTTAAATGAACATTTAAAAAAAGATATTTTTTTTATAAATTTTTTTAAAATATCTTTTTAACAAAATAAATGTTATTTCATGTTTAAATGTAATATTTGATAAGTATTTTAAAGTTTGAATAGTTTTTTATATTATAACAAATATTTTTTAAAAAAATGCAAAAAATTAGCTTTTAAAAAACACAAAATATGCTTTTTTATGGTACTTCAACTTTTTTTAAAAAATTCATACATGAATTAAAAATTTAAAAAAATATATATTTTTTAAAGCACATCCAAACAGCACTAGACCAAATTAGCCTAGCCCCCCCTTACAGCCCAAGAGTAGGGACAATTAAGTCATATGGCACCATGACATTAAGTTGAAAGTGCTTATCAACTTGAGATGGAATGCCTGCAGGAATCGGTTCAAGGGAGTATAGGGGTGCTGGTTCTTCCAGTTCTAGCTCCTAAACTCATTTATGAAGCAAAGGTTTGGGCTTTACCAATTCCTAGTAGAATGAAAATTATTTTGCTTGAGGTTATTACGCGATATCTTGCCTAGTACTCCCACTAATCCTTGGCATCGTCAGGTTCTTAATGATTGTTCTTCTTCACGGCGTGGCGTTACTGTCGAAACCTTGGAGCGTATCTTCTGGTTATGTTCTTTTGCCATACAAGTTTGAGGAAGAGTTGGTTTCTGATTTCTCCCATTTAATGGTGGAGTAGCGCTTAGGGGCTCATGTTGCGGTTGGTTTGCAAACCTATATATATAATAATATGACCAAAGAAATTATAGGATGGGCTGTAGTTACTCTTTGGTTTTTATGGCATGAACGGAATGTGATACATGGGATGGTAATGGAGATGCTTGTCCTAACACTGATGTTCCTGCTAGGTAGGTGGAGTCATCAAGAATGGAGAGGGGAACCAACCCTGTCCTTCTGTGATGAAAGTTAATGTTGATGGGGCTTGGGAGAGGGGAATTCTTGGTAGACCTTCTATCCTAGGTATGTTATTGTAGTATGTTATTCTAGAGATGAACAAAGAAAGAATAATTTTTTAAAAATGCAGAGATGTATATGTATGATAGTTATATTAATCAAGATTTGCTTATTAATAGTTTGGAGTTTTAAAATTCAATTGCTCCCTTGGTATATCATATCCTTATAATTATAATTTTTATTAAATATTTTCTGATTTTTAAATTTAAAGTTTGAGCATGCTTATCCCATATCACTTAAAAGTTCAGCTTACTTATTGATAAGAATAGTATATTTTATATTAGTAGTATAAGTTAGTTGTATAAATATAACTTAGAATGTCTCAAATTGCCAATGAATCAATTAAAGAAATTAGAAGATTGTTAAGGCATAAGATGAATGATCTTATAAGAAGTTAGAGAGTAAAGTTATTTAGATTTGACCACTTGTATATTGTGTGATTATATCAATTTTATATTTTGAATTAGTAGTACAAGTTAATTGCATAAATAGGACTTAGAATATCTCAATATATTAATTAGAGATATTACAAAAAAATTTAGATATATGATCAAGGATTTTTTAAAAAATTAGAGAATAAGGTGATCTAAATTTAGCCACTTATATCTTGTGTGATCGTATCAATTATCTTCTAATACTTGTATTTTTCTTAAATCTGATGATATTTTCATTCACTTTAAAATTATGTTTGATATATTATATAAAGAGTGAATATTATATTATAATTAACACTGTTTATTTTTACATAATATTTGTGCATGACATTTAATAGTATATTAAAGTAAAGAGAAAATGATTTTAATAAAATTTTAATATGAGATTAAATAATTTCAAAGAGACGCAATGTCCTTGAATTCAGGTTTAAAAATATTTTAAAATTAGCTTTTATTAATGTTGTATTTTTTGAATTTATTTTTATCTTTTTATTTTTAAAAAAATATACAAAATTTTAAATTTTAAATTATTTGTAAATAATTTATGACTTTTAAAGTTATTTTAATTAATAATTAAATTATAATATTACATAAATTAATTATTTCACTAATTTTTATTTATTTTAAATTAAATAAAAAATATTTAAAATAAATAAATAATAAATTAATTTATGTAATTATTATATTTTATATATTAATTATGATAATTTTAAAATTTTAAAATTATTTATAAATAATTTAAAATTTAAAGAATTTGTATTTTTTGTATTTTTTTTCTTTTCTTACTAAGTAAAAGTGCCAAGACTCTATACGGTGTACGGAATACGGTAATCCCTTCGTTCAAAGTCCATGCTGGGTCCACACGAGCACCAACAGTCGACATAATGGCAATTGGGTAGCCACACAATCAGAACAGTGTTAATTAGCGGATTGGCGATCTAGTAGACTTTTTTTTTAATAAAAAAATTTAATGCGTTTTCTTTATCGGCTACGAATGATTTATGGAGCTATAGAAAGAGGGACATATATAATCAAGTGTTGATAAACTTAATTAAGCCACTTCCAGTGGAATAATAACTTTAAGACTTTCATAGATATTATGAAAGATAATCGATAAAGAATAGATAAAACGATTGCATACTTATTTGATACCAGAATAACAAAATAAAATAGAGTTGTAATTATTTATATTTTAATCCTAAAACATGACTAGAATGAAACAAAAATACAACGTTAATAATCAGACTAAAATAAGGTCAAGAAATATAAATAAAACAATTTTCAAACAATTTCATTTTTTACCTTTTTAATCATATATACTGACAAGTTAATTTCTTTTCCCTTTCTTTTTGTACTTTCCCTCTCAATTGTATCTTTTACTTTCTTGTGGAATAAAAACGGGGCCAATTCAAATTTAGAAAAAAAATTGATATCACTACACTTAACATAAGTTGTATGGATATAACTCTTTTGGCCTTGTTTGATGTATCGTATAAACTTCTTTGATCTCATTTAATATATCGTATAAGAGATAAATAATATAATATAATTAATACTATCTAAATTTATATAATATTTAAATAAGATATTAAATAATAATTTATTCAGTTAAAATAAATTTATTTAATCTTATTCTATATAAAAATTATAAATAAAATAATTTAATTCTAATCTATTAAACAGTTAAGGTTAAATAAAATTATTTTAATTAAATATTATTTACAATTTCTTAATTTGCACTAAATCGTACATCTCTCTTACACAAAAATAAAATAAAATTCTAAAAATGGCGACCACAAAACAGGGTGGGTGTGTCCCAACTTTCTGGCTTTTATCAGGCGTCGATGTTGAATAAAGATGGTGCACATCGATCATGTCTATTAGATTCTCACATTACGTGTAATAGCTATAACAATGGTATTTAAAAAAAAAATAAAAGATATATAAATTTATTAAAAATTTTCAATCTATATAAATATTCTAATATAATTTATGTAGTTACACTTTACAACCACCAGCTAGCCTACATGTACATAGGTGAGGTCCATATCAATTTTTCATATTTTCACCTTATATATTCTGCTTACGCCAGTCATAGTGCCTGTGATTTAGTGTGAAGAAAGTAAAAATATACTAAAATATAAATAAAATGATTTAGACGAGACTGGAATTTAAAATTAAGAAGTATTCAGAAAACATGTTGGTTTTATTATATATACAAGATCCCGTAGAGTACACAGTTTGAGTTTAGATCAACTTTTGAGCTTGGATCAAAACACAATTATCAACGCAGAAAAAATTAAACGGAACAAAAGGTCACAGAAATCAACAGACCACATACATGTTTTTTTTGGGGGGGGGGGGGTGTTAAGAAAAAAAAAATTTAAAGTTTTTTTATAAAATTTTTATCATAAATTATTTTAATAATAAAATAAATTAATATAAATACATATCAAATTTGAGTTTGAAAGGCATGTGCTTGAAGAAATTATCACATGTTATTAAAATATTATTAGAATTATGTTCTTATTTAATTATATTTTAATATTAAATAATTAACAATATATTTATTAATATAATATTAATCATTTATATTTTAAAATATTTTTTTATAAATATATTTTATAATTATTTAATATTAAACTATTAAAATATAATTAAACGAGAGATAATTTTAATAATAATCTATAAGCATAGAAGAATTTCTCCTCTAACCGACACTGTGAGTGTACGTGTGGGCGAGGTTTGGCTATTTATAGCATTTAGCATTTACCAAAATGGAAATTAATCCGAGGCAGAGGGATAGTGTGTGAGTTGATTTAAGATGAGAGCATTAGCTGGTCTAGTTGCTCTCATAATGATGTCTTTTCAGCTGTAGTTGACAAATGCATTGTACGATGAAGGGCCAAACACATCACGTTCTGCTGACATCTCCTTAATTCCTTCATGGGAGGACAAAATATTAAAGTATTCTTTATTCACTCGATCTTCATCAGCAAAAGCTGTATTGGGTGGGAATCTTTATTTTTACATTATTTTTGTGGTTTATAGCATTCTAAATGGAATTGGTATACTTTTTAGTTTTTATATAAGATACTTATTATGTATGTGAATCTTACAAGGATCAACGTTGATATATACAAAAATAATGCAAAAATTGAAAAAAAATACAAATATTTTTTTTAAAAGGGGTGATATAATAATGTTAAATTTTGTTATGTAGTACTCCACACATAATTATTTTTCTTGTCATTTTGATTGATAGGAGTGAGTTATACATTTTAAAGAATTAATTCTCTCTCTTTTCTTTCTAGAGAAGTTATGATTCAATATTAAATTTTTACATTCATTATTAACAATTTTATTAGCCAAGTTAACTCACATTCCTCACAAAAAAAAAAAACTTGTAGGAGTATATATATATAATGTGTTTGTGTGGAAAGATTCAAATTCTTTATTCTTTTTTTATTTTCAACTCTATTTTCCAATCAAGTACTAATAAATTAATAAAAAATATTTATATTTAAAATAAAATTAATATTAATTGAAAAAATATATTTTTTATTAATTTATCAGTATTTGATTAAGAGACAAAGTTAAAAATAAAAAAAAAAGGATAAAAAATTTGATTATGTGTGTGTGGGGATATCATGACTTAAGTCTATGATATCTCTATCTAAAAATATGTATCCATCACAATTACTTGAATTATGTTCATATGGTTCCAGTGATCATAAGATGACTTTACTTGCATTTATTTTATGCAATACTTGTATGAAATCATCTGCACAGATACAGGCAGTGTGATAAATGTTAGAATTAAGTGGGTAATATTTTTTGGCTTTAATTATTTAAGCAAAGGATTCCTGTGGCCTACAAGATCCCTGCCAACCGGACTCGTGTGTGCGTAACTCGCTTCTTTCTTGTCACCTTTATTCAGAGAGGAATACAAGTCATTAATGGGTCCAATGCAACTGCAACAGCAGCCCAACCATGCTAATTATTTCACACTTTCTGTGTTCTCTATGAAAGGTTTAAACTTTAAAGCCACCCATTATCTCGATTTAACCCTCACTTAATCAATGCCTCAGCAACTAAACTACTGTTATTTAGGCCCAAGCCACATGATCCTGTCTCAAGTGATGACCATTAAACCATGTATGACAGTGCGCCCCAAGTGACATTATCTATCTTTTCGTACGTTTTGCTGTGAAGAATCATCAACTTTCGTACAATAACTTCACAAACCGGAGATGTGATTCTCAGTTGCACGATCATTAAACTTTTGACTAAATCCTCCAATTTAGTTTTTTTTTTAAATATTGATATTATTTTAATCTTTTAATATTAATTTAATTTTTAAATTATAAAAAAATATATTATTTTAATTTTTTAAAAAACTAATATTAATTTAATTCTTTAATTAAAAAATAATATTATTATTTTAATTTTTTAATTATATAAAATTTAAATTAATTTAATAATTTAATTACAAAATTTATATTAATTTAATTTTTTATTTATATATAAAAAGATAATTTTAATATCTTATTGTAAGATCTAAAAATTAAATAGATATTAATATATTTTAAAAAATTTAAATAATATTGACATAATTTTTTTAAAATTAAAATAAGAGTTTACTTTTAATTAACTTTTTTTAGCTAGCCACATGGCAGTGCAGATGAGACGTGTTTTTTTTTTGCCTTTAATTAAGGACTCACGTTGGCATTAGTCCGATGTCTATCTGTTATTGTCTTGAGTATTAATGTTTAACTTAATTTATTAAATATTTATTAATTGTTAATTTACTTTTAGACGTTAAGTAATATTTATTATAATAAATAACAACTAGTTTGTATTAACTTCCTTTCAAGGTGTGTTGAGAAGAAAAAAGTCTTTCAACACTTTTACTAAACAGTCCTCCCAACGTGCTTTTTGGTAAGAAACAAACACTAAATATTTTTTTTTATAAATTAAAAGTATTTTTATTGAGTTTGTTCTATTTAAATTACTTTATATGCTTAATCTCCTCGAGTAGGAAATGATAATAGTAAAGTCTTTCCTGTAAAATAAGATTTTCAGAAATTAAACTGCAATCATCATATCTAAAGGCGTAACTTACTTCTAGTGTGTCAATACTTCTTAGATAACAAACACTAAATATTTAACAAATAATTTTAGTTATAATGGTACCATAAAAAAAATTAAGATACCATAACAATAGACTCACTTCAAAAACTATTAGTTGAAGGAAGAATTTAAATTTTTACACACAAAAAAATCTTGTTCAAGTTCTTTCATTCAATTGAAGCAACTGGCTTTGCAAACATATGTTTAATTAACTCGGAATTCAACTTTCAAGTTATATATAATTATTTAATAAAAAATATGTACATATCTCTTAAATTTCAGGATAATTAGAAGTCGAAATTATAAACTTTTAAACCCCTCAATTAAAATTTTGACTCATGAAAAACATTGCAATAGGTCTTTTCAGTTTAAGTCTTTGTAATCTTTTCTATTAATCACATGATTACTAGTATACTTGAGAGACTTTTCTCATCTTAGTTTGTTAGAATTTTTTAAATTTTATTCTTAAAAATGAAAATATTTAATTAATAAACTAAATTTTTTATTTGATGTAAATTATGAGACTAGCATGAATAAATCAATTGACGCACGACAAGTGTATTAGTCATTATATATATGTTTATAATAAAAATTATATAAGATTAAAAAGACAAATCAAATGACCTATATAATATATTTTATATGTTAAAAATTTAATTGATAAATTTAAAAATTCATAATGACAACGTGCAATAACCTCACAGTTTTGAATAATATATAATATATATATATATATATATATATATATATATATATATATATATATATATATATATATATATATATATATATATATATACACACACACATTTTCTCCCTGTCTATTACTATTATAATGGGAATTGTTAGGTTTGATCTCCAATTTTTACTCTTCCAAATTTGCCATTTATTTTTATTTTTTTTACAATTTTATAGAGGGAGAAATTTAAAAAAAGTTTATATAACTAACAATCTCACGTTCAAAATCAATTATTTCACTTCTCATCTCATCTTTCTGCTACTCTTTTCTTCTAACATCTACAAGATTAAATATTTAATTAAATAACTGCACATATAAATATAAAATAAAAATATGTGTAAATATAAAATATTTAATTTATAATGTAATTTTTATTTTTAAGTATATAAAATGCATTATAAAAATGCAAATTGACAGGCACATCTATGCCTGTCAATGTGCTAGTATGTAATAACCTCAATTTGACTACATAACCACATGCACTTAATAGTTATTATTACTTATTATTCTTACTTCTTCTTTTACGTAAATAACAAATACATTCATCTGCGTCTCAAATTCAAATTTAAATTCTACTCCTTTTCTTCTCCAGGTGATGCTGTCATGTCTAGAGAGGAAAACATAAAATAGCTCTTGTATTAGACTCCCTTTCTTGTATAAAAGAGACTCACAAATTTTGCATAAAAGCCATTTGCATATATTTCTCTCAAAATATAATAACGATAAAGTTTTTAATTAAAAAAGAGAGAATACAAATCCCTCAAATTATCCCATTCAAGATTCCTTGTTTGCAACGGTGGCATATTCGACATCAAGTTTTGTATGGACCATAACCAGGAATAAAATACCACGACTTCTCCTTAATTAGTAAAAATAACGACAAAGAAAAAGATCCTATGGATAGTGTGGGTCTAGATTATTGATGAAAGCCACGTGATATTTGACACTTAACCTACTCATTGGTCTGCCTGAATCACGAAGCTTCCACTGTAATTTTATTCTTCTTATCTTCTTTGGATTGTTTGTTTAGCTTTATGAAATAGAAATTTATTAATTTGATCGCTAAATTATTATTTTAATTAATTAAACAGTGAGTATCAAAAAAGAAATTATTAAACAGCAATTAATGTTCTATATATGTTAATTCCCTGAAGGAAGCAAAGCCGCCAAAGCCCTTTGATGGGGTAATTCTGCTGGATGCGGATGAGTTACGAGGCATATATTCAATGTGGCCATTAAGCCAATTTAAACTAGAAATTAAAGAATGGATTCTTTCTGTATCCTTTTTACTAAATAGGTACAGGTCTTTTTATTGATGTAATGTAATATTATTAGTAACAAATATAATATATATATATATATATATATATATATATATATATATATATATAATTTACTAGATAAATAAATTAATTAATTATAACTTAAAAAATAAATTATAAACAAACTTATTATATTAAAACACATAAAAAAAATCAATACTCTTATAAAAAGAAAAATATGGATAATGAGAGGCAAAGCAGAAGCTAGCATGGGAAGCAATCAGCCAGTCACAGTATATCATGGGAAAGAACAGTAAAGAAATTGTCTTGTTATAAACACATTACTTTTGTAGTCAAAGCGTTTGCAAATGTGTCAAATATATATTAAAAATTGATTTGTGTTTAGTTCACACTGCATACACACACAAATGAAAAGTATGCATCTGATCAATAGGTAAGAAACTATTAACTAGTGTGACATTAGACGGACTATTGGTTTGTATTAAGTGATTTTTTTTATGTGAATCAAGAATATTTTTATAGGGTTTGATTTATTTAAACCGCTTCATAAATCTAATCTCTCTGGGTTATGAGTGATAATGATTTAGCACTCTTCATGAAATATTATTTCAAGAAATCAAATCGCAATTTTCATGTTTAAGAGCGTAATTTATTATTATTATACCAACACTCTGTAAATTGTATTAAGTGAATATAATACTAACTAGTGGTAAAAACTAGTAATGTTATTATGGTATTATACAAATTTAGTATATTTGTTTGATAAAAAGAAGTTTAAAAGTCGTTATTACAATGTGCGCTATAACCTTTATCCAAATCTCCTCAGCCCTTTCTAAATTTGGCTTAATTTAAATCTGTTTGCTGATGGCCATCACCCTTTCTGCTAGGTACTAGTTTTGGTTTTATTTTCTTTTGTACCAAAAAGAAATCTCTACAGCCCCAACTCCTTGCTCAGGTAGCATTTTAGCGAAATTCCTAGCTAGCTAAATACAAATAATATATATAAAAGCAATTTTACATGCTTATAAATGAAATTGAAATATAATTTATGCAAGTAATTCCTTCGTCGTGAGAATAATATCTACATGTAACTTGTCACTGATGCTTGAGAAAATCGACTGGTATAGTGGTTCCAATAAATGCTTTTTTTTTTTTTACTTGTGTCTGTTTCCTAAACACTTACATACTTTCGGCTAAAGGGGAAAAAAAAGCTCCAATTTTCTTTTCTCTCTCTTAATTTTTTCTTTCCGAACAGAAAAGCATCTTTAATTTCTTTGTATAAATGATGAAAGAAGTCATAAAATTCCTACCTTTCATATCATATGATTAATATATTTAACAATCAACGGTGATATATAGGCAAACCAATTATCCCATGTGTTTTCTTGAAGTTCCTTGACTATTCCTTAACCCATGTTGCTTTTAGCAGGGGAATATATATTTAACTATAAGCACTACCCATCAAAATTTATGAAGATAATTAATAATGACAGATTAGGTGTAGTGCATCATCATCGATCAACACCATTTTACTGTATAAATGTCTTTACATACTTTCCTTACTGATCACACAACAAACCGGGTCACTATAGATGCATATATTTAGGGTTAATCATGATCCATTGATCTATATCTTCCCCATTGATATGGTCTTTGCCTGTAGATGCAATCAGTTAATTGTTGGCTAGCAATTGCATAGATCTTGAAGGGTACCTAGCGCCATGAGTAGAGGTGAAAGCAGTGGTGGAGGGCAGAGCTCCTTGGGCTACCTGTTTGCTGGATCCGAAGAGCAACCGAGTCAGCCTCTGCCCCCGAAGACAGCTCCATTACCACCGTATGGCATTGACACCGGCAACGGAAAACCCCAAGACGGTGGTGCTCCTTCTACCGCCCAATATGTTGTCACAAACCGATCTCAAGGCCAACATTTGGGAAACTTTGTAATCGTAAGCTTCTGTAGTAGCAATCTCTTTCAATTGTTTTTTTTTTTTTGTCAATCCTTTTTCTCATCAAATAACAATGATTCAGGATCGTCCATCAACAAAAGTCAAATCGGTTCCTGGTGGACATTCATCGCTTGGATACTTGTTTGGAGATAAGTGATATTTCTATCTCCGACGTTCCCTGGTGGTGGTGCTTCTGAAAAGGATCAGAATCAAGTACTATAGCGTAGATATGGGGTTTAAGATGTTAATTTGATTTTAGAATGAAAAATGACCAAAAGAAATATATCAAATAAGGGATTAAGTTCTCCCAGTGTTGGATTGCAAAGCTAAAAATATATAGTTCAGGCCAAATTAAATGTAATTGGGTCTGGGTCATTACTGTCTTGGAAAAGAATAATACATCAGTGTGTGCTTTCTCTGCTAGTTTAATCAGGTTGAATGCTAAGTGTGTTGTAATATTTTAGCTGTACTTTAAAAATTATAATAAAAGTGATATACTTCCGTTTCAGTTTTGTATTGGTTGATCTTCTCACGTCACATGTTTAATTTCAGTTGGCAGGGAGCTTCTTTAATTAAGCATGCGTTATATTAATTTAAAAGCTAGCTAGAGAATCATTCATCATCTACAGCTTTCTGACTTGAATCATTGCCTCTTTTCGAAGTTCGTGTTGTAGATAGTTTTATGTTTTAATGATGATCAGGTTTCTTCTTACTTTTGTTGGTCAAGATAGTATTCAACAGAAAGTACTTCCTTTTTAATTTTACGTTGATCTAATTAATACTTCTTGTTTATTCTTCTCCTTGGTACAATCACTAAACTTCAAAGTTAGAAGTTATAGCTTACAACTGTGTTGGTGCTTTCCGTTTTTCTTCACCAGATTTTGTCCGCCATCGTTTATTCCTGTAAGTAAAATGGCACTCGAAACGCTCGCACCCACTCACTTCATCTCTCCCTCTTGGGACTATCTGTTCTATTTGCATAGAAAGAATTGTTTCAATGTTTGCTTCCCCTTCCTCGTGTCGTTCATTGAATGCTTTGATTTGGTGGAAAACTAACATTTAGCTTCTCTTTAAGGTCATTTTTTTATTTATTTAATTATTTATAATTGTATATTTTATATACATATCCAAAAGATTCAGCTCTTACTCAATTTGCGACTGATGGTTGACTAGTTTGACTATCTGAGGAAGCAGTATATATACATGAAGTCTTTGTTGTCTCTCAGAAGTAACCACACTTTGAGCTAGCTTTTCCAGGATCATGTTGCAAGAAGTTTCTTTCTCTTCTTCCTTTTTTAGTTTCACTCTTGGAGGTAGCTAGGGTAGAAGGGAGCAGGGGGAATTAGGATCAAGCTAAGTAAAAGCTTAACTCAAATACTGCAAACGATTCCTAGAGATTAATTATGGGCTTTGAAACAATGAAAATTTAATCCACACCCTTCAAAGAATGGAAACTTGAACAGTACTTTTGCCTAGGGAATTAGAAGCAACTGACAATCCCTAATGTGAAAATTTTAGTGTCTTTATAACTATACTACATCAATTCAAACTGTTTGGAAATTTCCACAGGAATTACAATTTGTTTGTTTATTTATTTAAATTACCGATGATGAAATTCTTATATATCACCTAACGTATATTTATTTTAGCTTAGTTTCTTCCAGAATTTTTGATATACTATAATTATATAGGTAATAGTTAAATCAATATATAAGTGTTCCACTTCTTATTGTAATAGTTGTTTACAATATACCCATTTTATACTTATCTGAGTTTAGCACTTTGTATAATGATGGAATCATTGTTAAATAGTATATATTAGATAGGCTTATGCATCTTGTTGATAATGGTGTTGTAATCATCGTTAAAATTAAAAGGAGTTTTGTAAGAGAAGAATTAGCGTCCACTTGTCTGGTGGCAACAGATGGTAATACAGTTCATGAAAGAGAGGAAAGGTCTACATTGCTTGTACATACATCTTGATGTTATATATTTGATGATACACACGCACGTGAATATTTTAGATAAAAACTTTTGAAACTGAACAGAATACCATACTGTATGTATAACCTGACTCTAACGAAGGCAGCTTTATCATCATAATAGTTAGAGAAACATACTATTACATGTTTTCTCATTTGGGTTGCACTGCTTCCTGGCTAGTCAATAATTAGCAGCTCTACTCAATGCATCATTCATATCATGTTTAATCACTGTATATTTTGTTACAGTTCACACACCTAAACTTTCATCAATTTGTGGTGAACATGAAAAAAGAAATGGAAGATGCACATGCAGGGTGTACTTACATGTTGTGGAATCTGCCATTTTGAAATGACTTTTCAGATGTGGTTCCAGCCCTAATGAACTGTTTGGGAAAGAGAAACTCAGCTAGCTAGCTTGATATGTGATTGATTGACAGTGAATTCATTGACTCGATTATAATAGGCCATTAGCAAGTGTTGTGTCTTGTGTTGCTTAGATTTCATGCTAAGTTCAGCGTCAATAAACAAAACGAGAGTAGGTAGTAAGTAGTGACCGCCATGAAACCAAACTTTTCGTTTCAGGAACAAATGAAAGAAAACGAGATTGCACATGCGCACCATTCGGTATAATGTAAGTCATAAACAGTTGGCAGTAATCAAAGTTAAGTGGGTTTGGTCTGTTGGGGCAGAGATGTCAGCGAGTCACATATTCTGTCCATAATCCATATTAATGCGTACACCCAGTGGTACGTTCTGATGCATGCCATCATTCATCAAGTGTCAATCGCAATCTGCTTCTGGTTCCTCAACGTACGTTGCCATGAGTTAAGAAGCTAATTAAACAGTCTTTGTGTTGTAACTTGTAAGGCTAAGTAGGTTGTTTGTGATGATGATCCATTGCAATTTACATTGTTTGGTTCTGTATACGTTTCTCCGCTTTGCTTCCGTACTACGATGACGAATATGAAATCAACACCAGAAGGAACCCGAGGAGTACGAGATGCCCACCATAAATTTCTTTTTCTTTTTTTCCAGGCCTTGTGGCTTTTTGATAATAATCTTTTAAGCCATAAAAAAGAGTTTCTTTTGGGCTCGTTCCCATACGATGAATTGACCCAAGAATTGATGGCAATATGTTCGCACTGAGTAGTAGATCAATGTTAGGCCTCTCATAAACAAAAGACTCATCCGTCTTCTCAAACAAGAGCATTAGAAATTTTCATACCCTTTGTTGGCCGAAGGAGAAAAAAAAAAAGCTCAGCGCCCGTTGATCGAGCATAAAGAAAGAGGTAAAACAAAATTTAAAAAGAAAAAATTTAAGACATAGAAAATATTTAGAAAACAATTTCAATGGATATTTCATACGCTTAAATTTCTAGGAAATCAAACCCATGTACCTGTATAATTTGCTAATCAGAATATGGAGAAAAAACCAATTTTCTTTAAACTTCCTAGAAAATACGATTCCATAACTTTAGCCTCGTGTAAAATTATTTTTCTGAAAAATTTAATTTTAAAAAATTAGTTGTGAAGAAATTATTTTCAAAAGAGTAATTTTTATGTTTGAATGCGTTTATTTAAAAATAATTTTGTAAAAATAACGTGTATACCAGTCAAAAGAATGATTTTTTTTTCATTGCCAAACATGTCAAGAAGAGTTAATACTATTTCTCGAGAGGCTAATAAAGTGAGAATGTACAGAATTAATTCTTTTTTTTTAACCGGTGCATAATTATTCTGTATTCTTATCCAAGCAAGCTCACTAAATGTCTACATTAGACACGACTTTTTTTTAGTTATAGAGTAAGAGTATTTAAAAGTTAATTTTTATGTTAATTGATATTAAATCTTTCTCCAAATAATTTTAAGAATATTTCTTTATATTGATGCGGTGCATTTAAAAGAATTAATTTTTTTTATAAAATGTAAATCCAAATAATTAAAATAAAGAATACATATTCTTAATTACTAGCGCAGCTAGGCTTATTAGAAACGGCATTTGCATCCGATAAACAGTTGAAAACAATTCCCACAGAAAAATTAAATTCGGCCCATGAAGAGTTGGCCATGGAATCATTGGCATAATGGGAGTCTCTGTGTGTATCATGTTTCTGCGATTAGAATTGTTCACGGGATGCCAATGGTAGGTAATTAGGCATACACATTTTGACAAAGTTAACAAATGTGGAACCCCAACCAAAGAGTGCTCATTGCTACCCAACACCCATAATCAACCAAGGGTAGCCACTAGCATTATGAAAGTGTAACGCCGAACATCTCCCAAGTGCATCATCATCCACACCATCTTTGGCCTCAATTTACTTCTATTCCATATAATTAAGGATAGAAACAATGGTGGGATGGTGGCAAAGGTAATGTTCACCAAGGCAGATAAGTCATGCGTGCTTATTTTTATTTGGCGGAAGATAAGGCACCAATTCATGATGCATACTACAGTATATTCTATTGCCTGTCCATCTTCTGCTGAAGCCTAAAAGTCTTAAACACAGCAGATAGTGAACCACTTAAAACTTTTAAAGATCATGTGTGATGTCTATCTTGGCATGTAAGTGGGGAGATTGGGGACAGAAACTACATATTAAAATGGAAAATAAAATGGGTTGAAGAAGGAAGGCAAAAGGTGAAACTGAAAATAATGAAATGACCTTCCTCAGTAAAGATATTTTGAAGTTAATTTTTGCGTCAATTGAAACTAAATTCTTTCTTAGTAATTTTAAGGGTGCACCTCCTTAATATATACCTCAGAATCACGTGTTGACTCAGACTACTCAATTTTTGAACTAAAAAATAGAAGTACTTAAAATTTGTCCTTGGAAGATCGAATTTACGCAATTGTAATTCTGCCTCAAGATACTCGACTCTAACGAAGTATTGTGTTCTTGACCATCTGATTCAGCAGCGTTCTATTTGAGCTTAGGCTAAAATATATTCCATCTAAAAGGCAATACAGGGCTCCAGTAATTCCGTTTCTATCGAGTATTCAACTCATTTGATACTTACAAAAACTCTGAACAACATCCCCGACAATAAATCAAGGCAAAGTAAATGACAACATATACATTTTTGCCACTCGCCTGGGCAATTCACTGATTTCATGCATGAGCCATGCAAAATACACAAGGAGCAGACAATCTTGTCATCGCTGATACTACATTCGATTTTCTTGATGTGGAGATCGAAGATAGTCTCATTGTGCAGATTTATTACCGTCAGTCCTACTCCAGTTACAACATATAACTTTTGCCAGAGTCAACCAGTTTAGCCATGGAACAAGAATCCAAACCACATGTGAAAGTCATGCATCATAGCCTCAAAGGCGTGTAACAAATGGTGCCAGATATAAACATTGAAACAGGAAAACAGCATTCAAAGATTATTGTTAGATGCTAAGAAAAGGGCTCCATGACAGACCCACGATTTTTGCTATAATATTTGCTCACCCGAGGTCCTGACTCCTATTCCTCCTTAAGCAAACTTCAACATAATACAAGAGCTTTCATAACTTGGATAAATGCCTCTAACATCCTAGTGGATTTCTAATGGTTACCCATTTTCCAGGAGAAATTTTCCTTCGTATCCTAGATGGTCTAGGACTAGATTACAAAGGAAGGGAACTTTCTGTCTCTGGCTACTCATCTGGATGATGATGAACAGGCACTGTATTTAAGATGAAAGAAGTTTATCTCGTTACATTTATACAAATAACAAAGAATTACTGACAGGGTGGATCTGGATTGAACTTCACTGACTCCCTCCAGATGAGCTCCTTGATGTGCTCTTCAGTGCATGTTGGCTGCTCAAAATCAAAACAGAATGGCCTGGGACAGACTGGCTCGTCATTGATGTCATGAAGTGATGAAAGATATGGGTGACATAGTGCCTCATCAACTGCAAATAAATGAAAAGACTACATAAATACGAAACAAATGAGAGAAATTACATTCAGTAAGCAGGTTACAAATCTGTGTTTGGAACTCAGTCCTTCCAGAATACCTGTAATGCGTTTGTTGGGATCAAAGATAAGCATCTTTTCTAGCAGATCCAATGCCTCAGGCGATATATTAGGGAATCTAGCTGAGAATTTTTGCTTCCTGCATTGCGGAAGTTGTCTAACATATCTTCTGGCATTTTCACTTCGGAGAAATCCAAGGCTGGCATCGTCAGGTGAACCTATCAACTTTTAAGCAAAAGGAAAAGGAAAAAGAATGCATGTGTGGCGTTACAACTTGTAGCAATGAATTTACAGGGAACTATAAAATCAGCTTACATACATTGCTTACATTCTTTTAAGTTTTAACAATAACAGCACTAAAGATGGATGTATAATAAGATGGACTATAATATGCCTTAATACCCTGGTGTAGAAGGGGAACAAGGGTTGGATAGGAATTAAGGGAATTGGTGCCGTGCAAGATGATATGTTGGTTGACAAATCAAACCATGATAATACTAAAGGTATTGACTTATCATATTGTAACCAGCGATTACCTGCCATTCATCAACAATAGAAAATTAGTAATAGCTGGAACTGAGAGGTAAACAAGTAACAGGAAGAAGTGGGATAGCCTCGTTTTGTACTTCAGTGTAGTGAAGGGTGCCAATTCTGGACAGATTTAAGTCATTCTAGGATTCAGAGTGTGAAAACCTCAGACAGAATCCAATTCCTGTAGTTAATCTTGCTAACAAGCAGTGACCGAAGTAGGGACAAGCAAACGAGAAGTAACAAACTGAAAAGCGATGGCTTTTTGTAACGCGTGTTGATCACTTTCTTAAGCAGGATGGTGATTTTACAGAACAACTACCAATTAACTAATGGCAGAGATAGGTAATGCAATATATCAGTTAGAATGCTTCAGCAGCCCATAACTTCAAATTGAAGAACCAAAACCATACCTCTGTTATAAGCCTTAGTTGATGAACATAATCTTTCCCAGGAAACAAGGGTTCTCTGGTCATAATTTCACCAAGTATGCAACCAACAGACCACACATCAATTGCAGAGGTGTACTCTGAACAATTAAGGAGCAATTCTGGGGCTCGGTACCACCGGGTGACGACATACTCTGTCATGAAATCTGTTTCAGATGTCGTCCTTGCCAAACCAAAGTCCCCAATTTTAAGGTCACAGTTTACATTCAGAAGTAAATTACTGGGCTTAAGATCGCGGTGCAAGACATTAGCTGAATGCACATATTTCAGCCCCCGTAACAGCTGGTATAAAAGGTACTGCAAAAGTTTCATGAAATATCAATTTCATGCTTAATTTCAAAATGAAAAGCAGAAGTCAAAACTCAACACTTATTGATGTGAGATTTTGTGTGAATGAGACTGTTGTTTCTTATCATAATAAAGAAATGAGATTTCATATTCAAGATGATCTATTTGACTTACCTGTGTCCTTCACATTTCAAAACATCCTTAGAATGGGAATATTATGCCAAAAGATAAGACTTGCTAAGTTACAGTAATTCTTTGAGTTGGGAGGTTAATGCAGGCAAATATCTATCACACTCAAATGGAATACAAAGAAAGCATTTCATTATTTTACAATTTCTTAGCAATATCAACGATTTTCATAGATTTTCTGCACAGAAAACGAATGCAAAACCGAAAACCCACATATACTCTGTCTAGAGTTTAAGATTTTATTCTAACATAAGGCCATGTTCTTAATTTAAATGTTTTAACCAAAAACTACCAACATACAGGAAGACTAAAAGGGTTACATCTACATGGTAAGTGACTAGAGTTAGATGTTGCTAGCAAATATCATCGATTTTCATAGATTTTCTGCACAGAAAATGAATGCAAAACTGAAAACCCACAAACACTCCGTCTAGAGTTTAAGATTTTATTCTAACATAAAGCCATGTTCTTAATTTAAATGTTTTAACCAAAATCTACCAACATACAGGAAGTGTAAAAGGGTTATATCTACATGGTAAGTGACTAGAGTTAGATGTTGCTAGCAAATAAAATCAAGATAGACTTGCCCCCCCCCAAAAAAAAAAATGACATGCAATTAAGATCCGATAATATGATTAGAGCCAAACCTGACAATGGTCATCATTAAGAGGTTGGTCAGAACGAATTATCTGATGAAGATCAGTGTCCATCAAATTCATAAACAATGTATACATCATTAAAGGTCTCCTTTTTTGGTGGTCGTATGATATCCTTGATGGCAATTATCTGTGAAAGATTATAACAATTTTAAGCAACTAAACAGAAAGGTGTTGATCAATGGAGAACAAGCTCCAGAGAAACACGAGGACAATTAGACATGAAAATTAAAGTGAAGATAAATTTGATAAAGCATATAGTCTGTCAAGTTGCATTAAAAGAACATGTGACATACATCTTATATATATACTGGCAACAAATACCGTAACAATGCTGTAACTAATCAAATTGATAACACCAGATATTATTGACCTTTTTTATTCAGTTATTACAATAATAAATTAAAGAAATGGAAAAAAAATTCCATGATGGCTTCAAAAAAAGGAGTTTGAAACAAAACAACTGTCTCTTACCATTGACATATAGGTTCTGAAATCTTTCTGCCCAGTAACAGATTTTTGAATAAAACTTGCAATTCATGTTTAGAAAATTGTTCATTCCTGCATGGCAGTCTGATTTATGTTTATGTAGTTATTATATATCAGGGCAAACTGAAATAGAACTTTACAAAAGTTTCTCACTCAGCACTCAGCAGTGCTGGTAAGGAAAATCTTCGGAACTTTTCAGCTCAGTCTTTGAAATGCTGTAATTTGGTGTGACAGATTGCTTTTTGAATATTTTCACCAAGCATTGGAGACGGAACAGACAACATAAATTTATGAAAACAATTGCATCTTGATAACTAAGAACAGATTATTTTTAAAAACCACGTTTCCTGGGTAGTAAGAAAGAATTTTAAAAAATAAATGAACTAAACAAGATATGATTACTTACATTTTCATGCTCCATGTGACGAAGGAGCTTAATTTCCCTCAATGTCCTTTTAGCATCAATTATATTGTCAAATGCGTTACCAATCTTCTTGATGGCAACTTCCTCACGTGTATCTGAATTAACAGCAGCACTGAAAAGAAAGGGCAGGTTTTGTTATTGTTCACCACTCTGTCGTTCAATTGAGTACGTAAATTGAAAAAAAGAAAAAAGAATTGGAGAAGGAAATTTCATAGTTCGGTAGAATTGGCACTTGGCCGTGCCTGCTACAGCTCCTTAATCATATGTCACACACAACCACATGGCATGACAAATGGCGACCTTCAAACTCGCTTCTATTAAAATTTGAACATGACAAACAAACACTGATGTATGTGTGTCTTTTTCTCAAACCAAGCGAGGTAGAACTTGCACAAGTACTGAAAACCCAGAAAATCGACGGAAATATCCACACTTGATTGTCGACGGCTCCATGACATTCACTAAGAAGCCAGATTTCAGGAAATATCATGGGAGAGTTGTCTTAAGTAATAATTTGTGTTGTGTTGTCTTGGATGTCTTGTAACGTTGAGCTGAGCAACGGCTTTCGAAATTCCAATGCAAAAATATCAAATTTATGCCTACGGGGCTGCCATGAATTTAGCTAAATAGAATGCAAAGGCTAGAAATTTAGAGTGAGACAGAGAGTCGGTGAGACAGAGAGGGAACCAGAACAGGAAAATGAAATGGAGAAGGAAAGAACAGAAAAGATACCAGACGATGCCATAAGCGCCTCTACCGATTGGGCGAATGGGAGGCAAGTACTTGGAGGAGACCTCGAACAAGTTGCCGTACACATTGTACTGCACGTATCGACCCCCATGAGTGAGAACCCTTTTGATTTTGGTGTCCGCGGAAGCAGCAGAGCTCGACTCTTTGGTGGCCATGTTCAATGTCGAATGTTGAAACCTGAAGAAAGGGTTAACCAAACTACAATTAGAATGGCCTAGCAGCTATGGTAGCAGCAAATAGCCATTTTCACTGCTGTGTTGATTGAGGCGGCTAAAAGAGCGAACGCGAATGCGATGCACAACACAAGCACTGCAATACCGCCAAATTTCCCTCTCTTCTACCGTTCCTTTTTTTGGGCTCTTTTCATCTCAACGTTGTGAAAATCCATGAAGTGAAGAAGACAGTTTCAATTTCTAAAACAAAAATAATAATAATAATAATCATCATTCATTAATAATAATAATCATTCATTGTCCAATTCAATTTCTGAAGGAGAGCTGACCGGGCAAACGGAAATGCCATTTTATCTTTTCATCTTACCATCACTTTATATATTCATTTTGTTTACATATAATTACTCAAACACGTCTTACATAAAATTAAAAATATCGAAAATAAAATCGCATAAATAAAAAAAATTTGATTTTCAACAAATCTATTTTTTATTCTGTTGATGTTTTCAACAGATTTTTAATGTAAGGCCAGGTCCTATCGGATTTACATCTTTTTATTTTCTTTTAAAACAAAATGATATCTTATTAAAACTTACATAATGTCAACATATAAAAGTGAATTACATTCTTAAGTATAAAAATTATAATTTAATTTTTAGATGAGAAGATTTATATTATTATTATTTTTTATTAAAAAAATTAAACTTATATAATGATTTAAAAGAATTAAATATTATTGAAATACTTTTGGTTTATTAAAAAATAATATTTTATTAAAGAGATAAAACACACAAATTGCCTTTTTTTTACTGGTAAACTTGGAGAATTCTGGAATGGTAGGTCCCTTATAAATAAATTTTATTAAAAAAATTATTATTATTTTTTCTCATAACAAGGTGCTTAATAGCAAGAGTATGAGACAATTTAAATTCAAATCCAGTCCTGTAAGGCATCTATATTGAGTAATTGACTAAATATCCCATGTTTTGATCTATTCACCTTTTAGGTTTGGAAGGTATTCCTTGGCAGCTGATTTCATAACTTCTTTGCAAGCCACCTAATTAGTATAAAACACAAAGCTAGATACTTAGAACAAATTGAGTATTTAAAAATGGCTGTAGAATAAGTCTAATTAATTTATTGAAAATTTTAATAAGAAGCTGACAATGGCGTTTTCGAGGGCATGAGCATGCTACTTGTGGGTTGATCATTCTACCGGTAAAGCGTAAACTGTAACGTGATCTCCAAAAGCATTACATGTAATTAATTGCTTTCGGGATTTGTCACGAGATGTTTGCTCATCGCCTGAATCGTTAATCCTCTAGAACGCAGGCTTCTTTTCTTTTTTAGGTTGGTTTTCACCTCACAACCAAGTTCGATTCCGAGTTCACGAATTGCATGTGATGCCTTGCATATCAAACATGCTCCTCACAATTTTCCACGTATTACAATTACGGGTAAGAAAGGGAAAAGGGGGGGTAGAAAAACATAACGCAAAAAGATTAGTTATAAAGAAAGTCACCCTCGTGACTCCTCTGCTTAGCGTATAAGCTCTCATTCTGCGTATGAAATATTAATATAGAAATTGTAGTTTTTGTACTGTTGTTAGAACCGGACCAGATAAGATAATTCGACCGGTTCAATTATAAATTGAGCATTCAGTTAGTTACGGTTCAATTTTATAATCAGATCTATGTTCAGACTACTTTGAACCAGTTAAAACCATACAAAATCGATCAAAATGATTTGAATCAATTAGTTTATCAGTTTAATCAGTCGGTTATTTTTTTTGAAAAAAATTCTATTTTTTAACATTTTATAAATACTTTTATAAATTTTATATTATTATATTATTCAATTCGAGCAATCACTGTAACCAATTGAATTTAAACTAAAAATATGTTAGTTCATTATTCCGTAACAACATTGAACTTTTGTTTTTTTGTTTTTTTGTCTTATTTGTTGGTTGAAAACTAGTTGCAAAGAATTGCAGGTAACTGGCTAGGCAGGCTAGCCCACTTAGAAGCACCGCGTTCCTCTTAGCTGGGCTTGTTTCATACTCCATCAAGGAGGTCGGCCCGACTTACTGCAAGTGATGGATGAGAACAGTGATAAGCCATCACGTGCTAATCTTGCTATGTGTTAATGTTTTCTAACATGAGAAATATAATCACCTTAAGTTTCGTAAGACTTGATTTGAGAGGTGGTCCATAACATATCTTTTTGGCCAAGCCATCAACCTGAATATTATTGAAACGGCAACATCAACACGTAAAACAATGTGTGTAATTTAGGGCTCCATCGGCGTTGGATTGACTTCACTCACATTATATATAAACCCGGAAGGCCCGAAATTCATTTCAGAGCCAATAATACGTTGTGCAGGTAGGGTTGTCAATTCTGACCAGGCCAATTCGAACTCGCACAACGAAACGGAGGCTTTCGCCCAAAATTTGCAACCTTCGGGAAACTGTATGCTTTTCTTTTTTTTTAGTACAAGAACCGCGTGCATTTGAAGTGGGCAATAGTCCAGAAAGATTAAAAAAAAAGAATAGTTGGTCACTTCCTAGAACAGAAGAAAAGAAATAATTATCTGGCCAACAGGTAAGCCATAGCATTTGGACGAGTATCGATCCAAACAGCACTATCCGAATCCAAAACCAAAATCGCTGTACGAAACCGAAATTTTTTATTTTGAATATTAGATAGAATATAAGGAATTGTTTTCCCATCCTTTTGTTGGGCCGGATGGGCTTACTCTATTTTTTTTATGTATTTTGGCCCAGCTAAACAGATCACCTCGTCTCCCCTGCCAAACATTGCTTTGTCAAAGAACAAAGTCAAACGAATCACCACGATTGACAACTCTAATAATTTTAAATACTTAGGATGACAGATACTTGATAGGTACGCCGTTCGGAAAAAAGGAAAAGATATTGGACATCAGAAACATCCAAAATCATTAGGATATCCATTTTCAGATTCCTAAACCATCCTTCATCCCACAAAAACAAGATATTGGGTACTTATTTATTTCGGACGGACGTTTACCGATATCCAAATCTACCCCAAAAAAAATAATGCCATCTTACTTAGCAAAAACACTCAATTCAAAATCTTCATTGCTTGAATAACCGAAAATTAAAGTAAAATGTCAAATGGATCAATCAATTTCGGGGAGGGGAATCTACTGTTGACAACAACGACAGCCAAGATAACTAACTTCAAAAACTGGGGCAGAAATCATTACATTTAGGCAATATTTGAACTAGTTGGCGCTCCATAACCACCAGCACCACGACCAAAGCCAGGCCTTCCGCCAGGACCCTGCAAGACAGAGACAAAGCATACAAACTAGTTCAGTAAAACTCAAGTTTAAAAAATTGGACCAAATCCATAACAAAGGAACGCTACTGCACACAGGAACCAGCTTTTAGCAAAAACGTTTAATGCACATGTATACATTGCTATCAACATCAGGACATTACTGTTTTGTGAACACGACTAATGGAGCAAAATAGTTTAATTGCATTATAGAAATGAAGAGGATATTGCTCGAATCATCCAAATAAATAAAGTTGGCACTTCAAACGGAAGTGAAAAATTGACATACAAAGTGAATTACAGGGAAGCCCAAAACTTGCAGCCGACTCCAATAATCATAATTTGGGCATGGAAGCTACTGGTAACAACCAGCTTACTACCAATATAAAGGTGGTGTAGCAACCAACCAAGATTAGATGCAAGTATGCAACATTCGTTAGATATAGAACTACAAAAGTACATTATGCAAATACAAAAGAACCTAGAGACATCGTAACATTGGACTTGTTTTAGCAACGAATAAAAGCTGCAAATCTGAACCTTCATAAAAAATGCACCTAGTTGTTCCTCCACCACATCTTAATCTTATATGTACATATTAACCTCATTTAATGAAGGTAAGATATCAATAAGAGATATAAGTTTGAAAAAAAAGACAGTCAGACAAATACGGGAAAAAGTCAGTTCGATAATGAAAACTAGAGCACAGTGTAATGGCAACCACAAGTGGAGCAACCCAACGATGGTTACCAAATATTATGTCAGAAGAAAGCTTGCAAACAACACCCATAATCATATAGGAAAAGAAAAAAGAATAAAACATTCTAGTAAATATAATAAAGATAAACACAATCTTCATATGAAGAAACTGCAGAAACAATACCCCAAAAGAAGGCCTGTAGTCAGCAGGAGCTCCACCCTTGTCTCCAAAGTCACCACCAGGTCCTCGGGGTCCTCCACGGTATCCATCACGGTCACCAAATCTCCTATCTCCTTCAAAGCGAGGCGGGCCCCTGCTCAGAATCACACACATTGGCCAAATTGCAATCAAACAAAGAAATAGAACAGCATAATAGTGGCAACTACATTATAAGCGCCCATATCAGACATGTTACGATAGCTAAATTAGAGACAAGAAGACAAGGTTGTCCGAAATTACCTTGGGCGATCACCAGGTGGGCCACCGAATGGCCTTCCAGCGGGCTTTGCTTGTTTCTTCAGAGTAGCAGGGACGATTTCGGAAGGAAGATTAAGGTAAGTTCTAAGGAACTCAATGCCATCGTTAGTGAGGTACCAGTAGTAGTGCATCCAAGCAAAGGTCTCGCGCACGTACTCTCTGGACTTGAAGCTCTGCATCAGCTTAATCACTTGTAGATTCGGCACATCGATCTCCTGGTGCTTCGGCAGATTGAAGTCTTTCTTTGCATAGCAGACTCCCTCTGAAAGAAAAACAAAAACAAAAAATTGAAGGGATATGTAAGATTGAACACAAGCAAATCATAACCAAGATGAGAGATGAAGGGACCTTGGAAGAGGTATTTGCAGATCTCACGACGGTTCTTCTCGGGAATGATCTGAATAACACAGAAATGCACGCGCATAAATCAAATCGACGAATGCAAACGAATCTAAAAGCCTAAAGGGATGCTAAATTAAATTGGTTTAACAGAAGAGGAAATAGAGACACACCATGGTTGCGATGTAGAAGCGCAGGCAGAGGCAGCAACGAAACAGAGCTCAGCGCTGTTATCCCTTTGCTGCGATATAAACCCTAAAACCAGTTTTTCCATGATAACGGACTTCCGAATTCTCATCTTCTCGACCCGACGACTTGGTGCTTCATTTATGGGCCTACTCATGGGCCAATCTTTCCCACAATTTCTTAGGCCCATGGCGTCCCTTAGGTTGTTAGTCGCTATCTCTCTTTTTTATTTTGGGCCATCTAAGTTGCTATCTGCTAATCGCCCTCTTCATAAATTTTCAGCCACATGACCAAAAAATAAAAATTTCAGCCAAGAAAAAAATAAGTAAACACCACCACTTCTCAGGGAAAAAAAAACCAGAAAAGGAAATAATAAAATTGGTGTTATTTTTTATCATAATTAAAAATTTTATAAATTTAAATTAAAAATTTTAAACTAATTATACTTGTGTTCAGATGAGCTTAACAAGCTTAGTTATATTCGTTTATACTAATTATATGTTATATAAAAACATATATGATATCTATATCAGTTAAATATACAAAAAAAATTTATTCATATTATATATTTTTTTAAATAAATTCTTCAAAAGTTAATTGAGTGTTCCGCAAGCTAAATGATCCATATAATAAATTCTTACAACTTTACCAAAAAAAGCATCTTATAGTACTTGTTAATGTATAATAAATATAAGCGAGATAAGTATAATTTTGTTTAACTTAATCAAAATCTGTTTAATTTTTTTGTGATTATTTCATTATAAAAATATGGATATCCTTTATAAAAGTACCTTACCACTAATACATGTGGGAATAGATTAAACTTATATTAAGGATTGACTATTTAACCTAATTATTATACAAGTCAATCGAAGATTTTTATGAGGACATAAAGGTGTTTATGATTGAAACAAAATGATTTTTTTTTTTATATAAAAGTTTAAAATAAGAGAAGATTCTCTTTATTTTAACACAAGGATCGATAGATCACCAACTTTAACGAGAATTTACAATGAAATTATAAATTATCTATTAATAAAGAAATTCAAGAATCAAAACAATTTAAATAAAAAATAGTCAAGTAGATAAAGACAATTTAATTTAATTTTTTTTTATGAAAAGCAATTGAAATTTAGTGTACCAAATTTTATTCTCATAATAAATTAAATTTAAACTCTATAATAAATAGACAAGCATCTTTAGTCCGTTAAATAAAAATAATTTTATAAAAAAATAAAATATATTTAAAGTAAGTTATAATAATGTATGTAAAAAAATAACTCTCTATATTTAAAAATAATTATAATTAATATAATTATAAAAAAATATTTCCTTAAATTGACACGCCATTGCCAAAAGGAACGACTGCAAATGCCTTGGCCCGATGTCTCCGAGTCTCTCTCTGTGTTTGTTTTGGGATGCGGAGGCGGGACTTGCATGTGGTAGGTCAAGAAACACAAACCTCTCTTAATCTTTTAGTTTTAGGTCAATAAAATAGCGGAAATAAATTATCACTTTTTTAAATGAGAGGCATAATGATTAAAACTTCTCTTCAAATGATAAATGGTGATTATAAGATTCTAATTTTATTTATATTCTTAAAATTACAATCCACTAATCATTACGAATAATGGGTCTCTTAATCTTTTAAGCTTTGGATTTTTTCTAGTTTGCATAAATAATTGAATTATTACTTCTTCTAAGAAGCATGGTTAAGTAAACTTTTGCTTCATAAAATTGGTCAATAGCAATTAATTGTCAACAAATTACGTTGCCCATTGCAATTACAAGGTATGCATAACACTGACCAAAGGATGTGGCCATTGCCAAACGGAACGCCTGCAAAGCTTTGGCGCAATCTCTTTCTAGTGTTTGTTTTGGGTTGTGGTAAGTCAATGGTTATTCTCTTTTAGCTTTTTCTGTAAGACAGGGTAGTTATATAAAGAGACATGGAAATGTAAAGGGCAAACCCATTATTATTATTCAAAAAACCACCACATGTACAGTCAGATAGCAAATTGATGAAGAAGCTTTAAATATCTTCAAAATCAAACGTCGCTGCTGGTTACAATCGCCTTTATTTTTTTTCCTCTTCCACGTCAAAACACCCAATAAACACTTCAAGCATGGTTACATAATATATATATATTATATATCTTCACTCATTTTTCGCAATCTTTTCAATCAGCAATCAGAAGTGGGGAAAATCAGAAGGAATAAGAGCAATCTCTGAAGTTTCAGAAAGCCTGGCCTGCCCATTCCTGAAACTCTTCCTAGTTAGAGAGATCTTAAGAAGGGAGGGAGAGAGAAAAAGAAAGAGTTGAGACGGTCTTCACAAATCTTGTTATCTCACAAAGACGAAGGAAAAGGAGTAAGTGTGTTTGTTCCCATATTTGATGAATTTGGTGCTAGTTCTTCCGCACCAAGTTGTCCTTCAACATTGTCCCAGAAAAGAAAGTTAGGACATTGTTGCTGGTTCACCACCCATTCATTCAACTCTTGCCTCTGCAAGCACTCCAGTGCTATTTCTCCCTCCTCGTCTATACTGCAAGACTGTACTTCAATTGGCACCATGTTTTCCACGTTCTCTATCAATGGTGGCAGATAATTCATAGTATCCATGACTGCAGCTGCTGTAAAAGTTGCTGCTGGAGGAAGGGCCTGGACTTGATGGTGGCTCAAGTTCCACGTCTCAGAGCTCAAACCCACAGCATCTTGAAAGAGTTCTGCTCGTACGTTGTTGGTGTCTGCTGTTGTCCCGTCTAGTGAACTAGTGTCAAACATAAATAGGGGGCATGTGGAAGAAAACAAGGTTTCTTGAACTGGTGGCTTTGATGTTAGATTATCTTGGTTGGCAAAGTGATCTAGTTGGTTGGAATTATAATTGAACTGGGGATGATCGACACTGTGTGCCGTGGTGGTTGAAGGCACCGAAGGCTTTCGTATTTTCTTTTTGATCCAAGAATTCCAATAGTTCTTTATTTCGTTGTCAGTTCTACCAGGCAAGTGGCTTGCAATGTGAGCCCATCTGCATTTACCAAGTGCAAGAAGAAAATATATAATCAATTAATTATATTTAAATCCCCACATTTTAAATTAAGAGAAACCATATCTTCTTAACTAAGATGCTTAATTAAGTCAGAGGTATATAATAATTTACATAAAAATCGTAATTTGGAAGCATTTAGGTCGAGACAAACGTGGCAAAAAATGAAGAAATAAGATAATATTTTAGTTGCTTAAGACAAAGGATTTCAAGAAACATATATATATATTATGAAGAATTTGGAGGTGGGAGGCTGCTGGGAGTTGCACATACACTGAAAGTGGACAAGTAAATTTCAACTGACAGAATTGCCTGCTTAACTTCTCCAAAACTGTAGCTAGATGGCTCCTTCAGACAGCCTTTAGATTTTGCTCTATTAATTAATTATAGCAGTTTTAAAGACTAATTCTCAAGTTTGTTTTGACAGTATTCAGTTAGCTAATGCTTATGAAGACTTCAAGTCCATTTCTCCCTGCTCGATCCTCATTCAATATAGAAGATTAACCACGTTACATATGATTAGTTTATTTTAAGTAAAACATACAAGCAGTTTCCATTCTTCCCAAAATCCACATATCAATTAATTTGGAAAACTGATCGGGTTGGGAGCTATAAACTCGGAACCAAATTTTGGCTGCTACAACAGGAAGAAGAAATTAGGGATATATAAGTCACTCAGACTGAAAATGCAAGAAGAGCAAACAAAGGAAAGAATGGAACTGATCATCATTCAAAATTGCTTGGTAGAGCTGGTGTGATTCAAACCTGTTGCCAACGACCCCATGAAGGCTTATAATTAACTTCTCCTCCTCAGGAGTAAACCTGCCTCTTCTAATATCCGGCCTCAAATAATTAATCCATCTCAGGCGACAACTCTTACCGCACCTTTGAAGCCCTGAAAGCCACGCACGTACGACAAATATTATATATACAAGACTTATGGTTGGTAATTAATAGCTGAAATTAGTTAAGGGCAATCCCATCCATCACCAAGCAAGGAAGAAAGAAGAGATGATCAAGAAATAGAAAACAAAGACAGACCAGCTTTCTCTGGAACTTCACTCCAACAACCATAGCCATGAGTGGTAATGTATCTGATGAGTTTCTCATCTTCCTCGGGGGACCAAAGCCCTCTCTTAACCTTCTGTTGGTTGCAGCAAGAATGGTGACCCATGTTTCTAGCTTATGTGGCGTTCTTCTTCTATTCCCGTCTTCTAGCTTTGTTCCCTCAGTGGCCTGTATTGCCTGGATCAAATGCGGGGATTTGTGTGCAATAGTTAGGTCCTCTCTCTTCTCTCCTTTAAAAGGGAGGGAAAGTACAAGGCCGAGCCGACATTCACAACCTGATCATGGGGTCCATGCAAGGGACCCAGATCTCCATCTAACCCTAAAATGACGTTCCATCAACTTTATTCTAGCCAGTGTTACCATTTTCTACGTACATATGTAGTATTACATAACCAAACTTCTTCACACGTACCCACGACAAGCCCCCAGCTCCGATCCGCATCCACAAATTAAGACCCAAAATAAGAAGAGGGGCAGAAAAAGAAAAGCAGAGACTATTAATTGCCGGTTGTTTCATGCACCTCCTTCTCGATCCCTGTCTGCAACTATTCAGCAACGTCATGACATCAGTAGCAAGTGATTAATTTACTTCCCGAAAGTGATGGGAAGGATTAATTTTGAAATTACTGTCAAGTACATTACAATAGTTTCATTTAATTCATCTCGGCCTTGTGCAATTTTGTGATCATTTATAGAAAACTATATTGGCCGTCTCCTAAAAATAGTACAGCTCAATGAGAAGAATGGTTTATCATAAATCAAATATCCTAAAAGTTTAAATAGAGATTCTGATATCATGTTATCAAATAAGTATTATTCTAAAAACTTAAATTATTAGACGAAGACATGTAAATAGTTTTATATTTCTCACATGTTTACGTTTAGTTTTTTTACACACTATTTTTTAAATAACTTAATATTATGGTTTTTATTTTTGTACGTGTATCATTTTTTTTACATCACTTTAATTCTTATACTAATTGATCAATAAATTTTGCAGAAATCATTTTATGTAAACATAATATTAATGTAAGTGGATGTAAAATACAAGTGGTATGCAGCAAATATCACTTGTACATTATTGGTCGGATGCCTTATATTTTTAAATTTCCATATGAACCTCTAATAAATGATGATCATTTGATGATTGGCAACAAAAAAATGAAAAGATAAAGTATGGTTAAACTTAACTATAGTATAGTTTTGGGTAATCCGACTTAAATATTAATTTTTCTATTAATTATGACATACTCTTCTCTTTATATACTAGAATTTGAGACGAAATTGTTAATTATTACAATTTGTGCAAACCATCTTTACCTTAATGTTTACTCATTTAACTACTTGATCTAAACTGAGACATTAATATTTAAAAGTAATTTGTGATACATACATTTAAAATTCTATAAAAATATGATTAATTAATTGATTGGCTTGTAAATGTTTTGAAGTCCTTTCAAAGTTAAATTTCATCGTGTTGCAGTTGAAGAATTTAGAGAACAAAAACAGATAACTACCTTATTTCCTAGACGTCACTCCTATATTTAATTACTTGATGATGATTGATCTCCAGTACATTAAACATATTTTTTATTGTAGACTTTCATAAACAAACATATAACTGTTAATTTAGAAAGCATAATCATCATGTATATAGTGTATTTTAAAGAATCTGTCCATAGGTATTTGTATTTCTCTATAGAAAAGACACACGCACGGCAACATGAAGCTTCTTAATTAAGGTAAATCCTATTTTTAAGGATATTTTACACATTATGAAAATGAAATATTTAAATAAGATTTTGCTTGATGCTCACTCCTAATATCTTGGTTACTGTTCAAGACTTCGTGGCAGGAAGCCATCTTTAAATTTATTTATTATTAGTTATCTAATAATATTAACTAAATGTATTGCTGACGGTGGGATAACGTATATTTCATATATTCAGAAAGAAATTGACATTTTAATTATTTATTTCATGGCTTCCAACAGAATCCTTTAAAGCAATATATTATACACGTGTGAGAAAGAAAGAAAAATCAGTACGTTGCTTTATGATTTAAGCAACCCCAAACTACTAATTATTTTTACTTGATTGTGTCTTCATTTAATTAGGAAGGAATATAAATTCATTAAAGTTGTTGGAATAACGTGTATAAGTAACATGATTGACGTCCACTAAAATTAATAGCCATAATAGGACCTGTAAATTTCAGTTTGTAGATTTCACAAAGTTGGGACTTAAACTTAATCATATAACTTGCAAAAGCTATAATCATTGTTGATCTTAACACTTCTCAACAATTTCAACTCTAATAAGACCTGCACTTATGTTGCCTGGACCTGTGGACCACTACCGAAGACAACTTGGTGACTTAAAGTGGAATCGGGGTTGTATCAACTAGACTGTGATTTAGATCATTAGATGTATAAGTTTATTTGCAAGACTACTTAATCACTTAATTAACCATATATACACACACACACAGATAGAAAACGCGAGTGTATATATATGTCTCAAAAGGTGAAGAGTGGTTTTCTTTTCCTCCCTTAGATTTTTTGATTAATCGTGGATCGATTTTATGCATAATTAATTAATAGCTTGATGCATTTGTCTTTTTTTAATTATAAAAAAAATATAATATGTTGTTAAGAGAAACGCAGTATCGCTTATGAATGTGAGTGTGATGGGGTCACCAAGGCAGTGAATTCAGGAAAGTTATACTGTCGGCTTAGCCTTAAAGTGGCCTATTATCGTGTTTCAATGATGCCTCCATCGAAAAGCCCCGTTAGTTATGGAGGTGAGATCATGTTGCTATTACACAATGACATTGGCTCTTAAAGCAACCATGCATTATGCAATGAACTTCACTACTCTCCGAGATCTTAATATCGTCATCAAGATTTTACATATAGATTAGTGAACTCGAAGGTGGTTTCTCTGTCTTGATAATGATTGGATAAGACGGTAGGTCGCTAGCTGTATATGCAACTAATTCATTATTATATTCTTTATATTGTGTTATATAAGAAGTTTAGATTTAATCCAATAATACCGTTTTCGGGTTATTTGATTGATTCAAGTAAATTTTTATACTGGATATAATAAACATACTAATTTAACTTCTCACAAGTTTTAATTAAATTTAACTTAATTTAAAATAGTAAAATAAAAAATAAACTTACTTATTGTATATGTAAACTGTCATAAATTAACTATTCAAAAAATTAATGGATGACAAAGATTAAATTATTAATATTTTGATATCACGTTATGAATTAACTATTATAAAAATTTAAAATATTAAATAAAGAGTCATGAATAATTTTATATTTCTAACGTAAATATTAATTTAAAAATATATTCTCTTTCTTTCAAATGCAAGGCCCAAATGTTGTCTTGAAGAAATATCATGCAGCTTGTTGAAGAAAGCATGCCTTTGTCTTGGCTCGCGTTGTGTGGATTAGTTAGGACATATAACTAGCAAGCTAGGCATTTGTTTATTATGGCATTCCAAACGTTTGTATGAATACGTATATGGAATATAGTTAGAGGGAGTAATGAAAGGGATCAGAGAACGGGGGAGGATCGTTGATTGATGCGAATGAACCACCACAAGCTGATGTGAAAGACGGGAAAGGGACATTTGCTTGTATGAATCGCAAGCTAAAACTTTGAAAGTAATATACAAATGATTTTTAAAAGAGACCTTTAGGAGGAATTGAAAAGGAAAATGATTGTACTTAGCTTTAAGGAGGAGCAATGGAATGTTATTTGGGCCTACCAGTTGGAATTTTAACTAGTGATTAGTGAAGGAGAAAAGAAAAAAAAAAAAAACCCATTAAGGACATTGCCTTTATAAGCATGGTTGGTTAAGTTATTAAGTCATGGATGGAATGTCACCACCATTGGCTCTTTTACACAGATGTGGTCCGCATTTTCCTCGCCCAATTCTTTCTCTTTACCTCTTAATTAATCATACTATATATTATTCATACAATATCAATCAATCTAATATAATTAATAACTAACGAGTGCTAGTTAGAATGAAAATTTTTTTAATTTTCTTTAAGAATCAATTTTAATAGTAAGTGTTTTATTTCATCTGAACATATATCTTTAAAAGAATATTTTATTTCGACTTGTAACAGTATTTTAAAAAATTAACTTTTTATTGATAAATGAAAATATTCTCAAAAATTATATATATATATATATATATATATAATAAAAATTAATTAACACACATTACTTGTACTCATTATTTATATTACTTAATAACTTTATATATATATATATATATATATATATATATTGATCATCGATGCATTTTTCTTTAGCCCTTTCTTCTCTCCTGGTGAACGCATAGCGCATTCATATGGACCCCTCTTTCTTTCGATGGAAGCGCTTTCTCCCCTTGTTCTAAAGGAAGCATCAAAAGCCAAAAACAACTATATTTTATAATGATACATGAAAAATCTGCCGGCATATATGTCAGATGAAATCAAGTGAAGGATCATCAGAAAAAGGAGTGAGGAGAGAAAAAAAAAAGTGAGAAGACAAATCAAAGTGGGGAGAGGACAAAAAAATAAAAAGACAAACCAAAACGTCTGATGCTATAAAATGACTTTTCCAATAAAAGAAGTTATAATGAGAATAAAACATACAAAAAGATAAAAGGAATGCATATTTAACTTGTGCTTGTGTATTCGTTTCTTTTTTTTAATTTTTAGAAATTAAAATAATTTAAAATTTAAAAAATTATAAAATTATAAAATTATTCACTACTGACAAGAACTACTGCACTAGGTCGACCAGTTAGAGGGATCTTAAACCCGAAGAAACCTTCAAGCCTGTGAATGGATAAGGATTATATACACATAGGCATCTCTATCCAATAAATTTTTAAGTTGTGTTTCATTAAAAACGGTATTTATTTGATTTGATTTAGCAATTAATTTTTATATTTAATTTTTTTATAAAAAATAGGATTAGATTTAATTTGCAAATCAATTTTTATGTTTGAAATATTTTAAAAATAATTAGAATTCATTTTGTATTATTAATTTACTTTATTACCTTTACATAGATTTCTAAATATACATAATTTAAATTTAATAAATTTCTAAATCAAATAAATTCTAATTTAATAACTTTCTAGTTTCTATAGAAAAAATTTCATTTACAAATCAAATCAATTCTTAAAACTTATCATTCCAAACACACTCTAAGTATGTGTTTGGAATGATAAATTTTATGATTTAATTTCATTTGTAAATCAAATTCTTTAATTAAAAAATTATAAAATGTGAATTAATATGATTTGAAAATTCATAAAAATCTAATAAATTTTAATTGTGTTAGTTTATAAATTCTCTTAAAAATAAGAAGATTTATGTAGATTTTATATAAATTTACTATTATATACTTAATAAAGATATAATTATCATATCATTATACGTAAAAAAATACAAATTTCTTAAAATAAAATAAACTTAATTCAATTCTTTTTTCGTGTATTTCAAACATAAAAATTAATTTTTAATTCAATTTATTTAATTAAACTCATTACAATTCAATTCAATTTTAATTTTTATGATTTCAAACACACCTTTAAAAAAATATATTAGATTTGAAATGGGTTTAGTGTCCCAAACGACTGTTGTAAGCTTGAGGTCCATTTAATTAGGCTGCATGTCCATTGTCCCAAACCATATGGAAGTAGGTCATCTTTACTTTTTATTGGGTTTCACTGTAGTTTTTTTTCTTCTTTTTTGTTTCTCAATAATGAAATTATTTCAATGACTTGGACTTTCTTTAGATTTTTTGTAAATAAGTTTACGTTGGATTTTTTGTTCCTTCCACATGCGTTATTTCTTCACAAGCAACCTAAAATTGAGAGAAGAAAAATAGAGAAAATAAAAAAAAGTCTTGCTTCAGACATCACACACTCATTTTTTTAACACTCTAGATACTTTTTGATGCATTATTAAGTTTAAATAATAAAAAAAAACCAGACACGCAAATACTTCATGAAAAAACAAGAGGGACGGGCGGAACGGGTGAAAATTACAGGACTCGCATAATGCACATGGCATGGTAGGAGGGCAATTGCCACGAAGGTTGTGGTCCTGTCCTGAAGGCCCAAATCGATAAGCTCATAACGGATAGTGGCTCCAAAAAGACTTCTTCCAGGTCTTGTATGAAATAGATGAATAGATATCATGGGCCGTAAGACCACCCATGTGAACAAATAAACAGAATATAATGTGCGTGAATTAGGCCATGTTTGGACTCCCAGGCTTAGCAGCAGAGTAGCTCACAAGGTGGCTAAACTATCTGCTGCGGGTCATCTTTCCCAGAGTTCGGTGTTTCAATCCTCCTCCCTCTGTTGAGGATCTTCTGCATCAGGATTGTCCCCCCTGATCATTGTAGTTTATAGGCCAGCCTTGTCGCTTGAGCGTACCTGAACTTGTTGGCCTACTCTCTTTGTGTACTGCTGCATCAAGTGTGGCTTGCCTCTGGTCCTTGTTGCCTTTGTGATGAATCTCTGTTGACAAAAAAAAAAGAGGCTATGTTTGTAAACCAAAAAAAAAAAAATTAGGCTATGTTTATGATAGTCTTAATATATATATATATATATATGTGTGTGTGTGTGTGTGTGTGTGTGTGTGTGTGTGTGTAATTTTAAAATAAATTAATATTTGTTTATTATTATAAAATAACTAATCTCAGTATTATCTTTTTTCTTTCAAGAAAGACAAATAAATTATAGAATAAAATATATTTTTAATTATTAAAAGATATATTATTTATTAATTTTATTTATTTAATCTCTTAAGTTTTAAATTATTTATAAATTTAATTATTTTATTTCTTTTAATTTTATTAATTTAATTTTTTAAAATAATTAAATTATTGTAAATTTAAAAATTGAGAAATTAAATTGATAAAATTAATTTTTAAATAATCAAATTAACAAATGAAGTTTTAAATTATAATAGAGTCATAGAGCGAGCGGCACTGGGAATGTGAAGCAACTCAACAGAAAGGAAACGAGTGAATCCCACTCCCACACCGATCTGATTGGCTTTGGACGTATGGTGGCCAGAATATGTCACCAGTCATTGTTCTTGTGACCTGCTCCTTTGCCAACCTAACAAACTTAAATGCAGCCCAAGTTACAGCCCGCTAATCACATTTATACGCTATTTAATATCACCGTGACCCAATCAAGTAGTTTGGCAATGCTAAGATTATGGGGCACACAAATATCGTAATAACTCCGAGTCTAAGATAATAGTAGCGGGTCTTCTTCCTCGTTCTCATTCATCAATCATCATTCATGTGACTTTTTTTTTTTCTTCGATACATTGCCAATCGCCTTTTATGATAATTGTTTTCTATTGTTGTTGTTGATCTTCTTTTTCTTCTTCGTTTTTTCCTTGATTGAATGGTCATTATTACAATTGATCAACATGTGACTTTATGAATTGTGACTCAATCATTGCAAAACTGAATTTCATGCCACAATTAACGCTTCTATTGCACCAATCTATAGACTCTACTCTAAGCTACAGGATTCACCGCCATTTCTCATACCCAGAAAACTCAAACTACCCAAACTAGCTAAACTTCCAATTCAACCACCTTTCGTTACACATGCTTTTCATTCGATTGCATTTTATGGTGGATATATTAAATAGGGTAAATGTCTGTACATCTCTTTAATTTTAAATGAGTTGTATATAAATCTCTTTAATAAAAAAATAACAATTAAGTACTTAAATTATATAATATGTAATAATTAAGTTTTTTATTTATTATTTTGTTAAATTTAACTGATAATTTAATTATATATGATATATATGTGATCAATTAACATATTTTATATTTTTTAAAAAAATAACTTATAAAATAAAAAAATTATACATCTTAAATTAGTATAAAATTTGATTATTTGATTATTTTAATTAGATATTTTAAAAATAAAAAAAATATTAACAAGTCACATATATATCACAAATAATAAATCATTAATTAAATTTAATAAAATATTAAATAAAAAATTTAATTATTAATAATTATATAATTTAAATATTTAATTATTACTTTTATTTATTAAAAAAATATACATGTAACTTATCCAAAGTTTAAAAAATATCTTTACATTTTATCTTATTAAATATACACCAACATAATTGATAATTCACAAATCTGACCGGCTAAAATCTCCACAAATTTATTTTAAATGTCGTATGTTATTAGAAAACAGAATAGTCATTCTGTCATTGGGTATTTATTTTAGGGGATAAAAGAAAAAAAAATGATTATCATTCACGGAAGCGTTGCAAAGCAAGAAAGAACATTTGCCAGCACAAGGGTGGGTCCAAACATGAAGGATTATCCTAGGGTCTTCCTATCAGATGGGGGAGGTGGACAGTCCCTATTGAACCAGCACAGAACGTTTTATTGAAAAGTCAAAAGAGGAGCGGGTTAGTGTGGATCGTGCGGAAGCGTCACACGGAGGTATCAGCAGGGGCAGAGGCGGTCAATGAACAAATATGTAACTTTCAAATTGACGCTTTGTCTTTTACACCTCTCCTTGCTCTGAGTCTCCTTCTTCTTTCTATGTCCTTCTGTTCTTCTTCTTATTCTTTCTTTCTCATTTTCTCATCATTTATTCCCTAACTCTCTGAATTGATCTAGACCTTGTATTAAAACAAAAAAAAAATGCCCGCACCAGACTATCAGAGCTCTTTTTTGGGCCGAATAAGCATTCGTCGAAACCAAGTGATGGCCATGGAAGGCAACCACGATCAAGAACTACAAGACCTCGACCTTTTCCAGAAACACGTTGCTGAACGATTCTCCGATCTCTTACTCTCTCCCTCTGAATCTGATGATGCCTCCGGCGGTGCCCTGCTTTCCATCGCCTGGCTCAGAAAGCTCCTCGACGTGTTCCTCTGCTGCGAAGCCCAATTCAAGGCCTTTCTCATAACGGGTCGCGACCCTTGTCAGATCTCCAAGCCACCGCTCGACCGCCTCATCCCTGAACTCCTCGACCGTGTCGTCAAATCTCTTGACATTTGCAATGCAGTCTGCCTTGGCGTCGAGGCCGTCAAAAATATGCAGAGGCTCGCCGAGATTGTGGCATCTGCCTTGGAACAGAGGCCACTCGGTGACGGGCAAGTTCGACGCGCTAAGAAGGCATTGAATTCGTTGATCACGGCTATGATGCTTGAGGGACAAGGACGGCAGCAATACCAAGGGCACCGAGAGAACCAGGTCCTTTAGGCGAAGAGGCAGCAGTAGCCCTGCTGCGTGTAAAGAGCGTGCTCCGGGGAATTTCCGATCGCTGTCTTGGAGAATGCCAAGGGATGCTTCTGCTGCGAAGCAAATCCATGCCATGTCTTCCAATCTGGTAGCGCCGCGCGGTGGGGAATCCTCTGGCCTGGCTTTGCCTGTTTACATGATGAGTACGATTTTGGTGTTTGTTATGTGGACTCTGGTTGCGGCCATACCCTGTCAAGAGAGAAACGGGTTGGCGACCCACGTTCCCCTGCCGCGGCAATTGGGTTGGGCTCAACCCATGATTGGGTTGCAGGAGAAGATTGCGGAGGAGTGGAAGAAGAAGGAGAAGAAAGGGTCGGTGGGGCTGTTGGAAGAGATGCAGAGGTTGGAGCAGCTGGGGCAGTCGTTGATTGAATTTGCCGAATCGTTTCGGTTTCCGGCGGAGTCAGAGCGCTTGGAAGAGGTGAAGGCACAGGTGCAAGAGTTGGCAGAGACTTGTAGGAAGATGGAAGAAGGATTGGAACCCTTACAGCAACAAATCAGAGAGGTGTTTCACAGGGTTGTGAGCAGCAGGATAGAGTTTCTTCTTGCGTTGGACCAAGCGGCGAAATTGTCTACGCCCACTACTGTGTCAGTGTAAAGATGATGATAGCTCCTTTTACTCTTTTTTTTTGGGGTCTTTTCCCCCAGTTTCTGAAGGGTTCTTAATCAAATAAATCTTGAAGGTTTTGACCATTTTGGTTAATTTTGAATTCCTTTTTATGTATGGGAAGACTAGTACTGATCTGAGTTTAATTTGTTAATTGGGTTATTTTCATTAATTAATAGGGCTTTACTTAAGCTTACAATGTAAATCATTATTTTTTTTCTTTGTCAAGAAAGACTTTTTGTTTTTGTTTTTCAAAGTATGCTCTTGACTAATCTATCATAATAAACCTAGGCAATAAAGAGGAAATTCTTCAACAAATGTTCGTATGATACAGAATCAATCTTCTATCACTAAAATTTATCTTTAAAAAAAATTAAGTTTGAGTCCCTATAACTCAGAGCAACATTCATTAGTTCTTTGTCAAGAAAGATGATTGCACTCATTAAGCACATGTTTAATTTAATTTTATTTTTTCTGTAATTTTTTTTTATAATACAAAGGAATCTATAATATTTTGATTATAATTATTTTTAAGTACAAAATAAATGAATTCATATAGTTACTAAATTTTGAGTGACCGATAATGTTGTCGTTTAATTTCATATCCACTCTTATTTGCGGATTTTGCATTTTGTATTTCTTTCCTCAGTTGAAGAAGCTTTATTTTATTTGGACTTGGGACAAATGCAAACAGCTTTATATTATTTGTATTTTCAGAAGTAGTTAACATGACTTTTTTACTTTTTAGTATTTTTATCTCGAATATTTAAGTTAAGCTCAACAGGTAAACGTTAATAATTATGGATATTAAACTTTAACAGAAAAGTCGTATATTTTTAGTGCTAGTGGTTATTTCGAGAAGAGTGCATATGAGTTTAACACAAAATTAAATTAAAGTAATACGTATAGATTTAATGTTTTATGCACAATTAATTAAAAAATGTATAGATATAGCATTACTTTTTTTTGGTATTTAATAAGGTTATCTATGGTCAAATATATATATTTTTTGGTTATTTGGTCAAATATTTTTATGGGACAAGGCTGTTTGATATATGTTTTGTTACAGTAGATTTATTTGTTATTTTGTTTGTTTCAGAGGAATTTAGGCCCCACAAGGATTTAATCAGAGATTAGTTTGGTACACCCTCAAACATGGGATGTTCACTCTTATCTTTTGTAGTTGTACTAAAATGGCTATTGAGTTCTATAGGGACCATATTGAAATTCAATTGGTTCAATGAGGAAAGATTGTTTCTAAATATTTGTTCCTTCTGTACATTTTAACTGGGGATTATATCAACGGCAAGGCATGCTATTTTTTTTTAATTAAATTTCTCTATTCTTAACAACTCTTACATTATCCCAAGTTTCCCAAGTTGGATTTATTTATTTATTTTTCATATACCGACAAAGGTAGACGTGCAAGTCAGTTTGTATCTATTATATCTTTAAACAACTTTTTTTTTTGAAAGTCCATCATTCTTATTTATGCCACAAAAAGAATTGCTTTTCAATTAGTGATCATTGTAATGCATCAGTAAAAAAAAAAAAACCTAACATGTAACGCATAAAGTATTGTACAAAATCAAAGGTGGGAGAAATTTTATGAGAGGTCACACATTTTAATTTGCATAATAAATAATAATATATTTTTAAAACCTGAGTGGATACAATAGATAGAATGGAATACTTTAAATCAAAATATAAAAATGAATAAAGTTTTATAATTGATGTAGGAATAATACTTTCACTTTTCTTTTTTTCTTTTTCCCTAATTGCGTCGCAGGTATGTGAATGTTGGTGGTGGGAATGCCGTGGGACATGCTGCTCGCACTTTCGTTGAGGACCGCACCGCATGGCTGATGAGTGATGGTGGCCTTTGTATTGTGACCGAAGAGGTGGTTTTCAGTTTTCTAGGTTCACCTTGTCCGTCCGTGTCTTTGCCCAATCCCATGGTGTGTGAATTTCTATTTCTGTAGCTAGAATTGAAACAAATTCTATTGTTCTTCTTCTTTATGATTTTCAACTCAATTCACAAAAGCAGGCATATGCGCCTCACAACTCAATAACCCGTATCCTGATTTTAATTTTCATGTCAGTAATACTTCTTTTATGAATTCAAACTTGTGTTGGATCCGGTGGGGAAGTGCAGACTGCAGAGTGGTATTTAGAGAAAGGGATAGAGGTACTATTCCTCTTGCTGTTGCAATCATTTTGTCTGTCGTGGATAAATTTGTGAGCTTGACATAACATTTTGACCCAAAACTTTAAGATTGTAGGTTCATGGATTATTTCACTTATAAGGCTTCACTTAGTCCATTAGTTTCTAATGTGGAATTTCTTTATTCATACTTGAATTTCCAACAATCTTCTCCTGGATTGAGTCCTTACACAAGAATACTCTCCTTGAGTGAAAGTATTTTTTCTGACTATTTTTTCTGAATTCAAATGGTAGTATCCTAGTAGAGTCTTAATTTTATGTGAGGCAGGAGCCGCGTACACAATTCTGATACTTTTATGTTCTCATTCATTTGTGTTATCGAGATGCTAAATTTCATGCTGCTGATTTTCCAGTCCAGATGATATATGAAGATCTAGTAAAAAGTATGGATATTGAGAAGCAAATTTTGACAACGAATTCTGGAACACGACTCATGTATGGCTCACTTATTATTGCTACAGGATGCACAGCTTCGAGGTATTGGTCTGTTTGCTTTAGTTCATTTTGTTCTATTTATATGAAAGGATGGGCATAAAATCTTATTTCTCGACTATTTCTGCTATTAGATTTCCAGAGAAAAATGGGGAAAGTCTACCTGGTGTCCCGGATACTGATACACTGATTTCATCATTGGTAATCTCATATCCATTCTAATGTGACTGAATGTTCCAATTATTTGATAATTGATCGACTTTCGGGTATAAGGACTCGAATCTCTTGCTGTCCTTACAATAATTTAATATAGCCCTTCAAAATTATAATTTTTTTAGTAGTGAGTCTAGAACATTTTCCCTTTGAGTATGTTACCATGTCAAGACCTTGATTTAGCATCACTTCATGTGAATTGAGAGAGGTTGCAAGTTCTCTATATTTCATGCACATACTATTTCAAATAATCATATTTTTGTATATGTTTAACATCAAATAAATCAATTTGGATATATTTTTTGTTCCTCATTATGAGATTTTTTTATTTATAAATTATAATGCTTAGGGAAAAAACACAGAAGTTTGTAGTTGTTGGTGGTGGTTATATAGGAATGGTTGCTGCTGCAGCTGTTAGTTGGGAACTTGATACAACAGAAGTGGAATGACCAACATGGGGCCATATTCGAGAGGATCATTTTTTGCAAAGACTGTTCAATCCTTCTCTTGCCGGGAGATATGAAGAACTCTAGCAAAAGAATGACATCAAAATGTTAAAGGTATTTCCTTCTTCCCTGTTTCTCTCTTTCTTTCCATTGTTGCAACTAGTATCTGCTTCTACAGTAATTGTATTTTTTTCATGTACTTTAATATCTATGGCTGTAAGCCTGTAACTTCTTTCTTGTTAAATTGTATGAATTATTAGATCAAGTGTAGAGGTATTATTTCTACATTAGACAAGAAGGAGAAGTTCAATGAATTGAAAATTGCTTTTCTCTTCTGGTTTGCAGGTAATTATAGGAATTCGAGCAAAGCCTGCTGTGAGTCCTTTTGAGAGGGTGGATATGGATCTGAATACAGATGTTGGTGGTACACAGGTGAGGCCAATGGAAAAGAAAATATTTCCAACAAAATCCAAGGATAGAAATTCCATTTGAGTTTTTTTGAAATCAGTATCAGTTAGAGTCTTTTGTTATGATGCTTTTATTTATTCCCCTCTTTCTTCCTTTTTTGTGAAGCATATTTTTTTGAATATGTAGATTAATTTTTAGAGATCATGGACATTTTGTTTGAGATGCTCTCATTTGCAGATGTAATTTTGAGGTACAGAAGACAACATAGAACCCCAAATTATAGTTACAAGGACTTCGTGTAAATGTTTCACCTATTTCAGGTTGATGGTCAGTTCCGGACGAACATGCCTGGAATCTTTGCTATTGGTGATATAGCAGCTTCCTCAAGGTATATCATTCAGTTAATTTTGAGTTGAGTTTTTGCACTAACTTTTTGATCTGACATTTTGTCTTTCTATCAAACTGCACAGATCTATATCCATATCTCGGGGGTTGAACATGTGGATCAAGTTCGTCGCTAAGCACAGCACTGCCACTGTGTAAAACCATTACTCAGTGGACAAACTCATACGTATATTAGACCACCTTTTCGTGCGATTTAACTTCTTGGAATTCAGTTTTATTGAAATTTTTTGTCCCTGCTGAGTTAGCTGAAAGTGAAGATTGCTCAATCCCTCAACAGTCAACTAGCAAATCGTAGGAAGCAAGGTTGTGAAGATGTTGGCTGTCAAATTCTTTGTTGGTTATGAGAATGATCAATTGGCTAAGTTGGAAGAAAATGGATCAGCTGAAAAGACAACTTCTGGGTATATTCATACGCGTGGGCGTGGAGGAGCATGTGTTGACACTAAAAAATGGCTAGTTTATAGTCGGTTGAGTTGCTTCTTGATTACTAAAAATATGACGAGCAACTGTTTTAAAGAAGGTAGATATACTGGAGAAAGATGTTAAATGAGGGTTTAGTTCTGTCTAGAACCTCAGTAACCCATGGATTAAAGTTTCTTACCTAATGTAATCGTTTGTACAAGAGACATTAGATTGATTTTGTCATGATTAATTTTCATTGGTCTCAATTATATGTAAGATTAGCCAAAGCTATTTGGCCTATCTCAATATTAGCGGATTTCAAATTATACAGAATTTCTTAATTATTTTTTTATTTCCTATAGGGGCCGGGTATACATTGCATTCCGTGCATGTAGGTCATAGCAAAGACAAATGACTTGGTCGGGGCTTTGCCTTTGAATGGTTCAAAAAAAGGAGGGGAAAGAAATGTTAAAGAAGAGTATTTGCTGGGGTAATGGGCATGCCTTACGTCAATGGTTGATTGGTTCCTTGTTCCAAACACCCTCTGAAAAGTAATTAACTAAGAAGGGCATTTGTTTGACTTATTTGGGAGTTATATCAAACATCGTTGTTAGCAAGTCCGTCCATCTTCCGCACCTTGTTCAACAAGGCGAAGTTGTCTCTTCCTCTGCTCCTTCTATAATACCTTCTTTCTTCTTTCTTTCTTCTTCCTCTTCGTTTTCTTGGTATATACTATCAAGCTCTCCATCTCTCCTAAAATAATATTTCGACAGTCCAACTCATCGTCAAAACTCACGACCCAAGTGAAATGAAGGTGAGATTTCCCACTGGTCAATTCCTTATGCAATACTCTGTTTCCCCCCCCTTTTTTTTTTATTTCTTTGGTCTTTTGATGAATTTCTGTTTCTCTCTCCCTCTCAATTTCCTCTACGTTTCATTTTCATCCAATGAAAATATCACAAGCATGGCCAGTTTAATATATCTTTCGTCTGTTTTAGTATATTTTGATGTATATAGAAAGAGGGTTTGCCCATCTACTCTGTTTTCTTTCTTTCTTGTTTTTAACTCTCTCTGCCCCCATTTTCTAACTTGTTTCATGTTATTTAATTAATCTATGATTATGCTAAGCACTGCAGGTTGTGTTCCTTGCTTATATCATATATCCCCATGGACTCTCAGTTACAGCAGAATTTAATATCTCTTATTCCTCCCACTCTCCTCCTTTTTTCAAGAGAAACTAACAGACCCTGCAAAACATATTTCAATAGGCTTTTGAATCCTGATTGCTGATTGTTATTCCCAGAATCTTTTTTCTGCTTCCAATTTCAATGAGAAATCGAGAATCCTGCTTTTTTGGGTCTTTCCCTGATTAAATCCTTTGATTTATTTAATCTTACTTATAACATGTCTTGCGGTCCTTTTGTTGCAGAAAGTGGTAGTGAAGTTGCACTTAGAAGATGACAAAGCGAAGCAGAAGGCCATGAAAATGGTTTCCAGCCTTACAGGTACTAGATTAAACCGTTCTGGTGCAACCTCTTTGGTTGATTGATTTAAAATCTAATTAACAATCTCGGTGATTTTGGTTTTCATAAAAAATGTCAACTCTCAATTTTAGTGTAGACATGAATTTGTATTTCGACCCAAATCAAAGGAAAAAAAATATATCGAGTTTAATTAGTGTATTTAATCAAGCATCTGTAGGTAAGCATTGATTTTGACCCCAAAAAAAAATGATTTGAGATGACTCTGCTATTTACTTTACATGAGACTGGTTTCAAATGGACAAAATTGACAATAATAATCCTCTGTAAAACAAAATTTACGGTCAGTTTTCCCTCTTGCTTTCTCTTTCCTGGGTAACTATACAATTATATTTAGCCACAAAACAGACCTTTTTCTTTTATTCTTTTTCTGTTGCTACTTACAAGTCACAAGAATAGACCTTAATTAGTTATTAAAATGGATTGCTTGCACATATTAATTTATTTAAATATGTGGTCATCTGCACTTCTTTATATATGCATAATTTGTATGTCAATTTGTCATTAATGTTGTATTATGTGCAGGCATTGACTCCATCGCCATGGACATGAAGGAGAAGAAGCTGACTGTAGTGGGTGACATAGACCCGGTCCAAGTGGTAAGCAAATTGAGAAAAGTTTGGCGCACAGAAATTTTGACAGTTGGGCCGGCAAAAGAACCGGAGAAGAAGAAAGACGAAGGCAAGAAAGACGAGGGCAAAAAAGATGGAGGGAAGAAAGATGATCAAATTGCCGAGCTTGTCAAGCTCTACAGAGCATACAACCCCTACATGACCACACACTACCATGTTCCCAGTTTAGAAGAGAATCCAAATGCTTGTGTTATTTGTTAAACTTCGATGTTTGAGAAGGCAATTGGTGTCTATCGGCGAATTCTGTGGCACCCGATAGGTACTAAGGTCAGGACTGGTTCCATGTAAATGTTTAAGTGGGTGGATTGATTGAGACTTCAAAGTTGTGGTCCCGAGGATTATGGTGTATAAAAATAGGTCTTAAAAGAGGTTTTTTTTTTTTTTGTTGGTCTTCAGGTCTTAAAAAAAGGTTTTGAATGAATAAATTGATATATGGACTTTTCAAGTGCGTGCTCTCTGGGCGGGGTGCTGCATGTTTTCCCCTTTAAAATTTGTGTCTTATCAACTTTTTCTCTGTGTGATCCCTAAGGAGAAAATGAACACTACTTTATGTATAAACTGTGGATGACCATATATAGGATGTGGAAACTTCTTTCTTGGGATAGGATTGAATTCAATCGTAGATTTTTTGTGTGGAAATTTAAGCGTTGCAAGTTTTGACTTACTGCAGCAGTATATTGTATCGTGTACTAGGCTCGTGGCTTGCTAACTTAAAGCTTGAGCAATTATTTGGTGCTCGATTTCACCTATCTTTGAAATTGATTTATTAATTTGTAATTTTTTTTTATTTTTCATAATATTCCCCCATCTATTGAATGAATTCATAATATTTCCTCACCCATTGAATGAAATACTAGTATTTGAAATATAATCAGATCTCAAAATAAAAATCTATTTCAATAATATTTATTCTATGTAAAATTGAACTCATACTAATAATCCTTAAAGAAATTCGAACTTCTTTCCCTTGAATAAATACTGTATTGTAACGTATTACAATCTGTTTAATTTGGACGTGCTTCGCTTGAAGGATATAAGGAGATTAAACTAAGAGCGTTAGAGAGAATTAGCACCACTTATAGGTTGGTGCGGCGCGTCATGCAATACATCAGCGTGGATTTGCGACTAGATATTTTACTTAGCAAACGATCTACAAATCAACAAACAAATAACTCCTAGATTTACGAAAAAAGTGAGTAGTTGTAACTGAAAAAACAAAATTGTCTATTTTTATAAGTATAATAAAACTTAGTCAGCAAATAAAAATCTTTCTAGGGCAATCATAACTTGTATAGTTAAGGGTGTCTATAAGTTAAGTTTAGGATATTTTTGTATTTAATCCATTCATCAAAATAATTGATTAGATTAGACGATTTTTTTTTTAAATTCAAACCAACCCAAAACGCACAATAGTGAATTAGGTTGGGTTAAACCCGCGAGTCAAACATGCATTAAAAAAAATTTACTTACTAAAATAAATACCAAAATTAATACAAATTAAAAATTCATCACACATCGTAAAGAATAACTTAATAAGTCTTAACAAAAAGATGACATACAAAGTTTCAAATAAACTAAAAATTAAATACAATAAGTTACAAGTCATAAACATAATATAATATGTCTTAATCTTAAATATAAGAAGTGTTAATACAAATTTCAAAAGTTAAATATAATAAATTACATAACATTTGAGAAATAAAAAAGAAAAAAATTAGGTTTAAAATGTTAGATATAAAAAAAATGACATAATTTTGTTATTAAAAAAAGATGGGTTAGGTTGGATTGAGTGAGTTGAAATTTTTTTAATCTGTAACTTAACCCATTATCATCGGGTTAAAAATTTTTAAATCCAACCCAAGTTATGAATTCAATCTAACCCTTAATTATGAGTTGGATTAAGTCAAAAACTATAAGTTCATGAATTGACCTAATTCAATAAACACCCTTACATATAATAATAGATTACAATAAAATAATATAATTAAATAATGAAAATATCACCTATAATATTTACAATAAAATCATTAAAATTAAAATATATTTTACGATTGTACCCTGTATATTTCCCTAATCTCCATCATCATCATGTGAAGTTCCATTGGAGCAAGCCAATACTAATATAGATTCAAGTGTGATCTTGAACACCTCAATGCATATCTAACAGTGAAAAGCATCCTCCTAATTTTTTTGTTCTGTCTGTGTCATATTTGATGTTGACAAACCACCGCCTCTTGGCATAATAAAACATATTGGTCAGTTTTAGGGAAAGAAAAAGAATGCGTATTAGGGGTCCAATCAATTTTTTAGTGTGGAGCTTTCATCTGATCATCATTTACCTATTAGTGTTAGATGTAGATTATGATAATCACAACAATTAAATACGTAAAAAGATCCTTCAACTATTTTAACTAAAGCCCTTTTATTAATGAGATTTGAGAAGATGGCCATCTATATGTGATGTAATCCTAGTAAAATATGCAATCCTTATTAAATTATGTAAGGTATTATAAATCGAATGATGATGTGATCTCTTAACCCAACTGCACGCCTTGGTTTTAGTAAAGTTTATAGTACGAATTAATTGGCAGCCTTCTAAATGCCAGTTAGCTTAGGTCACCCTCATCTGTGGTTTGCTTCCAGTAATTGCCAAAACCCACCAGAGATACAAAGTGATGCAATTTATAATGGTATTTTTAAACCAACATCTAACTAATCTTAGTTGTTTAAGCAAACTGTTCTTAATTCCAGCATCAATTCTTATCGTGAAAGTTTTTTTTATATGAAAAACAGTGACTGGTTATCAAGTAAATATCATAAAATGAGACGACTAAGATTTTTTTTAAAAAATATTTAGCTCAACAGCTACCATATTGATTAATATCTTATACAAGATTATACCTCAAACATCCTTGATATGGTAAAGGCTGTCAGACATGATCTAGAGACACATAACAGTACGCAAAATTTTTAATAGGTATTATCTAATTTAAATATTTTATTTAATAGTTAATATAAGTCATATTATAAATATATATTATTATTTGTTGAACAAAGTATTCAAAATAAATAATGCTTATCAATAAAAATTGACTTACTTAATTAACTTTCTATCCATATTTTAAGTATCTATGTAAATATTAAATAAATTTAGATATAATGTTTAATTTTGAATTAAGGCAAACCTATCCTTTAACTTATATTTTTTTTTTAGCAATACTTATTCGAAAAATTCTTAGTTAGACTTCTTCGCTACTCCCTACGCCAATAAATGAAGAAGGAACATTGATCGTCACTTTAACCGTCAGATGTTTGACTCTTGACTTCTGGAACATGTCTGTTCTTTCGCTATGCACGAGTTGCATATGCCTTTTATTTATTGTCTGATATATTAAGTTGTCCAAGGAGGTCTACCCAGTGGGGGTGGCGGCAATCTAAAATTGTAAAATAAAAAAAGAACCAAGTTTATGATGTACTAATCTTGTATTTTGCAATACAACTTCTATTATTTAATGATATAATCAAAATAAAGTATACATGTTCGCTCAAGAAATAATTTGATCAATATTGAACGACCTACAATATAATTATTTCGTAGATCCGAGTTCATCATTTATCACTTCTGAAAATTGAGAGAAATTAAACAACAAAATTTAACAAACAAAATAACTTACTCCAAGTATAGATTTGGCGCATATCTTATTAAATAATTTTTTTATAAAAAAATAAATTTCACATCAATCCAATGGTTAGATTAAGAGTATTCACGAAATAAATTAAATTCATAAAATTTAAAAAATAACTATTTTATTAAACTATTTTATATTAATGTATAATGAAAAAAATCATACAACCTCTTAAATTTTGAATTATTTATAAATAATATCTTAAATTTTAAAATTATTATAATTAATACATTACATAAATTAATCATTCAATCTATTTTTTATTTATTTTAAATTAAATAAAAAAGATTTAAAATGATTAAAAGGTAGATGAAAAGATTGATTTATGTAATCATTATAATTTAAATATTAATTAAAATAATTTTAAAGTTTAATAATTTATTTATAAATAATTTAAAATTTAAGTATTTGTATATTCTTTTTTTAATTAACATATAATATACTTTTAAAATATTTAATTAAATCACTTTATTGTAACGTATAATTTGATGTATATAATTATTATAATAATATTACATAATTCAATTAATAAAATTCGCACTATGTAAAATTATCCAATGATATAAATATGCAATCTTTTCACAGAGTAAGCAAATCCCCAATTATACGTGTGTGTATATATAATCCTGGCGGTGTCGTTTGAATTCCAATGGCGAAGACCCAAAAACATGGACCTGGTACCAACCTGCTGCCACATTTGACGATATTTTCAACTACACATAGCACTTGGGCACTGAAATTCTTAGGTTATGTTTAGAAGTTAAAAAAAAATGAAAAGAAAAAAAATTTAAAAAAATAAAAGGTAAAAAAAATAAAAAAAATAAAAAGTTAATTAAACGATTTTTTTTATTTGAATGTTTTAAATTTTTTAAAATTTTTTAAATTAAATTTTTTTTAAAATATTTACAAAAATTAATAAAGAATAATTTTAAAAAATTAGTTAAATACCTTCATTTCTTTATTCTTTTTTATAAAATTTACAATTAAAAAAATATTTATAATAAACCTCATCATTCTCTCATTTTTCTTCCTTAATCTCCCATCCAAATATAACATAAAGTTATTTTTGAGAGATTTAAAGGAATTAGAAGGAAGTAACAAACAATAAAATAGAATTGGAAGAGAAAGAGTGGAATGAAAAAGTACATGTCATTTTATTGTTTAATTGTTTAATGAAAAAAAAGATAAAAGTCTTTTTATTATTTAAAAGTTACAATATAAGAGATGGAATAAAAAGACGAAAAATTTTATTTTTAATTTTACTCTCATATAAAATAAATAATTATTTAAAAAAAATAAAATAATAATTTAATTAAATTTTAATAATAATTTTTTTACTCATACCATATCGTTCCCTTCATGACCCTAATTTGAATGGACAACACATTTTTAAGTTTTGAATAACAAAAAAAAGTCTTAGAATCCCTCTATTGCCATTTTACTCCTTCTTTTTAAATAACTAATAAACACCCATTTTTGTTATATTGGCCGTTCCATTCCTTTTATTCCTTCTCCTTCATTCAAACAGGACCATAATACCAAACTAAACTATGATAAAACTTACAGACCGCGGCCTTACTCTAGGCAAGCTGTCAGTGTGGGGTAAACTTTAACCCATTGATCATAATCATTCAGTACAACCTTACGGTCAAACTGCCATCACGTTTCACGAGAGAGATCAAGAGTGCAAGTCCCTCAAACCAAATGATTAGCAGCCAGAGCGAGCCATTAGATCTGTATAAACAGTACACACGAACGCTAGTAAAGCATGATTTATAAATTTCCACAGTAATTTTTATGATGTATTATTGTATTCCTTTCATTTTCTCCATAAAATTTCCAGCTCCTCCTTCATTTCCTCATTAGAAGGACCACTGTGTGAGCCGCAATACTTCTATTTTCTCCGAGGCTGTCAACCTTTTCATGAGTTTTTGCTTTGAGATTTACCACAGAAGGGTCAACTCCAAGCAGTGCAGATAAGTTGGCCTTGATAGCATCCTTGTGTGGGCTTAGCTTTGGCCTTTGAAGTATCAATGTAGCATCCAAATTTCCAATATCATAACCTGCCTCATGCATAAGTCTCACCTGTAAAATACCTTAACACAGATTAGAAAAGGCTTCATAAAATATCCGGTAGTACATATTTATCTTTTACTATATTCCTAAGAAAAAACTTTCAATAACCAAATCAAGAACACTAGGACTTCTCTTGTACAGAAATCATACAGCAAATGGAAATGCAAACCCAAGCATATATACATGGCATGTAACAACCGGTAAGTGCACAATTGGTAACTGAGCAACTCATCAAAAGAGGAGTCAGTTCCACCTATCTTATTTTCAAACGTAGGTTAGACAGCAATATATCTAGTGATTAGTAAGCATTCGTTTGATAAGACACATTGTCATATATCCTCTCATATACTTGCCCTGACTAAGCACGATCTCACTCCTAAGTCATGAAACTAACTTCAGAAAGCTACTTCTTTCTCACTTCAATTTCCTTGAGCTTAATACTGGATAGTCGCAAAGAGAATAAAGAAAAGGGAATCGTATTATTTTCTACTCTTTGGCCTAAATGATTTTGACTTAATTATTGTAACAAACTAAACAGTTGAAGTAGAATGGCGGCAAAACAGGATCTATGACATTTTAAATTCTCAAAAAGAAAATTGGAAGAACCATCTGCTGCTCTTTTGAGTTGACCAAAGAGATTTGTAAAAAACAGTACCACAAGATGGCACAAAAGATAAGCACTATGCTTAAATTTTAGCAACCACTAGAGTTCTAACTCTACATACTAACTTGAAGGCGTATGCAGTGTCCACGTATTACCCCTGAAGCCTCCACTAGTCCACTGAAATGGAATTACTACGTATGAATGAGCAGACAGATCATTCTAGTGAATACTTAATGGCCTTTTATTCCCAGGATAAGGATCCAATTCAATCAAAATTAAAAATGGAAGCAGCAACGACTAAAACTTAGTATCAGATTTCAATGGAGAAAATAACTACAAAGTAGATATGGCATATACTCACAGATTCTTTGATGAACACCGAAGAGGCGCAACCCTTCCACTTAGGATCTGAATCCGGAAATATCTGTCCTATATCGGGAAGACCTAACGCCCCCAAAATAGCATCGACCACACAGTGAAGCAGAACATCCCCTATACCCAACAAGCAAATAGCTCATCATACGCTTGAAAATTCAACTGAATCAGAGAAAGAAAAGAGAGAACCCAACCCAACCCAGCCAAATTTTCGAATTATTTTTTTTGTCCGTTCAAAATTCGTGGCCCTGGAATAGCCATATTTCACCACAACTAAAAGCAAATGAGGAAAAAAAAATAATTTTGAAACTTGAAAGATTTAAAACCAGCAAGGAGGAATATATAATTGAATTACCATCGGAATGGGCCTCGCAACCTCTATCGTGGGGTATGTTAATTCCACCGATAATTAAGGGGTAACCGGGTTCCAATCGATGGAGATCGAAACCGTGTCCCACCCGAAAGGGCAGAGGCTTGGAGGGAGTGGCGGAGACAGGGACAGAGACTGGGGATACATCGACTTCGATGGAAGTGGTTGCAGCCGCAGAGATGGGAGGTGATGGTCGGAGATGGAAGTTCCGCGGGAAGGAATGCTTACGAGGAAAAGAACAAGAGAAGGAAAATAGATTACTCGATTTTGTGGTGGATGTGAATGTGAAGAAGGGGATGGAAGATGCTGCCATAGCCGTTGAAGCTGAGGCTCGCATGAGAAACAACTTCAGACTCAGACAAATCACAGGTTAGCTAGCGGCAGAGTGGCATATTCTGTCAGTGTATGAGACCACGAGTGACTGGCAGCTTGACAATGTGCACAACACTAGCAAGTACTAAGTAGCAACATGTCATTTGCAGGAGAGATATATATATATATATATATATAAATTATATTTCTTTCATTTATTGTTATTTTATATATAAAAAAAATTTTATTTTAAAATATTTATTATTTAAAAATATTAAAAAATATTTATTTTTTTATTTTTATTTTTATCTTTTAATAAATTAAGAATTAATAAAATAAATAAAATATTAATAAAATAAAAATAATAATTTAATTATATTAAATGATATTTAATTATAATTAAATTTATTTTATAATTTTTTTTAATTTTTATATAAAATTTTAAATAATAAATAAAAATAGATGAATATGAAAGGAAGTAATAAACATAGCGTTAATAATGATAGTGATGTTAAAATGAATTTCAACTTTCAGTTTGAATAACTTTACAAAAAATAAAGAAATTATTATATGTTTTTAAAATGTTAATAAATATATATTTTAAAAAATATATTTATTATTAATTTTAAAAAAATTTATATGAATAATTTAAAATTAATGATAGAGATATTTTTTAAAAATATATATTTATTATGCTTAAAAAATATTTAATAATTTCTTTAAAAAAACATAAATCGAGCTACTAAAATATAAATTTAAAGTTGGGGCCTGCCGGGCCTAATTAGATATCGCACAGGATTTTCATAATTGCTGCATCGGATCCAATTTGGCATGAGTCCATGACCCAGCGAGCATGCCAAGCAAATGTAAAGTTTTAGTAAAATTTAAATTATAAGTTATTTTAATAAAAAAAATAAATTAATCTAAATTTATATTTAGTAAGTCAATTTAGCAATTCTAGTTTATCTCATTTATTTGGTTGCTACTTGTTAATTTGATTACAATTTAGTTACAATTTTGTTATGTCACGTTTGGTACATAAAATGATAATTTTATAGAATCGAAATATAATAAAAATTAATTAGAATAAAATGGTCATTTAGGCATGGCCATGGGGCAGGTAGAAGTGAGTTTTCTCCCACCCCGACTTTATCTCGCACCTTTTATTTTTTGTGAAAATCCACCTCTGCAGGTTTTAAATGAAAAAATCAGAACTCGTCCCGCAGCATAAATAGAGAACCCACACCCTATCTGTACTTATGATTATTCTAGTTATAAATTCATAAAATAATCAATTAAAATATAAAAAAATAACTATAATATGATATAAACTAAAATATATGTTTTAAGAAGAATACAAACTCTAACAAGTCAAAAATTAAACAAGTTGATAATATGATTATTTCTTTTTTGGTACAATAACATGATCAATTCTAAATATAATAAAGTCATAGAAATTAAAATATTAAATATGAAGTCAACAAAGAAAATAAAGTCCAGCACTTGCTCTTATATAACTCTATCATGCAATCAACTCTTCATCATGCTCCTCTTCCTCATCATTAATTGTAATATAATATATACAAATGAGAAAAAAATAAAAAAAATTGAAATATTAAGAGCACAGGATGGGATGGGACGAATCGTTTCAAATTCGAACCCACCCTGCAAGTGAAATGAATCTTAACCCACCCCACCCTGCATTAGGGTGAGTTGGATACCAGCAGATAAGGGTATATTTGTCATGCCTATGGTCATTCTTAATTTATAACTTTTGTAATGAAATACCTTTTTAAACTATTCTACTATTTAGTATATAGAATAACTGTGAAATGAAATTAAAGTTGATATAAATGATATAAATACTCATTATAAAAAAACCTTCTGAACATTAACAATAATGTTTAATTTTAATTTTTTTATAATTTAATAAAATAAATATTTTTATTTTTTAAAAAAATAATATTATTACGTCAAATAAATACTTCACGTTTATTTTTACATATAAATAAGTTTTTAAATCAAAGATAACTCATCTACATTAAAACTAAAAATTATATTGATAAACTAAAATACCATCAAGGTTGATAAATAATCAAATATATAAAATTTGAATATAAAAAAAATTATATCATAAACTAAAATATAAGAAAAAAAATATTTTATTACTAAAAAAAGGACAATAAATGTAATTTTATAAAATTTTTAAGAGTATATTAAAAATAATTTTAATTCTATTATGTGGAACATAAAATCTCAATTCTATCTCTCTAGGAGAAAATGAATTCTGTGCTCCATTCTTAATTTTATGGAATGAGACATAGAGTGAAATTATCATTCTGTGATTTCTTTTGTAAACAAACATAAAAATAGCTCATTTTATAGAATGATTATGAAAATGAAATCACTATTTCTGTATATCAAACCTCACGTTAGAGAATGACCAAGAATAGGTTGTATTATTGTCATTAACAAAAACAAAAATTAGAGCTTGGGCCAGCAGGCTGATCCACCTAACAGTAGAAATAACTGGCCCAAGCCAATCTGCAGCCCAGCTTGCAGCCGGTCAGCCCAAATTGACATCTCAATTTTTAAAAAACCTGATTTTTGTTTAGATTGATGAGTTTTGTGTAAAATCAGGTAAAATTAATTTTTTTTCCATTTAAAGCTATCAAAATAACAAAAATGCATTGTATTTAATGTGAATATATTATTTTAATAAAGATAAATCAGTATATTAGACCTCAAATTATATTTAAACTTTTTCCACACATCAATTCAGCATAAAAAATTAATTTTGAGTCTCAAAATGCACTCTAGCCTTCCAAAATGCATTGTTGAGAATAAGTTAACTATGCTCTTAATTTATTGAATAAATTACACCAATATCTCACGAGGATTGCAAAACTTATAGAAATACTCAATCTAGTTTTGATTATAAACGCTAAAATAAATACATACAAAGAAATTTGTGTAGGTTATATAACTCTTATGTATAACAAATATAAAATAAAGAATGAGAAATCAATTTATTTAACTTTTTAAATAGGGGTGTATCCATATTTTGAAATCAAAAAGAGGAAGTTGATGCAATATTTAAAATAAATGATGATATTTTTCTGGATTTCTCAAATTTCATGGAAGGTCAGTATAAAAATTTAATTTATTTTGTTGTCTAAGCTATGCTTGGCAGCGAAATGTAATCCGACTTTTAAAAAGGTTAAGGTTTTTCAAATGTGGACTTGTTTATTTTTTCTTTTTTTAGCTGTGATGAAATAGTTGTATACAAATAATGATCATCGGGATTTCTTGTGTTAGAAAGGAACGGTTACTTTTGTTATGAATTGGAGGGTCAGCAAAATTTCTTAGGTACTATGAGTACTACACTTAAATGGTCAATTTTTTTAAAAATTTTATTAAATAATAAATATAACTTCACTCCAATGGCATATATTCTTGTTTTGTATGATGTATCATGCTTTTACTGGTACAGTGCAATATTCTTGCATATATGATATGATATGAAAATTTGAATCTTTCATTTTGAAAACTACTCATAACCCTTCTCATTAGTCTAGTACTGAGTTCATATGCATTCTGTTATGCAGGAAAGTCGTATTAGTTTTAGCCTTCTATTTTGTGGTTTTAAACATAGTATTGAGCATTAATTATATATATTTGGATTGTACAATTTTATTAGCTATGTACTTCCCCAAATAATCGTATCCATGAAAGTATAGGGCCTCGATTTCAGCTCGCCTGCCGCTCTGAACCATTAAGGCCAACTCTTCCTTGTAATTCTCCTGTTAAACACCATTTTGTAAATGGAAAACACCCTTCAGTTCACATTTTTTTTGTCTTTTTAGTAGTTGAAGAGTCTCTTCCGAAAGCCTTACGAATGGAAAATGTTTGTGGCACATTTGTTCTCATGCAGGATCTATATACCTGTACAATTCTTGTGCAATAAAGCTTCTTGCATAGGCATCTAAGTATTATGTAGTAGGACTTGTGGGATCTACTATAAGGTACAAATCACAATAGCACTATCTATGCCAAAATGACTCTTGCAAGAATTGAAGCAGCATAAAAACTATGATAGGAAATGTGATGTGCAAAAATCAGGTCTTCAGGAAACCCTAGTAAAATATAATAGGGGCTACTTTCAGAGGTGCAGGGTAGTTTACCTGTAAGATTCCCGAGGACATCAAGCTTTGAGCAATTTGCAGATCCTTTGGCTTCAATGGAATCGGAGATTGGTCAGGCAGCATGTGTAGATCATCCCCGTGCAGTCCTAACCACTTCACGTTGCAAGCTAGATCATGCAAATAAAATGTTTCTCAGGTGTTAGTTTCATACTTTCATGCCAACATATTAGAGCATGTATGCTTTGTAATGAGATTACAAAATTACCGTATCTGTATGCCTCTAGGCCCATTCCTACACTTCCAAATTTGAAGGTACATAGAATAGCTAATCCAGCTGGATTCCTTTAAAAGTTTAAATGCGGGCACGGAAATACAAATTAACAATAACATTAAAAAAATAAACAAAAAAGAAAGAAGTAGACCGTCTTTCATTAAAGACTAGACAGAAAATTTGCATTTCGGACAAAGGTAAAAAGGCAAGGGATCATACCAGTCGACCAAAGCTAAAATTGGCAAGTTTGGAAAAGCTCTACTGATTCGATGAAGAAGAAATCTGCATTTAAACTTCAGAAAATCAGACACTATCAGAAGATTTAAGTATGAAAAAACAATACTTCTAAAACCATCCCATAAAAGCATCAAGTTGCAGAGTTCTCTATCCTTCAAACAGATGTACATAGTACCTAGTGGCCATATCTGGGTAACCTTTAGCCGTTATAAGAATGCTTGGTATTTGATGAAAAAAACGATCCTCAGTAAGCCGCTGAAATATTGCATGCTAAACAGAACCAATTGTTCATGTATCACAAAGTATCTTTCTTCCTTGGGAAGATATGGAAAGTTTTAAAGTTGCAAGACGTGATTGGTGAAACTCACCTTTTCCACAATTATAATATACCGTGCATCTGCACTTAGAATCAAGTTCTCTAACGAATTCATGTCACCAGAAATTGAATGTCCAGAAGATCCACATACAGAGCAATCCACAACCTCTTTTCCTGGTTCCTATACATGAAAAATGGGAAACTGGAAGTGAGTAATTTTTGCAGCGTTTCATCTAATAGTGACACAGATCATTACATCACTCCATATACAATACTCTCACCATCTGTCCAAAATCCCAAAAAGATAAATCCTTGAATGAAGGCTTGGTTACATAATTAGATACCTTCCAAATCAGGCGGCCAGCGATGAGTCCTCGACTAGATGCCATGATTCCAAGACTGTACCTGCTGCACCGAAGCAATGCTACAACATCTGTTTGGCGCAGATTCAGGCAGATGTTTTCCATTCAAAACGCCAAGACATTGAACTTGAAAGCAATTGACACAGTGATAACCTTGGATTGTCCCGTTGACATCCGTTTGAGAAGGAAAAAGTTGTGGCGAATTACACAGCAGCCGGTAGTAGAGCTCCCTCTGGGTGACACGCTTTTCCTGAAGCAATATCTGATAGCACATCTCCATCACCTTCCACACTATAGCGAGAAGAAAATTTATAACTCAGCAATGTAAAATTTCTTGGAAGAAAAAGAAGTTAGAAAAAAAAAAAAGAAAATTGTATTTGTAGTTTGTACCCCTAACAAAGGCCTTTGCTGCATTAGGTCTCGTCAAAGACCTTGAAGATACGGAATAGGAGAGGAAAACCCATGGTAGTTCCGCCAACAGGCCATGACTCACTCGCCTGTTGCTCGATTTTCTCTCAATCTGTTCATCTCTTTCAAGTTCCACCCACCCACTCAGATTACTAAACTAAAATTTTATTGATGACAAAACAAGTAAAGAAAATATAATGCTGAATCAATTAAAAAGAAAATGGAACTTCCAATTTCCAAACCGTTAATTATTAGAACTTATACAGGCCTGAAATTGATTTAGCTAAACATAAAGATGATGAGGGTACCAGAGGCAAATCTGAGATCGCAGGGTTCGATGCATTCAATATTTTGAGAAAATTGAGCACCGCCACTTCAATTCTTGCTCGGGCCTGCGTGCATCAAATGAAACTGTGTCGATCGAGTTTAAAAAGAAAGAACGAGGATCGATGATGAAAGATAAGAGCATTACCTGAGCAGGAGGGATGATGTCGGCATAACAAACTTCTTGATCGGAGAAGAACTTTAGCGTCGAATTCCGAAGATCTTCCATTGGAGAGAGAAACCTCAACTCTGCGAATACTCTCTAATTGGCGCGCAATGCCAAACGAAAGGGTTTTGTGGCAAAACACAACTGCCGTTTAACGAAGCATATAAACGACAGCAGTTTCATTGATGATTTTCCAAGCAATAAAAAAAGTTGCAAATGATGAACTGTAATTGAAATTTATAACATTTTTTATAATAAATAATGATACTAAAAATAATTATTTTTTGATGTATATAATCATTTTTTTGTCCTTAATAGTTTGTTTTGACTTTAAAATGAAAAGAATTTCTTTTTACCATAAACATTTTTCTAACAAAAACAAATGATCATTTTAAAAATAATTATTTTTTGATATCTATAATTACTCTATTAATGTTTATTCACATTTTTAACAAAACTATAAATAGAAACATATTTTCTTTTTTTCTCTCCTTTTCTTTTAAAAAATTATGACGTTAGTAAATATATATATAATAAATAAATAAATATATATATATATATATATATATATATATATAATTTAATGATTAACATTTAATTTTTTCATCTCTCATAATAAATTAAATTCATATAAAAACTTCATAGACTTATATCAGGTTTCAAAGTTGGGTTCAGCATGAGTTTTTTTTTTTTTTTTGGTTAAAGTCTAAAATTGAACTCAAATAAAAAATTTGGCATAAGAAGTTACATACAACTTGATTGAGTAAATATAAGGAGACGGAATATCGATTTTCAAAACCACAATGTAGTAAAATCAAATCAAATTATAAGAGAACAACAATAATTTATCCAATTTAATATCATCAAGAAGTTAATCAAGGCGTCCTCGTGTTTAATTAGAGCACGGTTTATCGTCAAATGACTAAATGATAAAAAATCATATATATGAACAAGAATATATATATGTGTGTGTGTGTGTAAATGTTTATATATATGCGTGTGTGACGTAGATTTGTTCTTGTTTATTGGTCAAAAGATATATAAAGACGTCGTTTTCCCTTACAGTTGGGTAAGGAAGGGTCCGTGGCGGGAGAGTCGGGGGATTGATGCCCCATTTGCATATAAAATAATTTCAGAAAAATGCCATTTGAGGGTTTAGAATTGATGTTATCATCCTAACCTCATGAACTCATGGGAAGCACGGTATTTTTTTAAGGAACTCGGCTAAATTTGCACGCAATTTTCTCGACAAACAACGTGATTTCTCCCTCACATTACTAGATATATAATTTGTTTATTGTATCACCGTAAATTTGTGAGTTTTTCTTTAAATAATTTTTAAAGAAATTTTAGTTTTGATCATTATTCATCAAGTAAGCTGATATCTATCATTATGTTAAAGATTAAATTAAATAAAAATTAAGACAAAAAAAAGGTCAATTTCTTTTGGTAATTGTAAAATAAAAAGAGAGAGTGTTACATGTAGAAAATATTTTAGCATGTTAATTACAGTTGATTAAAAATTAAATAATCACTTAGAATCATTATTCAATTTTTCGTTCAATTCAATAATTAAATTAAATAATCATGATAATTAAATATATCATTTTTTTATAATTATCAATCAAAAAAATTAAGTGTGTATTTTTATTAGTATAATTTATAATTAAAATAATTTATAATTAAAATTTGATTGAAAACTTATAAAAAAATATTTAAAAAAAATATAAACTATTCACGTGGTTAGTTTTGGCTTGTAAGCCTCCCAAATAAGACACTCCCTGTATGCTAGCTTGGCAATTGATATTTAATTTTATTTATTGTTTTGGGATTGAAGAAGGAAAGATTCACTACTGACAAAACCAAAGAAGGAAAGTAAATGGTAAGTTACAACTTACAAACTGACCACGTTAGATTTATTGACGAACCAAGCCTCAGCAAAAGTATCCATGAAGCCGCAGCCATCTAATGCCAGTTGTTGGTTAAGTCCGTTCAGTTCCTCTAGCTCGATGCTTGGAAACCAATCATCACCTTCTGCGTCTTCCATCAATTCTACAAAATCTTCCTTTTTCTTCAACTATTACTTTGTTCAACACTTGGCACAAGTTGATCTTCAGGGGACTCCGCCGCCAAAGGTGTCCTTGGAGAGACAAGTACTGCGGTGGAATTTGGAGGAAAAGTCTGTTGATCATGAGTACTTGAAGACGCAATTGAGGAATTGTTCTTTCGGTTCCGGGCGCTCCCTGCTAGTGAGTTTCTGCGAGTTGGGCGAGGATGGCTGTGTTCTGCGGTGTACGTAACTCTAAAAATTCCAGGATCCAGATGGCTCCGTTCGACCTGTTTCCTAGCCAAGCATCCTTTGGAGCTGCTGCACCTATAATAGCTGCGGGGATAGGGTGATCCCTTGGTTGGTTTCTGCCCATATTTTCGCCATGCCCATCCGTCGCAAAGACCATCTGCTGCTGTCACCTGCTTCACCGCCCTATTGTTCTGGTTCTTCTTGCTGAATTAGTCATGAATCAATGCAGAAAACAACATACATATATAGACTTAATTAATCAAACAATTCCATTTGATTAATTTGCAGTGCTCAAACCTCTTTGAATGAATAATTAACCCACCTTCTTTTGGATTTAGATACTGCGGGATCTTGCAAATCTTGAACAGCTACTTTGTCTGATGCTTTGAGTACTTTGACTTCTTCGGGGATAGGTAGGGAACTTGTAACGATGGTCTGCTCGGAAAGAGGGTGCAAGACAGGGTAGAAAGGTTTGTAAAGCTCTTCCAATTCGTTGAGGACCGTCGTGGTTTCTGAGAATTCGCGAAAATTGCAGAGTAGGTGATCTTGTTCAAAACAGAAATGAGAAAAATTAAGATTTGGGTTGTTGTCCATGATGGTGGCTGGGGCTTCACTTGTGCGTCCTCTCACAATAGCTTGCAAATCCCAGTCCATGAAGCATGCAAGTTCATATATCCATCAGCAAATCGCAGCTAGGAAACGTAACGATCGAGATAAAGGGAGATCAAGTAGTCAAGAAGAAATTAAGAGAAGAAGAAGGGTGGGCTAGCTGATTAAAATTAGAAAAATGAAAGCCAGAAATTATAATTGCAAAGGAGGGTTTTGGAGAAATGTCAACCAGTTAGGTTTGGCTATATATATTAATACTATTATTATATATATAAAAAAATGAAAAGTTCAATCTAGCAACAGCAATTCAATGGAATTGACTAACTATATAAGTCAAAATTGGGGCGCAAGTGGAAGCGTGGAACGGATATTTTTTCAGCAAGTCGGTGCTGATCCCTTTGATAATTGCCCTTTGTCTGGGATTAGACGACTGCGTGAGGGTGCATAAGACAACTGAATCAATCTTGCCGTTAAGCATCGATACAATGCAATACAATACAAAAGTGGACCTAGAAAAGTTCTTGGTTACGACCGTGTTATGCAGGAGTGTTCAGTTAGAAATTCCACCAAATCACTTGCTTTTGAGCTTATTGCGTTTCAGTTTGAGAGGGTTACTAAAGGATGACTTTTTATTTACTTTTTCTAGGACTATGAGTAAAGTTTATTTTTACTGTATCAATTATAAAAATTTGACCTGTGGATTCACATTTGTGAGACTTGCTCTATCATATGCCTGACATATGGTGATAATCTGTTTGAAGGAAAAAAAAAAAAGATTACTCCTTCTAAAAGAAGTAAGAAAATTTCTTACTGAATAATTCGCTAATCTTGAGGGCAGCCGGAGTTCAGAAAAAGGCTTGTTATGGATTTCATAGGGGTGTCACTGTGTCTATGCCTAGTTCCAGCCCTTGTTGAGATCACACTCTTCTTTTGAGAACCACTACTCCCACAACCATATTTTCAATGCCTACTTGCCTAGGAATATATAGTACAATCAAACTTTCTCACTTTTTTTTTTCTTAATAACCTTGCCCTCTTTATTAGGGAAGAATCAGGCATTAAGTGGTGTGGGGGCAAATTTTAAGCAGTCAAATAAATAAAAAATAATTTAAAAGTTAATTAGGCCAAAATTATTTTGTAGAGAATTTCCATATGTATTTAGTTATTAGGCCAAAATATTAGTTTAGAAATTTGTTTTATGTCAAATAAGTTGGGGGGCCAAAAAGAATGTCTGAGTTGAACTAAGATTTTCATACATTTCCGTTATAATTTAATTTGGAACAATACATGGTTGCTGCCCAACTCTGTCTTCGTCCCTAGTTATTCACTATTTCAAGTTCATCTTGTAAAGTTGTTGTGGCCATTCTTATCTTCTTGTTAAAAAGAATGGACAGACGAATAGTATAAGAAAGAGATGCAGTGCACCAAATAATTACCACGAGATATTTGAGATCCCGGGGAGGCCAGTGGCCCTGGCCTTCCTTCTGCTTATCTCTAGTCAAAACTCGACCTCTGAAGATTCATTAAACCGATGTTTTGTTCATTCATAACCAAACAATTAACATACACATTTGAATGTAACTATTTAAGCAAAGTTGCATTACACACTAATATTTTTACACCCATCACACCATTTTATTTAAGAAAAAAAGATAAAAAGTGAGCATGTTAAAACGCGCGTTTTTTTTTTTTTACTATTAAAAAAATAATATAAAATAATATAATAAAAATAATGTACAAACAAAATTATTAAATAATGTTAACATCTTCATCATGAGATGGCGCCTAGCTGCTTTGTAAATTTTGCAGAGTCAAAAAGTAAAGATCTGTTCCAACTTGCAAGGGCCGTCCATGTGCCTCCCCCATCCATGACAGGAGTAAATTTAAATCTCTCTTTTTTTAATTAATTAACAAATATTAACTCAAAACATAAAAAATAAATTATATATACATACACACACATATGAATTGTCAAGATATTACATACATGATTAATATTAAGACATAAAATCATGTAATTAATATTTTTAAATAGTCATATAACTTTTAAATAAGATATATATAATCCTAATGATTTATATATAATTTAATAGTTAGAATTTAATATTCTTATTTCTTATGATAGAAAATATTTACTAATACATCTTCTGAGATATTTTGTAAATATTATAAAAAATTTTACAAATTTAAAACTAGAAAGTATTGAAATGTAAGTTACAATAGGAAAAATTAGTACAATTTTCTCAATTAAATGTATTAGAATTAACAAGGCATGTGGTGAAACTTTTATAACCCGAAAAGAATTATTATTTCCTTACAAGACTAGCTAGTCAAATCCCCTTTTCTACGAAAACAACATATACGTGCTTGATAAAAGAGAAAAGAACAAATTGGTTCCACTATACGAAGACGCGTATGATTTTATTGTAGCAACAGCCCATAACAGTGAGATTTTAATTTATAATGACAGTACATGGTTTCAACTAAAACTTCTTACAAATTAATTAAACTTCTTACTACATATTCACTCGATCTTGATGACTTTGTCAGTGAAATTTTCTTAACATATATATGGCGGGATAATAAGTATCAGCTTAATGTTTGTCATCGGGGATTTTACTACTCTAATTAGCTTCATTTGTCTTCCAATCATCACTCTGGGAAAATTGCACCGGCCCCGGTTTGGTTTCGCCAAGCAAAGCAGCCACTGAACCCACGAAGGCAGCATTCATATAGGTGGTGGGTTCAATGTGAGAATAGTCAGATCTTGCATCATTGAATTGGTCATTCGACTCAGGGCCTCCAACAATCGCACCCACATGAGTATTGGGATTTGGATTAGGGGAAGAGTAATATTCTGATTGGCCTTCATTGCAACCCACCTTGGCGGGGTGATCTTTGATTGAAGGGATGGATGAGCCTCGGTGATGTAATTGCTCTGGGTATTTACTGCCAAATCCCACCATGTAGGACATCTTCATGGGATTGTTTCCTAGTATGTAGTCCACCTGTAGTGCATACATTATCCAGTAACGTCAATGTACGTGCATGTTGTCTGTTGAGATTAATATTGACTAATACATTTTTATTTACAAGGTTAGAACATCACGATATAGTTAACTGGGTTAAGAAAAAGTAAAGAAAAGAAGAAAAGTTGTTCTTTTTTTGTATTCTTGTTGTAACTTTCAATATGGCCTTAAATAGTCAGATTAGTAGTATAGACCTGTGTTTTCGCAAAGGCTCTAATTTGAGAGGGCGCGAAATGCGCAGAGCCACAATAGATTCCATCAATATGATTTCTGTCGAGGATTTTGGAGAATATGAATAGCACCATGGTAGAGCTCGTGGCATATTGTAAGTTACTACTGTCCCTAGTATACAGAAGTCCGCCTGTGTGAACAATAATACACACACTATTGAAGTAGTATACACCATCGAAAATAACATCATTAATTAAATAGTTAATTACTTCTGTACTGTGTTAAATTATATATATACCAGGAGTTGTCTTAATCTGTTGAGAGGTACTTCCTGGCATCACTGCACATATAAATGACTCAGCGTCACTCTTAATCTTGGCCAAGTCATTGTTCCCAGCATAGAATTCCTGGAGAAATTTAAAAGAGAAAAAGAAGGACTAGAATTAACGAGTTGTTTTTTTTCCTTTGAACTAAGGAAAATTAAAAGAATGCCTCTTTGTTATACGGTAATTAAATATATACAGACCTCTGTCAGTAATGTCTGAGCTCCAACAAATTTGTTATCCCAGCTGAACTCAGACACCGCCTGACTCCAACCTTGGTTGCCTAAGGTGTAGCTCAAGTACTTGCTTTCTCCACTGGCCTTGTATAGCCAAGAAGCAGCCCATAATAGTTCATCCTTTAAATTTGTACAGAATTAAAAAAAAAAATACACGACATTAATGAAACTGATCCTAATTTGAATAATTCATTAGTATTTAACGAGCAGCAGTTTTTACCTGGTAGCCTGAATACGAGCAGTAAAATGGGCAAGAAGCTGAGTAAGAACCTCTATACTTGTCTGCAAAATCGAACAGCTGCAAAATGTCGTCACTATATACGTTATAGTAATTTCGTATCAACGTCTCCCAAAGCAAAGAGTATTTTGAGTTTGAAGCGTGTCAAATTATAAAGAATGAAAGCAATCGACCATTTGGTCGTAGAGCCTATTGATCATCATGATTCATGAATGGACTTAATTAAATCATGCTGCTTGAATATAATTGCTTACTGATTTTGACTGGCTTAATAGCCTCGAGGAATAATCGGCATCTATTTTCTTGAAGACAATTGAAGCAGCAGAAAGAGCAGCAGCAGACTCAGCTGCAGCTTCAGTTCCTGGGGATTTAGCATCAATCTTGTAGAGGGTTCTTGGTGTATCCATGTCTTCCGGGCGCTCCCAACACTGGTGATCTGCATTTCCATCTCCTACCTATCACAACAATACTAATGAGCTACGGATAATTACCATGCAACGTATATATCATTAATGTGAAGCAATAATTATTTATAAATTAGTGCTAGACATTTAATGATATATACGTTGCAGGATCAATTTATGGGTCAGGATTTTATGGATCAGGATCAATTGATCAATAAAATTCTTATATATACTTTAGCTATATAAATTAAAAGATTATCTGTGCCTTCTGTTTTATTTTTTGACTAATGAAAACATGCATGTGTTTCTTCAGGCCGGCCTCTGTTAGTGCTATACTTGTTAATATATAGAAACAGACCTGTGTAAATAGGGTAGTTGGGGATGTGCGAGCTTCCAAGATGAAGTCTGAGCCCCAGCGGATAGCACTCTGGAGGTAGCCAAGCTGGTTCACTGAAGATATCTCACTCTCGTACTCAACAGCAGCCCAACTCAATAAGCTGACTGTAAATGCCATCGGCCATCCAAACTTGACATTATCACCCGCATCGTAGTATCCCCCAATCAAATTCACCTGCCATAGATAATAGATGATTGATATATAAACAAATGAAATGAAACACATACATTTATAATTATATTATTGCATATAGTCATAAACCCCATTCAAAATTTTCAGACACGTTCTAAACTTCGAAGTTCTAACTAGTACACATATTACTATATATGAATTATGTCATACATTTTGAAGCTTGCCATCAGAGAGAGCCGAGTCTCCCCTCCACTTCACTCTTTGGCTTGCGGGCAACTTCCCTGAGCGTTGTCCTTCAAAAAACAAGATGGATTTTCCAAGAGCATCTGCATAGTCATAACTAGCAGAGGAGTTCATTAACTTCTCATCCATCATGGCTAGTCCATTGTGACCAAACATGGCACACCACAAGAACAGACCACAGACCACCAAATAATACCCCATGATGACTTGGTGACTCTCTTAAGTCTGCAGGATTCAGCTAAATTGGCTAGTATATATAGAGAGCTAATTAATGACACGGCACCAAAATTCCCATGTATTTTTTAATTTACAAAGAAAGAATGGCAGTTACCTAATTTGCTATTAGACTCATGGAAAAATGTACAACTCCAACGTGCATATATATAAGAAAGATGAAGTGGCGGAGTGGGGGATAGCGTGACGTGAAGCAGTCACTGTATATCGGAATTGAAATCAGACTACATGAGTCACGGAGATGGTATTAATATTCATGCACAAGATATGAGTTATCCATTCCCCCACGTTATATATTGTTTTCCGTGTTAGGGATGCCTTCAGCATATGGTGTAATAGATTTTGATGTGTAAATAGTATTTCGATAAGAAAAAAGTTCAGCAGCACATGCACATGAGTTTCTTGAAGGAAGATGGTGCATGGACGTTTCACGTGCTAATAAATGCTACATTTGACGCATGCAAAAATTAATCGTGCATGTTCATGTAGCATTTTCATTGCTCCACTCCCCGTTATTGAGTGAGGATTGGGATTTCAATTTCAAGTTTTGTTTTTTTTTTGGGGATTAATTTAACTTATAAATCAGTCTTTCTTTTATATTAGAAATCTTTCCTTCTTTTTCTTCACAAAGCTATAATCAAACTCTTTCGAATGAAATCTATCCGGGCAGTTTAAATGCAGGGAGATTCAAAAGATCCATCAACATATTGGTATGATAATTCAAAGTATGAACAAGACTCCTAGAAATGTAAAACTTTTAAATTTCTAAACATTTTACATTTTCATGTTTTAATTAATTATGCTGTCGACAACATTTAAAAGATAAAGTATATATAGGGTATCCTTACGTACCGACATGAAAATACCAGCAAATTAACACCTTTGAATCCCTGAGGGCACCGAACCTCCAATCCGGTGGAACTACTTGTTCCGTGGCTCTCAAACTGTTAACTTGATTGACCCTGATCGCTGATCACTACCAGCATTTCAAATTTTTCCATAACTCATCCACATGGGTCTTGTTTCTGAATGATTGAGGTCCATCACATCACATGTATCACATACCAACCTCAGAGAAATTTTGCTGCAATTTATGAAAGAACATCATCGGTTTCATTACTTTCCTCCTTTCCCACCACATCTTTCGCCGATACATAGGGATAGATTTGGTTTTCTTTTCTTTCTTGTTCAGATTAGGATTAAGGAAGGACAGATCACTTGCATGTGTTTTTAATTTTACACATTCACCGTATACAGAGAGATAGAATAGGACCGGGGAAGAAAAAATACTAGCTCTAATGTATATGCACATGCACCTCATATGAAGATTAACAAACTATTGAGCAGCGTTGGAATCATAACTTTACAGTCACGTAAAAACACAATTTTTCTGCCGCTGATTTAGAAAGTTCAATTATTAATAACACGGACTAAGAGTTGCGCTGTTTTTTTGTGACCACGAGTTATGACTATTTTGGACCATTCGTCTACACAACTACAGAAAACAAAGAACTCTTGTCACTGTTTGGGACCATTCGTCTATACGACTACGGAAAAGGATTTAATTTCTCTTCCTTACCGTCTGCATTTTGTTTTTCCTTACCCAATATTTTGTAATTATTATAAAACAGAATGATACGTGCCATAGTTTTTCAATTAATTTTAAAAAATCAGATGAAATTGTGAAAATAATAAAAGGGGATTGGCATAGTACGTAAGAATGCAGATCAAGAAATCAGGATCACGATACCCAAGAGCTGAAATTTGATATACCAATTCGACTATGCATCCAAATTAATATCCTATATATTAGCAAAAATCGTTTGGCCATGTATTGTAATACTTGATAAAGAATTATTCTTATCATCATTTTATCTTTAGTTTATCTTGTCCTTAGTTTATGAATAAGTTATGATAGTATTCTAAGAATCTTATCTTATCTATCTTATCTTATTATCTTATCATTTATCTATTGTAATTGTCTCCATTATATAATAAAGTATTAGCCAACTATTTAGTTGAACCTAATCATAAACTTCTACATGGTATTAGAGTCGAATTGGCTAACGCCACATTTGATTCCAGGATGACAGCTTCCTTCTAGCTCCGCTTCTACCGCCAACATCTAAGTCATTTCAGCCTTGATGGCAATCATTTCCAATCTCAGCCTTGATAGAGAGCACACATGAAGAACTTGTTTGAGAGTCAAGATTCTTGGTTGACCATTGAAAAAACATCCGCGCCTATATCGAAGATCGTCTCACTCATGACGCATACGTCTGAGACTTGATTAACCCCAACCTAAACTACTCTCATTGGTGCAAATTTGATCGACTGACGTACATAAATAACTAGTCACTTAATGGAGGAAAGCCTTAGCAGGCTTTGTCATCTATGTAACAAGACCTCTAGCGAGGCATATAATAAGGATGTAGATACCTCTAATGAAGCATAATTAGTACTCTAAGATGCCTTTGCTCACCGGTAATCACTACGTTCGATCTATTTGATCCAAATTTGGATTGTGCATGATATTATCCAGTTTGAAGAGAGTGATAAAGGATTATCCTTATCATTATCTTATCATAATTTATCTTATTCTTAGTTTATGAATAAGTTATGATAGTATTATAGGAATCTTATATTATCTATCTTATCATTTATCTATTATAATTGTCTTTATTATATAATAAAGTATTGACTAGTTATTTGGTTGAACCTAATTATAAACTTTTACAATACTATATTGTTCAAAACAACTTTCGATAACTCAAACTTTTGTCGAACACAGTAGATCATTCCCAGATTGGGCAAAACCATTAGGATGGAACCACTATTTTCAGTTACGTACAAATTCTTTCCATCATGGGAATGAGCCCAGAACTAAATTTATTTAAAGTTAATCTTATATATACAATAATACATATAAAAATTCAAAATTAAATATATATTACTATTAAATTTATCATTATTTAATTATACAGTATCATATCAAAACATTTCTAAACTTACACTCCAATACACTTATTATCTCTCTTTCTCTCATTTAATATTCTCTAATGATATATATTTAAAAAAAAAAAAAAGACTGCACAACCCCCTCTCCATTTATTATACAACGCGAGGGATTCATTTCACGGCCATGCTGTGAGAAGCACTTTCCGTTTGCAACCCATTCTAGTCGGTAAGAAAGGTCCAGATTATGATTTACGAAGCAATTGTTTCAAACTGTCCCCATAATTAACTTGAATCCCTCACGTTCTACAAAAAGAAATATCGGTGGCGTGAAGCAGTAATATTAGATAATTTAATGGCCATTGTCACTAGCTACCTTCGCACCATATGTGCATGTTATTATTATTTGATAGCTGCTCTACATTCGGTTGTCTGTATGCAAGATGGTGGAAACTAGTAAGGCTGTCATCTCCAAGCCATTCAGAGTTTCAGACTAGGGCAAGTATCCTTTTTCATCATTTACATTCATTCATACATTACAACCAATTATTCGATGTAGTCACTGATGTTTTTTCACAGGAGAAATTTTGATGACTTGGTAATGCATGAACGAATAAATAATGTGGCCCAGCCCAGCAGGCTGGTCAATATGTGCAGCCCATGCAGGTTGCGGAGCTGGCTAGCCCAGGGATCAGGCTAATAAAATGTTGGCCCAACTGTTTTTGTTATTGATCGTTCAAAGTGGCCCTTTAGACTCACCCTATTTTACCACCACTACTTTCCAACTTAACAATTGAATCTACCTGCTACATTCCAGTTCATATATAACTTGGTTGATTATACAAAACTTGTCAAGGTACTGAGCCATCTTTCTTCGAGAACCACACATAGTCCTTATAAGAGTCATGAGTGACAGCGTGTGTACGTATGATGTGATGAAAAAAAAAAAGAATGAAATAAAATATATAAAATTTTTAATATTAAAATATTTTTTTTCTTTTCATTCTATTCATTTTTTTTTTTTACTGAACATGTACTAAGTGCACAGACAAATCAAATGCGGTAGACCAAATTTGGCTTTCTATTACAGTAAAAAAGAACGTCAGCCATAGATAAACCTCCATAGTAAAGGTTCCTCATGATGAAAGCAAATTGACTGGATGCAGACAAGATAATAATTACCACCTAAATCTGCAGCGGTCTTTCAATATAAACGCAACAATGTTTTCAAATTGAAACAAAAAGCACGCCACTCAATTACCAACTGAATCAGCCAAGAATACAGAATGTCCCTCTTCATCATTATCAGCTAAGACTACGGCCATAAACTTGATTGGACCGATAGACAGATTTCCATGGAAGATTTCCATGGTTAGTGAATATGTGTCAACAATTGTGCATTTAGGGGCTTCCTGAGCTGAGTTTTTTTTTTAATTTTTTTTATTAGGCCTTCATAGTTCATATCCTTGCGTAGAATTGCCAGAATAGTGGTCAGAAAAGTGGACATTGTCCATGAAACAAGAAGTAATACATACGGATCTTGCCCTTGAAGGAATAGTTCGAACCAAGCAAGGAATGCCCACCCAAGGCGGCAATCTCCTCTTGCATCGGCAAAGTCCACTGCTTCTACTCCACACACACAAGAAGCCATCAGTAAATGCACTAGAACAATTTGGAGGTCTGCATTTTCTTCTGCTGTGAATGTGATAGGACTACAGATGGCAAGATCGGTGATGGGTGCTGCATGGCCACACAACACACCCACTTCTTTAACTTCCTGCAAAACCAAGTTCAATAGAATGCGATGTGACTTTGTTTATCTCTTTTTTCTACATAAGAAAAGAAATTGTGAAAGGCAAGTAAAGTAGTGGGAAACATTGGAAAAAGAGATTCCGGGGAAAAACTGGAATCTCTCCTGGAACTGGTACCTTTCAGTTTCAGGGATAGGGTCCACCAGATTATCTAGGCGTGCCTGACTATGCATTTGTTACCAATCACTCCTTCAATTACATGAGGTTTACATGAATAGCAAATTTATTTACTTCGGGTGCGATGAAGTCATTAGAATTAGAATTAAATTAAATTAAAACTTAATTTTTATGTTTCAAATTGATTATAAAAATTATAATTTGAATTTATTCAAAAATTAATTTCTATGTTTAGAATACAATAAAAAAATTGAATTAATTATATTTTAAAAATTTTACATTTTTATCCTTTATAATAATATGATTATTATGGTAAAATTATAAATTTATACAAAATTTATTAAAATATACTAAAATCTTCTCATTTTTAAGAGAATTTTTAAGCTAATCTAATTAAAATCTATTATATTTTTTATAAATTTTTAAATCATATTAATTATTATTTATAATTTTTTAAATAAATAATTTGATTTACAAATGAAATAATTCAAAAAAATTATCATTTTAAACATACCTTCGAGTTTAGCCAAAACAAATATATTTAAATTTAAATTTAATTTACTATTAATGTAAACTTTTTTTATACTATTATTCAATCACATGTTATTAAGTATTTGACTTTTTAAGTAGTTATTATCTTAATCAAATTTTTTAAATATTTAACAATACATGATTAGATAATAATGTAAGACTTTAAGTGACAGTGGATCAAAATTAAACTTGATATATATTTTCAAATAATTTCTTATTTGAGCCTTAATTTGAATTTGAGGTTATGAGTAATTTTTTATTTAGGCCAATTAATGCAAATTTAAAAAATGTAATGCAAACTTTGACGATAAGCACACTTAATAAAATCAATTAGTAAATGAACCAAGATTTAAAAAAAAATAAAAATAGTATGGCATCTAATGCAAGTGTTAAACGAGTGTTTGACGCTTTATTCATTTAAGAATAAATTACACTTTTGAATTTTTTTTTGATCAAATAAAATTTAAGTTTAAGAAAAAGTTATCCTAATTAAAGGATGTCTTCGAATTCGTTAGACATTTATAAAAATATTACAAAAAAAATTAATAATTAAATTTAAATTATAACAAAGTGTGAGCAACTTTTGAATTTCAATTCATGTGTGAATTAGCTTTTAAAATTTAAAATTATACAAATAATTAGCTAAATTTTACACATTATAAAAAAAAAATATGAACACCTATTGTTAACCTGAGAATTTAAGTGCTTACGAAGTGTTAGTATAATAAAAATAAACTATATCTATAAATATAAAAATTGTGATTCAACTTTTAAAAGTCGCATCTTATAAAAAAATTTATACCATTATTACTCTTATCTTAAAGAGATTAATCATATGAGACGATTTAAATGAGTTAAATTTTATAAAAATACTCTTAATATAAATTAAAAAATATTTTTGCTTTAGTAAATTTTCAAATGTTAACTTATATGGTTAAAATTATTTTTAAAATCTAAATTATTGTTTTGAAAAATGTAATAAATATTATCCCATTTGACCATTTCAAATTGGAATTTTTTAAGACCAACCAAACTCAAGGAGGGTTTTGATTGCTTAGGGCTGGGGACAAGGAAGGGATCATGATATGAATGAATTTGGATAGGGGAGAGGAGGCTCGGTTCGATTGCGTAGGGTACAATGAATCATAGATGGTCGTAAACAGAAGGATCTAGAAGAGTCCAAGTGACGAAGCACAAGTACTTCAACGGCGTCTGTGCCTCTCCCTCCACTTCCACCTTTGCGCCACCCCTGTCTCAGTCTCAGTATCTCCGAGAATTGACGACACAGCACAACAATGGCGAGCGAACTTGAAAAGAAAGCCAAAGAAGCCTTCTTTGATGACGACTTCGCTCTTGCCGTTGATCTATACTCTCAAGCCATCGACCTCAATCCTAAGAACGCCGATCTCTTTGCCGACAGAGCGCAAGCCCATATTAAACTCAACAACTTCACTGGTCCTGTCCTCTTTCTCTTTTGTTTTCTAAGCGGGTTCTTCATTATCTTGTGTTTTCTGTACCTATTGACATTTCGATTTTGTATGCGTGGTGAGCAGAAGCGATTTCTGATGCAAACAAAGCAATCGAATTAAACCCATCAATGGCAAAGGCGTACCTTCGCAAAGGGTCTGTCTCTACACCTCACCCTATTAATTCTGATTTTTTATTTTTGTATCTCTCCTCTTACCATCGATTCTTAAATCCTTGTTTCTCGCGGTTTTCAAATTTTGCATTACAACTGACCCTTTTAAGTATAGTGCTTCAATTTTAGGTAGCTATATGTAAGTGCTGGTTTTGCATCAAACTAGTGGTAATTAGTTTAGCGATTGATGCCTTATTTTCTGATATGCAGGACTGCATGTGTTAAGCTCGAAGAATATCATACTGCCAGGATAGCACTTCAATTTGGTGCATCTTTGGCACAAAATGATTCGAGATTCATCAAGTTGATTAAGGAATGTGATCACCATATTGCAGGTGAGCAGATATCCGTATGCCTTTGGGAACATGTAATTCTGATCATTTGCATAACTGTTATAAAAAAATCATCGATGGGCTTTGGTCTTTGATCTTTACTTTTTTGTGTTCGAAGTTGGTAAGTGTATGCCAATGTGAAGTTACAAAATAACTCCAAGATTAAACTAATGAGTGAAATTGGCTGAATGCCAAAATCAGTGTAACTGCAGCAGCAAAGAACTTTGCTACCAGGGCCAATTTATAGTTCCCTATTTCTTTATGTCCTGTAGGCAAGTATGGAAAAATGTTGTTAAACTGATAGATAGCGATCATCACACTACAAAGTTCACGCATTGCTCTGTGGACCTGTGGCATTATGAGTGAGAAATAAGAAACCTAGGATCCTACTTGGTCAAGTGCCAACTTTCTTCTACACTCTGATATCGCACATAGTAGACAGTTTGCTGGCATGGTTTCTTGCTTGCCTTCATGATTAGCAAAATTTGTAATTGACAAATTAAGCTGCTTATTCTTTTGTGTCTTTTTCTCTTTTGAAACTCTTCTGTTTTAGCATTGTGATTTTTCCCCCTCTTTTGAGCATGACTTCTATATGATATGTGTGTGTGATGTCTCTTCTCTTATTTTGTCAGAGGAATCAAATAGTCTTGCTAGCTCCTTATCACCAAATGGACCCAAATCAACTCGTATGTCTGGTGATGGTTCCTATTCATGTGATAGAAGTGCTGGGCCAACTAAAGAAGCTGAAAGAGACAGCTCTGTATCCCAAATCAATGAAGTTGCATCTATCAGACCAAAATACAGGTTGTCACTGTTTTTCTTTTGCAAATTCTGTTAAATTTTGTAGGAAAAAGGTGAACTGGCATCATGACTGCCATCTTCCTATGAGATAACTTGTTTATGTCTTCTCATTTTATCTTCTTGTTGTTTTCTTAAATTTTTTCTCCCAATTTCCCCCTGGAGATGGATGATGTCAGAAACAAGAACAATTTGTGATCACATAATTATATTAATGAGGAAATTTATTGGGGGTACAGTTTGTTGATGTGCCTCGAGACAATGTGAAAAATTTCATTGAACTGTGGTACTTTTTTTGTATGCCTGTCTCTCTTGTATCTATGTATAAATATTCATATGTATGTGGGTGGAAACTACTGCCTCAACTATCTGGTTACCTGTTGATTTATGCTTGAACAGACATGAATACTACCAGAAGCCAGAAGAAGTGGTTGTGACAATATTTGCAAAAGGAATACCAGCAAAAAATGTGGTCGTTGACTTTGGTGAACAGATTGTATGTTTATATGCTGGATGATTCTTTTTTCCCCTTTACTCACTCTGTTTTATACATAGATAAATCTCCAGATAATTCTAGAAATAGTTTACATACTAACTATGAAGTACTTTAATATTGCAGCTGAGTGTAACTATTGATGTTCCCGGTCAAGATGCCTATCATTATCAACCTCGATTGTTTGGAAAGGTAACTCATGTTATCAAGAGTTCACTTCATGTGTTCTTGGAAAGATACTCTATTTCATATATATCTCTCCATATCACATGTAACATACATCATTGTCTAACAGTGCCATGAAAAAATGCTGCTTTATCTACCTTGAGTTTGTATGTTTGCTTCACTATCATTTTAGACATTGGATAATAGGATAAGTAAAACAATGTATGTGTGGGATATGGGAGAAAGTCTCCGTTCTTTTCTCTTAATCTTTCCCCCTGTTTGAAACACTTAAAGTACAGAATTGAAAATAATTTATTTGGAATGAATTGATTTGCAAATCCTATCACTTTGTAATTGATTTGTAAATGAATTTTACTCTTAAGTTAATATCATTCCAAACAAGTTTCATACAAGAATTCATTTGTAAATTAAATGAATTCTTTTATTTTGGATATTCCAAACACTCACTTGAGCATATAATTTGGTTGAATAAGAATTTTATTATGTACTTTTATGCATATGGGTTCATATATTTGAGCTTAATGAGCACAGTAGTAATTTTATTTCTTTTTATATATATCTTGTTGATATTAGCACCACATTTCAGTCACTTGTTCATTTGAAGAATTCTTTTCTTCTATATATATTTGCATTTTGATACCTTTTTTTAGGGTGTGATTCTTTTTAACTGAAGAAAGAAAGAAGATAACTGATTCAACCTCTGTGTAACTTGGGTTGGCTATTGAGTCTACATCCTATCAAATTTAGAAACTTAATGGAGAATGACCTATTTGCATATGCCTTTAAAATTTCACATTGAGGTGTTTGGGATTCGGGCTGGTGTAATTTCAATTTCAGTTAGTGTGGCTGTGGGATAATTGCTAAACAGGGGAGAGCCACTTATTTTAATTTTATTTGAAAATTAGATATGTTTAGCTTTGTGCTCTGACAGTGAAAATGCCCAAATTCGTGATTGATTGTAGATTTACAAGTAACTTAACCCTCTTTTTCTTGCTGCATGAATGAAACAGATAATACCTGATAAGTGCAGAGTTGAGGTGTCGCCAACTAAGGTTGAAATCCGTCTTGCAAAAGCTGAAGCTATTAGCTGGACATCTCTCGAATATAGCAAGGATATGCTTCCCCAAAAAATAAATTTGTCAACAAGTGAGCTGACTTCCTATGTAGTAGATCGTTTTTTCATATTTATTGTAGTATGGTTCTATTTGCCATGATCTTTGTACTATTCAACTGCTTGAGCAAACTTATAATCTGTTGCTTTATTGATTATTATTTTTTACTTGTTGGTATAGAATATAGATTTAATAGATTAGTGGATGCGTGTTACTTTCTCATTGCTAATTGAATAAATGATAGTTTGCTATTACTTTCCTGGGGGTGAACTTGCTCCTGATGTGTGTTTATGCAGTTCAATCTGAAAGGCCTGCATACCCATCATCAAAGCCAAGGAAAGATTGGGATAAGTTGGAAGCTCAAGTGAAGAAAGAGGTTTCCCAGCTATCCCCTGTTTCTTAGATAATTTAGTCTTAATTATATATTTGGTCCATCTAGTTTCATAAAAGCTCCATTCTGTCCACTAGTTTCAATTTTAACAATGTTGCTGTCATGGTTTTTAAATATTGCAAATTAACTCCCTCGTGTGCTTTTTCATCTTTATATCAGCAAAGATATTTTTTATGTCAGAAAAATTGGCTAATTGTGGCAATATCTTTGCTGATGCAATCATCCTCTTACTGAGGTGGATTACCTTTGCTGAGATTGAGATGATGTGGCCAATTTCATGTCAGCAACGAGAGTCCAAATCAACGGCAAACTAATGGATGGATATAGTTTTCATTCATTTGAAAACTGTAGGACAACGTTGTTGATATTGGAATTTGGAACCCAGAGTACCAAATCGAATTTTTGTGAAATTAGAGGACCTAAAGTGTAGACCTATTTAATATTTGATTATAACAAAAAACTATAAGAGTTTGATACAATCAAGAACCAATTGGATGTTTTCTTTTATCATCTTGTGGAGCATAATACTCTTTAAATAGAAAATGACATAATTGTGGTCTGCCTTTCAGGAGAAAGAAGAAAATCTAGATGGTGATGCTGCTTTGAATAAGTTGTTCCGAGATATTTATCAAAATGCAGATGAGGACATGAGGAGAGCAATGAGCAAGTCTTTTGTGAGATATCCATCCTGTGCTTGCTTTACAAATTCTTGAGTATTAGTTCCATCAATTACCCTTAGTTTTCTTTGTAATCATTAACCTTTTGTCCACTTGCCTTCTTGGACTTGCGCTACTTTGCAGTTGGAGTCAAATGGAACAGTGCTGTCAACAGACTGGAAGGAAGTGGGATCAAAGAAGGTGGAAGGCAGTCCACCGGAAGGTATGGAGATGAAGAAATGGGATTATTGATTTAGCACTCAGATAGTCATATCAGAAGCTTCGGCTTGTGAGAGTTCAGATTCACTTTTGGTATTTCCATAGCCATTTGTCTCCTCCCAACCCCTTCTCTCCCCAAAAGAAAAACTAAATAAATAAAAACGGAAAAAAGGGAAGAAATTTGGTAATCTCTTATTCTTGTTATTATTAGTTGTTTAGGTGTAAGCTAGATTATTTTGGGTGGAGAATGACCTGATTTGTATTTTCTGCGGAAGTGAATTTTCTTTTGTTGATTGATATAATTAATGACAAAAAACTTATGGTGAAGCTTGAATTTTAATTTTAAGGTAAAATACAATTTATATTCCTAAACTTTATCCCAACATTAAATTATTTTCCTGAAGTTATTTTTGTTTTATTAAGTTCTTTAAATTTTGGTTTGACTTGAAAATGTTAATTTTGCAATTAAATGAAATAGAGGTCATCTCTACATGCACACTATGTGACTTAAATGCACACTACGCGATCATTTAGTTAGAAAATCTTATAGGGTAAAATACAATTTACACTTTTGAAGTTTATTTTTGCATCATTTTATCTTTAATTTTATTGCTAAAGATTAATTTGTGAATTCCAGGCAAGATAGGAAATCTCAAGTGTGAAGATTAACATTATTTTATATGCTACCCTTAAGTTCAAAATTCAAGATGTTTGGCATATGTCGTCATCTTGACAAAGGTATGCAAGATGCTCATAAGTCTTGGATATCTTGTTTCCTAAGGTATTCCAGCTTTTTATTTGAACAGTCATTTTAGATTATGCTATGCCTTTCAAAACATGGGACCCTAAGTTACCAGTGCATGTTGGATATGTCCGTATCCTCTAAACGAGAATAAATCATTATTGTTTTAGTCATAAGATGCTACCCCTTGTGTTCAAAATTTAAGACGTCTGGTATGTGCCGGTCATCTTGATGTAGGTACTGTAATATGCTCATAAATCTTGGATTTCTATATTTGATGCCCACGATTGGCGATCTTTCTATTTAAACAACAGGCATTGTAGATTATTGTATGCCTTTCAAAACAAGGACTCTAAGATACCAGTGAATGTTGACTTGACCTTTAAATGAGTAGCTTGTAGGTTTCTCCTGTTATATTTGGCAACACTTAAAATCGGTTCTTCCTAGAGGAATTTGGATCCTGCACTTCATCCGAAAATTTCCGTTGGACAGATACATTCCTACTACGACATTTACTTACATGGTAAATTTCAGAGAAAATTACAGGGGATCGAATCATCAGTGGGAATGGTTGGTTCTGAGATGCACGAAAAGGGGTGACCTCGCGAATCGCAATGCCAATGATGGAAGACGAATCGCGTTCGGAGTTTGTTTTCTATTTTGTTTTTCTTCCATTTTCCAAATAAAGAAAGGAAAAATACATCTTCATGTTTTGGTGAATAAAGAACAAAAAGAAATATTACATCAAAACTTCCCTGCGAGACCTGGCTTTCATTACATCCTCCCTTAGCAGAACTTAGGCTCCTCCCAACAGCAGGTTTTCACGTCCAGACTAGCTTGAATCTGACTTATTACATAGCATAGGTTTTTTCTTAGATTTGGCTTAGTTTTTTTATAAAAATATGTAAGTTTTCAGTTTATATTTTACTTTGATTTAGGTTTAATTTTTGAATTTTTTAATTAGTGAGTCATCTATAAATATTTATGTAAACACTCAATGAGACCGAAAACATATTCTAACCCTAAGTTGGGGTAAGTCTTTCCTTCAATCTAAACATAAATTTCACCAAAAAAAAAAAAAGAAAAGGTTTAGCTATAACTTTCTAATAGGCTGCTTAATCCATTTCTATCCTTAACTCTAACTCAGAGGTGAGACCATCCCACCCTTACTCTTAAGTTGAGGTATAATCATTTTTTAACTTTTTAAATTTTTTTTATCATTTAACTTTCATAAAATTTAATTTTAAGTGAAAATGTTACTTTTTAGTTAAATCAAACATTCATTGAAGTTGAGAAAAAATATATGCAAGTGGAGTTAAGGGATAAAAATATAAATTTTATGAAATAATAAAAATTCAAACTTTAAGAGATTAAGTGACAAAAAAAATTCAGAAAAGGCTATACTTCAAGGGAGTTAAAACGTATTTTACCCTAGCTTTTCACTATTATCTCTAAAATATTACCTCTTGGACGTTTAAATTTTGATCCAAAGGAGTTTAACTCTATTAGGGCCTTTATTTGACTTCGTGTTACATTACTTGGCTTGGGGTTTAAATTATTAATTTTAGATTTTCCAATACTATTAAAACTAGGATCAAACAAAGAATTACTATTAAAACTAGAAAAAATACCGTTGGCCAAAAAAAACGAAAAAAAAAAACTCTTAAACCTAATTTTTGTTGCAGTACTTCATGCCAATGCAATTCTTGCAAAATACACTGTTTCAGACTTGCTACACACTACCATTATGTTTTGGAGAGTAAACAAATGAAAAGAAAAACAAAATTCTAACAAGGTAACATAGAACAAGATTAAAATGAAAGGATCATTCATATTTGTTTGCATAAATCTCATTTTATTTTTGTTTTATATATAAAATTTAAACATAGTGAAACTATTATAACTAAATAATGACAAAATATATACAAATTATTTGATTTATATTTCTAAAGAATCAAAGATATCACCGCGAAATAAAGGCACAAAGAAATGCTGCAATTCGTTATCTTTTTTTTCTTACTATTAATAAACTATTCTCATTTCTATAGAATTAGAGGTGAAAATAAGATCATCACTTTGTATAGCATATGTGCTATCCTTGGATGCCAATAATTAATTTTCCATAAAATAACCAAATCGACTTCAAACAGGATAAATCTGCTGCTGCTAAGTCTACACCCAGACAATTCATCAACTACCCATATTGATAATATCAAAAAGATTTCTTTCCCCTTTTAACTGCCCTATGTACATAAGATTGAGAGAATGAAATTAACAAATATGTATACCTGGTTATAGTCAAAATACCTGTACAGAAAGGACAACGTCAAAAAAAAAAAAAATCCACCGTACTGGTATTTACTCCATATATTGCTACTAGATAACTGTATTTACAGACACAGCTCAGAAGAGTGCTGCTCTCTGAAATCTTCCAAGCATATGCAAGTAGAGCCCTCCTGATGTATTATGTATTCGAAGAATAATTATGAGCATTCCTGTTGTTCACATCCAGTTGGGGTGACACCCCAGTTGATCGGGCTGATTGTGGACCTTGTGGCCTTGAACTTTGCACTGGTTGTGTTGGGGTAATTATTCGCTGCCTGACATCATCAGAATACTGCCGACCTGAAAGACTTCCACGCATTCGTCCAGTAGGACGCCAATTCTGCTCTGGTTGCAAATTGAATAGACCATCAGGCCTAGAAACTGACTGTGATGTTCCTCCCAAATTTCCTCTATGCTCTCCAGTTAACCCCAGGAAACTGTCAGCTGTAAAAGATGGGGGTGCTATGGAAGTTTGATTTTGAACTGAAATGGAAGGTGACTGTCTGGCAGCCTGGGCAGAAGCCAAAACCCTGTCTTGTTGGCTATTTGCAGTAGCTCCAGCTACTTGAACAATGCCAGCTTGTGAACCACCTTGCTGGACATGGGACCGCTGGGGATTCGATGATCGCATGGTGCTTGCAGTAGCTCCAGCTTGTGAACTGCCTTGCTGGATGTGGGACCGCTGGGGATTTGATGATCGCACGGTGCTCAAAGACTGGTTGATTGGAAGTGTCCTTGGATTCAAAGCTTGCTGCAGGTGAGCATTTTGTGCTTCAGTTAACAACCCAGATGTACGGTATGTATTTGGCAATTGACTTGGTGCTGACAAATTGACTGGTGGCACTCGGTTCTGGGTTCAATGAAAAGTAAAACATGAGTACAAGAGCCATAAACACAAACTAACGCACATAAAAGTGAGGTTCTGCTAAGGATTTCCAACTTAAGTTAATAGATGGAACACATTGCAGGCATAAATGACTATTAATTATAATATAGGAAATGCAGGGTAACAAACCAGTTCATAAAGTAAATTAATACTGAAAAGATAGTTTTGGAGAAAGACTGCAATGAAACAAGTAATAGAACATACTCACAAATCTTCAGTGGGTTCCCTTTACATCTTACATAATTTCTTTGAAAAGATAAATTAATGTTCACTATTTAATCCATTCTTTTGCCAAACCAATTTCCTGGCTTCCCACTGACCTTTTCGATAAAAAAATACTAACCTCATTGATCCTAAAGCGAATTTTTAAATAAAGTTTAAGTTTAAAGCATTTTTCTTTATGTTATTAGAGCGATTCAGTTGTCATTTTTCCTTAAAAGACACTGTGACATATGAGCACTGAGAAAATTAAGGAACAACATAATAGAGAAGAGCAAGTTGTCATTTGAGGTGGGGATTAAACAGAAGTCCCGAGGGGCTACCAAGAATGAAAAAAGCTCACTAAGTATCCCCAAAACAGAACCTGATAAAACCAATAATAATATAAATCTAATAAATCCAACCTGTGTTGCTGAGCGATGCTGCAATGCAGATGAATTTACACCCGAGACTTGAGGCTGATTCAAAGGGGATCGAGAGAAGTGTTGCTGTCTTTCTGTATCACTTAGTATGGCATTCAAACTATTTGCAGTGGCTGGGTTGGACAAAGAGAGATGAGGACTAGCAGTGGAACTGTTAGGTAACAAGGAATTCAAATTCATTCTTGAACTTTGCTGTGGGCCCAATGCCTGAGATTGGACTGGGAGGGCCTGAACTGCTAATGGAGTCCTATTAATATGTCTTGGTATGGAGGGCGACCTCCCATACTCATTAACAACTGAATTCATATAATTTAACTGCAGCTGCAAATTATTTGGTGCAGAAAATTGATTATGCGTGACAGAGTTAGCAGCAGGATTATTGCCATGACCCTCAGCTTCTTGATTAAATGCAGGAGAAACAGTATCAGTCAGAACAGGATGCTCAGAAACACCAACTGTTGGCATGTCTGACCTACCATGGGCAATATAAACTCCAGACCAAAAGTCATCTTCTATCTGAGAAGCAACATTTTGATTAACACCAGCAGAGTTCATACCCAAGGAAGTTGAATTTGGGGTGACAGAATGACTATGAACAGATGCCTGGAAAGGTTTTCTATCTACAGTTTCACATGTGTCCATTATCTCCATCTGATCATCATCATTGGTGAGGTCCAAAACATTGGCAACCGTACTAGGAGAAGTAGATTCTTGTTGCTCAGTCTGTTCCTTTTCACAATTGTGGGCATTATTCTGCATCTTATCCACATTATGATCATTTTCAAAGACTGCCTTCCATGATCCATCAGCACGGACAATTACTTCCAGAACGTTCTCACTAACATCTTTGAGGATCTTCATTTAAAAAAAATTGAGAGATTTACTTTTCCTTTCCGAATCTGGTACCTTTAAAAATGGGAGTGAAAAATTTAGGGATGAGATTTATATGAAAAACTCATCAGTGAATTTTTCACCCCCAATTTTAAGGTGATACCAAACTGACTCTAGAGGTGAGAAGATAAAACAAAGGTAACTCAATTGAAAGATTACAGATCTAAATTTACTTGCCTCAACCATGTTCTGGTCAAGACGAATATCTGCATAGCAGACATACTGATTGCAATGAGGGCAGCGCCAAGATGGCCTCCTTGAATTTATATTGATGAAGTTGTTAAAATCAAAACACTACATAAAAGAGACAACAGAAATCTGTAAGGAAGAGGAGGGGGAAACAAGCAGAGAATATATAAAACGTATGCATAGACACGCATACACAGAAACCATAGAGCCATGACAAATATTAAGTATTGATACTAAAGAAATTTAAGCAAATTTTTAGTAATTTTTAACTTTGTATTCTGTAAATCAAAACATACAGAAACCATACACCAAATCAAAAGGCTAAGGGAAGCATCACTACTTATATAACAGTAAGTAGATCCTAACATGATAAATATGAAGTATTAATTGCAAGATGCTCGTATATAGGCACTAGGCAGACATGGCTTCTCCTCTCCTCTAATTACTTTAAGCAAAGAAAAGCATAAGTTGCATCAACAAATTGCTTTACGCATACAACAGACTTCTACAGCCACATTTTTACTTATGGTAACTAACACAGTATAACCAATCAGGTATCAGCAATCACCCCCTGGATTCTCCATATTAAGTGATGCTAAGTTGCTAACACAGGATTCGCTCACCTGGAAATGTTTGCATGAATGCCCTTTTACCGGAGTCTTGATTCGTGTAAAGCTGTTGGTAAATAGGAGACACAAAGGATTATCAACTTTGATCAAAAACAAAATGTTAAAAGGAGAGAAGGAACATCAGTAGAATATCAATGTATTTTAAGGATAATTGAACAAATGATCTTAGCATAACTTCTTCAGAGTAAAGCATTCCAGTGAAAAGAAGAAAACAATAGGCTACAAAAAAAACATAACAGAAGCCTGTAAGATAATCATATTTTCAAGATAAAGAAAACATCAAAAGATTATTATTAATGGCTTAATGCGAAATACTGAAACGAAAATTACTAGAGGCATCCAACGCTGTTGGTTAATATGGGGTCGTTAACAAAGGATATCTTCAATTAGCTTACTGCTCAGGGTTGGGGAACTCAAATGACGGGTTTGCATCACAAAACAGAAGGCATGCATGAAGGTCCGTGAACTTATACCAAGCAGGAAGAACCATATACATAGAGAAGAGATGCATAACATATTGAAAATCTTCCAAAATTAATACATGTGAAAGGTCTCACTCTCAGCATTCAACAATGAGGTTTAGTGGCCCAAAAAAAAGTTTAAAAAGTAACACAAAAGAATAAAGTTTGAGGTAAGAAATATTAGGGTTTTAAGATTAAAAGACTGAGAAAAAGGTTACAGGGTGCTGGAAGACTAAATATAAATATTCAACATAATAGTTATCTGATAGCTAACACCATTAGGAAAATTGAAATCAGTACAAAAGAAAAACTTCAAGTATAAACATATTTAATAGTTTAGATTTTTTTATTATATACTAGATAGTCAGGTTTAGCAAATTGAGCTATATAGCTACATGATCATGGTTCATTCACATCCAAGTAACCATATTCAAGTAGGGAAGGGCATGAAGAAGGTGAGCATCTAACAGAAGCAGAAATAGGAGCTGAGTTCTCCTATGATTGAAATTACAAAACATAGCACTGACTCAATAAACTAGAATAGCTAAGAGTAGAAATCAGCTAAACTACAGAGTTTAACTTGGCTCCTTTTACTTTGTACATTGAAAAAGGTAACTTTAAAGTAATTCTAACTAGTTTAAATTTCAAGACAAGCCTGGCCATAGGACTCTGAAAAGGAAACTACTTTGGACCAAAACATTATTAGACCATAAACATGTGAACAGATACAAAGCATAAGAGCATGAATTGAAATATATAACAAACTCCCTCATTCTTCAAGGTTGGTCAAGGCCATAGTCCAAAATTACCAAAGACATCTAAGCAATATTTTCTGATGGAATTCCAGAGAGACTAAAGTGGATCTCAAAGTAAAAACAAATTCAATGTTTATGATACTATTATGCCCAGTCTAAAGATGAGGAAACTAGTAACAGAGAAAGCAAAGGAAGCAAGAAAGAAAAAGAGTGGTCAGAGATATCAACAAAGAAGATCACAGCATACCTTATGGGACAATTAAGTGAAATTTGTGATGGCCCCTCAATAATATCCGAATCTAGTTATTAAAAAAATTAAAAAAAAGTCATGCATTTAACAATCAACATGGCAGAAAGATACCAATGAGTTACCAACTGTGGACTAACAAGAATAAGATATAGGGAAAAAAAAAATTTTGGTACCGTTTATTCTAAATATCCATCGTATACCTGAATCAACTGAGGTAACAGCAGGCTGAACATAATCTTGAAGAACTGGATGCTCAGGCAAGAATGTACTACTCATATAGGCAACAAGTATAACATAATGACCTTCACAATGATAATGATTACGGTGAGATGCATGCATTGAGAGCAAGGATGATAGGAAAGGAAACACTGGTGTTCATTGCTAACCATTGAACTGGCCCACAGCTTGAAGAAGATTTGTACCATATTTAAGCATACCAGTCACATTAGTTGGCATCTGTGGTCCAGTGTCCTGAGAAACAAAATAACATACATAAGAGAGTGGTGTAAGGCCCTTGAAAACAGTCTAAACTAAATGTTTTAGAATGTAGTTGCAAACATACAAACAGACCATTTGAATGTTAGTCCTTCTTTCTACTCCTTTTCCGTTGAGGAGAATGCTACAAAAGATGCAAAAGAAGTTAATCAGCGTCAACATAGAATCTTTCTACACAATTAAAATAAAAAAGTTAAAAGCAACCATACTTTGCTTGCTGAGGACTTATGAGGCATGCAGATGTCTCAACGTTATCAGTTTGAGCCACCAATAACCACTGCAAGTTGAAATATGTGATGCAAGTTAGAAGGGGGGAAAAAAAAAGAGGAGTAAATAGTCATGGGAAAAGCATTTAAATAGCCAACAAAAAATATTAATTATATTATTGACACAAAAATTAAAACATATAAGCTAGTGGCTAAAGGTAGAAAATAAACTAAAATATGCTCAGCCTTAGATCAGATAATGAAGCACTACTTAGATATTTGCATTTTAACAGTTGTGGATAAGAAATGGATCATGCAATCAAATGAAAATGGATAGGAAAGGGAAAGTGGCAAAACCAATATTTTCTAGAAGAAACAAGCAAAAGTTCAAAGGAATAAATACACATCCACAATTATAAATATAGGAACAGTTAAGGCAGGCAACATTGGGATACTTGAAATAAAGCCACACTTAATTTAATAAGAATATTAAAAATGAACATACACAAATCATTTATGTACAAAAATTTATGTTGCACGGGTACGGGTACGAGTATCAGATACGATATGATACGCAAATACAGTAATTTTTTAAAATTTTAAGATACGGGGTATGGCAATATATATTAAATAAAATATTTATATTCATATATGTAAAATATTTAAATATGTACCCTAACCCGAGTCCCATGTACTCTCCCTCTTCCCTGCTTATTTTTCTTCCCCATGCTCTTCTTTTCTCCTTGGTGAGAATGAAAGTTTGTTGTTATATGCGATGATTTTGAAGAAAGCAAGATTGTAAGAGTGAAAATATACTTTGAAAGATGTAATTCGAAAGAAAAGAACCTGAATCTATATCGCAAGTATTTCAACTAGTAGTACTTTGAAGGCGATGAATATCCAAAAAAAAAAAAGATAAGCCAAAAATACGAATGCAAGCGTATCGTACGAGTATCGGTATCGGATACGAATACGATACCGGATACGTCACCAATTTTGGAGTATTTTAGACCATTTTAGGTGAAGCATAATTTGAAGACCTTGTCACATTTACCATGTTTACAAAAGCAAATTAATTCAAGAGATTCTTACAATTTTATCCGGCAGAGCTGTATTCTTTGTAATATGAAAATCAACAGCAGAAGCTCCATATCCAGGCTGCATTGCAGGTAAAATAATATGAAATATGTTCTCAACATGAAATAAGGCCAGATTTGACAAGGCACAGCGAACCACCTTGGCTTCAATTGAAGCAAGTATTGGACCCAATTTCATTTTTGGATAGAACCTGCATGGAAATACAAATATAGGAAAATTATTACTATATCATATCAGATGAAGTGAGAGGTCCTTGTATCCAACTTGGATCTAAAATTTTTTGTCATCTAAAATTCAAATGCATTATTTCTTATAGGTCCTTTGGCTTGTCCTAGTTTTCGATGCTGGCCTTGAGTGATAGTTACAATTAACATAAAAACACAAAGCAAAATATTATAGGTTATTTAAAAAAATAATAATAAAAGAAAAGATGCAAGAGAAGCTATGTAGAGAAAAGCCTGAGGGTCCCAACCTCTCCATTATTTTTGATATTGTGGAATGGAAAGAACTTGGTCCTGCATTTACATCCCCCATGCTGCAGTAGATCTTTCCTACCTACACTAAGAGAGATGATTGTCAGAAACATACAAATGACAAGAAGCCACACAGCACCAAAAAAGCTAACATATAAGCAAACCTCATTTGCAATAGTAAGAAGTTCTTCTGACTCTTTCTTTGGGAACCATCCAATTTTACAGGCATTCTATAATCACAAACAGTGTTAGTAGGAAATTCATAACTTTATAAATGTTATGGTGCATAACTTCAGGATGCTTTTAGAGAAGCACATTATAGATAAACACGAAAATGCTATTGTAAATCCAAAGTTGTCTCCATTTGGTCATAGTGATATGGGATCAAAATTTATATGTGATATATAAGAACAAAAATTCAGGAATTGAAAAGCAATTAGATTCAGAGATCCATATAATCTTCATCAAATTGATAGCATATACAAAATAATACTCCAAAAATGTTCTTGCCACAGAGCAAGAGACAAGAGTATCATGTGGCAGGTTACAATTCCTGAAAACTTTCAATAGGTTATCCTGTAGTCAACACCAAGTAGTTTGCCTCAAGATGATGAGTTTTTCTTTTTCCCAAACTCAAAAACATAGTGAGTTTTCATAAGGAGTTGAAATTCAACAAGTTATTAATAGCAACAACACGGAAAAATGCACTTACCTTTACGGAGATCATCAAAACCATTACAGCTGCTTGTAAGTATACATCATTCTTTCGTTGGCATATCTGCATGAAAATGTAAAAGTAAATACCATATATGACGAGACAGAATTGCTTACTGCAAGTGCAACCACCACCACCTCCTTCCCCACTCCCCCCACAATTAAAAAAAAAAAAAAAAGTGAAAAAGAGACATCCATATAATACAATGGAACCTGTTTCACCAATATAGGCAGATCTGGAGCTTTGCCTGGAATTTTCGTTATTGGCAAGTGCATAATCAATACCTCTGTATGTCAAAGTAAATCTAGTCAAGTGCATAATCATTTTGTTTAGCTGTTTATTTAGTTATACCCAAAATGCATATTCATTACTCTTCATATGAAAAGAAAACAACAAAAATTGCCTTATCAAGAGTAATGTTAAATCCTGAAATACAATGGCAAGAATGCGCACAGCAAAAAAATGAACAAGCCTCACTCGACTGATTTCAAGTTTTAATTTCCACTTCGCGTCCTGTAAATGCAATGCTTAAAATTTCGAACTCCACCCAGTCAAATTTCGTTTTAAGACATCATAACACCAAAAATCCAACATAACGTCCAACAATTGCAGTTGTTCAACTAAAAGACAAGCTCACTTACAATCTACCACCAAAATAACCTAAAATCCGACGAGGAGAGAAGAAGCTATAATTAGAAACTAGTAGCAGACAAACAAGAAAATACCGAGAAAGGGAGAGGCAGAGGTTAGAAAATTCAGCAGGGTCACTTCGGTTGCCAGTTTGAACATGCGAAACCAACCGCTCGGCAACAGCGCTGATTCTATACGAGTTGACGACTGATGGCGAGAGTGCGTTTCCGGCTCCGCCGTTTAAAACACCGAACGCGCTGGAATCCGGTGGCGGCGCTGACATGGTGCCGTTCATTCTCATAAAATGCTTTGTCTGCTTTCCGGTGAGAGTCAAGGAGAGAGAGAAAGGCAGCGCCTCCGTCGTTTGCCTCGGTTGCTCTGCAGTGCACAGGACACACCGTAACGCGTCTTGTGTGCCAGCTTTTATATTATTAAAATTAAATTAAATTAATATATTTATAAAACCGAGAAATGTTTGATATAATATATATATGTATATATAGACACACACACACATACGCACACAGTAAAAATGATTGATCCTAGTAGAAGTAAACACTTATCAACAAATTTTATTTATAATGTTTGGTGATGTTTAGTATGTAAAAATAATAGTCTCGTTTTATATTCATTTTATAAAATAAAATATTTTTATATTTTTTTAAAATAAAATTATGAAATAATAATTTATTTATATCTCATTTTGTAATATCAATAATAGAATATAAAATTTATTTCTTCATAAAAAGATGAAATTAGAATTTTATGTTTTATTGAATAAAATTAACATTATTTATTTTTTAATATATTTTTAAAAATTATATAAAATTATATGTATTATTATTTTTATTTTTTATAATAAAATATTATCATTTTTAATATTTTTAATTTATAATATAATTTATTTATGATCAAATTTTATGTATTTGATTATTTATTAATCTTAATAGTATTTTAGTTTATTATTATAATTTTTAATCTCGACATAGATGATTTGTTTTTTATTTAAAAACTTATTTATATGTAAAAATAAATATAAAGTATTTATTTGATATAATAATATTATTTTTTTAAACATGATAACATTTATTCTAATAAAATTATTAAAAAATTAAAATTAAACATTATTATTAATGTTTTAAAAAAAATTTTAAGAGATATTTATATTCTTTACATTAATTTTAATTTTATTTCACAATAATTTTATGTACCAAACAGTAAAATAGATTGGAAAGGTATTACATTCTAAAAGTTACTAAATTATTAGTAACTTATAAAGTAAGAATGATCATTCCATTTTATTTCATTATATTTTATTTTTATTTTATTTTAATTTCATAAAATCATCATTTTATGTATCAAATATTATGTTAGGAGTTTAAATCTTAAAACTTTCACTTTAATAAGATGAAAAAATAAAATAAAATGCATTATAACCCAACAATAAATATATTATTTTTTTCGTTAAACACTTTTATTTATATAACAATATATAATTACATAATAATATAAAAAAATTAACAAATGATTAAAATTAAATCATTTAATTATTTAGTTTAATTTTAAATGGTTGTTAGTGTGGTACACATCTACCATCAATAATTAGGTATGACAGTAAGTGAGTCACTCTTTTAAAGAAATAAATAAAGTTTGAACTTTAAAAGTGATACTTCTCCTACTAATCACATATCTTAATCAAAGAAAAAAAAAATTGTCATCTGCGTCTTAATTATTTACCAGATTTTATAAATATTCTCTCTCAGAACTACCTTACAAAACTTACAAGAGATACACCCACCCTTCTATATTAATAAATTTATTACATTTTATAAGGCATATCATTACATTTTTCTTTTCAAATCAAATTTCTTACTTGATACGACAATTTTGTTTCTTCAATTTTCCTTTTTCCGGCTAAAACACTCACACACAATTTTTCAAATTTTTGTAACTTTTCATGGTCAATGCCTAATATAAACATTTTATAAGATGATGATAATTATTTTTTAATGATAAAAAAAATAATACTATAAATGTTTCTTTACACCATAAACGTCGGTAATTTTTTCTTTTCATAAATTCCTTTCAATTCTTGGAGTCAATTTGTTATGAAAATAAAAATATCAGTAATAAATTTATGAATAAGTTTATGAAAAATTATATACAAAACTTATTCATAGATTTCTCATCCTATTTTTGTTTTTATATCAAATATACATTTATATAGTTTGATTTGATAGTAAAAATGAAACTAGAAAATTTATTCATAAATTTTTGCATACAATTTTATACATAAAATGTATTCATGAACTTTTTTAATTCATCATTTTTATTTTCATATTAAATATACACTTTGGGTAAATTTCTAGAGAAAATTTTCATGAGAGCCTGCCATGTCTAACCTTTACACTTCCCATGATTTATTCATTTATTAATATAAGCAGTTGATGCCTCTTCAGTTTCATTGTCTAGTGTCCGTCCTCACAATTCATTGACCCTTTTAAATATTGATATAAAACATTCATAATTTATTAAATATTGCCTGTGAATGTGATATTGTTGCTAGATATTATTTAAAATTTAAAAGTCGAACGGAGACAGATAAACTAATTTTTCTCGTTTATTTTCAAATATTAATTCTCCTTTTTTTGTTGTGTTTAATTTCTGTTTTTCATGTACAATTTATAATTTTCTTCCCACTATAATTTTGTGATAAACTATGCTAATCACCGTTGAGATTGATAACATTATATTTAACATCCGTTCTGATTTTAAAAATTGCATTAACTTCTCTTTAAATTTGTACTAGACAAATGTCTCTTTACAGCTTTATTTTTCAAACACTTACATCTGTTGTACACTTGTACAAGTGAAAAATACATAGATAAATGCAAGTAATTTTTTTTAACGGTAAAATACCAGTTTTTACCGAGACTAAATTACTCTTTGAACAATATTAAAGACAAACTTCGGACCTAATATATTTAAAAGAATTAATTTTTAAATACAAGAAATTAAAAAAAATAAAAACACCTTGTTACCCTCTAAACCAACCCATTGATTTCTAAAACTAGAAAGAATATTGGTGTAATTTCATGAAACTTTAAGGGATGTTAATAATTTTATGTAGAAAATGAGACAAATAAATATTAACCATTAAATTTACATAAATGATTAAAATTAATATATTAAGGTATATACTATTTTTAAAAAATTAATCATGTGATATTACCATAAAATCATCTTCACTTGATTTTTTAAATCTTTATAATTCAATGCGTACTTAACATCAGCAGTACATGGGCAAACTAAAGCTAATTCTGTAATTAAAAAGTAACATTTATTCTAAGAGTTTAATTTTAATTTATTGTCAATATAAAAAATTTTATATTATTATTTAATTATAAAATATCAAATTATTAAAAAAATTTAACTAAAATAACAACTTAATAAGTTAAAAATAATTGATAGATATTATTAAAAAAATTCAAGCAGATAATAAATTAAAATTAAATCATTTTAATTTTTCATTTGCAATATTGTATAGTACCCAGCAACACATCACATGAACGAGCACTCCTTACTAGTTTTTTCGTTTTTTCTTCCCTTTCTTTGTTTTCTTTTTGGGCTGTGACACTCGTATAAAGTTGATGCAATTATAAAATGGAATTTGCCTAAAAAGCTATTCAAGTGTTCAATATGACATGTACATTAAACTATGTTCGGATGGAAAATAATGTACAGAAAGAAAGAGAAAAGTAAAATGTTTAAAATAAATCTTTCCCTTCATTTTTTTTCCAACCAAACATTCCCTAAGGAGGGGAAAAGTCACTGACAATAAGAAGGAAAAAAAGGAAGAAACAAAGGGAAGGGAGCAGAACAAGGGGGGAGGGGTTCAATCGAAGTCGCACTGTCCCTTGTCATTGCGAATCATGCCAGGCAACAGAACAATGTGGAGAATGAAAGCCTCTATCCAGCTCACCAGACCTTAAGGTTACAGCTCGGGAATGTTAATTAAACCTTCCCACCCTGTAACAAAAGGGCAAGTGGGTCAGCACTCATTAAATTTCAGTAAATAGATGTAGCACATCATTGGATGAAAAGGCAGCACGCAAATTTTCAGTTTTTCAAACCACAAAATTAGTAGATGTTAAAGTAATTTTACATTAAAAAAAAAAAAATCAAATGCCTAAAAGATTGAGTCAACCCTCATTCAAAAGATGTCACTCCTCTCTCTTCACCTTTCTTGCCCACCATGTGTGGGTTTTCGAAAAAATGTAAATCAGCATTGGTAGAGAACTTTGGTGAGCTTGAATATCCGATTAACAAACACCAGAACTCGTTGACCACGTGAAAGTGTAAACCTCGTAAAGAGATGTGCCCCAAAGAGCAAAGCCATTTCTCTCTCATGTCACTAAGAGCACAGGCTCTGCACTATGGGTTGCAGCTCTAGGCTCTCAAAGTTCGATAGCCATGCGAGAAAATTGGATATTTGTTCAAGAGACTAAGATAGCTGTGAAATGTGTTTATGGGTAAGTCCCCGGGAGATTTGAATCTCTTTTAAACGGTGAACTTGAACTGGAGCACCATAAATGAGTTTCACCTTGACTTAAAGCATTGACTTATCATAAGATCTCTCTGTTACTACAAAGCATTAAATCTTAGAAATTACCAATTGTATGCGAATGTTACTTAAAATGAAACACAGAGACCCCACACAAATTCATTCGTATTTGCAATGCAACAAAGAACTCAAAATGATACACATAGACCAAACTTCATATTTGCTAATATCAGATGAAGTACTGATACTTTTTTCCTGCCTTGGTTATAGCTTAAGATTTTGTCACATTTGCATTCAAACATACAAATGCATACATCCACATACAAACACAGGAGCGCAAAAGTGTAAACAAACAAGTGCATGCTCGCAAAATAATTCCCTAATCTTTTTACCTTATGGGGTGGAGTTCCTGGTCTCAATGTGCTGTTGCAAAATCCAACTTTGCCTTTCATCTCAGAAGATTTAAGGATCTGGAAAGAGCACGTCAAGGTGTCATCCACACTCATCATAGCACCAGCATTATCAAATTCACCACAATAATTTGGTGCAGAGAATATGGTCACAAGCTGACGCTGTGCAAAAAACTCATATCCATCTTCTACAACCTGAAATGCAAAGCTCAAAATTTAAAAAGGTAAGTTCAGATGCATTAAATAGTAAAAATTTTAAAATCCATGACAGACATAGACAGACGAGGGATACAATACAAAATACAATTAAGATAGCATAGACAGACAGCTAAAGAATTGATCATCACTCAAACACAAGTAGAATGGACTTATATTTATGTGGTGCCAAAGTTGGTGATATATAAAGGAAGGAGAAAAGCCCAAGTGTCGGGAGAAAACCATTTTTAGTCATGAAATGCATCTTCAAGCATAATAAGTTCTCAACAGTTCTTGGGTCTAGAAGCATAGCCGCAAGATGGGAAAGATAAAGAGAGATGAGATGTGTATGAAGGAAGGAAGGCAAACAAAGGAGGAGACCACACAAATTCTGAGACTCAAATACGCAACTACCACACATGCAGTACATATAAACATTTTTGCAAGTCATTTTTGCACATGGATCATGCTAATCATCTGTTTGTTGTTCCAATTTTATCAGATGCCCCCATAAATATAATAATAATCTTGAACCACTTTAGCCTCAATCTAGACTTTCACCCCATTAGAAATGTTACAAAAACAACATATACATGTACCTTAAACTAAAACAAAGTTTACAGTTCAACGTGATGAGCAGCCATGCATATCACCATTCACATAATCTATACCTTGTAAGAAACTGAATGTTATCAAATAAGTTGCAAGATTCGAATATATTATATAACTACTACATGTTACTGGTTCCAGCATTGAACTTTTATTAGTTATTTTCATGCATGCAAAACAAGTGTTAAACATATGTATGTATGTATGTATGTATATAAAAACTACTAGGTACTAGCAACGCAAGCATGAATTCTGAAAGTTTAATGTCTCACGTCACAAAAGAGTTTTATTCTTGAATTCAAAATCTTTGTAATCTTAATTTTTATGTCTTTCTTTCAATTCATTCTCCATCTTAATTATCATCAGTTTGATTCTCTTGAAAAGTTTATAAATGTTTTAATTTTTATTAAAATCATACATTTTCAAGCTGAAAATATAAACTTAAATTAGTAATTGATCTGTGTTGTCAAAACTCAATTTAATTAAATTCTTCTTGTTCCTGTCTCTCTCTTTTCCTTTGATTCCCAGTCTTATTTTTCAATAATATAAATCTATCTAAGCATGTGATCGTTTCTCATATAACAATTTGAATACAACAACCACCAAAGCTTGTCCCATTAGGTGGTGACAGCTACGTGAATCAAACAACACTATTGGGTTCTAGCAAACAATAAATCCATTTAGAGCAAATTCATATAACAATTTGAATAATAATTATTAAATTGCAAACACATTGTGTCTGCTCCACTCTAATATATATGCATAGAACTACAAATAAATTAGCAAAAGATGCTATTGATAGCCATGGATGGTCAATCCAGAAGAAAGCTGTAAAATCATTGAAATCTATATTATGGCATCCACGAACACAAATACCCAAGCCAGATCAAGATCATTTACCTGGTGAGCTCTGCAAATAAGATCAAGATCATGTTCTTCAAGAAATTCAACAACCTTGTCCGCCCCAAATGTATATGACACACCACGGTCATTTTCTCCCCAGCCATCAAGCTCTTTATCAGGATCAGCCCATAGCAGGTCACAAAGAAGGCCTTGATCTGGCACATCAACAGGGCGAGGAATATTCCTTATCTGATCCAAGTTTCTCAGATCAGGAGATAGTCCACCATGCATGCAAAGGATCTTCTCGTCTATAAGAGCAGCAACAGGTAGACAATTAAAGCAGTCAGTAAATGTCTTCCAGAGGCGAACATTAAACCTCCTCTTGCATTCATCATAGAAACCGTATATACGATTGATGGAGGCAGATTCATGGTTACCCCTGAGAAGAAAGAAGTTCTCCTTGTATTTGATCTTGTATGCAAGGAGTAAACATATTGTCTCTATGCTCTGCTTACCACGATCAACATAATCTCCAAGAAATAAATAATTTGCTTCAGGTGGGTATCCTCCATACTCAAACAACCTTAAAAGATCTGAAAACTGACCATGAACATCTCCTGCAAATAAATGTATAAAGCGTAATATAGTCATCCACTGTTCAATATTTATAAATAAAACAATAGACTTATTGTAAATTATTCTGTGCAACTAGACATGTGCCGTATGACCTGGATCAACAAACTAGGCATGTGCCTATTGGAGTAGAATCCATCCAGTCTACCCAACAACACATCTGAACAGTTTTATCATTTACATACACTCCTTGACAAACAATTGCAGATAAATGAAGAGTTAATAATTGTGCAAGTAATTGGTTATCTCAAAAGTAGTAGTACAGTAATCATGCTTCTTCTGCTCTCTCCCACTCCTATAAACACCATTTACATAGACATGAACCACCTCCACCAGCAAGAATGAGAAGTTAGCATAAATTTATTGCAATAACTCTTTCTACAGGTGGCTTAAGATTAGCAGCAAACTTGTTCCTCAGTTAGTTCTTTTATGAGCTGGCAGACAAACAAGTAACAAACCATTGTAATCTAAAAGTTACAATTCTATCAATGAGGCTAGTGCTTACTTTGTTGAAGTAAGTACAAATGGTTTGATTAGAGACTTCCTAAGAACTGACTTAGTGAAATCCCATATTTTGTATAAGCAAAATATACAATGGATTAAATGGTTTCAATAAAAAACACGCACTAGTATAGCAAATTAGAATACCCCTATGATTTGACAAAGGATATGATCATTTACAAGTTTAATCATATTCTTAGCTACTTTTATATCACAAATAGAAATGAGAGAAAAAAAAAATGACAAAAAATTCTTTCATTCCCATGAGTCAAAATCCGAACATATATCACTGTCATACTCAAAAAAAAAATAAAAAATCAGGCCTCTCATATAAACTGAATAAAGAAATGCATTAATGAATGAATATGTTTTCCTCATAGACTAGATTTCTGCTATTTTTGGAAGTTTTAAAGCATGGGAAGGAATGGAACGGGAAGGGAAGAGAAGAGATGGAGGGGGAGTTACTTCCCCTTGTTTAAGTAAAGAAAAGTGGAGAATTCACTTCCCTTGTTTGGGAGGTAAAGTTAAAGTAGGGAGAATTAGAGTTATTCCGCCCCCCCCCCCCCTTATTTTTAATTTAAAATAAACCATTTTCCCCCCTCATTAAAAATCTAGCAAATAAGAGTTAGGGTCGCTTTTCCCCTCCAATCAAAACATAGAATTCATTTTGATTTTATTTTCTAAAATATCGCTTTTTGAAATTCCTTTTCTTTATTTGCATTTATTTCATTGCAGGTAGTTTATGCTTGTCAAACCACTTTACAAGAAAAATAATGAATAATCATCAGGAATTCAGAACAATATCTACATATATGAGTGGAAGGCTAAGCAATTATTAAACAACATATAGGGATGACAAAACACAAAAGTGCATCTATTCTTTAGCTCTTTCTCTTTTCTAAATAATCCTATTTACGGAGGTTTGCCTCCATTTAAGTTCCCAGTTATAGGATTGTGCCTTAAACTTATTCAACAAAATCAATGCATGAGATCTCTTTTCACATTTCTCTTTTTCAGTCCACTAGATTCCCTTTTCAATATTATGAAGTAAAATAATATAATCTTTACCTTATTTTTAAAAAGTTACTAATTAGAGGGGCTGACGCTAAATTGGCAAATGAGTCACCTGGGGTACATGCATGCAAAACTGATTTAAATAAAGATTATACAAAGGCCACACAAAGATAACCTTTCTCTGGCTTTCAGGCATGCAAAAGATTATTATGAAAGTGGCATCAGTCAATGAAATATGACAATTTTAGTACTGATGATGAACAAGGGCAGGGGATAAGTTAAAGAATCAGTCTGCAATCACTGAAAAGCAACCAAAACTAATAAGAAAACAGAAACAAGCAAGTACAACAGAGCAAAGCTGATTTTAATAATATTGGAAGGGATCCTTAACTCTTTTAGATAGGTGAATTTCCAACACCCAAAATGGCTTAAAAGAATAAAAGGCCACTTACCACAAGAAACAATTAGAGCCAATTGATGTATTGTTGGACAGTTCTAAAGCATGTTAAGTACATAAAAGAACTTTCTGGAGCTTTTAGTTGTATTTGTCCAGTGACTAAACTTGCTTTTACAGGGCAGTAAAATCTTTCTTTTTTTCCTTCTGTGGAAGAGAAGCAAGTTTTTGTAACTTCTGCTAAAAGCAGAAATCAAAAGTAGAAACTAGCTTTAGCTTGCTATTTGTAAAGGTGATTCTTGCGACAGAAGCAATTTCATAGCAAGGTCAGGCAAGTACGATGGCCTTCAAAAGGTTCTAGACATCTAGCAACCTAAGGTTCGCGAAGCCTCAAGAAGGTTTGAAACACCTGTCCATTGAAGCATCCCAAGAAAAACAAACAAGGTGAAAAACAGCCTGCATAAATGATAAACCCTAAAAACAATTCAATTCCAGACACAGTAGGTATAAAACTGTGGCGGCACCTAAAGGCCCAGAGCCAATTCAAGGCATCAAAAAAGTTTTCAAAAAGCGTTTATGAGCTAAAAAACCTCTAGATATTGAGCAGGAACTAGTCGTTCACTAAATAGCTTCGCAATTCAGGAGTTTCAAAATATTTATAAAACTTTGACCAGTACCAAAAAGTTTTTCATTATCTTCAGTATAGCTAATAGTGAATTCAAATCTATTAAAATATTTATACCACAAATCTTGATCGGAGCTTCGAGCTCGAGAAGATTGGGCTGACTGAGAAAGATGTCCTTGGAAGCCATACAAAGCTGGCCGATTTCGGACTCCGTCAGCTGCACCGGCCTCGTGGTCCTGCCGTTCTTGGCCGAAACAAGCCTCCGAATGACATCGTCGAGCAATCTCTCGTCCATATCGAGGAATTAAAAACCTAAAACCCAAACGGAGCACGGAAGAAAGCACCGATTCTCGGACTTAGGCTTTGTGAGAGAAGGAGAAGGCGGTGCTGCGTGGCCGCAAAGAGAACAGAGGCTCTGTATCCAGCGATTCCCGCGGCCGGAAAGAAACCGAGAAAATCGGAGAAGGCGACAACAATGAGCAAGCGTTGTTATTATGGAATGGGGATTGCGTTGCCGCCGTTTCCGCTCGCAATTGACAGACGGAGTTGGAGGGAATTCAACACTTTAAATCTTGCACTGAAGGGAGCGAGTGGGAAGTGAGCCCTAGGCTACTTAATTTCTTTTCAAATATAATAAAATATCGATAATTACCTTCAAATATATTTGTCCTTCTTCGTTACCAAATTAATATTTCTCCTTGTTTATTTTTAAATTTTTAATTACTTGCAAACAAAAGTTGTGTCTAAGTTCAGACACTAAAAAAAAATTAAAATGATATATACATACCAAAAAATTCACATTCATTCTATTTTTTTTAAAGTGGACATATTATTACTAAATAATTAAAACTGAAGAGCCATGATGGTTGGTAAAAAAAATTGTCTAACTTCACTTATAGGAGAACTGTGTATTAAAATAACATAATTCAAAACTGCGACTAATAACTATATATGAACTTCTTTAATCAACACATTTTTTTACAATGATTTTTTATTTTTGTAAGAATTGTCTTTGCGAGGATTTCAAGATGCGTGCATCGAGGAGTTTGTTTTTTCTTACGGTGCAAGATTCCAATGACTCTTTTCTAATATTGTAAGAATGATGTGGAAAAACAATTTCATGTTAAGGTCCTTATAATGAGTATTTTACGAAAGGTGCCGTTTCCAGACTGAAGGAACTTGATATTCAAGTTCATAGGTTGCAATATTCTACTGCAGAGTTCAAGACACAAATGGCCAGTAATAAGCGAGTGAATCATTAATTTATTTTGTATTAAAAAATTCAGTTAAAAGATATCTTTTAATTATAATATTTTTTAGATAAAATAATTTAAATGGCACCTATAAAAGTATAGTTGTAGAACTTAAGGTGGCATTTCACAAATTATAATATATATTTATAGTGATTTGAAGAAGGAAATTAAAGAATCTATGGGTATAGTCCAAGCTCGTCAACAAAGTGTGCTCTCTGCTTCTCCATCCTGGATACCAATGTCAAGCATCCCGAGAACAAAAAGGATAGAACTAGAAAGACAAAGGGAAGACAAAGCCTGACAGAAAAGGATTCTGTTTTGCAGATAAAGCAGTCTTGTTCCCTTTTATAGCTTGTTTGAAAATAATTTAATTTTAAAAAAAATTAAATTTTTTTATTTATAAATTATTTTAATAATAAAATTAATTAATTTAAACATATTAATACTGTCAAAATTACTTATAAATTATTTAATATAAAAAAATTTATTATTATTATTATTAATTCCATGATATTATATTTAAAAAATAATTTAAATAGATCTAATTTTATAAAAATATTTATAATTTAAAAAAAAAAACTACTTACAGAAACATCTACATGAATTAGCAGGAACAAAAATTCCACGAGGGTAAAGACTAGAGAGCTTAAGAACAAGCAAAAACTCACCTAAATCTAAAATGTAGAAAGCATAAAATGCATGCAACTAAAGTCTAAAAGCTAATGCGATGAAAACTAAACAAAGCGTGAGTAGAGATAAACGAGAATATGACGGGTACTTCGAAATTTCCATCCAGAGGCACATCCACTGGAGCACTAGTTCTGCGTTGCCCTTCACGATAAATGACCCCAAAAGCCAACATCAAAGAGATTGTCTAGCCTCTTTGCGAGCATCGGCATAGTACCCAAATAGTGAAATAGACTTCATGATTGCCAAAAAAATTGTGATCTTTTATCAGAGTTTTGAATGCGCAGTTTTACACTCGTTAATTATTTTACTTTATTTTGAAGGGGATATCAAAGTATTTCTTCAAAAAAGACAACTCACATAACCCACCCTGCGTAGATAGAGACATTCATTAGCAACCGTACTATATAGTTATTTTAAGAGAATCTACTAAACTAAATTGGAAGCCAATACGAGTCCTTGTTTACTTTGCAGTAACTCGGATATAAATAAATCTGACCAGACGCTATTCACTTTGAGAAAAAGATCTCATGACTTTCTTTTGGTTTTTAATTGACTTCAATGATTCTTTTATCATTTTACTCTAAGGCATATTTATATTAATAAATTATAAAAAAATTATAATTTGGCAAATCAAAAGTGATATTATTTTGAAAAAAAAAATCACAATGTCTTAATACTTTAATGTGTAAACCATCTCAATATTCACGTAGGATTATTCTTTTTTAATTGCCCTTCCCTTTTTTGTCTTCACATGAAAAGTTTGTTCTATGATTCCATCTATCTATTCATGAATCGGAGAGATTATTGTGTAAATTTAATAATATTGCCACTACTAGTCTTTCTTAATATTTAATAGAAAAGTATTAAATGATAAAATAAAAGTAATTATTATATTATAAATTTAAAATGCATTTAATATTTTGTTCATTTAGTAATTAAAAATAAAATAATTCTATATTCTTTTAATTCATTTTCCTAATTATCAAATAAATAAATAATTAAATACATTTTAATTTTTCAAAATAATAAATGCTTTTATGTACCAAAAATAGCAAATGCACTTATTTTTTCATTTAATATACTTTTTTATTAAGTATTAAGAGGATTATTAGTAAAATAAATTAGGATAAGATGATATAGCATTACTCTTAAAAAAATTATTAAAAGAATGAGTTGTGAGAATATAGATTTTTTTTTAGATAAAGGATATAGAATTATTCTTACTCTTTCTAATAATTTTTTATAGTTATTAACTTAAGTAAGTATTAAATGTTTGTATATTTCTAATATATTAAATGCTTTACTTTTTCATAAGTGTATATTTGGTAAATACTTATTTTTTAAAAAAATCATTTTTTCAAGAATTCTCTAAAATAAATTTTGATTATAAATTATTTTAAATATAAAATAAACTAATTCAAATACACATTTAATATTTACTTTATTAAATATTAAAAAATTATTAAGATAATACTTTGAAAAGATATAACATGACTCTTAACCTAAAGTCTTGTAAATCAAATTAATAAATAATTAACATATTATTATTTTAAATATAAAATAATTATTTTATAATATAAAAATTTATAAAATAATAATGTGTCAAATATTTATTAATTTAGTCAACACAATAATTTTTTCATTACTTGAGATGGGATCGTTTTGAATCTTTTTTCTTTTATTTTCTTTTATTGTATTATAAACATATTGGAGTTTTATTAATTAAAGAACAGTTTGACTAATGCATAAGATTAAAAATAATTTGACCAGCGTTCACGTGGAATGATTCACAATATGTGATTTTGGTACTGACACATCCTGGTGATGGAATGATGGTAGCCGTTGGATCATCTGTCAAAAGGTTTGAACGATGCACAAACTTGCATAAACTTGGTGGGGTTACAGGGGGCTCGGTATAAGTGTAATCTGACGCGTAAACTTGCATTGTGAGTGCAGCTGGTGTGTGCTCGGCGCGACGGGAAGATGAAGTTGCATTGGAATGGGATATTCGTATTATTTTTTCGGTACATGATATTCATATTTTTTATTTGGTAGAAAAAAGTTTAAGAAGATGAAAAATATTTTTATTTTAAAGTAAAAATATGTTACAAGTTTTAATGAAAATTTATAATGATGTTGCTTACTTATAAAAGATTTTAACAAAAATTAGACTTAAAATTTTTTAAAATACACTGTTAATTTTATTTGAATCAACCTTTTTTAGCATGCATACTCATATTATGAGAGTATGATTAAAGAAGATAATGCCATAAAGATACAATTTTTATATGCAAGATTTGACTAGTTTTATACATAAATAGTACGTATCTTTTTCTCTTATAACAAAAGTCTTTTGTTATTGAAAAAAGAAAGAGATAATTCATATCACTTCAGTATAATCTATGCTTACTTGTCTAATGAATTAAACTTAGCTCTTCACATGTTCAATTTATTAACCTGTGTGTGTATATATATGTATTTAATTTGACTGAACTATTTTTTATTGAGAATATATGAAAAGATGAACACTATCGGGTCATAAATTTTGGATTTAGCTTATAGCTTAACTTGTTAAGTTCAAAAGATTTAATTAGTATAAAATTCGAACTTAATTCATCGAGTTCAAGCAACTCGTGAATTACAAGTGAGTTAAACTTGTATCAAAAAAATAACTTGACTCTTTTATCAAGCTGAGCCTAACATATGATTGGCTTGATTTTACTCAACTCACTATCACCCATAATTATACAATTAAGTGTGTATTACATTGATGATGTGAGTCATTATCAAGTTTCACAATTTATATATTAACAATTAATTGTGTTACCCTTTAGTATTATGTGGCTAAAAAGTTCTCTCATCATATTAATTAATAAAATTTAATTTAATAATTAAAATAAAAAGTAATAATAATCTAAAATAAGAGAAATGTAAGAGATTTTGTTCCTTGTGCTAAGTAATAGCAAGAGTAGAAGGGACAATTTTTCTTTGGGGTTAGACTAGGAGGGACATTTTTTTGTTCTTTCGTATAGAGTAGTTTCTTTTTTTTTTTTTTTGTTGAAAATAGGAGGGACGCTTTTGACATAGAAGAAAAGTGGTTGATGAGTTGATAAAAAAAAAAGTGGTTGTTGCATTGGCACCAATCTAAGGATCCAGAAGAAGGACTTACCTCACTTTGGAATGACCCAATTCCTAATGGATAATGCCACGTCACGGCACTTGAAAAGACGGAAAGCCCTCAAACAAGAAAAAGGAAAGGCGTTGTAGGGATTGCTTATGCGCTCATCTCTCCGGAATATTCCCCACCGACGGATCGTGTCCAAACACACTCACAATTTCCCGAAAACTATATATAGCTTCATTTGTTCCCAATATTTGCCCTAGACCACCTTCAACAGCCGCAACGCCACCAAACGCTCCACTTTATCTCTCCTTTTCACCCACAAATTCACTGCTCCTCACTCAATTTCAGCTCCAAATTTGTTCGGAAACCAACCCTCTTACTGCTAGGATGCACCCGTGTGATTTTCGTGCTGGCTGCTGGCTCATGTTCTTGTGAAGGGCTTTTGCTCACTTCGCATGGATGCTGTCGAATTGCCTTTGCCAATAGATGTCGCGGCCGCACCGACACTGATGGGATCAGAGGGTTATCTCGGAGCTGGGGGTTACAGTCAAGGAGGAGGAAGCTCAGCCTCAAGGGTCCGACCGCGTTTCGGTCATGTTTAGCCGTTCTATCGAATGTTGCGACTCCCGTCTCATTGAAAATGGTGAGTGCTTATTCCTTTTTTACCCTCGTCTATGTATGTTTTTCTTCGAAGTTCTCTATTTTAGCCTCCTTTTTTTATTACGCCATTAACTGGGTAATATGTGTTGCTAGCATTGTGCGTTGGGAGTTGGCTGTTTTGATCTATTCTCTTTCGTTGTTTGATTGATGCTACCTTGGATCATTTTGAAAATTTGATACTGGGAAAAGATTAATTGCTCTGAAAAAATGGGCTTATACCTTATCCTTTTTATATAAATTCCGTTTTATTGCACCAGCACTTCAAGAATATCCATAATTTCCTCATCAGAACTGAGAACGAACCGAGTGATGAGTCCAGAATTTTTCCCCTTGTCAATATCCATCAGATAACTGAAGCTTATAATTGATGTTGAATAAGGAGACATCCCATTGTTGTTTAGCCAATTAATAGGCTGAAACGCATTGGATGTATGCCATATATGCATTTAAGTGTTGGGAGACCACCACCAAGTCTTGTGGCCTATTGGTGGAGGTTTTTGCTCTCTTTGTGCAAGGCTTGGGCTTGAGTCATTGCGAGGCACTTTAGTGGGGTTAAACCTAGGTAGTACTCCTTTGCCAATTATTTAAATAGCCATTCCAAACAGTTAATTGACAAATTTCCATAATTTACTCATCAGAACTGAAACTGAGTGACGAGTGCAGAATTGTTTCCCTTGTCAATATCCATCAGTTAGCTTATACTTGATGTTGAATAAGGAAACAACCCATTGTTGTTTTTCCAATTAATGGGATTGGAACGTATTGTATGCATGCTATTTATGCATGTTAAGGAGACCACCACCAAGCATTGTGCCCTAGTAGTGGAGGTTCTCGCTCTGCTTGCTCAAGGCTTGGATTCGAGTTGTCCTATGGCACTTAGTGGGATTAAACCTAGGTACTCAATTTCCAGTTATTTAAGTAGCTGTTCCTCCATTTGTGTTAAGTATGGGCCTAGTACTTCCTGATATGTATACTTCACATACCACATCAGTCGAGTTGTTCCTTTTAAGGTAAATTTTATTAATTTCAGTCATCTTGAGACTTGAATTTTTGATATACTTGTCATCTTTTCACTTTTATATTCATCATTACGTGATTTTGTCCAGTCAATGTTGTTGTACCAGATGTTTCAAATATGAAAAATGATGCTGAGTTTCCCTCCCAGAATGAATTTCTGGAGACTCAACATTGTAAGAATTCTAGTCAGCTGTCCCATCTTCGGGGTGAAGATGTGTCCAAAAATGTGTGTTGTGGTGAGGGCAAAAATTGTCCTGGACTTGAAGGTATGCCATTACAACAAAAAGCAGCAAAAGTTAACAGGAGTAGTAGTTCATGTTCAAAGAGGCAACAAATGTCCCAATCAGAAGATTCTCCAAGCCTGAATGGAATTGAGGAGTCAAAGGATATTTCTGACAAGCTTAGATCACATCATACAAAGTTTATTTCTCCGGGTATTTGTTTTCCCCAAACAAACCTGCAAAAATTGCTTTCTATCTATATGATCTCAACTTGTTTCCCTTGATTTTCTTTTGGTATAGAGAAAAGTCAATTACCGAAGCAAAAGAGCTATGCTACCAAGCGCGGTGATAAAAGGAACTTTAAAGTGCCTTCTTCTAAGGCTAAATCTGAGTCATCCTCTATGAAGTTGGGTGCAGCAATCTTCAGCTCTTCCTGTGGAGGGAACAACTTCTTTGGTATGTAATATTAGGCCTATTGTACTCTTCTAAACATGATAAATCTCCTGCAGTTTCACTTTCTTCATTAAATTATTTTTCATGTGATTATTTAATGTGCATCTATATATTGTGGTTGAATGATTCAGTATATATAGCTGAGGGCCATGACTCTTTTAACCTGTTAGGAATTTGATTTAGGTGTTTGTGGTATTAAGTTATCTAACAATTCAGCTCATTCTATTTAATATTTTGGCAAAATCTATCAGTAGTTGTCTAGTTGACTGTTGTGCTATGTAGATGTACATTATGTATTCTCTTTCAAGAACTAATTAAGTATTAAGTACATAGCTCATCTGAGGCTTTGTTTTTAGTGCTGTGGTTTTAATGCTACTGAAGCCAGAAACAGTTCTATTTTTGCTTCTGGACTTTGCCAGCTTAAAAGCAACCCAATGTGTTTAGTCTCTCAATTGATTGACATCATGTTACGTGGTGAATTGGTTATATTGCTCGTAACAGATTTGTTTGAACCATTGACATGTTATATTATATTTACATTCTTGAAATTAGTATCATTGTGTTTATATTTGTGCCACTTTAGAGGCATTTTATTAATATTCAGTTCTGTGTGCTTGTAGAACTTTAGTGTGTCATTATTATTATTATTTTTAAATTGCAATTCTTATTTCTGATCCAGCTAAACATACTGTATGAGCATTTCAAAATTATGGCTTCCTAGTAATGTGATATTGTATCGGTTACCCATGATATTTGATAGTATCTAACCCACATGCAGCCATACATCAACAAAGTGATATATGTTCTGATCCAACATCTTACATCCCATAAATTTTGGCCATTAATCTACAAATCCAAGGAACAATCGCAATTTTCTCTAACAGAATGGTTTGTTTGTGTTTCTTATCACTTATAGCTTCCATTACTGAGTGGAGCTTACATACATTTCAAATGGAATTTTTGGAAATTGTTGCCAGGGTTATATGGTCTGAAACATGATATTCATGATGTCACAAAGCTTATGAATGAGCCACCGTTGGATGAGCTCCTTAGGGGCACTTTTTGCCTGGTCCAGTTTGAGCAAAGATAAAGGGAAGAAGGCCTCAAATATGAGTGAAAGTTTTTTGAATTCAGTTAGAAAGGCTTGCTCTATCCTTCAGTTCCGGAAGTCTGTTCAATCCCAAAATATGGCTGAGATGGATAGCTCCTCCAACAAGAAAATGTCTGCTTGCCAATTGAGTTCAGTTTGTGCTGTAGAAAGTGTCAGTAGTGGGGATAAAGAGCACTCTTGCACATCAGATATGTCTTCATGTCAAAAGGTTAGTATTATATGGATTCATGTATGCATTCAGTTTTGGCTTAATAGAATAAAATTTGAATTTTAATGGACCACCTCATATGTGCAAGAACATAAAGGCTGCACCACCATATTTGACTTCTTTGTGCACTGAAAGAAACTTTTTGCTTGTGCTTGGTCTTTTGTGCATATGCTTATTTACCTTCACACTGATAGTAAAACTGTATATAAAGGTAATGTGATTTTATACTTATTAGCACTTGATGTCCAGGATCCTTGTAGTGAAACAGAAAGTCCCACTAGTCCACTTGACTTTCCGTTTTGTCAACCTAAGGATGTCTTGGAACGGATTGCACTCCCTCCACCCCAGGATTTGGAGTCTTTGCTCCTTGATTTGTCCAAGCCTGCCATTACCACAAAGAGTAGTCATAATCTACATTCAGGCAAGCAGGTATCTCGTCGGCCAAGCTTGCCAGCCTTTCCATGGTCACATGCTTTTGGTAGCCATTCTAGAATTAATTCTGACACAGTTAAGTTATCAACAAGTAGAAGCACATGCCAATGCCAAGGTAAATGGGCAAGGATAAATGTCATTGCTAGCTCTACAGATATTGAACGTGGTTGCTTCACAAACCTTGATTCATTCAGTTATGATCAGAGCCTTGTTCCATCAACTGGTAGTTCAGACAATAACGTTTTCCCGTCTTTATTTGCTACTCTTCCTTTCTGTCAGTGGGATTCTTCATCTTCTGTAACATGTTCTAAAGATTCTCAGGTTACTGCAGGTACAAAATTTTCTTTGGCTACCCGAATTTCTGTTATTGTTTATATCTTCTTCCCCCCATGACCCCCTCCCTCTCTCTCTTAAGGAGACATCTGAATGTTATTTTGTCCTGAAAATGCAGAATTTGGAGGCCGGGTGGATACTAAAGAAAATTGTATCATGTTATTCAGTACAATGCATCTTTTGCCTGTGTGTTTACTTGTTTGACTTTCTCTGTACACCAGTTTTCTTTCTTATTTTGTCTGTTCTTTCCCTTGGTTGGGCAATGTGTGCCTTCAGGAAAAATCAATTGGAATCTCCCTTTATGTTATTTACAATGTGAAATATGTTTGTCACGAATTGTATTATTAATCTTAAAATTTGATGACTTATTGCTGTGAGGACTCAGATGTTAGGCCTGACTATTACGCCTTCGGATAAACAATGTGACTATTCTATCAAAAAAACCTGAAATAATTTACTTTAGTTGCAATTAGAGTACGGCCTCTCTCTCTCTCTTATCCCCCTGCTTAACATTTTTGTCCGTGACAGATGGGCATTGTCCAAGACTACTAGCGGCTGCACAAACTCTCTATGAAATTGCAACTCAGTCACCAAGGCAGAACCCAGATGGAATTGTAAGATGGCAAAAGAAGACTTCACATAAGACCATGAAAGGTTACAACTTCAAATCAACTCAGAGACTTGAAGAAATGCTTTCAACACCAATTTCAGTGATTGGATCTGACCTGGTGGCCAGAAGTTCGGAGCAGATAATTCCCTCAAAGAAGCCAAGGCTTTCCATAATCGAGAATAAGAATGGTGGTCATTCCAATAATGTTAAGAAAGGACCTTGCACATGGCCTACTTCAAAATCAAGTAGATCATTAGCCAGTAAACCAGTTAGGGACTCGATTGTGGAAAACAAACATTCAACTGCCGGCATCCTGAAGCAACATTGTATGATGCCCCCACCTGATAGGGTTTTGGATAAATCTGATGGTCAACAGAACGTTGGAAAATTAGTATTGATGGATTGGAAAAGGGGAAGGGGCAAGTGAGATTGATCAAGCATTATCGACTGTAGAAACATCTGTTGCCGACAGCTGTTGTGATTACCAAATGTTAGGTTGTTAGTAAAAGGCTGCTTTGTATATATTATGCTGTGGCTGCAAGGGCAAACATGATTCAAATGTTGTAACATTAAACAGTGTACAAAACATCAGAATTCTTTGCTTACTGTAGAGCATTTGAGGCAATAGCAAGCAAGTTCTCTCTCTCTCTCTCTCTCTCTCTCTCTCTCTCTCTCTCTTGGATGAATTATATGCAACTGACATTCTATTGCATGCTGCCTCCACTAGTTTTTACCTTAGGTAACTGCCAGTGCTGGTTCAGGGCCACGTGCAGGTGTGACTGATAGTGGTGTATTGCACCCGTGTTTGGGGTGCCTGGGTGTTGATTAAAAGTATGCTGCAGCAACAAAATTCCTTCCTGATGCAATATTTGTTCCTGGCAAGGCTTATGATAAGCCCGAAACTTTTAGGTTCAGGGATATTCACGGGTCATCATGTCTTGAATTTAAAACTTTTTTTTTTTATTTTTTGCGTGTAGGCTGATGATTTGAAATGTTTACTTACTCTGTTGCTTTAAGTATAGGCACGTAACGAATTTCATTCCAGAGGAGGGTGGAAATTAGTAGAATCCAAGTTAAATTCCTATCAATGTTTTCAACTCGAAAGATATAATTTGAGAAATTAAATAAGAATGAATAGCACAAGGCCAATTCAATTGGGTTTTTATTTTCATCCTAATCTATTCCTCTCCCGTGATGATTTACATTGCCTGTCAACCAAAATGTCACACGAGATATCAAAATTGAAAATGTATTACTTGGTCCCAAAATATTAACAACGCATGCAGTAGAGAGAGTAGTATGGGTAACGAAGAGTGCTATGAGAACATTTGATCGAGGAGCAAGACGAGGGCCATGGCAAAGGCAGGATCAAATCCTGGGTGCACAATCAACTCAAAAATCTCTATCCCAAAAGAGACGTCTTTGCTTTTGGCTTCCTTCCTCTTAATTTCAGCCACCACCCTCCTCGACTCGTCCAACACCTTACATGCCCGATGCGCGTAGGAACCCTCGATCGTAAACGCCGCATGCCGTTTGTGCGAATGTGAGGCTGCACTGTACACGCACGCCTGAACGTTGGGCTTGCCGTGCAAAATATTCACATGCTTCCTCACACAACAAATTGGAGACTCCGATGACTTATTCGACATGTTGCCCCTCATCGTACGTTGGTTCCCCACTTCCCCTTCATACACAAACCACCTATCCACCAATCCAAGCTTCTGCAATCAAATCAAAACTTCATATCGTCAACCACAAACCCATTTTATATACATATATATATCTGTGCCTTGTGTTACTATTATTGCTGTTATTACATTTGTTTTGATTGTTACATATAGAAAGAAAGAGGGAGGGGGCGTCATATGTACCCTGCGGCGGCGCATGGTGAGGACAGAATTTCCTGAGGCGTCCATGAGAATGACTTCGTCGGGGCGCCCGATATAATTGTCGACCCGATACACCAGATTTCCATAGGAATCGATCACCGTGAATCCTTTACAGCTTATCACAAGGGATTTTCTCCAGACTGTTAGGGATGTGCACAAGCTTCCTTCGGTTCTTGTGTACTTGCTGTATTTCTCCTCTTCGTGCTCGCGCTCTTGTTCCTCGTGCACTGCCCTTGACAGAGATTTGAACCTAGAAAACAACCTCATCTTTCTCTGCTCTGCTCTGCTCTTCCTGTTTCCTTCTGCCTGTGTCCTGGGATCTCAGTTCACACTGTCTTACTTTCTAGGTTGCTGGATTCTCAGTTTTAACGGTGCCAAGGGATACATATATTTATAGATATATAGTAACAAGGCACAAGGGTGTTCCACTTATTGACACGTTTCCAACGGGGAATAAAAAAGATGTTTAGTTGTTTTCCAATTCTGCTGCTACCCATACGGTTGACAATATATTGCCTGTTGATGTACATCTACAAGCACACGGACTCCACCGGGAACATGTATGGGGCGAGGATACCGATGTGCCATTCTAAGGCAGGTGCTTTGTTCTTTCTCTCACTTTTCTCTCCCGTTCTTTTTTTTTTTTCTTGAAAAAAATTATATAATATTTTATTTAATAATATTGAGTGGAATTAAAAATTTTTAAGTAAACAAAAAAAGAATACAACTATTTAATTTTATATAAAGTCCTCAAATGAATAATAGTCATGTGTTATATAGATTTAAAAATAAATTTTAATGATATAAAAATATATTTTACATATCATATATCTAACTCTTTCTTTTTTTTTTTTTTGTTTCTTGCTAGACTAGATGGATTGAACTTTGAAGAGATATTTCGAGAGAACCAGCGAGAGAAGTATCGACGTTGAAATTCTTTAAGAAACAGGTGTTGGAGAAAGGTGACGCGTGGCTCGATTTGAATTGAAGGTCTTGAAGAATTCCAAAACTCTCGTCTTCTTTTCCTGGTTACATATACATTTATAGTAGGAGTATGAGATTCTTGAGAAAGAGACGGAAATCGGAACACCCAGAAGTGATCGAGATTCTAGAAGGAGGACGAGGAGTCGAGTGATATGAAATAAAATTATTGTTATTTTCCAAAACACAATCTTTCTGAACTACTTTCTTGATTTTTTTTTTTTGGGGTCTTCAATTAATTTCTTGATCATAACTACTAAACAAAACGGAGGATATATGAAATGGGTTTAAGAGATGGGAAAGAAGACTGGCCTACTGGTCAATGGTGAAGCCTTCAATCGGGCCCAGTCGAAACTTACATGTGGTATATATTAATATATGCCGCGAATAATTAAAGGAGAGGAGACTTATTGCTTTGACCAAAAACTAAGAGGAAACTTTATTGCTATTAATTAATAATAATGACGGCAACAACAATGAAATGAAATAGAATTCAACACATACAAGTCAATTAGAAAAAATTAAGCCATATTTCTGCAGATATGGTAAAAGTTGCTTTTAGTTTAGTTTAAGCACCCACTTTTTTTTAATTCAGGTGGATGAAAAAGGCGAGAGTGAAAACCAGAAAATGCTGTGTTAGCAAAAACAGAAAAGATTATACCAGAAATTGGATGCCAGTGCCATAGGAGCTGAGGCTGGTGGCCAACATGGGCATGCATTGCAAGTAGCAGATGATCAGAATACTAGTAATCTATTATATTAATTTCTTCTTAGATGTTAGAAGTGAAAATAACAACGTTTTGAGGAAGCTTGGTAAGACTTAATTTGGAGGTGATGGGGATAGAATACCTAGTCTTCTGTAACCGCATCACAATCTGCAGTACCCTATGTCGACCTGTCCCTAGATATTTTTTTCAAACACGGCTTTCCACTTCTGTGGTGAAATTGGACGAGAGGCAAAGTTTTCAAACCGACCCGTGCCGCATTTGGTTTTGCACGAACCATTTGCAAGCCACTTGGTGCTTAATTAGTGCTTACACTCAAGTCACCAGTTTTATTCCTAGCCTCATTTGTCTTATTCCTATCCCTGTCATCTCCCGAAAACGACAGATATAGGCTTCAGTACTGTTGCCAAATAACATATCTTTATAATTAGACATACATGCTTTTACAATCATCACTCGTGGTCTGAATTTGGTAACTTCTACTTGGTAACTATGACAACTAGGAACAAACATGACCATTATCTTTCGATTTAGAAGGAAGTTGAATTTTTATTTACTGCTTAACTTCCTCTATTTTTGCTGTAATTAATTCCCTGCAATCCAAAGGTTTTCTCTACGTCATTGTGTTAGCATCACTGTATCTGGCTTATTTGTTTATTTTTATGTTTTTTTCATTGCTTTCGCTCTCAAACTTGGCACTCTCATGCCTGAAAAGAAAAAAGAGATTCTAAAGAGTCAAAAGAAACTCGTAATATTAGCTATTAGGTGGGAATTGATCGGGCCTGCTTCTTACTGTTTAGGGAACGGCATGAGGACCATAAATCATCGTGCACGGACACGCGGCCTTCTTGCTGCAGGCAACGATGGTATTTTAGATTTGAAGTGGGACCTGTTTAGATATCAATCGCCGCCATTTTTGGAAAGAGATTCTACTCAATATTTCATGATAGGTTCTAAGCATCAACCACGTGCACGCAGACCAATCAGATTCGAGAATTGTGCCACGATCACATCCTTGGTTGAGAAGGTCTTCAATTTGATTACCGATCACTAGCAGTATTTTTATCTGGTTATAAACGAGCCAAAAAAAGGGTAAAAAGTAATAGTCTTAAAATGACATTTGTCAGAACTTTGCCGTTGGCTGTTGCTGTGCTAAGGTTTAAATTCATTGAACTGTTTTGCTGGGCATGGACATCTCGCTTTTTTTTTTTTTTTTAAGAGCACACATCTCGCTTTTAACTACTGGAACAAATAGCTTCAAATTTATTGAAATTAAAAAAGAAAAGTTAATAAAATAATATCTAGCTAATTCTCAATTAAGGAGGGGGGCAGAGCATTATAATTTTTTTAATTAAAAATTTAGGTTGAGGAAAAATTTATTCTATTCTAAAATTAGGATATGTCTTTAAACTTATCAAATACTTATAAAAATATTTATAAATGATTCACTAATAAATAAATTCAAAACTCAAACTTAAACTCAAACTTAAATTATGACAAAACTTTATAATTTTTAAGCTTGAAAATTCATGGTTGAACACCAAGACTGTTCAAACTAACGAATTTTAGAGTTTTTTTTAATCTATTAAATATATAAGTACAATAAAGTGAAAAAACAAATTAAGAGGGCGTGGGAAATCCTAAATTCCCTTTTAGGTATGATTAGATATTGATACGAGATTTTAGAAATTTAAAATCATTATATTTTGTATGGAAATAAAAAAATATTATTCAAAGAAGGAGATTTCTAGTTTGATTCCTCACATCAAACTTACAAATACTAATCTAGCAATTGGAATTGTCATTTATTTAACCAATAATACCTATCTATAACCAAAAACAGTTGCCAAAAACATAATAAGTAAAAAAAAAATTGTTAGAATGTGTTTAAATCTTTGGGTCTTTAAATTTTGGGTTGCCAACTCCACATATTTTCCTTTCCATTTCAACTACGGGTGATAAATAGATGAATAAAAATAAACCAATATATAATCAATTTATAATTCATTAAAAAATTTATTAAAATCATTTAATCTATTTATGATATATTTTAATGAATGAATATTTAATTTATAAGTTATTTCAATTTAATAGTCTATTATCAACTACATGTATCTAAACTACACTTATGTCTAAATACATTAAATTTTTTAAATTATATGATATTTAATAATATTTTAATTGATCCATTAACTATTTATTAACTAAAACTAATTCAATCTATTAAATTTATTATTCTACTTGGATGGATTTGATTGATTTTAAATATGGATGGATCATGGATTCATGCATTCAATTGTCACTCTTAATTTCAATAAGTTATTTTAATTAATAAATTATTAATTAATGAAAGTTGACTCAATTGTCAATATTGAATTATGTAGATTCAAAAGTTTTTTAATTCAATTTTTGTTGGTAATTAATCCCTTATTAATAGGCGATTTATAACCACCGCTATAAGCTCATTATCAAAGCTTGTAACATATCTTAATCTTAAAATAAAATAACTTTTTTTCCCTAAACTTTAATTATTAGAAAAAATAACAATAATTTATTTTTCCCTTGGGCCTTATGCTCTTTCTTTTAAGACAACTATTCATACGCCAACCGCATGCCCTTAGATATTACAAATGATAAAACATACCAAATTCAGACCCAATCATTTCCTTTTTTTTCTTTCTTTGGGCTGAAAAGACCAATCAACACAAGGAGTGGCCTTTCATGAACAGTAATTGTTCATGTACTTTTCGGCCTACAAGTTAAGATGATAAAAGAAAAAGGCCTACATGATTTTTTTAAGCCTATTTTATAAACCAACATTTTGCTGGGCTTTATGTGGTCAAAACGGGCTAGCCAGGCCCAATTTGATAGGTATGATTTGCATAATTGAACTGTTGGACAGGCCTTCTCATGCTTTAAGAAGGCTAAAGTGTAAGCCCATTTACTTCTACCCAATGTATCTAAATCCATATTACATTTTCAAATTTGTTTTTTTAAAATGACTTGTATATACCGATGGCATTTTTTGGTTACTTGTATCACTATTTAATTCTTGACCGTGTATTGAATAATTTCGATGTAGAATTTCTAGAGTCGTCCCTCTGGCTCACCATGCTCTCCTTGCACTCCTAATTACATATAGTTATATAAAATAACTAATAATAAAAATAATGTATTAATAATAAAGGGCCAGCACGTGCCTTTCTTCAAGGGGCTGCCTTATTTAGACTTTATCGTAAACTGCCATCCCAAATTAATTATTGCTCCCAGCTCTGCCACGTAATTTCCTTTTCTTTGATATTAAAATGTAACATGTGATTCAGATTTTATTGACTCATTGGTATTATTCGAAGTTCATAGTCTCCACAACATTCACATTTGTGGTTTTTCTTTTCTTACAAAAAGAAAACGAAAAAGAAAAAGAAAGTACTTGGGAATAACTATGTTAGGCATCTTTGTTTGCATTCGAATAGCAATATTTTATCGGTTCCTCCAAGATATAGAGGTAATAAGAAAGAATTTCTTGAAATGGAAATTAACCGCATGATTTAGTACAGTTTGGTTGGAATCTAGTGGCAATTACTAATATTTATCCTCAATATTAATTAGCACTCGTTAATCTTCAATATTTTCTATATACTAATATATAATAACAAATGCAATTTGATAAAACTGATCAAGACTAAACTAAAATATATATAATGTAAACCGTGCATCACCAAGAGAGAACGACCAATGAGTTCTCATCGTTAGAACTGGAAAAATAGCTGAATCAGAAGGGAAAATATGCTCAATCGCACTGCAATAACGTCAATTTATCATTAAATAATCTTGAGAATCAGAAAGATTTGAATGATTACGTATTCCTCAAGAATAAGATACAAACCGTTAACATATTTTGAAGTAATCTTCAAACACATGTATATACTATAAGAAAAATCTTTCGTACACTGAAGCGTTGTTTTTAACTTGTCAAACACAATTCAAACATGTAGTTGGCATTGACACAGACTGCGTTTACAAAGTCTGTATAGTAATTTACCTAATCGGGATTTTATGTACGTCCAAATTAAATGCATGGGATGGCAGTATTTTAGAGAGAAGAAAAGTTGAAGTTAGTTAGACATATATCATATATCAGCGATCATTCAACGATCAGCATAAAATATAAATATCTTATGTTTATGGTCTTTTTACGTATGTAGCTTTTGATGGCCTAAGCAATTACTCGTCTGGTCCCGACCGGTAAGACAGTGACTTTAACACTGTTTCTGACACCGACTATATGTTCATTATATAATTTGACTCACAATAACTTGAATTTATTCCCACCTTAAAAAAATCTTACATAAGATTCCTTAATTTTAATACCTAGAATGGATTTATATGATTATATTATTTGGGTCTCTTATTTTTTTAAAAAAAAATTGAGTTTATTAAAAAATTTCACCATGATCATGTCATTGTTCTCGTGTATCCGATTCAGAGTCGTAGGCGCCTGGGCCCAAACTAGTATTTGTCACTCGCAAGAAACGCAGGCTTTTGATTTTTGATTTACCAACCCTTGTTACGCGTGGGTTTTGCTAAGGGAACAGATAATGACATATTTAATGTCTTTGACATTGTGAGGCCCATGCAAGAACAAGTCGTCTTGGTGCATGCAACGAATTCCATAGGGAGTATTATTTAGTATTTACTTTCCATAAAAAACAGATATGCATCCTTCTTCTCCCCCCACTGCGTGCATGAATCCATGAGGGAATAATTACCCACTCAAAACGTGTGGACAGAGGTGTTTTACAAATTATTTCAAGTTGTGTATGGTACTATATATGTATATATATTTCTCCATTTGTAGTGACAGTTAAATCGAATTTGTAACTAGTTAGTTATAAAAATTTTAATATTATATTATAAATTAATATTTTAAAAATTTAAATTATTAAATTAAAGTATATAAATAATTTTATATCTTTAATAACATGATAATTATACAAATTCTATAATACTACATACACAGTTTGCACTACATGTACTACAGTATCTTGCAATATACTGATTAATTTGCTTTCCCATTACTTTTTTTTCCTTTCAAAAAATAGAAAAAGGAAAAATATTAAACCTTTTGATATTAGAGCTACGAAGGCCTTATAATTGTACACCTTTTTTTTTTGGGTGCCTAAATAATGCAATTGCATGGTTCACTTTGAACATAATTGCAAATTATTTAACTGTCCATTTCCTACTTCCGTGTTATCGTGAAACAACGCTAGTATGCCCTCTGTTCATTACTAAAAATTTTAAATGATATAATATAATGAAAGACTTTGAAATGGGTGGTTCAAGGCACTATTTCCGCTTTTGCCCTCTCATTCAAAATATATATATATATATATATATATATATATATAACAATAATATATTTTCAAAATAAATTATATTCACCTTTCATTAAATTTCACAGCTCAACTAAATAGTTTGTATTTTTAACTGAGTGTCTTTTTTTGGTTAAGCTAGCAATTTTTGAGTCAAAGTTACTTGGTTTTGGTCTCCAAGGAGACGCTAATGATTAAGATTGGTACTAGCTACATCCTAGTCCATAGAGTTTTGGGATATATGCGAATTTCATTGGGACCAAGTGACGTGGAATTTATGACAAAAAAAGAATTCTACTTTGTAGCTATGGGAGGTTTTTAATTGTGGTACCTTTTATCATGGTACTTACTATTTATTACCATCCTACTATTTATTGAATTCTTCACCCAAATTCATTCAATATTTATTTAACAGTTAAATAAGGAAGAAGAGTTTAAAAGGGGTTCAATGAAGAGTTATTATAATTATTTATGAAATAATTAAAGAAGTAAAGTTTAATAATTTTAAAGTTTGTTATATATATATATATATATAATTTTAATCATTAATTTTTTTATTGACAATATAACTTTTTACTTTTTTTAAAATTTAATTTTCAATTTAAAAAATTAAAATCGAAAAGAATTATTAATTCTCGAATTCAAGTGCTACCAAAAGAATCCATAGAAAAAATGACAAAATAATAGAGCGCCAATAGCTCCGTCGGACGTATAAGTGGGTGCCAATGCAAACTGCTGGCTCCGGCTTTACAGCACATTAATCCTTGAATATTGATATATTGATAAATTGATTTATTTACCCAAAAAAACAATTTAATTTCATGAGGAAGTTATCTCTTGATGTGAGAGAAAGTACTCCTGGAAGGAGCGTTTAGATTAGATACCTAAATGACACTTAAGAATGTTAAAATTGTAGCATTACTTTCTTTTTTTTCTACCTGTAAACAATTCTTCTATGAGGATAGGAGTTGGTGGGCATTTGACTTGGAACTTCAAGTCTGTGGTGGGCCCCAGGCATCTCTGCCTCTGGGCTTTATACGTAATGGTCTTCTAGAAACCCACTTATTCAAGAATCTCACCTTCCCACTTTATTTCTTTTGTTTTTTTTCTCTTTTTGTTTTTTGTTTTCTCCTTGTTTTTGGTGATATTGTTTTTTCTTTTCTCAAGCAAGTGGCATTGAGTCAAAGACTTCAGACCTGAAAGTTTTTTTTTTCTTTTTTTTTTTTTCGTATAGACTAGGGAATTAATGAAATATGATTTGGGAAATTCTGGAGAGTATATTCTTAATTTAGAAAAAAAATTGAATAAAGTAAAAAGTAGTTGTTCCTCCTCTTTAGATTCATCATGCAAAATTAATTAAGATGCTTCTATAACTAATTATAGGCCTAGGCTGTTCTTTCAGTTTCGTGGACTGGCACCTCCTATTAGTTAAAATCAAGATCAAACGAAGTTTTTCGCAGCCAGCAGGCCCCATACGAATTGCAATTCTTAGAAAGATTGATGTGAGCAGAAAAAACAAAGATGATAACTTCAAACGCTAAAAAGAAAATGCCACGAATGCGACTTCGCCCAACTTTTTTTTTAATTTATTTAAACCGACAATTGGGCAATCAAGGCATTTGTTGCTTACTAATGGCTCAAAATCCTTCCACGGCGGTTAATTTAAAAAACTATCAATTTTTCTACTGGATAAAAGCAATTAAATTTATAATAAAAAATAAAGAAAATAGAGGTATCATCGTTTAAAACTGTCTGTTGATTTTCTATTTTAAAATTATATTTACTTTTAACTAGATTGTGATTAATTTATTTACCATATAACGTGTTGTTTTCTTCCATTTGTACCGTGCTTCTGTCTGGTTTTCTCGAGAATCCACCACCAGCTGTTCGCTGTTCGCTGTTCGATATAGAACAACACATGTGACATGATTCGCAGACACGCTAACATTTTAAAAGTGCAAGACATGCAAAGTACCTGACAATTCGCAATTTAGAAATATACATGTCTATTTTACTGTCCAAAAGAATACAGAAATATCACTTTCACATTTCGTTATTATTATTATTATTTCTTTTTTCACGCATCTTCTCTTGTCTCTCATTCGTTGTCTCCTGTTCCATTTATAATTGACTCATATAATATTTTAACCAACTCGTGGCATCTGTTTTGTTGTTTCTACAAACCAAAGCCAAAATTCGTACCATCGTTCTTGAAATATCAATTTCCCTTTAATAAACTAACAATCCGATCAGTTCATTCTGATGAAGTCACAAAAGACCATTCAATTCTAACGTGCTTCAAGGTAAATTGGATATTGAGAACTAATTAAACTATTTAGAAGTTCAAATTATGCTATCTTCGACTTCCCATTTTCCTGCTTCTTGTTCTGGATATTATTTTGAGAACTAATAATTTCTTTCGTGTTAAAAGCAATTCAAAGGAAATTCAAATTAGGGGCCATGATTTAAATGCAACTTCATAGCTATGTCATCATATTCTGGATACAAAAAAACACCTGTGACACGTGCCCCACAATTCGCTTGGAGCACCAAACCCAGGAGGTTGGTGAACTTCGTGAAGTCATTGGTGCTGGTTCCCCCAACCAATTAGCATTGGATCATTCCATATATATACCAGATTCCAATAGGAAAATAGATCGATGAGCTTACAAGGAAGCCCTTTTTTTCACTTCACTTGTTTATAGTCATTAGGTGAACAAAGATTGTGCGAATGGGGTTTCATTCTGGTGGGGGGAAAATGAAACTCGTGTATACTGCAAATATGGGGTCGACTTTTTTTTTTTTTTAAAAAGAATCTTGTTTTGTTGTTGAATTTTATAGTGAAGCGGTTGGTGAGTGATATTTATCAAATGAGTTTATTTTTTCCTTGTTCTCATTTCCTTTTCGTCTTTGCTTTTCCTTTCTCTTTCATATGAAGGGACAGGTTTTTGTGCTCTGCATTGATTTTCTGCTAGAGATAGAAGGAATACCTTACGGTACAAGTTAATTATATACTTTAGCTGGGCATATATTAGAATGTTCCATACTTAAATTCAAAGCCAATTTGAAAATATATCTCAGTGATCACTTGTTACTTTTGTTTATTCATTTCTGTTATCAACTAGACCGACCAAATTAATCGAATTTGACCGCATGTTCAGCCACATATATATATGGCTTCAAATATCATGACACACTTTTCATATTGCGACTGGTATACGTATTTGCTATAAATATATATGGTATCAATTAAATGGACCACTTATGTTTATCCGTCTTATGGTGCATGTTGAGTCCATTCTCTCCCTCTCTTTTTAAAATAATACAAAAAAGATTAAATTAAATTTTTAATTTGTATAATTTATACTCATTTTTAATTTGATTCTTATAATATTTTTTTAAACAAGTCATCATATTTTTGAATGTTTTTAATTTGGTCCATTAATGTTAAGTTGTGTTGTATATACGTAGTAAAACATATGCTGAAGTAAATACTGACTGTGACTAACTCTTTGTTCGTTATATATATATATGACATCATAACATTAAATAACAGAAATAAATCAAATTAAAAACGCTTAAAATTATAAATACTAGTCTAAACAAAAAAAATTATATAGAACAATAATTAAAAATAAATATAAATTATAAAAATCAAATATATAATTTAACTTAAAATTAAAAAAAAGTTTAGAAAGTGAATATGTTATTTTACAATGCATTGCCACCAGAAATCGCCAATATATTGTGTTAATGCAGTTTCATTTTATCAATTTAAGTTAACCTTCGTTATTGGCCATTAAATCCATTCTAATTAGCTTCCATGGCTGCCGAAAAATTCATAATAATCAATATTAGATTATTTCAATTATAATGATTAAATTCCAAGCATTTTATATATTAATTAATTACGAGAAAGATAATACATATATTTTGTTTAAAATTTGTTCACATATTCCTTTGCTTTTTTTTTTCATACGAGTTCATTCATTTTTTTGGTCGCGTTGTGCTATATTTTTAATATTTTTATTCATAATAACAATTTTATTTATATAATGTTTATACATTACTAAAAGAAATTCTAGTTATTTACACTGACTTATTAATAAATGGAATATTCATTTCTCGTTAGTTGTTGAGTCTCTTTACAGTCATCCTTCTTTTCACGTTTCCAGAATATTGAAAATGATCCATAACACAGACTTTTTCATACGAGTTTTTCATTTTTCTTTTTCTGCTTTAGAATCTCAGCGTATGCTAACATCGAAAAAATAGATTGACAACGTCCCAGCTTGATGTTGTATTTCTGAAGTATAAACGCAAGGAACAAGGATGGCATTCATACCGTGCGGCGCATTAGTGATTCGGTTGCGATGAAACATCAACCTCCTCGTCATGAAAATTACTGCGATAATGCTACTTTGACTGCTCTGTCTCTCTCCAAGTCATAATATTCATACATATTCTGCTCCCTGTTGAAGTTTTGATTTTTAATATTATAAATATCACGTTTCACTTGATTTGATAATGTAACCACCAGCTCTATTTACAGCGGAGTCAAATTATGATATGATCGCGTGTTAAGAGAGCACTCCATTGCGATATATATTATTTAACTAAACGAATATATCATAAGAAAGTCTGTAGTTATATCTTTTTTCTTTGGGTAAATTCTTTAGATATGTCTATTATTATTAACAAAAGACGACACATACATCAATTCTCATCTTTATAATACTTTTATCTTTAATAATATAGTGTTTCATTTTATTGATATTTTACGTGAGACTTTGTAAGAAATTTATTTAATAAATTATTCTCAAGTACATGATTATATATTTTCTTTCGTCAAATTCAGGTGGCTAATGATTTATTTTTGGGTTTATGTTTATTTTTCTTGATATCTCAATTTCCGTGTTACTTTGTTGAAAGTCGTTTTCTCACTTTTGAGACTGACCACTCATAAGCTTACACTTGGATCATCGACCACCTCGTATAATCCGCCACCTATGATCACCAACTTGGATTGTATGTCCAAAACTCTTCGCCTAATGCCACGTAGTAAAACTAGTTTGTCAAGCCCTAAGTACCATAGAGATTTTGTGCCAGATTAAACTAACTTTACATTATGGTTTAAAAAAGTTTACAGTTAAAATATTATGAAATAATTGTTGATTGAAAAATTTGTTTTATATCAAAATTAAATAAAATTAAACATGTATTCTGTATATTATAGATTTTAATAATTTTTTGTTCAATTAAATAATAATGAATCATACAATTGATATATCAGCAACATGGCATTAGAAAATATTATTATATGGCAAATGTATTTAAAATCCTCCACGTGTAATTAATGACATCTTAAACTCGCTTAAAAATGATTAAGAGTCACATTATACAAGGAAATATTCTTCTCCACTGTCCCCAGTCCCTACCAATTGCACATAGGGTATGCTTGAATACCCGTCTCTAGGATCATTCTTTCGGTTTAGCACCCTATAGTGTTGTCTTGTCTATAACAGATACACTTCAACGATTAATTGAAAAACGATCAGATTCTCTTCATCTTAAGTCTAAGATAAGACTATATGTAATGAAAGAATCCACTTTATCCCCAATGTAAATATTCTAAAACTCATCTCGTTACCCTACTTATAAGCCAAGAGCATAAATTTAGCATCGACAATATATACCTAATTTGTTCTAACCTGATAGAAACAAAAACTAATGTCAATAAACTTTTAGATAATTGATCTAATGATTAAAAAAACTTGTTCTTTATTTTGATAATTTAGATTTAAATATGAAGTTAGCACATGAATTTTTTTTTTTTAAATGTATCATATTGATATGAGAAGTGCTAGCTTCTGTAAAATCATTTCAAAAGAGATTTACCATCATCACAGAAAAAAAAAATGTCAGGCGGGCTAAATTATGTCAATAAATTATTCTTAAATACCAAATTAATTAATTGTTTATATACAATGTAGTTTATTATATTCAGATTATAACCTCACCACCTCTATTTGCACACATATATAATTTACATATGTTGATATATCAAATTTTAAGATGAGAATGCCACATATTGACTATTACATAAAAATTTTATAGCTTAATGGTGCGGGTGCTATTAGCAGAAAAATTTGCAAACACCCTTACTAGATTACGTGATAAAGTTATTTTTTTTAAATCAGTTGATAAATTTGTAATTAAACTTATAAACTCATAAATATGAGAATGCCGCATATGGACTACTACATAAATATCAAAAATATTTTACAAATACCCTAACTAGATTACGTAATAAAACTATTTTTTTTAAATCAATGGATAAATTTGTAATTAAACTCAAAAACTAAAATGAAAAGTATAATTAAAAATTATTCTTATAAAAAATTAAACTACTTAAGTTATTTTTAAATTCATAATTTTTAATTTATGAGATATTAAAAGTTAAATATGATATCATTAATTAAAAAAAGGAAAAGAAAAAAAATCTAGAAGTTAAAACTTAAAAGTGATAAGGACGGACCAAGACAAAGCGTTAGTGGAGTTGACTCGGCGATCCCTGCCGTCGATTCGGAAACTCTGGAATGAGCGGGCCCACTGGCATAAAATATAGATATTCCCTATCCTTTTCCGACTTCCGACCCCGCCACTCCGCTGCACACTCTGCCACTTCCTCTACACGCCAGTCTACAGAACTCTAAGCAAAATAAAGGACCACATCATCACACCAACATCTTTCGGGGGTCATACACTGACTCGCACCCTTTCTTTCTATCTCTACACTCTTCTTCCCTCTCAAATAGCTACATTTATTACGATCATACTACACTGCGTATAAAAAACCAAACACGCATTTATTCATATTATACTCATATAATAAATATACTTTTTTTTGGGCAATGTATAATAAATATAAATTATAACTAACACTATTCCATGAATCTCTGTTCTTCCCAATTTCCTTTATTAAGTCTTAACTTATATAGGTCCCCGTTGCCAATTACGATTGGCTCCATTAATTCGATTTCTGCTGCAAAACCAAAACCATTGTCCTTTTCTTGCTCAATAATTTTTTCCTTGATGTCTCTACGCGTTCATGTCTTTTTCTCATAGAGTATCAAACGCGTTCTACCTCTCCAAAAATCAACTGGGCCTAAACTCTATTCTCTCCAATTCGTCCCCTTGCTTTGTTCAACCACCGGTGCACGTTAGCAACGCACGCTGAATCGCATTATATAACAAACTTACGTTCTTTTATTTTTTTAATAGCATATATATATATATATATATAAAGATTTATAGAGAGGGTTCCACACATTCTTCTGTTTTCTCTGATCAATGAACGTTAATCCGAAGCACGAACGCCGATGGGCGTCCGACACCGTTCCCGGGAAGGTAACCGTCAGTACTGGAACTTCGCCGGGAACTGAGTCGAATTCCGTTGCCGACGAGTTTGTTGAGGTCACTCTTGATCTTCAGGACGATGACACCATCGTTCTTCGCAGCGTTGAGCCGGCAACTGTCATTAACATTGATGACGTAGTCAGCACTAGCGGAAATGTAACTCCGGCGTCCGCTGCGAGGTCGCCGACTATTAGGAGGAGCTCGTGGCAGTTCTCGCAGGAGCTAAAAGCCGAGGCGGTTGCCAAGGCCAAGCAGTTCTCACAGGAGCTTAAAGCGGAGCTGCGACGGTTCTCGTGGAGCTACGGCCATGCGCCACGCTCTCCGTCCACTTTCTCGGCTCAGAACGGAATCGGAGGTGCCACCGGCGGCGGATTTGAAAAGGCGTTGGCAGCTCGAGATCTCAGGAAGCAACTCGCTGCACTTGATCGCACTCGGTCCGGTGCTCAGAAAGCACTCCGTGGTCTGAAATTTATCAGCAGTAAATCCAATGGCGTTGATGCGTGGAACGAGGTGCAGAGCAATTTCGATAAGCTTGTCAAGGACGGTTTTCTCTATCGCACTGATTTTGCACAATGCATAGGTCCGTTTCTTTCTCAAATTTCAATTCAGTTTCTTGCATTGTTTATTTAATCGTTTTATTCTCCCTCCTTGTTTGAGTGCATTGGGTTTCGCGAATTTTATGACTTAAAAGTTGTTTAGATCTTGCGAACTCTTTTTAGTTCTTCTCAGTTTTCCTCAAGAGTTTTATGGTTTTCTGAAGGGATGAAAGATTCGAAAGAGTTCGCTCTAGAACTATTCGATGCTCTGAGTCGTAGACGAAGACTGAAGGTTGAAAAGATAAGCAGAGATGAGCTTTTCGAATTCTGGTCGCAGATTACCGATCAAAGTTTTGATTCGCGGCTCCAGATCTTCTTCGACATGTAATTATTGATTAATTAAAATATTATTTTTAAATTCCATTTAATCAGTTAAAAATAATCTTCCACGGTTTCTTTTCCTTTCTTTAATAAAAGTTCTCAATTCCTGTGCCAAATTAAACACTCGTTCTTAAATGTCACCGTATATTTGCTTTAGTAATTAGATATCTTTCAAAGCTTTGATGTTTTCTTTGCTTGCAATTCGATCATGATACCTATGTGTCTTTTTTTTTCAAAAAAAAATATATTTAAATTTTAATCATCTTCACAGGGTGAACAAGAACGAAGATGGTAGAATCACGGAAGAAGAAGTGAAAGAGGTATGGCATAGAACAATTTTATTTTTCATTTCTATCCGAAACTTTATGTCTCTTGTTTGTAATAAATTGAATTTGTTTACTGCATCTTTTTCTTCTAAAATATTTAACATCTTATATTTTGAGAGAGTAATTTAAGTGCTCTTTTTTAATGTTGATTAAAATAGTTGAAATTAACACAGTCGGCTAATTAATTTAATTAACAATCGGAGCCTGAAATTGGCCAAAAATGTATTACAAGCTTTTCTTTTTTCAATTATATAAAAGGTTTTAGCATTTAATTAGAAAAAGAAGATAAATAATTTCATAAAAAATCCAACGTACAATATCATCACACTTTAATTTTAAAAATGGAAATCAATATCAATTAAATTAGAAATTTATTGCCTCACAAGCTTTTCTTTGTATTATGTATGTTAAACGTTGCCTCCCGGTGTCCACTTAGTTTTAATAATTAACAGTAGGCAGGATTGGGTGACCTTAAATCTCTAATTCTAAAATTAACTACTATTACTCAGTGTTCCCCTTCGAGACGGTTCCCATGTTCTAAAGCATAATATTAGCTGATGTAAAAAAAAATAAATAATATTAGCTATTATTAGTTGGTACTATATTCAAGAGTTAGTGAACTAGGTCTTACTTTTCCGGCTTTGGTCATACAGATGGCACTTTCATTTTTCTGATTTTACCAAATTCTTGGAATTTTTAACGGAGACGTTTTCAGGGGGTTGGTGGGGGCACGGTCGTCATTTTATGCTAAAGCGTTTCTTTTGTCCTAATACGTATGTATATAGAATATAAATTTTTTTTCTCAACGACGTAATATTTGGTTAAAGCTTTTAAAATTAAACTTTACATTAAACAATTGTTATATCTCATTTGATTTCCAGATCATCATGTTAAGCGCTTCAGCAAATAAGTTATCCAGATTGAAGGAGCAGGCCGAAGAATATGCAGCTTTGATCATGGAAGAGTTAGACCCTGAAAGACTTGGCTATATCGAGGTGGGAATTTTCTATAAGCGACATATAATATATGTGAAATTTTTATTAACACATGCATATCTTCTAAATCCGCAATATATTAGTCTCATAATAAATAATGTTAGCATGTTTAAAGTTTTGGTACATGGTAGACTTTTTTTTTTTGGTAAGGTACGGGGTAGACATTATCGTTTAATCTAATCCGTGGTTTGATTTCCATTGCTAAATTAGTCCTCCGTCTTATTTAGGTTTTATGCACCCTAATTAATTTAGTCAATGTTTGACCAGCACTACACCTTTCTTTAGTCCAAAGTTAGGCCGAATTGTGCAAGTGAGCAAATCACATGACAGTTACAAATGTTCAACCGTGCAGAAAGAAAAGCTGAACATGGTTTTGTCAGTACAAACGATTGGTTTTATCAGTACAAACTAGCTTAAGTTCAGAAAATTGATCTCCTAACAACATCATTACATTATTAGCAATAATTATTGTCCACTCTTAATATGCAATCTAATTTCTGCATCCTTTTGCTGCGTCAATAAACGTAACATAAAACTCAATTAGAGACGCCTTTGTCATTATGTACGTAATATGATTGATTGTTATTGCAAATCATTTAGTTCATTCACTTTTGTAAGCAATGATCCTGGTTAATATGAATTACTTATTTATTGCAGTGACATTATTTCTTTGACCAATATAAAATTTTCAGATGATATCCAACATAATCGATAATATTTCTAAATTTTGTTAGTAGTACAAGTCCGTGTTCTTTGGCATCTCTAAAAATTTTTGGTAAAAGTAACTGTAGACGTAATGGTGGCAGAAAAATCCATGGGTAGATGGAATTGCAGTTATTGCAGGCTGATCTTAAGACGGAGAATAGTTCATCAATTAATTTCACTTTTCTTCCAGTCCTCTTTCTGAGTTACATAAACTTAGAAGAATTAAGTTCACCTTATGGAGGTAAATTGAAAAATGTCATTAGCCCTTCCGAATTTATGTTGAGCTGAAAGAGTGCAGAATCATATGCCTGTTGGATGGTGTTTCTGAGTTACATATTTCATCATGATTGAGTTCCCAAGAGGGCCTTTCCGCTTCTTCATCAGTTACGCGTACGGGTGCTGCATTCTCTTGCTCTATAAGAATTTCTCCTTGCGATTTTAATAATATGCATATAGTTGACATGTTGAAATATCTTTTACACAATTCAACCCCTGATACTTTTGCGGCATTTTGGATGTCACTATTTCACCGCAGCTTTGGCAATTGGAGACGCTTCTATTACAGAAGGACACGTACCTCAACTACAGCCAAGCTTTAAGCTACACAAGTCAGGCTTTGAGCCAGAACTTACAGGGACTAAGGAAGAAAAGTCCGATACGTAGGATGAGCCGCAGATTGCTCTCCTATTTGCAAGAGAATTGGAGGAGACTCTGGGTTTTAACATTGTGGATTTCCATAATGATTGGGCTGTTTACGTGGAAGTTCATTCAGTACAAGCAGAGAGATGCTTTTCAGATCATGGGTTACTGTCTTCTCACGGCCAAGGGTGCGGCTGAGACTCTAAAGTTCAACATGGCACTCATACTTTTGCCCGTGTGCAGAAACACCATAACTTGGCTCAGGTCCACAAAGCTGGCTTATGTTTTACCTTTTGATGATAACATCAACTTTCATAAGGTACGCACCAACACCACCAGGAAACATCTTGATTGCTCATTTACGCGTTAAGTCAGTGGGCGCCATCAATAATTGTAGTTCCAAAGTGATTTTGATCTTGTCCACCATGATATTAATATTGGATATAATGATATTCTATTTTTTTGGTACACGATATAATAATTTTCTAATATCACTTTCATTACATTATTTTTTCACTTTCTTATCATAATTAGTAACTTGTTTTCAGCCTGACTAATAATTTATTATTGAGTATTGACAATTTTTTATGATATTATTTTTGCACTTTTTTTATAGTCGCTATAACTTAACTGATTTTTATCCTATTAGTAATTTATTATTTTATGTTAATAATTTATTATTATTATTAATAAAATTTATTTACCAACATCTATAGTAAATTATTAGTAAAATAAATTTACATTAGAGATTTAGTGAACCTGTTTAAGAGTCTTAAAATAAATGCCATCAAGTCAATTAGTTAGTCCTAGCGGATTAAGGGAAAAATGCAAACTATAATTAAGTGAAAAATATTATTAATAATGTAAATTTATATAAAGTTTGTGAATTTTTTGGGAAATGATTATACAAAAATGATGATAGTATGATAGTATAAATTTACATTATAAATTGATGTGAACCGAAAAAGAAAAATAATTTCTCTGCCACAAAATTAAAGAGAGAGAAAACAGAAACATAAACAACAAATTTATTAGCTTTTCTAGGGAAGTATATGATGTTTACACTTTTGCTTATGGATGCTTACAGACAATTGCTGCGGCCATCGTGATTGGTGTTATACTTCATGCCGGGGATCACCTTGCTTGTGATTTCCCTAAACTTGTAAATTCGTCTGAACATGATTATGAGAAGCATTTGAATGGTGTATTTGGTGATCATAAACCCAGTTATCGAGACCTAGTTAAAGGGATCGAGGGTGTGACTGGAATTTTGATGGTGATTTTTATGGTAATAGCATTTACGCTTGCAACAAAATGGTTCAGGAGAAATCGCATTAAGCTGCCTAAACCATTTGATAGGCTCACTGGTTTCAATGCCTTCTGGTATTCACACCATCTATTTGTCATTGTCTATGTCCTGCTCATCATCCACGGTGTAAATCTTTACCTCGAACACAAATTGTACCTTCAAACGGTATATAATCTTTTTACTATCAGATTGTAATATTTAGGAATATTATTACATGTATTGTTTGTCGGTGAGTAGTCACTTGACGCATTGATTTCTGTTTTCAGACATGGATATATCTTGCGGTTCCAGTTTTACTTTATGCGGGAGAAAGAACACTCAGATTCTTCCGTTCTGGTTTCTACACAGTCCGTCTTATAAAGGTGAGCGAAAAAAGATTAGCGATCAGGCGCTTCTAAAGTCTGAACGGTTATTCAAAATCATTTTAACTTCGGCTTTACTACTTGTTTTGAGTACAATTGGCCTGGGCTAATTGTGTGCATCCAAAGTAAAGAGTGCTAAAGGGACCGGGACCTCACTTTATCACGTCTTCATATGAGCTAAACAATTGCAAATCGAACATACGTATCTTCTTTTTTAACATTGTGGAAAATCTTTAGGTTGCCATTTATCCTGGAAATGTTCTCACGTTGCAAATGTCTAAGCCACCTCAATTTCGTTACAAGAGCGGACAATACATGTTTGTGCAATGTCCTGCTGTTTCTCCTTTTGAGTGGTAAGTTGCAATTTTAGTTTTCCTATATTATTTTGCAGTAGCTATAGTGATTTTCTTTTTCAAGTTGCGGTGTCTCAATTTACATTATGCTTGATAATTTGTTATAATGTTTTGGAGTTTTTAGTGGATTAAAAAAAGAACAAAAGACCAGAGCGTTTTTAATAAAGGAAACGAAGAGAAAGCAACATAAAGTTGGGATAATTAACCACCCTCTGTATATTTGAGTACTCGCAAAACAGAGAATACGAGTTTGGTACTGTAAAGCCCTCAAGGATGTTGAAAAAGAAAAGAAGGAAAGCCAAGTAGTATCACATTTTATTAGTAGGGCTCTAGGTCTGTACCGAGACTTATGGCACCTCTAGTTTCGGTATCTAACAGTTCCATGGAACAATGTATGCATGCAGGCATCCGTTCTCTATTACCTCAGCCCCTGGCGATGACTACTTGAGTATTCACATTCGGCAACTGGGCGACTGGACACAGGAACTTAAAAGGGTATTCTCTGAGGCCTGTGAGCCTCCCGTAGCTGGGAAGAGTGGGCTTCTCAGGGCTGATGAAACGACTAAGAAAAGGTACATGATGCACCTGCCATATTTATTTGCCTTTTAACTTCGTCCACAGGACAAATAATTTATGCTCATATACCCGCCTTCTTCTTGTTTTTTAATAATTGATACAGTTTACCCAAGCTTAAGATAGATGGACCTTACGGAGCGCCAGCACAAGACTATAGAAAATATGATGTCCTGTTACTCGTCGGTCTTGGAATAGGAGCAACGCCTTTTATCAGCATTCTAAAAGATCTTCTCAACAACATTATCAAAATGGAGGAGCTGGCGGTGAGTTTTAGCGCTACCGAGTATTTATAGATCCTTTTTTTATATATATATATATATATATAAATAACTATGATATATCACATAAGCGTTGTTATACTGATCATTATTTGAAGGTCTTTCGGAAGTTTAATATGATGAAAATAACAATCACGATTATTTCTATCCAGGATTCAGTCTCTGATTCAAGTAGAGGTTCAGACCCTAGTGTTGGGAGTACAGATCCACCATCTCTTAATAAAATTTCTCCAAAACGGAAGAAAACACTGAAGACTACCAACGCTTATTTCTATTGGGTAACAAGAGAGCAAGGTTCTTTTGATTGGTTTAAAGGGGTCATGAATGAAGTAGCTGAGCTTGATCAAAGGGTAATAATTATTATAGAAGATTTATTTATCTTAATACTGTCTGAATTCTTAGTATTCCTTTCCCCTGCTGCCAGACGAATAAGTATTATTTGCATTGGCTAATGTTCAATGCCTAATTATGGACTTCAGGGTGTCATTGAGATGCACAACTACTTGACTAGCGTATACGAGGAAGGCGATGCCAGATCTGCCCTCATAACCATGGTGCAAGCACTCAACCATGCAAAAAATGGAGTTGATATTGTCTCTGGAACTAGGGTAAGCCTTCGATTTTTGTCATTTACTCTCTTATACTACAGTACCCTCGATGCCATTTTAGTTTCTGAAAAACAAAAAATAGAGTAATCTAGAGTTTGTTTTCCAGTCTTGAGTGAGTAAATTTTAGACCTTGATTTGCTTCTTTGAATTTACTATCAGGTGCGAACTCATTTTGCTAGGCCTAACTGGAAGAAGGTTTTCTCTAAAATATGTTCCAAGCACTGCAATGGACGAATAGGTCAGTCCTTCTCCATCAAGCATACGTTTGTAGACTTTCATCGTCTTGTACTTACATCTTGGCTACCTTAATTCGTATCAGGGGTATTTTACTGTGGTGCACCAGTTTTGGCCAAAGAACTTAGCAAGCTCTGCTACGAGTTCAATGAAAAGGGTCCGACAAAATTTGAGTTCCACAAGGAGCATTTCTAGGGAATTTGGACGGAGCTTTCCCATCTTTATCTAGGGCCAACACAATCACATCACGACTATAGCAACTTATCGTGGTCAGATTATATGATTATGTTCAATAAGCTAAAACGTTTAACGTTTTGTATAGAATGTGAAGCAATGTACATACCTACCGGCCAGCAAGATGGCTTGGCATTCCATCATACATGTGGCGGCAGCGCAAAGAAGATATGGGCGGCCTATGTACTGGGCAACCGCAAGAGTGCGGTACAGCTAAGTTGGAGACTTTGACCTGATCGATATTCTGGACTCAGGAGGCCCCCGCATAGACTATTGGCAGACACATCCATAGACCATAGTAAATTGGATATAGACAGTTTTGAAAGAGATATATAAGCTAGTGGACTAGGGAGTGGGATAGGTTGCCTTTTTAAGAGTAACATCCTGGTTTTCCTTCGAGTGCGTTCCTGGAATCTTTCCAGAATATTGAGGGTGAAACCGGTGATTCACCTCTGCTTCTGCTTGGATTTCTTACCCAGGGAGAGGAGATTTATATATATTTGTAAATGAGACTGGCATAGTGTTGTCCTTTTCTTTTTCCAAAGCGGCCACTAGTTTTATCCTTTTATTTTGAATCCTATACATAAGGGAAAACTAGTGCTGAACAGGAATTAAACAAAGAAGCTGGGGGAATGTTGATGTTCCCATCTGGTCATTGCCCACTTTAATATGCACATAATTGTTCTTGGAATCATTTTCATCCACAAAATATCTGCGCACCGTTTGGCTCTGCCTTTTGAAGAGCTTTAGAAGAAATCTACTCAAATTGACCAACTGATAGATCGTTCAATTAGAAGATGCTATGAAGGATTTGGGAATTCGTTATATTTTAAATGATTCCTTTAACGAAAATTTTGTAGAGTGAAGCAAAATTTCTCAAATTCATAATCTTTTAGGATATTTAATATTTAAGCATAACATCAAATTATTATTTTACATTCTATGAAAATTTGATTGATCAAGCATATCAATCAAAGGTGCAAACAGAGTGGAAATATCTTCTTTTTTATATATTGGAGTAGAATCTATTAAAATGAGTTTAATTTTGATCCAATTAAAGAGTAATATTGTTTTGATGAATTTTCCTATCCCCAAGTTCTTTATTTAGTGAATTTAAAATTATCTCTAGTCGTGTTTCTCAGAAAAGTAGATATGGGTTGAGAAAGAAACCTGTGAAGTCTCTCCCTCTCACTCTCAGCAAGACATGGTCTACTTCGCCAAACACCTCAAACACAGAAGCAGCGGTTTGTTGATTCCAGAAAAGGTTTTCAGTTGCCCTGTTAGAAATAGTTCAATTTCTAACTTTGAAAAACAATAAAATGGACGCTGAAATTGTCGCCTTTAATTTGTCTATAATTGGTTTCCATCAAATTAAATAATGAAGAAAGAGTCCACCGAAGTAAAATAAATGACGAACATAGAGAAGCTCATAGTCAGACTTAGTTAATTAAAAAAGCGCTTGCCATGTTACCAGCCACTCTGCTTAGTCATTGACACTGAACTTGTATTTCTGTCGTGCATACTGTAAATACAGGATTTTTTTTTGGGTACAGTACATACAAGATTCTAAATTGCGATTATAATATTATAATTTGAGAATATTATGGTTTTGAGAGTAGTTAATTACATTTTGCTTCTGGGGTACTTTGTGACTGCCATATTTATCTGCATATATTTTTAGTACGACGGCAATCATATTGCAATTGTTGTGATGCCAAAACACTTTCCAAACGATAACAAGCCGGCGCGGGGAGGAAGGATCGAGATTGGATCCTTTATGCCGCCATAAAGGCTTGCCACATGGCGCTTTCGGTTGGTGGGGCCGCTCGGGTTGCGGCTCCAAAACTTAGTAGCTAATCTATTCGCTGGAAAGACCAAACTGGAAACAAAAGCAGGCAATGTGAATGTTCCCAGGAAATCAGTCTGGAATTGATGAAATGTAACAAATAATATTTGTGACCATTATGATTTGAACAGTAAGAAAGTTTTTAAAATTTGGAACTGTTATTTCAAACGTAAGATGTTATATTATATTAATTGGGTTAAAATTAATCCTCTTTCCTATTTTAAAGCAAAGTTACTTGAGCATCAAGTTTAAATTACTTGAAGCTACACAAAAATAAATTTACTTGTCTTTAATAAATTTAGGAGTTTTTCTTTGCAATGTTGGTATCAAAATTTTAATTATAATATTATGTAAACCATCCAATTCTTTCGCTACTAGTCTACTTTTAATAATTTAAAATTAGAGTTATATGTATGATTTTTTACCTCAATGCAAAATTTGATCAATCATAAATTTAATTCCTTGTTTCTTCTCTTTGTATTATATTGGAAATGTTTTTCATAAACCCCAAGTGCTATCTACATGCAGAATCAACCGTGCTGCGATTAGTCTTCAGTGAAAAACAATAATGACCCAATCAAATCATCTCAACCTGCCTCTAATCTATATATATATATACATATGTAAAATTGCCTTAAAAAGAAATTAATAAGTTTATTTAATGTTATTTTTAAAATTAATAATATTCTTAAATATATATAAGTTTTTAAAAGAAAATAATAAAATAGTTAAATTAAAAAATAAATAAAAAATATTAAAATGTAAGTATTAATGAAATAATAAATTTTTAAAAATATTTAAATAATAATTATATTAAAAAATAAGTGTTAAAGACTAATTTATTAAACAAAAGAGTTTCTTAATTTAAAAACTATATCATATTTGAAAAACTATTCAATGTGAACATATGATTACATATTCTTTTGAGAACTTATCTCTTTAAGATAAAATGAAAATATTTTTAAAATTTTAATTATATGTAAACAAATTATTTTTAATAAAAATAATAAATATAAAACATGAAATAAGCTGGGCGTTGCACAGGCCAAATAACTAGTTCTATCGTATTACTAGGTAGGACGTTTTACAAATGTATGGAAGCTGAAAAAGCCTACCAATAATGGGTAATCAGCTGGTATACTCAACGCGGTTGTAATTAAGATTCTGCTACGCTATATGAAATAAACCCTACAACTTATGACAGACCCTTCATTCATTCTCCTCCAAAATAATAAATTCCGCAACTCCTTCCTTCAGCTTCTGTAACCGAGAACCCTACCTGCCCCTGTTTTCCCAAACTCTGCCACGTTCCCACAAGAGCCCTGTTTTTCTGAGATGGCCCAAGATACTCAGATCAAAACAATTGACCAAAAGATTGCCATGTACAAACCTATACACAAGGAACGAAGCAGCAAATGTTTCGTATTCGTTTTGGCTTTCTCTGTCATCCTATTGGCAGTTCTATTGGTTTTTGCATCCATTGTGCTGCGTGTGAGAAATCCAGAGGTCCAACTAACATCGGCTACGGTGAATCACATTAGTCATAGCACTTCACCACCAGCTTCCTTCAACGCGACCATGATCACCCATCTGAGCATCAAGAACCCAAACTTTGGTGGCTTCAACTATGAGAACATCACAGTGAGTTTGCTCTATGCGGGAGAAAGGGTCGCTGACAGGGAAATAGGCGGTGCCAGAGTGAAGGCCAGAGAAACCAAAGGAATCAATGTTACCATGAACGTGAGGTCCGGTAAGCTACCGGTTGCAGGGAATCTTTCCAGCGACATCAATTCAGGGACGTTGAATCTCACAAGTTATGCAAAATTTAGTGGCACAGTGGAACTGCTGAAGATTATCAACAAGAGAATGACCACAGAAATGGCTTGCACTATGAATCTCAACTTGACCTCCAAGGCAATTCACCTAATCCAATGCTAACAACAATTTTCGTTTCTATGTTGGCTACTAAGTTTTCTGCGTTCTAATCTTATTCTTTTTTTTTTTTGGCTTAGTTACATAATTTTCGTTCAGGTTTTTTCACTTTTTTTTTTAATCGTACATCGATACGATTGAGTTTATTTTCAATTTGATGTTAATGCGATATTATTTTTTTGATAATGTCACAGTATTTTTTGTCAATTTTTTTAATTAACTTTACTGATTTAAAGTTGATGTAAAACAATATCATATTAAAAAAAATGTATCACACATATGTATGACAAGTATTAATATATTTATTTATATATTTCTGTTACAATTGAATGTCTCTCTCACTAATTAATCAGCGTTTTCCAATAATAATTTCTGGCACTGTAGCGTTTCGTCGAACATCCGTCACTGCTCAAAGGATGAACTCTTTCTCCTAATTTCCAAGTTCAAATAAATGAAAAGATAATAAATGATTAATTAACTTTGATCGTTTCATTTAGGAAGCTATGAAGAAAATTTCTACATTTCTGTTTTTCCGTTTCTAGCAAGTCTCTTTCGTAATTTAATACCTGAGATATTTATATTGTTGAGACAATTAGAAAAATATAAAAGACCTTGTGACATGTAACAGGCATTTTTTTTTGTTGATACAAAGGAGGGGCTAAGCCTCTAAGAAACAAAGTAACAGACTGATATATTAACATACACTATTTTTAGTATAAGTATTTTGTAGTTGATTTAATATTCTTATTAAAAATAAAAAGTACAATTACTTAAATTTAATTTAGATATTCTCCGACGGTTGAGCAAGAATACCATATCCACATACCAAATTAATAGTAATGCTAATTGCATAATTCTGAAATGCACAAATGCCTGATGTGGGGCATCAACGGCTGGAGAAGGTGCCCCAGAATTATATTAACTCTCTGCTTCCATGACAGGACAACTGCATAATTGAAGTTCTTATGCAGAATTGAAGTTGAGGCTCCCATTGGGTAGGAACTCATAAACCGTCAAATACGAATGTTGCTGATAGGAAAAATAAATATGAGGATTTGAGTGTGAGTACAAGCATAAGTTTGTTATTACGTAGCTATGATAATTGTTAGTATTTCATAATTATAGAAAGCTTTAGAATATTCTATAATAATACTATAAATATAATATTTGACAAGGAAGAATGTAAGAAGAAATATATTCGGTCATTTTCCCTCTTCTCTTTTTTTTGAAGGTTTTCTTGCTTCGAAAAAGATCTCTTCCCTTATCTCCTTTTCTATCAATTGATACTTTCATTTGGAACTCACTATGGTAGACATTCTTCCAGATTCTCACAACAAACTTGCAGCCGCTCTAACTCAAATGGCTATCTCCCAAGCTTCCATGCACAAGGACTTGATTAGATTTTTACCGAATTTCAAATTCTAGATTCCAAACCCTCCATTTCCTTCCCAGCAAATCAACCTGTCTTCCATCCACAATCATCGCATCTATCACCTATTTCCTGATCCATCCCATTTCTCGGTCCATTGAATTCCTCTCACACCACAGTGCCTGACCTTGATGCTGCTCTGAAAACGTTAGCCATAGCAATGGGAGAATTAGCTCCAGCAGTAGCCATGGAAATCTCATCTGAACTTCAAACATCAGAATCTCATCAGAAGCACCACATCCAATCTCCACTGTGTTACCTTACCAACCTCTAGCCCATTTTCCATGACGAGCTCTGTCGACCACTCATTCCACAGCGTTCTGCAAACAACCCCAGCCATCTGCGACCACAAATTTCATGTTTGGCGGATTGTGAGCCAGGGGACAAGCAAAACGATGAGATTGAACCCTCGAGACAGCTAGATCTTCCCACCAAATTTGACATGAAAAGCATCAATGTCAGTGTCGAAACTGTGAACGCTACATCCACCACCATCGTCAGCAAAAAACTCTCCGTTAAACTCGCCACTGTGTTGACAAATCATTGGGGAAGATGCTGGAGCTTATATTGGTGTTTTGGATTTCATAGCAGCGGCAAGATTGACCATGCAAATTTTGACAGCCAGTGGGATCCGGGTGGGGTGGAATTTGCCCCCATTCGCAGCACCAATTTGGCCTGCAAAGGCGAGTCAAAGATGGTTTTCAATCCTTAAGCCTCAAGGATAAGGAAATGCTTCAGATGTTGCTTCTTAACATGATCTTGCCATTAGCTTGGATTGTGAAGACACACAGTATACCATACTTGTTTTCAAGCAAACCAAGCAGCCAATTATTTGTCTGTGGGATACTCTACCTTGTGGGATGACATGTGCTAGACTTTCTGGTTTCCAATTGGATATCAGGCTTCATTTCTTGGTAAAAACAGCTGTGCTGCAGGTAGCTGCTTATGGGCTTGGGATTTGTGCTCAGGTTGATGGGTCTATTATCAAGACATTCTCAAGCATTAAAGGGGAACCACACGCTAATAAAGAGGATGGTATTCACTTGACACTTCTATGGTTCAGGGCTAGGAAATTTGATTTATTTAGTTACCTTGAGTTTGCTTCTCCACGTGGGCTTAGCTTGGTACGTGGATCAATGCGGAGGTGGTTTCCATACTTGGTTTTATTCATCTGCACTCGAAATTATCCTCATGAGCCACGGAGACCATTTCCCTTACAAGGCATCATGAAGTCCTGCACCATTTGCTATTCTATTCTCAGTTAAAAGTTCTCACCTTAGTGAAGGATTATTTTCAAGCTTCAACCTTGAGGACAAGGTTGTTGTGAAGGGGATAGGAATTGATAGGAAAAATAAATATGAGGATTTGAGTGTGAGTAGAAGCATGAGTTTGTTATTATGTAGTTATGATAATTGTTAGTATTTCAGAATTATAGAAAGCTCTAGAATATTTTATAATAGCACTATAAATGTAATATTTGATAAGGAGGAATGTAAGCAGAAATATATCCAGTCATTTTCCCTCTTCTCTTTTCTTTGGAGGTTTCCTTACCTCGAAAGGATCTCTTCCCTTATCCCCTTCCTTATCAGTTGCCTTTTCATTATTTTCTCTATTAGGTTTTGTTGAAGTTAATGACATCGATGCCTTGCTGATGATGCCACAAAATCATATATATAATAAGTTGCGACCATGAATATTGATCGAGAATGCCTATAAGGAACCAATAATCGATGTCCTAAACCAGTACCAGATCTGCTTAAGAGCTTGTTTTGTTACTTCAAATGACCAGAAAAACTATACCTATATCAAAGGATATAAAGATAAACCCTGACAAATCCTAAAATGAAAGAAATCATACTGATAGAATAATGCCGAGAAAAAAAAGCAAGCAAGGGCAAATAATAATGAAAGGAATGGTCAAGAGCCACATATATTTTCTTGAACACTCAAGACATGGTATTTATACTCTGTAAAATAAACTTCATATCTGAGGCTGAAGGTTAGGAATTGCCAATACCTATAAAACAAAGCTTAATTAAATTGGATTTCAATGTCGAATCATATTTCCTAAACTAAGCAGTCTAAGCCTATTAGGGTGTATTATTACAACATTTGGTGTTGTTTAATATAGTCATTTCACTTAGCAAAGCTTTAAATTAAAAAGAACTCACAAACATGAGAAAAAGGGCAATAATTAAGATAACTAAATTTAGTTTTGTGGACAAACTATGCTACTCCATTTAAGTATTGTTTTGTAGGAGTTGTGTGGCCTACAACCACTCCAGATCAGTCATCACATTTAATATGGATGTAGAAAAAAAAAATATGCATAGAAGGGCTCTTTTGCATCAGTCCCAGTGGTAAGTTTTAAGCACTAGTTCAACTATCTTAAGTGAAGTAACGCGGCTATCTCCAGAAAGCAAGAACTTTTTATATGAATATATATAAAGCCGAAAAACACTAGTCGATGACAGTTATTTTATATTAAAAGAGATAACACTCATGTGGATGAATGAGTTGAAAGATTTTAAAAGAGAGAGGAAGAATAAAATCAGAAAAGATGTGCAAGCCAAAAGGACATTGTTATAGAATATAGACCTTTAGGAATTGGACGTGAAGGATATACTTCTTTTTTATTAATAAAATCTTTTGTATAACACAAACATCTAAGGAGCACCAATCTTTCAAGGTAAACCACAATTCCTTATTAGAATCAACCAAAAAAGAAAAAAAAAAACTAAGCAGCACCTCTTTTTGTTTTTTTTTTTCCGGCTTTTAAGTTTACATATTAATGTCATAATTATACGTATTAATCCAGCCAGAAAATCGACCTTTTGTTTCTTGCATCTAAATGCACCTCAGCTTATTCTATCATGTCTACTATGTATTTTAATTCCAAAGAGTGGAAGTGTACGTTTACTGCATACTAAACGGCATTTTACGCAGTAGAAGACAACACAGTAATAAAGCGAATTGTTAACAATTAATTGGAGAGCTAAATCTAACCCATTGTTCTGCTATATAATGTACAGAATCAGGCATCAAGATAGATTAGAGGTTATATAAACGAAACCTCTCCAACCAACTATATTCAACAAGACAAAAATTACACCAATATTCAAATTTCCAGCAACACCAAAAGCCTTAATAATTAGATGCTATTGACAACTTTTTTCAGATTCGAAGACTCTCAAAACCAAGCAGCATATATAGATTGGTCGCAGAAAAAATGAAGAAGAGACTTTGCAAAATGAAAAGAAGCCAACGCAACTAATGACGGAGCATCGCTGGATCTTCTGCTTTTCATGTCACCAAATATATAAAAGCTTGCCACATGGCTCGTTGGGCTGGTGGCTTAACTAGTGTGGTGTTCTTGTTCTAAAACTTAGTAGCGAAGCTATCTGCTGGAAAAAAGGAAAATGAAATGATCAAAATTAAAGGAGGTAATGCAAATGCTTATATAAGAAGAAATTTAAGTGTTCTAAATTTTCACCAAAAACAAAAAGTGTACATGTTCCATAAACCCAAAGGTGCGTTATTCAATACATCCAAAAATTCTTCCACAAGTGTTAAGAGAAAAAAGACGCACTACTGTAAAGATTATCTCAATAAAGACTTACTGAGTAAGGATTTTTAAATAAGACAACGTACTCGCTAGTGATTCTGAAGTGAAAGAGTCCACCAGAACATACATGCCCAATAAAAAATATGCAGGCCTCCTAGTACTTTACCACCATGTATATATATATGTAACTGACACCCTTCATTCACCTCCAAAACAATGACTTTTAGCTCAGCTTCTCTAACTGAAGTTCCACATACCCTGTTTCCCAAACAAAAGGGCAGAACTCTGCCAAGTCTGAAATCTCAGTTTATTTGTTGCCCTTTTTTTCCTCCGAAAAAAGAAAAGAAATGACATTGAAATTGCCGACGTACTGTTCAAGGACAGCTGATTTATTCGCATATCCAACGACAGAGAAATTGATCGCCATGTTCCCACCACGTAAAGAACGAAGCAGCAAATGTTTGGTGTACGCTTTGGCTGGCTTTGTCGCCCTCTTCGCCGTTTTGTTAGTTTTTGCGTCTATCGTGCTGCGCGCGAGACATCCCGAGGTTGAACTGAGATCAGCTACGGTGATGCATGTTAGTTATAGCACTTCACCATCAGCTTCTCTTAATGTGACCATGATTGCCCATGTGACCATCAAGAACCCAAACTTTGGTCGCTTCCATTACGGGAAACGTACTGTGACTATGCTGTATGGGGCTACGAGGGTTGGTGCTGCGGAAATGGGAGGTGCGAGGGTGAATGCTTTAGAAACAAAAGAAATCAACGTTATGGTGAACATGAAGTCCAGTAAGCTATTGGTTAGTGGGAATCTCAGCAATGATATCCATTCAGGCATATTGAAACTCAGAATCTACGCAAAATTAACTGGTACGGTGCACCTGCTCAAGTTTGTTGCAAAGAGGAAGACTACGGCGATGGCTTGCATTATGAATCTCAACTTGACCTCGCATTCAATTCGCCATATCCAATGCTAATGCCAATTGATAGCAACGTTGTTCTTTGGGGTGGGCACTATAGTTGGTACTAGTAGAAGCCCCTCCTTTGTTTGCTTTTTAGGGTAATCCATATATACAGAAGCCCCTCCTTTGTTTGCTTTTTAGGGTAATCCATATATACAGAAGCCCCTCCTTTGTTTGCTTTCTAGGGTAATCCATATATATATATATATATATATATATATAATATGTGTTTTATCTTTGGTTGTCTCGTTTAATTTTCCTTACTAATTTATTTTTTCAGAAGCAGATCAATTTAACACAAGCTGTGTGTACTTTTTTGTTCAATATAGGCTACCATATGTAGAGCTTTTTAATGATTAAATAAATAACTTATTGGTCGGGTCAGTGTATTACTGTGAGGACCGTCCACTGTTGTCAATTGGTGTTCCTTACTAGCAGCAACTTTTGTTTTGTGTCATAGCCTGGAATTTGCCAGCTTTGTTTGTACGTGTTTCCTCCGTTTTTAAAACCCAGAGAGGCGCGCGAAGACAAGAGGCCGTTTGCGAATTGATAACTAGAATTTAAGCTGAAAATAATGTGCAGGTCAAAGTGTTAGGAAGTTTAAAGTCAAATTTTAATAGAGATATTTAATTTATTTAATAAAATTAATATAAATTTTTTATTTTAAAATATTTTTTAAATTTTTTGAAATATAAAGTTATTAATTAAATATTTATAATTAGTTTTTTAACATTTTTTAATTAATAATATAGTTAATTTATTTAATCTTTTTTTAGACATTGTTAGTTTTAAGTAAGATTTTATTAATTTTAATTTTTAAAAAAAATTCTTTTGACCGTTACAATTATAAGAATCGTTAATATTATTTTATATATAATATATGTATTTAAAAAAAAATTAAATCTTTTTATTTAACTGAGTTATCGATTGAAGTATTATTTTTTATTTATATAATTTATCTTAATACTTTTAATTCCAAAAATAAATCTAAACTATCAATATTAGAGTAACTATTATGTTTTAAGAAACATCGAAAGTTAAAACAATATATTTTCAAATTTTTATTGTTTAATGATCTTAATTTTTTAGACATTAAATTAAGAAAACTAAATACATTATATATATTTATATATATATATATATAATATTATTAAAATTTGGAGACATTGAGCCACCCTGAGAACGTGTATAGCTTATCATCAAATGCTAATTGAAAAGCACACAAAGAAGTTGCGTGGTTGTTACCACTAAAGATGCGCAAAGAAACCAATTGGGGCATTAAACAAAACCAGTGAACGAGATAAGGTTTCATATGTTTAACTTTTTTTGAAAACAGAAAAAGTTAGTGAAAAATTAGAAGAATATTTTGTACGTTTTAAGAAAGATGTGTGCTTGATATTCTTTTTAGTGGCTTGTTATATATTGTGATATGGATTAAAAGGTTGTGGGCGAACAAAAGTAGATTAAGAACACGAGAACAATTGTACCCAAAAAAAAAAAAACACGAGTACAAAACAAGTTGAATATCTGTAAAGCCCAATGGGCCAAATGGATATCTATTATTCTATCATTAGATTTGGGTGACAACATATGGCGCGCGTCCGAGAGCCGGCCCTGGCCAATAAATTTTGGGCTGTGAATCTTTGGATACGAGCAGCTATGTTTTAAGCTCTTAAATCCATGAAGACCGAAAAAAAAAGGCTCTTGAATCTATGACTAAAAAAAGAAATCTCTTAAATCCGATTAACCTTTTAAAAAAATTAACCTTAAAACTAGAGATAGTTTGCTTCAGTTTTGAGAAAAAAAAGTTATGTAAATTAAACCAATTGAATTTTTTTTAATATTAACAACAAATTAATTTTTTTTTATTTAAATCGATTTTATTTAATTATGGACACCTTTACTTAAAATAAGTAATTGAAAGATATCATTTCATTTCATTCTATTCTTATTTTATTTTAATTTTATAAAATTATTATTATGTGTTTTTTCTGGTTACATAGCATTGAATATCAATATACAATACAATTCGTACTTAGACTAGTAAGTCGATGGATGCTCTGATGGAAGAAATTTGTTTCATGTCTCTTATCCCAACTGGTATCCTCGCTTATTTTAGTATTTATTTTTTAACGGTGGACATGCAATTATTTTAAAAATAAATCTTAATACACTTATTTCATTAAATAATTCTTTTAGAAAATAATGGATCTCAACAATTTAACTAGAGGATTGAAAGTTTTCATTTATATTATGTTCATAAATTTTATAAAATTTAAAAGTTAATTAATATTTTATTAAACTATTTTATTTTAATATATAATTCACTTTTAAAATATAAATAAATATTAATTATTAAATTATATATTTATGAATGTTTGATGCAGAGAAGGCAAGCATAAGGTGAAACATGTTAAAAGACTTGAGTACAAGTACTGCTTCACATTGAAGCTAAGCGTAAATAAACTTGGATTTTTTTTTTTTGGTTATCTAGGACAGATATATTTTAGTTTGTGGAGCTTTATTAGGCTTGATAACTCCAAAGGAAATAACATGAGAAAATTATCAAAAATATTTTATAATAAAATATCTATTATAAAATAAAGTCACATTTTTATGGAGAATTACAAAATTTGATTATATCGTTACCCATATCTTCATCATGAATTACTGGACGAGTATGATCAACCACATCCATTGTATGATGCGCATGTAACGTTGAAAACCTTTTTTTGCCTTTAATAGAATACGTTTCATGTCGATTTGTAACTGCAACCACGCAAAACCTGAGGAAAAATACAAGATGGGCTATAGCATGAGAAGTTCTTCACCATAGAAACGGGAGACATAAGCAAGTTTACCGTCAAAAGTCAAATTATACTTGCATTTGTCCTCATTGACGCCGTCCACATCGCTCCCCTTAGGCTAACAAGCTTGACTATGATTAGACTCGATGAAGTAACCAGTTCTGGATTTATTATAATTTTGTCCAGAATATTGTTAAGTTGTCCCATTCTAAGGGTGTGTTTGAGTGAGCACGAGCTTTTGAAAGCTCAAACAAAGTTTTGTTCATTTTTTATTTTATTTATTTTAATATATAAATTATTTTTTAAATATAATTTTATTTTAAAAAAATTATTTAATTTAAAATAATAATTTTTTATTTTTAAATTAAATATTTTTTTTAAATTAAATTATTTCACTTAAATTTATTTTTTATAAAAATTAAATTTATAAACTTCAATCCAAATACAAATTAAAACAATTGACAATAAACTCGAAATTCATTTGCAAGCGATAGAAGAGATATGAGCAATTGGGTTCTCAAGTCGGTCCAAATCATGGGCCCTGAAAACCCAACAAGATCATCACCGCAGGTGGCCGAGTGTAAGTTCGTAGGGCCACTCCGAACGAGGATGGTACACACCCAACTTTTCCGATGGCGTGGCGAATGCCTAGAAGAAGTATTTCGTGGGTCCAAACATGGCGCAAAAGACAAATTGACGTTATATTAAGACACACAAACTCGGTGCACCAAACATCCATAAAACAGACACAGCCTCGCCAATTCCGATACCTGCTAGTGCGTTATGGTAGAGCCAAAGACCCAAAACAGCACTCAGAGAAAGCAAAGACATGGCTCTTGCATTTTGCCCTCGAATGAGAAATCTCAGTTCAACCCTCCCCACCATTTCTCTGGTCAAACACTCTTTTCCTCTCTTCACCCAAAAGAAAATCTTACTTTCACTGCTCATGTCCCTTATCTTTCCCACTTCTCTGACCGCATTTTCACTCGCCTCGAGTAACTATGATACTCCATATTATTAAAAGTTTCAAACTTTATCACATCTACAGCAATCATTATTATTTATTCATGAACTTTCTTTTTTTTTCGTTTCTACCAGCACTGAACCAGGTTTTTTTAAAACCGATTATTTAGACAACATGAAATTAATGAAACCAATCTCACCAGTTAAATGCTACGAAAGCTGTTGGATCAGGAGTGCAACTACATAGATACACACAAAAGATCTTATTCTTCTTTCACTTAGACGGAAAGAAGAGCTTTACAGTTTACACTACCAAGGAAAAAAAATAGAGCCACTGAGCTAATGGCTAATGAGTTCCATTCTAATATCCTCCTACTAGTAAGTAACAAGTAGTAACGTTTTCCTTTTTACAAGCAGTGCAGTGCATGGTGATAACATCTGAAAGGAACTCATTTTTAGCGTCTTTCACATTCATTGATTTCCTTAGACACCGAAAAATAAAAAATCTGAAAGACTCTCAAACAATGAGCACCAAATCTTCTTCAACCTCTGATGCACCCGTTTTTCCGCAAATGAAAAACACCTCAAAGGCGCTTGTCTTTGCCTTCATTCGTAGACTTTCTTGATACTTCGGAGGATATCTCGTGCAATGGATCGCTCACACAACGTGGCAACTGAGAAGACTCGCACTCTGTTTCAACAGATGAATAAATTAAAGTTCTTGTAACAACCATTAGTTAATAAAGCAAGTAAAAAAAAATTGGTCCCCCCAAGGGAAAGTTGAAAATAATTTACCTCTAGAGGCATTGAAGGACCTCTTGCAGTGTAAAATGGCCCCTTGAATCCCATCCTGTTGCTGCAACAGCGAATCGTCACGCCGTCTAGAAGACACTAATCCAGGCGGAGCAGCTGCCACCGCCGACGATGCCGAACGGCTCTTACCCAAATGCTTACACACTACTCGAAGCCCCGCTGGCAGATTCCCCTGTTTTTGACTCTTCACGTTGGTTCCCGTAGTTTCAGAAGTATCCGCTTCTGTCTGAGCCTTCTCGGCTACTGCTTTCGCCGGAGCTGGTTTTTGCGCCGCCGTAGCTGGCGGAGGTTCAGCTTTACCTTCAGAACTTAAGTTGAGCTGCCCAGAAAACCCTAGCTTGTCCCCGTACCTTCGAGAAACTCTAATGTAGAGAGGCTTAACCATTTTTAAATACTTGTGCATTACTTCCTTGGAGAAACGTTTCTCGTCTGAAGCCGACGGTGACTCCTCCGCGTTGAGCTTCTGGTTCTGGGATTTGTTACCTGAAGCCCCTCTTGAACTGTTATCTCTGGTGAACAAAGACATAATTGGGACCTCCTCAACTTTGAATTTTACAGTGAAAAACTTCCTCTGCTGGTGCTGCTGCTCTGGCTGCTTCTTTGCTGATTCCGGTTGCTGACTCTGTGGCTGTGTTGGAGTTGTGGCAACGGGATCAGACCCATTTGACTCTTTGTCCGATGCAATGTTTGACTTGGATTTCTTGAGGCCTGACATAAAAACCCGAAATTTCGTGGCGGATTTTAACAATGACGCAGTAAACTGAGGCTTGGAGTTGGGTTCGGAGGAATTGAGCACAAATGAAGGCGGCTCCACCTGCACTAGCTTTCCCTTAAAGAACAGATCATCAGAAGGAGAAAGCGAAAGGCTAGGATCGCTACGATCATTGCTTGAAGGGGAAAGCGTGAATTTGAACTCTCTCTCGTCATCATCACCCTCAGATTCTTCATCATCGTCATCGTCATCGTCTTCTTCTTCACTATGCTGCACAGAGTTCCCACCACTGTGGTTCCCGTTTGGATTTTCTTGACCATCTTCGGAATCATCGGCTTCGTCGGGCACCGTAAACTCTAAGTCGAAGAAAGGGCCGTCATCGCCGTCGTCGTCGTTGTCGTCGTCAGTTTCAATCGCATTCTGAGTAACAGCGGTGAGGATTGTGGTGGTCCCGTTGGGGATGCGCGCGGTGGGAGAACTAGTATCAGCGGTGGCTCCACCTCCGACTCCACCACCCCCTCTCCAGTATTTGAGCAAGCTAAAAGCTTCCATGGTTGGGAGAGCCAGTATACACTAGTGGGCAAAGAGATTCAGCGCTTGCTTTTTAGACGGTGAGAAAGATAAAGAGATTTGGAGGGGGAAAAGGGTTAGGAGAAAAGGAGGATTTTACTTAATGGAGCTTGCTATAACAGCAAAGATGGGTGACACGTTGATCAGAGGAAACAGAGTAAGAGAGGGGCAAAGCTTTTACCACAGAGAGAGAGAAAGAGAGAGAGAGAGAGAGAGACAGAGGGAGGGGGTTTGTTTTGCTTTTATTTTGTCAGTTTCCTTGGTTGCAGGGCAGTCATGTGAGAAGAGTCAGAAGAATACGGACACGGAGTAAATTTTGTACAGGAGTAGTAGCTTTTTTTTCAGAATTCAGATGGGGATGGGGTATTGTATTTGTATCTGGTACTTGTACGGTGAGTAACGTACAAATGATAGCGCATGTTATAGGGAGCGGCATTATTCATTATTATATACACATCACATTGCACTTTTTTTTTTTTTAATTTAGGTTGGGCTGCAGGGTGCAGACCTATCTATATGCTCCTCAATGGGGTCCGTCCTCGGCTCAGATTGTAGCCTTGTATTATACTATTGTCACCTCGTTTTCTCAATACTTCCCTCTTGGTTATGTTCTTTTCCCCTTTATTTTTGTTTAATGTTCTTGTAATTTAATCCAAGTCCAAAAAAAAAATGTTCTTGTAATTTAATGAAGATTTCAGATAATTAATTTCTGCATTCCATAATTCACCGGAAGATGTTAGTTTGAAGTTACAAAAATTATAATTATCTATAAATTTCTTAAATCATATAATTTAATAATCTTGGCAACCTTTATACTTTAGTTTTGACGGAACAATTACCTGTAGATTCTATTACTGTTTGCATTCTTGAACATTGATTATTCATTTTTAAAAATTATGCACTTTCTTTCTTCTTTTTTTCTTTCGACTCTATCATTTTTTTAAGAACTTAAACTTTTTTCTTTTTTATTTATTAAATAAAATTAATAATTTTGTATCTGTACATATTATTATATTGAAAAATAAAACTTGCTTATTTACTTAAAAAAATCATTTAAATTTTTAGAATTTTTATTTTTATTTTTAAATTATATTTTTTAGTTATTTATATTTAAATATCATGTAATTGAACTTTTAATCAAACTTTAAATCAATATCACTTATTTGAAAAATATACTTTTGCATAGTTAATTTTTGTTAATATGACTGTTATTGGCTTTTATGTTTTAATTTCGTTTGAAGATGGACAAATTTTTATTCTCATGTAATTATTTTGTTTTAAATTATTAATAATATGATATTTGATAAATTACTATTTTATCAATTATATAAAATTATGATTTATTTTGTGATTATTTGTTTTAGTCATTGCAAAATATAATAGGAACAAGATAAAATTAAAATACCTATAATTAAGAAAATGGAATAAAGGAAAAAATAATACGACTAGTTTGTATATAAAATCGTAGATAGTTTTATAAATCCAAAAAGAAAACTGTCAAAGGTTAATGTATATCCAAACTATTCTTAAGATAACACAAAATCTAAATCCACCGTTAGACTTACCTCTAGGGTTTCTTCCCTTTGAGTTAAAAAGGTGGACGAAAATTGGGCAGAGCGAATGGGGACACTGAATGGTGCAGGTCTGAAGAATAGCAGAGAGGGAGATGAGTGGAGCCCTTCGGGAAGAGAGGGTTGAGATATTATGTATTTGTACGAAGAGTAATGCTATTTAGAAAATATAATTAGAATTTTTAATAAAATTTAAATAAAATAAGAGTATGTTTAGATATATTTATTTTTTTTAAAAAATATTTTTATTTTAAAAAAAATATTTTTATATATTTTTAAATATGTTTAGATATAACTTTTAAAAAAAATAAAGTTAAAAAAAATTATTTATCATTTTTTTAAAATTAGTGATTTTTAACTTTAAAAAAATAGAAGAATAAGTAATTTTTAATATAATTTTATGATAAAAATATCTTTTATCTTTATAAAAAAAATTATTTCAAATATTTTTTTAGTAGTTTTATAAATTATATTTTAAATAATGTAACTTTCAACTATTATGCCTTAATATCTTAAATCAAATTCTAACATCAATGACAAGAAAGTAAAATAAAATATTAAGAACATGTTGTTAAGCCTTTCGATATATAATTAGACATATTTTTATTATTTCACGTTTTATTTTTCATGACATTATTACCATGATATATTTAAAAACTACATTATTATTATTATACTAATCAATTTAATCATATTTTATATATCATAACTCATCATATCTTATATTTAGATGTCTTTTTTTTAATAATTTTAATATAAATAAAATACTTTTGTCATTTTTTATTCAAATAAATTTAAAAATTCTTCTATTATTTAAAAGTATTTTTTTAAATATTATATCTAAATATAAAATTATTTAAATATTTATTAAAAATAGATATATAAAAATAATACTTTTTTCATAAATTTATCAAAACGAACTTTAAATAAAATTGTTAAAAAAATTAAATAATAAAATTACTTATCAATCTAAAACTTAAAATACAATGTCAAATTATTATGTTAAAAGTTCTAATAAAAAGATTTTAATATATAATATTTTCCTTTGCATGAATCCCCTGTTACTACCCTCCCTAATCCCAATATGAATAAAAATTTGAAAGGGATGATGTAGCGGCTGCAAGTGTAGTCGAAGTTGATCCCGATAAAAGTAGAAATAGAGGCTTTGATTGGTATACAGTAAAAGATCTGATAAAATAGGTTTATATTTTATAATTATTTTTATCATATATTTAATGTAATATTTAATATAATAAAATTATTTAATTTATTTATTTTTATTTAATAATTATAAAATAAATTAATTAAACTTTAAATAACTTAATATGATTTGATAAAATTATTTTATATTATATTATATAAAAATATAATATTATAATTTTAAAATCAACTACAATCATCACCATCGTATGCTCCTTTCACAATTAGCTGTTTTATTATCTTATATTATATTTTCAAATCTTATATTTTCAGGATTTATCGCATACCATATATCATTTAACACAGGCAGAATGGATAACAAGAATGGATAACAGTATAACACCCACACCCAGAGAGAAAGTCACGTGCCGCGCATACTGGGGCCCAAACACCAGATCCAAATAGTTTTATCTTTTTCTGAACAAGAACAACGAGGTCACAGTGTCCCCAATCAAAACTGGGTTTGACCTTTGCTTCCTATTTCCGCGCAAACCAGTGCAATCTAAGCCGTTGGTTAGTTTGCATCAAAACGAGCAAAGTGTCCAACGTGAACATACGATAATACCCCACAAGAAGAAAAGGACTAATTGGCTGCTTTTCGTTTTGGGGAACTGATGAGGGAACCACCGCCATCAAATCTTAAAAACACTTAATGATGCCATGGGGTCACCCCTCACCCCAAGCAGGCTTTCATGTGAATTTCAATTTGATTTGCTACCAACGACCCTTTGATCTCTGGACCACCTTCCTTATTTTTTTTCAGGTGAAATCTCTAGTATTCCTGGTTCAGGGACCAGGACTAATCCTGTTCGCATCAAGTCGACCCACGAAGGAGTAAAGTGCTCCCAACAGATACTTTTTTCATTTACAAAGTCTCGAACTCAACATTCTTAGGGTAATTACATTGTTAATCTCAGGGGGACGGGGATCCGAGAAAGGGAGACAATGCCACTCCCAACATTCTTACAAAAGATTAATACATAAACAAACAATGAAGGAGCCAAAGAAGCAAAAAGTTCAATCTCAACTACTTTGGTCTAGTTAGGGTAATTAGAGTTGATGCTATGTTTGGCTGGATCTCTCAACAGAAGTGCAGGTGAAGCTCTACTTAAGTAAGTTTTTTTTTTTTTTGGGTACATTTTAAGGAGGTCTCTAATAGTGAAGGATTCCTATAGCGTTTTTTTGGTTAATGTTTTTCAGTTTGCATCTCAACCAGTTTGAGATGTTATTTAGGTTTTGTCTGCTTTTGTTAGTTTGCTGGTTTTTTATGTAAATGAAGCATGTCTGGTGTGTTGCCTCAATTAACTTCTTTAGGCTTCGGTTGTCCATTAGTGCGAGTTTGAAATGTTCAGAAATTTCTGTTGTGCTCTGCTTTGGCTTTTGATTTGGGAGTTTTCACCTTTTACTCTTCCCTTGTATCCTTTGTGACCCCAAATAAAAAGATAGAGTGATGAGATGCATGTCGGTGGACGCTATAAGCTGCAGACAAAACAAAATTGACAAGAGGCCCCATTAAAATGTAAGAACCTATATTCCTAGTTTGACACTTGGGCCTGTTGTTCAAGGCCATGTCGATTGTTTTGTGGAGTTGTTATTATCTGGGCTCTAGCCCGTAAAATGTTTATTATATTATATAACAGTTTTGAAAAATGGAAATCGACAAACTTGACACGTGTAGTCATTTGACAATTTGATATAATGACATCTAATTGAAAATAAAAATATTATTTTTATACTCACTTTAAATAATAATAAAAAAATTAAATTTTTTGATCTTTTTATTTTTTTTTATTTTTTATTATAAAAAATAAATATATAAAGAAAAGTATAAAATTAAAATATAAAAATAATATAATTAAATTTAAAAACTATCATGGTTGAATTTGGACAACAACAATAGCGTTAACCACATATTTTGGTTCGATAACGTTGGTTGGAGAGAAAAGTATTTTATAAGAACTTCAACTTTAACGTAATAACTAATTAAGAATATTAATTTTAAAATTTATCAATTGAGAGATTATAATATTTCAGCAATAAATATAAAAAAAATTAAGTCATATATAATAATGTATTGTACGTTTATGTTACAAATTATTTTGATATACAAAGTTGAATATTTTTGTTTTTTTAACATTTTCTAATTAAGAAAATAATTTTTTAATAAAGTTGAATTCTTTAATTAATAATAATGAAAGTTAAGGGTTTAATTAGTAAATTATTAAAAGTTGGGGGATACATAGCACCGTGCAATATCTACTTTTTTTGCTGCAGCAATATTTTTAAAAGTTAATTTGAAAATACAAATCACAAATGTTGATGGTAGTTACTTTACTTTTCTTACCCTTTATTATTGTCTTAGTGTTTATTAAAAAGCATACCAACATATTTAATTAGTAGATCAATCAGCCTTCCAATGAAGTATTGATAAGAACTTGCCCAAAGTCCAAAGCCCACCACTAGCTGCTGCTTAATCTTATACAGCTCTAAAAAATCTTTCTTGCAAACTTGCAAGTTGCAAATTGTCAAATGGGATGCAAGACACTTATTAAGTAATAATTATCAAAGCACAAACAATATGTATAAGTTTGATCAAGAAAAATGTTAAATGAATAATTTTTTTAAATAAAAAATAATTAATGTATATAACCATTAAATTGTATGCAGATTTATACGAAAACAATTTTTTTTTTTACTCTATAGTCTATAGAGTTGAAAACAAATAATCATTTACATTTTTATTTATAAAAAAATTATTATAAAGCTAAATTAGCTTTTATAATAATCCAGCACACACTCCAATGAATTAGATATATTTCTCTCTTTTTTAAAGAATGATGTTGAATCTTGTTCAACTCATAAGAACATGATGACGGTAATCACAATCTTTGGCATCTTTTTGGTCCACTAAGCTTCTTTTGGGATATAAAGTTCTGACTCATCCTTCTTTTCTTTTTGGTTTTCGACTAGCTCTTCCCAATTGTCTCGTTTTACTTTTACTTAATGAATATATATGTGACTAAATGCATATTTTGCAATTATACCTCAATGTTGCGTTGCGTTTTTGCCTATCGCTCGGGGTTCCAGCTTGCTTAATTTGGTATTATTTTCAATTTATTGGAAAGATGTTAATGACTTTCTAACCTAGCACCTACTCAATTTCAAAGTTTGATAAAGTGATTGGGAAGAAAAAAAAAATTTAGAAAGAGATCAGTCTCGCGTACAAGGCAAAGATATACACACGCCTTATTTTCCCTTGTAATTAATATCAATTGCCCTTATCATTTTTTTTCCCCTGTGGATTAATATTCGCTTTTGGGGAAAAAAAATATAGATATGACAAATTAATTTATTAACTAGCAGCATATGCTAACTTCTTTAAAAGGTGATTGAATCAATGAAATTTATTAGGGAAGAAGTAAGAAATCAGAAATTCCAAGGAAGAGTGTAGACAATAATTAATTTATTATATTATTTGTCTACTAATATGGCACCGAGTTGTTGCCATTGACAACAAGATTGATTATTACCTACAAGATAACTAAAATACTGCTACGTTCTACCGGCAAACTCCAGATCCTACCTGCCTAATTTGCATGGGAAAATTATTGCTGTAAATTTAAACAATAATAAACCTAACTAACGCACATTGGTTGAAACAAGTTGGAACCATTGGCTTTGGGGATTGTCCAAACATGAAGAGTCTTCATCATCTATGCAGATGCACTTTCTGGTCACTATCTTGGAATCGGAGTCCCTCTCCAAGCATAAAAGGTTCCCATTCTTGTCCGTGGTGGCCAAGTGAAGACGAGTCACTGAAACAGATTTCCAAGAACTCTGAGGCGACAAACAATCATCCGAGAGAGTTACGGGAAGCCCCTCACCAGCTGCCTTTAAGCACAGACCAGAGTCCCTCAACATAATTGGAGCGCCATCTCCTTCAGAACTCCACCGGCTATGATTCTTGCACTCGCCAAGTACAAGTTCGTTGTCCCCATTCGCGTTCATACAATTACCACTCAACGGATGGAACATTATATGGGACTTTGCTAGGTTTGAGCTCGGATCTGCATTGAATGACAATACAAGTACTTTAGACATAAAACGATAATCACAAATTAAAAGCTAATTAACAATCACGTACGTTATATCCATATGCTATCGATGTATATAAGTAAATACCTTGGACTACCCTTTGTAGAAGCTGAAATTTCTCAGGGAATTTTTTGTCCCTTAAGTTTTTCCAATCGGAGTCCAATACAGCGTATGTCTCTTCAGAACCAATATTTCCTCCTCTGAAGTAGTAGCTTCCTCCAAAAGCCCACAAGCACCAATCCAAGTCCACCGAGGCAGCATAGGACACGAAGCACGGCACGAATTTGTTGTCGGCGGAATTCCCACCTGTCATGTCGTACCCGAATTCACTTATAAATAACGGCGCTGGCTTCTCGCCGCTCATAAGAAAGCCCGATTGGTCGATTAAGGATGCAATGGTGGCGGCGCAAACCCGATTCAGTGGCTGCAGATGCCACCTGTCTTGGGACGGTCCTGAGAAGGAGTACAAATGTGCCTCGTACACCAATTTGTTGCCCAAGTCTGCGTCAAGGGCCTTTTTCTTCAGGAAGCCAAAGTTACTGTCAAAGTTTAACCCTGGAAGAACCACTAACAAATCCGGGTTGTGTTTGTGAATTGTTGCTGCTCCTTGGCTCACATACTTGTACCAATCAGGCTCATTTTGACGTGGACCTCTGAGCTCGTTTCGCAAGTCCATAGCCACCACCTGTATAACACCACTCAAAGATTAATAAATGCATCCACAAAACTAAATGCAATGTAGTAATTTGTTTTTGGTAAACAATATAATGTATATTTTACATACTTGGGGTTTTCCCTTAAAGTGCCTGGCCACAAAAGCCAACCCTTGTAGCCATTCCTCGGGCTGAAAATGCCTATCTCCGAAGAATCCGTTCCCATCTGTATTACCGCAGCACCATTTTGCTAGACTGACGTGATTATCAATAAGCACCATCACGCCCTGCGCCCCGAGAGCGTCAACCACGGCTTCATAAGCCTGAAGATGGGTCATGTTCAGGATCGAAGGGTTGTGTTTGGCTAGTCCTGTTATGACCGCAGGTATGTCCATGTCAAACAGAGTTTGAGAAACGCTGTGATTGGCATGGCGAGTGAACATGTAGGTAGCATACGAGACACGAACACAGTTGAATCCTGTCTTGGTCACTTGGGCGACGATATCATTCAGAGACTGCTTGTCGAGACCCTCGGGCAGCATTGGCCTGATATGACCCACCCAGTTCGTACAAACCAATTTCACGCGCTTCCCCGTTGCATCGTCGATGATCCATCTCTTGTGAGTCGAGAGGGGCAACGAATTGCAATAAGATGTGAATATGGCTAAGAAACATACTGAAACTAAGAAAATCAAATGGGAGGGTTTCCCCAACATTTTGATTTTACTGGGGAAGAAAAATGAAGACTACTATCACTTTTACGCCAAAGGATATCGTAAAGAACTTTCGCAACACTGGATGTGTTTATATAAGTGCTAAAGGAATCTTTTATTTTTTATTTTTTCCTCTTCTCCGTTAATATGAGTTTGAATTAAATATTATCTTTATTAATATGATTTGAACTAAATATTATCTTATCCTACTTACCAAAAAAATATTATCTTATCCGTTATTATGAGTTTGAACTATATGCCCAAATAGAAACTCCAAAGCAGATGAAATCCCAACTTTCGATCTAAGATAGAGATAAGAGAATATTGATTATGAAAGATTTTTCTTTTTTAAGAAAGAAGATAACACAAAGAGGCCTGTAGTAAAATCAACAAAGGAGCTGTCAGTAAGAAGACTAGTGTAGCTCTTAAGATCAACTGGTTATTTTTATTTTCGATAAAAAAACATACATCCTTACTATATTATTATTAGATTTTAACATAGTAAATTCCTTAGGCTATGGATTAGTGAGCTATTACAAAGATGATGACACAAATAATTTTAAATTTGAGTTGTGTCTATCTTTTTAATAAGATAATGCTAAGAGAGGATTTTGATTTTCTCTTTTCATATGATCATCTTATTAAATAAAAATAAATATAAGTTTTTAATATGTAAAAACTATTATAATAGATTATAAATTTATTAATTATATTTAATTTTTTTGTATATTTTTATATTTTTAATAAAATATTTTTTTATTATTTTAAGAATAAAAAAGTTGTGTATATTGATTTTCATTTTTGAAAGAAAAGATTGTGGCAGCGTGGCACCAAACCAAACACATTATTTGGGCCCAATATCAAATTTTGTTGAACGACTTGAATGTGTTCACCATCTCACCCTTAAGACAGAGAAGCTGACTCAAAAAAAAGAAAAAACCCTTAAAAAATGTCACCCCGGTTTTCCTGACGCTACCAGAGAAAATTGAAGGGAAACTGGTTTTGTCGCCCACCTTAACTGGGGCACATTTTATGCTTTTAATATAAACTATAATTTAATTTTAAAATATGGCTTTTATAAATAAAATTACAGGAGATGTAAAACTAACAGTATTGATTAATCGTTAGTAACGTTGTCATTTTAATCAATTTTCTTTTTACATTTTTGTTATATAATTACAAAAATAATTTAATATTGATATTATTACTATATATATATATATATATCAATAAATAAATATTTATGTAGAATTATAAACTCATATATATACAATAAAACTTTTTATCCCCTTTTCCCTGCTAAAAATAAAAAAGTGCCTTTGCAAATAACTGGGGAACAAGTAAAATTGGACAGTTAGGAATTTGGACAATTATTTTTGCGTGCAATGCTCAATCGTGTCTAGGGCTTATGGGCCAGACCTTGCGGTATTGTGTCTCTGTAATCGACACGAACCAAAATTCATCCGAATAACGAGCATCGGGCCCAGTCCCAGTGTTGAAACTTGAGGGAGGAATAGCCAACGCATATTCGTTAAATGTTCTCTCCTCTAAACAGTAAATGACCATAATACCCGAGTCCCAATCCAGCAATCATTTGCAAATTAAGACACATCCTTGTGGCATTTGTGTCAAACAATTCAACACCATACGAGAAAACGGTATCATCCTCCTCGTCCGTGATGAATAGATCCAGCTTGTTCGTCTCTACAGCAGAAGACCACATGGCACAGAAAATAAAAAATATGGTTCATCAACTCGGTCCCTTTGCCTCTCATGCCTGCGCTGCATTCTCTGCTTTTTTCTGCATCGATCCGTTTTGAGATTAAATAAGGTAATCCATTTCTACCCCACCATCTCTTTAGTCTTTACCTTTTCAATCAAAGTAGTACTTGCTCTTTTTTGAACTTTACAGCACACCTTACAGTCCCAGCAAGTTTACCTTAATCTGCATTAATGTACGAGATTTACGAGCTAATACTTATATTACTCTGGCTTTTACTTCTAGGTATCAATAAGAGATATCAAATATTGCGTTTTCTTTTGCTTGTCTGAAAAGCTTAGAAATGTCCAATATATAATATATCAAATTGGAATCCGAAAATGATCAAAATATAGAACCGGCGTAGATCTAGATAGTTTTATATTCGTTCTAACTTTGTCAAGTTTTGGACTTTTAGCTTCCTCTGCATTTTACGCCGATGGTTTTAATCCATAATTACCTATTACTATCAATAAATGATAGAATGCTGCTATCAATTGTTGATTACAACGCAGAGATAAAAATCATTTGTATATCGTCACATTCATCCTCTTATCTGGCATTTCCGTCTCACACACGCTAGTTATTGATAGACGTTAGAACTTAGAACCAACCCCTGTACCCGTCTGTACCTTGGTCTCACTCTCATTCTCCAGTATACGCTTCCATTTTCAATTAATGGTAGCTAGTTTGTCCTCCTTTTCTTAGCTAATTTGACTTGATGTTACAATGAAAAGCCTCTCCTGCCAAATTTAGTGGCTTTCCTTCACTCGCATGATGGAATTCCCATCGATCTCATCGGTCATCCCTCTCACCCCGACCTTGCGGGTATTCTTCCTTGTTTTGTTCTCAAAATGATGTTGGGCTTGCCAATATTGACATGCTAACCGCTACAAAACTTGACCACTATTCGCCAAATGCACCGGTTTGGGGTTTCTCTCTTGGATCTGTCGTGGCTTTGAAGTGAATTGAAAGTTAAACTTAAAACACTAATCTTATGTGACATGCCAACTGAAAACAGTTTGATGGATACACTTTGACATGACATTGTTTAGCTGTATTTTCTCATTCGGTCTTTTACCATCATCTATATATTTATGTCTGTCCTAGTTGGTCTATATGCTTTCTTTCTTTCGTCGTTTCTTCTGCTTATCCTGTGTCCACTGCCATGCGCGATGTTGAAAAGCTAATTGAATATTGGAGAGAGCTCGTCAAGCCATGTTTTCATTCAAAGTAAGCTTGCATATGTTAATTTGTTTAATGTTATCTTTGTAAATAGTTGTTAGGCCCTCTTTAGGTACTCCCTGTGTGTACGCGATCCATCTTCTTCCGACAACCTCACTAATTTCCTTCCCAGTACTACCATACTGTTGGATTTATTTGTTCAACCTTTCGCTCTCTCCTTTAGGATTCTGTTTGTTTAACATCTCGATCTATAGCAGCTATAATGGGTGCCACACTTTAATGCTTGATGAAGTTATGATAGACTAAAAAAATAAAGTTGCAACTTAATGGTAAGCCTTTGATCCAATACTGAGAGAAATTGTTGAATTTATTTGTTGAGCATGCAATTTATTAATATCTCTCATCGGGGAGACAAAAAAAAAAAAATGGGCGCCTTACGACTAGCTTTCTTCACGCCGGTTTCCCCTAATTGGATAATTAGCTGCATAATCTTGTTTTTTTTTTTCTCATTTTCATTACCAGAGTTCTGAAATGATTGTTCTCCGCTTTTGTTGCTTTACTTTGTCTTTCTTTTTGCGACAATGCTTATTTCTTCTGAAAGAACCTGTGCACGTTTGATCTTTTTCGTTTTGGTGAATGGTTCTCTCGTGTACAAGTTGGACGTGGGGTCATGAATTCCTTTAGTTTGGGGTAAACACTGTAAAGGTTGAGTCCATATTTGAGGAGACAGAAGTGGGGCTTGTTCCTTTCCAGCTTTCTTTGTGTGGGCTCGTATATCTTTCTAATGATGCAACCTCTTTTCTTGAATGCATTTGTTTTTTTGTTCCAGTGTTGTCCCTCAAGGAGCCCTTTGTTTGTCTGTGTTTTTGTTCCTAAGTAGATTTATTTGCTACAATGCCCTCCCTTTGTTTAGCTCATAGCAATTGTAGAGAATAGAGATGGTGGGTATACAGTTTCACATCTTCAATTCATTAATTTGCATGTGCATGATTAGTTGGTGGTTTGTGTATCTGGGGTCTGACACTTGGTTTTAGCTATTGGTAATCTCATGATCAACTAATAAAAATAATGGTTCCGACATGCAATATTTGTTGCTATTTATATTTAAAAATGAAACAAGAGTACAATTGCTCTTAAATATAAGAAAGAGGTAGAAGAAAAAATTAAAAAAAAGGAGCCCACTTAGTTTCTGCTTCAATCCGCTTAATAGTTTGAAGTTTTGAACTACATTTATCGCTGAAATACAAGGCTAGAAGCAACGAGTTTCCTTTCTTTTATTATTCCACGAAGACAAGAACAATGTTATGCATTGAATTCTGAACTTTACTCCATGTTCAATGAACTTTTCCCCTCCTTCAACTACATATCATCACTCCTCCTGATTCTTGTCTTCATAATAACTAGTACTACAACTCGTGATTCTTGTCTTCATTCGTGTTCATAATAACTAGTACTACAACACTAGCACTATAGTTGGACAAGGAGAGAAAATAAGAAAGAATTAAAATAGAGAAAAAAGGAAAAATATATAAAAAATGTTATTTTCTTTTCTTATACTTGAATAAGAAAGAAAATAAAGAAAAATATTTAAATATATAAAAAATTAAAAAGAATAAAAATATAACTCATTGCCACCTGCACAAACATTCTTACTTAACTACTTTCTAACATTTTTTAGAAATAAAATTTATTTTTAATCTTTAAAAGATATATCATTTATTAATTTCATCTATTAGAGATTAATTTTATCGATTTAGTCCCTCAAATTTCAAATCACTTACAAATATTATCTTTTTATTCTTTTTAATTTTATCAGTTTATTCTTTTAAAAAGATTAAATTATTATAAATTTAAAATTTGAGAGATTAAAATTACATTTTATTTTTTTTTCTATTCTTAGTTTTCTTGAAGAAGAAAAATTTTTTCATATATTTTTTTAATATATTTTTTTTATTCAAATAAGTAAAAAAAAATTTTCTCATTTTTTTTTTCATATATTTCGTTTTTGTTTCTTTTCTATCGATACAAGCAAAGGATAAAAGTAAAAAGTAATAAATTAAAGGGTAGAGTTGGTATTTGACTAAGCCTATATACTATCTTGTTAATTTTAGAAATGCTATTCATTTTTAAAATAAAATAAAATTTGACAAAAACAATACATGAACTTCGAAGTGGGTCATGGATCTTGCATAGGGTCCCACATTAACTTTGTCATGGAGGGCGAAGATGCAAGCATGTTTACAGACGGAGAGGGGGAAGGAAAAGGTGACTGTAATGCCATAACAGTACAAGAATCTTCTGTTTAACTACGGGCTGGGCCTTGGATTATAGTAAGCTGTACACACTCATTCCACTTTTCTTAGGATCTAAGCTAAGGTTGGCTAATTTTTACTAGCCTTAGCCTATATGGGTCCCACCCTCCCACTCTACATGTTACGTGTTGGAGAAGAAAGGAGATCTATGTGCTGGTGCTGGTGCTGCTACTGTGGTATACTCGTACTGGTATGTTACTACCGTCTCCATCTTGAACTACCGATTATCCTCTGCGTGCCACGCGTCCATGTTGTTTGTCATTTGACGGAGTGGATGAGGCAAGCAGCCGTCCACTCTAACGCCTTGGCGCTCCCCATTCCCAACTGCCGTCCAACTTCGTAACTCCGTAACGCTTCCCCGGTTTCGGGTCGGTCATGGCTCGCTTGTCCGGATCCAAAGCGGGTCTATCATTATCAGTTTTTACTATTTAGAGACCGAAGAAATGCGATTGGCGGCACTTTAGTCTAGAGGGGGAGTTTCTTATTCCTTCCGGACGTTTCGAAGCGAGAATTAGGGTTTTTTTGGTTGATCGGCTGTCGGAAACGCGTGGTTTTTGGTGCGGGAGTCATGGCGGAGCATCACGAGCATGAGGAACCCAAGGCTGAGTCCTTGTTGGACAAGATAGCGGAGAAGATCCACGACCATCATTCCTCCTCTTCCTCTGATTCAGACAACGAGAAGACCACCTCGTCTCCTTCCGTCAAGTCCAAGATTTTCAGGCTTTTCGGCAGGGAGAAGCCTGTTCACAAGGTCCTTGGTGGCGGAAAACGTATGCCATTTACCTGCTTTTTTTCTACTGCATTTTCCATTTGCTTTGGCACTTCCTTTTCCGACTTATTTGAAGTGCTTCCGAACGTATGCTAGAATTCTATTTACTATTTAATTTTTAAGATTTAGATTTTCTTTACTCTGTCTTGAAATTCCGAATCATGGACTTCAGGGATTTGATTCGGTTTACTGTAGGTCTAGGGTTTATGAGGTTCAAGTGTGATCTTGATTCGACAACCCCTTACTTTCTTTACTTAATATTGATGGGTTTCAACGAATGTGTCTTGCTCATAAGCAAGGTTGTTATATAAATTAAATTGTGTATTTTGGCAAGGTTATACTGTTCTGATTGTGGATCTTCTTTCTCCCTTCGTTGTTTTTGGTGCAAGTGTTTTTCTCAGAATAAAACGCATAGAATTTAGGTCTAGATCTGTACTCCCCGTACCCCCAGTTTTCGTTGTTTTCCCCTGATTCTGGCTAATCGTAGGGGCGCTAAAACTTCTAATTTTTTAGCTGCAATCATTGCTGGAATTTAATGGGATTTGATTGGATAAACTTTACATTTCTCCTGCATTTTAATTGTCGAGACAAACATCGATCACTCACCCTGATAATAATCTTGCTTCGTAGTTTCCCTTTTGATAAAATTAATCCAAAATTCCGTTTTCAAATGATACCGTGGGTTATAAATTATCAGATTTTTTGGCATGCTTCCCCTCTATGTTCGCTGGTGTGTTTGTACTTTACATTGATTTGCTTGTTATGAAACAGCGGCCGATATTTTCTTATGGAGAAATAAGAAGATATCAGCAACGGTGCTTGGAGTTGCGACAGGTGTATGGATTCTGTTTGAATTGCTTCAATACCACCTCCTCACTTTGGTTTGCCACTTCCTAATACTTGCTCTGGCGATATTGTTCTTGTGGTCCAATGCTTCTACCTTTATTAACAAGTAAAGTGCTAATACTGTGATTTGCTTTAACTTTATGATATTGTGCCCTTTTTGTTCGTTGATTAAATTGCATGTTTTGATTTTGATTAGGAGTCCACCACGGATCCCAGAAGTTCACATTCCGGAAGAACCTGTTCTACAGTTCGCCTCTGCTCTTAGATTTGAGATCAATCGGGCTTTTGCTGTTCTAAGGGATATTGCATCAGGAAGGGATCTCAAGAAGTTTCTCTCAGTATGTCGATATCTTTTTGTCACACTTTAGTTTTTTAGTTAGCTGATATCCACGATTACATGTGGGGAGGTGGGGTTTATTGACATCTATCAGGTTTTTTACACTGCAATGAATATCCTTATGGTGACTATGTGGCCGATAATAACTTGTCTGGTTTCTAGTAGTGGGTAGGGGGACGCCAGGTTATGTATCCTGTAATATCATTGATGATTGTTGTGCTTATTTCTAACTTATTCGGTGGTATTAATATGGTTCTGTTTTGTGATGAATTAGGCGATTGCTGGATTATGGGTTTTTTCTATTCTGGGAAGTCGGTGCAACTTCTTGACATTGTTCTACATAGGTAATGAAGTGGCTCTGTATCAAAATTGACAGACACCTTGAAAGTTTCATATTGTATATTTTGACGTGATTCCGTATTTTTGTGAAACAGCCTTTATTTTGCTTTACACCGTACCTGTGCTTTATGAGAAGTATGAAGATCAGGTGGACTCGTTTGCTGAGAAGGCAACGGCCGAGATAAAGAAGCAATATGCAGTGTTTGATGCCAAGGTTTTGAGCAAGGTACCGAGGGGACCTTTGAAAGATAAAAAGAAAGACTGAAGTGGTTGAATCCTGGCTGTTACTGGTTCTGGCAAATATTTTGTAGTTGGGTATCATCAATGTCCTGTTAAATTATCCCTCATCAGCTTCAACCCTATCTTTTTATATTTCTTTAGGGTGCCTTATATTTATTTTTAATTTCTGCTGCTTACATGGACGTCTCTATGATTCCTATATGCTATGATGACTTCTTGTGTTATATTTGGATATCGGCGGGTTTTCTATACATTTTTTTTTTCTTTTGGCTTATTTTATATATCGTAATTTTTTGTGGTTGGTTTTTAGTGAATTACTGTGATATGACCTCGTGACTACGTACTGTCCATTTGAAGGGATTCTTTCGTCTGCCAACTCATGCATTCTCGATTGCGACGTAGGACAGTGATCAAATTTTTCCTCTCTCTCCTCTCTGCCCGGTCTCAGGCCCCTGGCGTGCGGTCCCAAAAAATAAAGAGGAATGTTATACGGTAAAAAAAAAAATTTAATTTTTTTAATAAAATTTAGATAAAAGAAAAAAAGATTGTGTGATAATTATTTATTAATTTAAGAATATAAATATATTAAATTATTATGTTAAAAATTTTGATAAATAAATTCTAATTGTATAATATTTTTTTAAAAATAAAAATTTATCTAAAATATTTACTGTCCGGTTGAGTGTGTCAAATTTAGTGAACCGACTAAAAGTTGAGAGTCGATCAAACTGATCGGTTTATTTTTTTCTTTCATCTAATCAGAAAACTAGTTGGTTTTGTGATTTTCTTTTTGGAACAGACAACGCTTATTGTTATAGTCAAGCTCACACGTGAGAATAAGCCAAGTGGCTTATAAGAGGGCTTACAGCCTAGTATATTTTTAGCTTTATAAGATCTAACTTATTTAATACATAATTAGATATAATATTTTAAAAAAATTTATTTACTTAAATAAATTAGGTCTAAATTTTTAAAAATCTTTTTTAACTTAACAAGTCAGTTTATATATGAGAACATATCAAGTGAGAAAAATAATTTTTTGTAAAGTTCTGAAAATCAGACTGGACCGGTCGGTTCAACCAGTCGGATCGAAAATCGATCTCCTCACCGATTTAGGTGACTTACCAAAACCGGTGGGGTCAAAAACTTCTGAATCGGTTTTAAATCGGCTGAATCGGTTAAACTGGCATCGGTCCATACGATTGTCGGTTTTAATTTTTTTTTAATTTCCGTACGCAAAACGACATCGTTTTGTATTGAATTTTACAAAAAAAAAAAAAAAAGCACGACGACATCTCCGTCCCGCATCCCGTACCTCAACCAGCACCGTCCAAGCCCCTGTATTTGGGGTTATCTTTCTGAACAACGACAACCCCACTTCAGAAAAAGGGTATTCCTTGGTTTGGATTTGCTCGCATCGAGGAATCAGATACCTTATCTATCTTCCTGTGATCCATATATTTCTTTTGCTGCCATTCTCATTGTGGGGTTTGGTTTTCTGTCATGGAGGGTGAGAAGAAGTACATCACCTCTGAGGAGCTCAAAGATCACAACAAGCCAGGAGATTTGTGGATCTCCATCCAGGGCAAGGTTTACAATGTCACAGATTGGGCCAAGGACCACCCCGGTGGCGAGGTTCCTATATTGAACCTTGGCTGGTCAGGATGTCACCGATGCATTCATAGCCTACCATCCTGGCACCGCATGGAAATATCTTGACAAGTTCTTCACATTGATTCCTTATTCCTTAGAATTTTTTTTTTTTTACCATTCCGGGTGGTATCAAGATGCCACTGTGTTGGGATATCTTATCCATCTCTCCAGTAAAATGGATATGCCCAGAAAAGATTTTTAATTCAATCCTTTTTTTTTTCTTCTACACTCGGACCAATCCGCCTACTCGACTTCTTATATTTAAAGTGATTGGTGTATCTTCTCCAATGATACTATTGTTTCGTACCATTATGGAAGAAGATTCAGGTAAAATATGCAGGGTATCACCTCAAGGATTTATATTGATTTATATTATATTTTTTATAATTTTTATTGATTTTATTAATATATATAATAATTATATATATATATATTTATATTTATATAAATATATATTTAATTATATTCCGGTTCGACCACGATTCGACTATTGAACCTTGAATCAGTACATCAACTGATTCAATGACCAGTTCGATTTTCAGAACCTTAGTTTTTTGTGAGAATAAAAAGAATAAACCTTGACTATTAATTCTTATATGAATGATTAAGATTGAAAAAGTCATTGATATTTTTAAGTGGTCACATAACATTTAAATAAGATTTTATCATAACTATCTATTTATAATTTAATAGTTAGAATTTATTTATTTTATTTTTTATAATAAAAAAAATACTTTTATTTGATACATTCTCTATATATAAAATTAAAAAATTATAATGTTTATACAATTTATTATTATATATTTATATAATTTATTAATTATATACATAATTTAAAATTTTTAATCAAACTTTGAAAGTACTTATTAATTTATATATACCTACCAAGTGTTGATGTAGTAGAAGTGATTTATATCTCAAGTATGAGAATTGTGATTCGATTCTTGAGAGTCATATTTCATGATAAGAGTCATACGATTCATACCATTATCACTTCTGACTCAGAGATGTTAGATTTATCAGGTCGTTCAAATAGATCAAATTCTTTAATAATACTGTTAATTTATACTAAAAAGGCTTTCATATAACATAGACTTTTAAATAAATTTGTACGTTAAGGCAGACTTTTGTATTTTTATAAAACGATTAAGCTAAATCCAAAAAAAGGTTTATGTGCCAAATTCAAAAAAAAGTTTATGTTTGATAATAATTCAGGATCAGATATAGTATTTTATAAAATAAACCAATTTATTTTAAAAAGTCTAACATATTCTTACCCTTACTGGCAGGGACGTTGGGTCTAAAAGTGAGAACCCAATTTGACAAATTGACTTTTGTGGTTTAGGCAGCGAAGCCAATTTTGTTGAACTGAGGCCGACTTCAATTCTTTGATCTTCCATATCTTTTGGTCATCTTTTTTTGATGACTTGAAAGAAAAAAAAATGGATAGGAGCCTCGTCGTTTTGAGACTATAAATGGATTTCTCAGGATTTTGACAAATAAATTTATCAAATTTCATTTTTAGATATCAACTCTCATAAACTTTGAAAATAACTTGTACTCTCATGTTGTTTGTATGATTTTTTTTAAAACTGAAAAATGGATGGGTTGGCTGGCAGTTGAATCATTCAACCGTGAAGGTGGGGCATCAGAAAGCGCAAGGTTGATGATGTTGAAACTCTTGCTTCGTGAAAGTTTCATTCATTATGTTGTATCACGGTCGACAAAATTTATGGGAATTAATTTTTATCTATTTTTAATATAAAAAATTATATACTATCATGTAATTATATATTAACAAATCATTTAAAAAGTTTAATAAATATAACAATTATATAACAGATTACACTTTTAATAATATAATAATATGTAATTAGATGTTAGTATAAAAAATTTTTATATTAACAATAAATTAAAATTAAATCCAAAATTATATAGGTACTTTCTATGATCAGCAAGATTGGAAGTGTCATTGAATTGCTACCTTTAGCTATAACATTGAATCTCAAACCTCTCTTTTATCTATTATACATCACCGCAAGCTTAATTATCATTATCATCATCATAATACCAATAATAATGCCTTTTTCTGCTTTCAGTGACCAGCGGCAAATTTTGAACGCACCATTCTATAGATATTAAATAGGCTACACTATAACTACGGCAATGTTTATAGCCTATTTCCTATGGGCAAAACGCCAAACATAGCTAATTCTTATGCTCGAGCATGAAGCAGCAAGACACTCTTGGAAATTATACTCACGGGTATCACCGGCAAACTCTCTTCATTTCTTAGAACGGGAGACTTAAAAAGTCCAACTAGAAGCGTGCAGCTACGAATTCTTTGTTCACTCAGTAATTTTCAAAGGAAGTAAGATAACTGCTGTTGCTTCCTTGAACCGCCTTCCCCATACAAGTCATTCCACTGCTTCAACTCACTCATTCCAGCCCCCTCAGCTGCAAAGCTTGCGGCAACCTGCGTTCCAAGGTTAGGTGGTCAAATGATGCAACGTACACTAAACACAGAAACAAAACCAGACCTCAAACAGCGATAAGAACCAATCTTTATCATGTCACTTGAATAAATCAAATAAGCAAAGAAATCAAGCATAGTTGAGGAAGTTCAAAGGTGTATCATGCTAAATGTCAGAAGTGTGAATCCCTACTGGATTTCCACAACAAAAAAAATATCCTTTATTGGTTAGATCAGTCCTACCTGATTCTTTGCCTCTTTGAAATCCCGCATATTCAATGGCCTAAGGGTAATTACTCTTTCCTGTTTAACTCCCTCTTCTGCATCCAGAGAATCTTGGGTATTTCCCGCTGTAGATTGTTTTCCTTGTACATCTTGGACATCTTTACTTTGTCCTAAGGCAGCTTTGTGCTTTTTCTCCTGCCGGCAAAAAAATAATGGGAATGTCAACATGATAATCACATAATCATGATTATAGAAGGTTTTAAAAATAAATTGTAAGAGTTACCACATTCTTTAGTCTCTCTTGCTGAATTAACTCTCTAACAGGCCGATAAGCAGCAGTTGTGCACAAGTTCTGCATTTAACAGTTAGTGACAGTGAATAAATGGGTTAGGCATCAGAAGCCCAAATACAAAATAAGCACCTGTAAACCATAGTTATATCCATCTTGAATAAAATCAGAAAATATTTGAAACCTTTAGATCACTTCCACTGTATCCTTCTGTCATAGTTGCGAGTTCCTTAAAATCAAGTTGCTCGTCTACCTTCTCTTTTGCCAAAAGAGTCCGCAAAATCTTTTCCCTGTTCTCCACAGATGGTAGCCCTACCATAATTCTGTTCACCAAAGATGAGCATTATAATAGGTACAAATGATCAAAATATTACTCAAATTTTCAGGATATTCAGATTGTCATACACATATATCATATTGCCATCTTATCTGCTTTCCCCTCCCTCAATGTAAATTTACAATGAAGAGAAAGTATAAACATTGAAGGAGAAAGTAGAAACCTTGTGGAAGGAAAAAGCAGGAGTAAGTCAAGAACTAGTAGAGGTACCTCCTTTCAAATCTCCTAATAATTGCTTCATCCAGGTCAAACGGCCTATTGGTTGCAGCAAGGACAAGGATGCGCTCCCCCGGTTTTGTCATAAGCCCATCCCAATGGGTCATAAATTCATTCTTTATTTTCCGCATGGCTTCATGCTCCCCAACTCTGGTCCGTTGCCCAAGCATGCTATCAACCTCATCAACAAATATTATAGTTGGGGAGACCTTGGCTGCCAGTGTGAATAAAGCACGAACGTTCTTCTCATCTTCACCAAACCATTTAGAAGTGATGGTAGACATGGATACATTTATGAAACTTGCTCCAGCCTCCTTAGCAATGGCCTTTGCCAGCATTGTCTTCCCGGTGCCAGGAGGCCCAAATAGCAATATTCCTCTACAAGGCTTTAGAAGGCCTCCAGCGAAAAGGTCCGGCCTTCGAAGAGGAAGCATTACTAGTTCTTGCAGGGATTCTTTGGTCTCATCTAAGGCACCAATATCAGAGAATGTTACACCAATCTCATCAGCTGGTATTACCTCAGGCCTTATTCGCTTCTCAAACTCATTATCGGGAGGAACTTCCTGCAAGTGAATAATGGACTGAGTGTTTGAAATTAAATTTACAGAAAAGACAAGAAGTAAGAGTCAACAGCATAGAAAGGAGCGTTCCTATGATATGAAGCTAACCCCAATACCAATCTAGTGCACTGTTAACATCGGAGATGAGGGCCATGAGGCCCCAGGGGTTGAGTGTGTTTGAATGAGCCACTTGAAGGCATGCTTGCAATATTATGAAAAATAAATGATTTTGATTAGAAACAGTGGAGGAAGCTTACAGAAGCTTTGGATGCCGGAACTGAATTTTCACCGTCAGCCTTTCCCACTGAAGTTGATATTTCTGCTTCAGCCTTTTTAACAGGAGCAGGGTCTTCAGATTTTGTTTCTGGTTTCATAGCAGCTCCTTCCTCTCTCTGCTTTAAGTCAGGATGATAAAAAAGAGAAAAAGAGAAAAAAAAAAAAGAACATACATATCATATTAATACCTGATGGGTATCATCTAAACTTGTACATAAATACGACAAGTAGTGCAAACCTCAGATTTTACAGCTTGAGCTTCCAATTTTAATGTATCTCTTCCATTGAATTTCTCCTCCTGGAATATACCCAATGCATGGGACAAACTGTTTCACAAACAACAAAGTAAGTACATCAAATTTAGATAGTTCATGCAATTAAAGTTGCAAGTCTCACCTATTGCATGGAATAACAAGTTTCCCATTTCTGTACTCAGGGTCTTTGTTTTTCATTAAATGATAAGAAATTGCAGACAGAACAATCTCTTCTATATAGTTACTGAGAACCATTGTGTCTGCCACACAGATGGAATCCAAGTCATCACAATCAAGATCATTGGCTGCAAGCACTTCCATGATATGGTTCCTGTTATCCTGAACCTGTATCTTTTTCATATCCTCTTCGAATTGAGACTTCCAGCTGACAAGATGTGATTCATCTTCTGGGGGCCTGATTTCTATGTTGTATGGGAAGAGTGAAGTAAGCCTCTCATCCACCTCTCCGCAGTCATTACCAGAACCCAGAACTCGTGAACCAAGAATCAAAATTGGTCCAGATAGTTTCTTCAACATTTTCTGGAACAAGTTATATATCCTTTGTGATCTATATAACAACTTATCAACATCCCGCAGATATAGCACAATGGGATAGGTTTTTGACACAAAAACCAGAACCTGCAAGTGAGATTTCCACTTATCAAATCAATGTCTTTGTGGAGGACATGATGCAAAGCCTTTCATTCCAAAAGACACGGTAATGCGCTGATGCTGAAATCTCTACATAGTACATAATGAAAAGTAACATTACCTTGTAAAGAGACTGCATAAGAAGCTTTTCGTCAAAAGACCAGCTGGTAGTGCGAGCTGAAGGAAGATTGAGAGATATAAGAAATCGTAGGAGACAACAATGACTAAATGAGAATGACAACAGTTTCATCTTCAGAACGGATATGAAAAAGACTTAACTTTACAATGTACTAGTTCTCAGTCTAAAAGATCATGTATCTAACAGTTGTACGAAACCATTCTCTAAACGATACTGATTGTAACTCCACATTAGAAAGCATCACTTTGATTTATGTGTGAATAAACTAAACAATATGGGTCCATTTTTGAAGCGTACTCAAGAAAACATGATGAAAATGTATCCCTCTTCTTTTTTTTCCTTAAATTTATGCTGCTGGCATTCTTAGTATCCCTTAATCAGGTCTCTACTCAAAAATACATCTCCCGCAGAAGATAACAAGTAAATCAAGTAAAACTAATAATCGTAATTGATCTTTTTACATAATTTCTTGAAGTAACCTGAATTTGTAGGATTGCTTTGCAAAGCAAGGCTACTAATATTTGCAGAGGCAGAAGCATTCCTACGAAGCTTAGGAGGATTACAAGACCCTTCAGCCCCCCTGCAACCGGAAAGGCAAATACTCAGCAATGGTATAAATAAACTAGCAGGGAAATTATATTTGTTTTCATAGTCAGTACATAAACATCTACTCTACTTACATTGATCGGAGGTCCACTCCACTGCTTTGCCTACATATTTTACCTGCAACTAAAAGCTCCTGGTCAGGGCTATGGTTGTTATGGGCGGTTTAACAAAATGTGCTTCATGTCGAATACATATGTCCCAAATCCCAATAAAGAGAGAAATAAAAGAGAAGAAAGCACTAGCTATTAGAACTTGGCAAACATGGAACAAACACAGACACAGTTAAAGCTACTTGCATCCGCCTACCCTATCTAGAGCTTAAAAACTTCAGCAGCATGTTTCATCAATTAGAAATTATCATCATTATTGCTTTTCTTCTCATAAAAAAGTAACAATTATTCTTCCGACCAAAACAAGGTTGAAAAACCGTGTATTAAAAATTAACAAAACTTCTGGTTAATTATGAAGTAAGTTCTTTACCCTGGATCAGTAAATATTCATCAATTTGTACCTTTAGGTTCCTCCCTCTGTGGAAAGAGTGAAAATGACCCAAATAGGTCAGATAATCTCTCCAAAGTTGACTCTGAAGTAGACCTTTTGAAAGACTACAATGAGAAACAGGAAAAAGAACACCGGCAAGCTGAATGTTAGGTCAATAAAGAACAGCATGTTTATCTATGATGCTAAGCCGATTCTACAATACGCTATGAAGTTATAGTGTATGAATAAACTATGATATTTTCACCGCTGAATTTTTGTGTGTACAGGTGGACGATTATGATTAACTCAGTTCGGTAAATTAATAGCTGTCCACGTGCACACACACAAATTCACCAGTCAAGATGTTATAGTGTATGAATGCACTATAATTCTAAGTGTACTGTAGAAATAGCCAAGAAAAAGTATTCTGCTGACAAAATACTGCTGGCAGAATACACAAGTAAAAGCAATAAAAGATAAAATAGGACGAGCTTACAGATTCTTTGATGGCAGAACCATATCTACTCTGAATCTGCACAAATGACAGATCAACCATTAAGTACACAATTAATAGGATCAAGTATAAAATGATACCAAAACGTCTCACACTCACCTTCAATGACAAGTCAGTCAAATCTAACAGAAGCAGCTTTGCCTCAAAGTAATGAGCTAAACTCTTGGCAAGCACCTGTTGGTAAAGTTCTTTAAGACATGAAGGGGAGAAAATTTTAATTAGCTTGAAGGTGACAGTAGAAACACCAAAGCATATCAATCCCATGTCAGAAAATAGCAGATTCCATGTAACTAACCTGCTGGCCCTGATAGCAGAATGGTCCGGCTTGCAGGAGCAAGATTACGTGTATATTTAGAAACCTCAGCATGCTTTAAATGGACATAAGCAGCACTTGTCAGCAACACCCGTGTCTGCTCACTGTCGTCACATATAGTATGGGAAGGGTGGTTATATAAGAACAGAAATTGAATTAATTAAAAGGAGTAACAGAATCAGATATGTGGTCAAATCAAGCTTCCATTGAGTACATCATTGAGGGCATGGCTTAGTACCGAATAAACTCTTCTCTTCCGACCATCGTCAGTAACACACGTTCATAAGATGACAGTTCTCAATTTATTAACAAATTATATATGACATATTTTATCACCATACAAGATTATGTTGCCTGTCTAACAGAGGATAACGCACCAAATGCTCACCGGCATCAAGAAACCGCCCCCCCCCCCCAAAAAAAAAAAAAAGCCTCGATAGAACTAGACGACAGTCTTAGAAACTCCATCATGATTTTTCCAGAAATTGAAAAGTTCACGTTAAGATAGTTATACTAGAATCAAGATAGAAGGATGTTGGAAAGTATCAGTATAAATTATCCCAATAGAATATTATATATATCACACAGTTATCCTCACAATAGGATGGGAAAAGGAATTGGGCCATGTACTTAAGAACACTGAAGCACAGCAAAAGTAGCAAATTCGAATACAACATAGAAACAAATGAAAGATTAAGTAATAAATACGACCATGCTGGTTTGCAGGCATGAAATACTGCAAATTAGGAAGAGAAAGAGTAAAAAAAAAAAATTAAGAACGAAGGTTTGTTGTAGAAATACCTGAGATAATAAGGGAACTGATCAAAAGTGACCTTGGTTTCTCTGCCATCAACAACTAGTCGGAGCATTTCCTGCTCCATCTTCTGGGCAGTAATGCCGTTTGAGGAAGAAGTATTAGCTCCCCATTTGCCAACGTTTTGTCCAGCAGCCAAGCCAATACCCACTCCTACTCCCACCCCAACACTCAGCGCCGATATCAGAATGTTTTTCTGTTCCATCACTTCTGCAGAAAAGAGGGGCAAAAATTTTCCTTCCTTTTACAGAAGCAGTATATGTAGGTGACCCCTTCTTCAGGTTTTGTTTGTCAAACACAGGGATAAACGAAAGGATTATGTACGATTTCAAGTTTTTTTTTTTTTAATCTGTTTCCCTTCTTTTCAGGTAGAAAATCCAAAATCAGAAATTTAACCGCAAAATTCAATCTTTTTGCTTTTTGTGAATTCCCAATATGAAAAACCAGTACGCTTGAAGACTGAACGAAGAGCAGTGAAATTTTCAAGGAGAAAAACCGAAACTTGCTTAGGAATGGTTGTCTCTAATTCAGACAGAGAGCGAAGAAGGATCCCCGATCCACGCGACGCTTCTGAACCTCTTTATCCCTCCCTTTCTCTCTCTGTCACACACAGAAATTTTTGTTATTGGTTTTTTTATTTTGTGTGTGTGTTTTGGGGCCAAACTATATGGTGCGAAATGAACGGATCTCGAAACACAAGGACAGGGTGGCCTGGGAACTTGCTTCTATTCTTCTTTTGGAGGGTGAAGCGTGGCAGCGGCGGTGACTGCAAATGGCGGTTAACGGCGGATGGTAGAGGTTGGCGGGGTGGCAATCACGGTTCTGAGTTCCCGCTTTTTCTGCTGCGGCCCTTCGGGTTTCGCATTCAAATAGAGTTGTTAGAGGGAGAATGGTGACTCACGTATGCACTATGTTACGTGTCACTGTTTTGACGGTTTATTTGTCGGTTCGACAGTTTTATTTATTTATTGGATTAAATTTAATAGAATAAGTAAAATATTTTTTAAATAATTCTCATAATATTTAACAAAAAGTTATATAAAAAATATTTATAAAAAAATAAAAGTATCTAATTTTTTAAAAACTTAAAAGATAATTAATATTATTTTCATATTTAATAATTAAAAAATATTTAAAAAATATAAAATTATTCAATTAAATATTAATTTCTTCTTTACTTTCTTCGCCTCCTAGTTGTCTTAGAAAAGGCCTCATTATTTTTTCTTTTTTTAAAAAGTTATCCCAAGAAAAATTTTCTTCCCGACACGAGGAAATGCAATATTTCAGATGTTTACAAATGGTTTTTTTATGTATTAGATATATGGATATTAACTCATAAATATAATAGAAGTGAATTATATTTTAGGTATGAGAATTGTAATTTAAATTTTAAGAGTTATATTTTAATAAAAAAATTATATTAATATTATTATTGACTAAAAAATATTAAATTTATGAGACAGTTTAAATAAATTGAACTTTATGAAAATATTTTTAGTTCACGATAAAAAATATATATAAATATTAAAAGTATATAACTTTAAAAATAAAGTAAAAGTAGTAACTATCCAAAAAAAAGTTAACATTAAAATTATGAAAAATTCATAATTTATTATTTATATATTTATAATTTATTAAAATATAAATTATTAAATTTTTAATTAATAGTTATTGGTATTGTATTCATTAATCTCTAAAGTGCACTATGCAATTAAAATAATTTTGATCCACTTTTATATGATTCCGTTTTCATGAATAATAATTGTTTATCATCCAAACTTATTATTCAATCAAAATATATGATATACTAGTTAGATATGTAAACATATATTTAAATAATAATTATATATCAACTATTTAAATGGCTTACCTTTGTTTTTTTTCCTTCAATTTTTTTTCTCAACTTAATGCTACATATATTTAAAAACAATGCAAAAAAAAAAATTAGAATCAACAACTATCTACGGTGTAGGTTGCATCGTTTATACATGACTTTTTATTTGTGTGTAATATTACTGTTTTTTAAAGCATGGGAAATATATTGTCATTTGTCAAACCTTTAAATACATGTTTAATATCATGCAACGGAAGATAATGAAATTAGATTGAAAGTAAAAGAAAAAATAAAGAATGGAGTGGAAATTTTAGAAATAAAAAGAATTAAATTTCTTAAAAATTGAGTATTTATTATTTAACTTTTTTTAATAAACAAGAAAATAAAAATTTCTTTTCTTTCCATCCTAACAAACTACTTGTTATAAAAAAATGCGAGGATTAAAAAATATCTATGGAAAGCAAATAAAAGCGTCGCCTAATGCAGCCAGATATGATTCAGATAAGAACATCGTTGGCTGGGGCTGCACGACCCCAATCTGGTTGAACGCCAACAAGCCAGTTGCTGAATACGGAATTCAGCAAAGAAACAGATCAATTTGATCAGAGACAATATGACAGAACATGAGACGAACCATATATTTCACAACACTGTACAATTGCATAAATGACTTTTGTTGAATTTAGGTGACTTTGCTTTTATATAATCATTGTAGTTTTTTTTCAGAATTGCTTGTTTTGATTGGAATGCACAGACGCTGGAACAAGATCCCGGATGGGGAATGAGGAGGGGGCAGAGAGCACTTGGTACTGGACACCAATTTGCGGGTTGGGCCAATCGGCAAGTGGGAGGGCAGCACATCACAGCATCAGCTATCATGTAATACATACGACAAGAAGCTTGCTAGTTGCCAGTGTTCTGTGTTCAGTACAGGGCGCAGTTTCCTATGTGTATCAGACTTACAATATATAAATATCATCATTGGCACAAACACAAATGCAATTTGCGACAAAATTATATATAATGTTGATAATTAGATTTATTAGTATAATATAATATATTTAATACTATTTAAATTTAAATAATATATTAGTTAATAATTTTTTTAATTAAAATAATTTTATTTAATTTTGATAATATAAAATAAAATAATTTTATTTTTAACTATTATAGAATTAAAGTTAAATTAAATTATTTTGACTAAATATTAACTTATTTAGTGTCTTACTCAAATATTATATAAAAATAAATAATATTAATTATACTATACTATCTATTATTTATACAGTATATTAAACAGGACCTTAATCTATAATTTATCCAATTCATTAATATCTAAAATCAATTGATTTAATTTATCCATATCTAAATCTATGAGCCATTCAATAGATTTAATAGATAAGATAAATTAAATTAATTTTAATTAATGAATGATTAATGAATCAATATAAATATCTATTAGATATCTATAGAGTTTGGAGAATTAAAAAATATAAATTTAGATACATTTAATTAAAAATAAATGGATTGAATATCTATATATTAAAATAAATTAATGAATGACTTTGATATCATCGATTAAAATAAATTATGAATAAATTAGATAATTTTAATAATTTTTTAAATAAATTCTAAATGAATTATTAATTTATATTTTATCTATTCGTTAATAATTTAATTCAAAATTCATCTCATCCTTTCATTTACTTCCCCTATTATGTTATGATTATCTTGATGCATTATTTAAAAATATATTGAAAAAAAAAAACTGTATCATGTTAGTCCGGTGCATAATGAGTGGTACCGTCACATTGGCGTGGCTTCTGTAGTCTTAAGTTTCCGAGCGAGCTCTGCGTTTTGCAGGCAAGTTGCATGCACATGCACATGTGCATGTACGAGTACAACCCACTCCGCGAAATGGAAAACAAGTGGCGCGGGGATTGATCGAAAAGAACAGAAGCGAGCCGCAAGTTAGTGGCGCCCGAGTCCGAGTACAGATAAATCATAAATGAGATAATTATGCCCTACCTGATACAAACCTATCAAGTGGCTTCTATTTTAAGGTAATTGAAAAATTGTTCAAGGGCTGGTTATTATACCAGCTGTTAGTGGCAGTTATATAGTCGGTTTTTACCATTGCAAATCATGTTTAGCGGTGGTTTCAACCGCCGCAAAATGTGACAAAAAAGGCACCGCTAAAACCTACTACCTATTTCTGTGGTGAATATCGTGAATGGTAGACTGAACCCCACATGCACCATTTAATGATCTTGTTATTTTAATAAAAATATACACAATGTTTTTATTTAGGAAGACATTTTTTTACATAAAATTCTTCAACTGTTTTTTATCTCTCATAATGAGAAAATCATAAATCTAATTTTTTTTTTAAAATTTAAACCTCTTTTCTTTTTTTGGTTGTACAAAAAGGTCGAAGTCGAGTATTACATAACTTACATGCAAACCTCTTTTCTAAAATGATAAAATTATGTTGAAAGATAAAATTAGAGAATACACATTTTTTTTTCTTGTCAGCCAAATCCCGACCTTTTACAAAATATTTCCCACACTCTCCTTTTGTTACATTGGGTAGTATTATTTGCCATCATAATTTTAAATTTCAATCCATAACTGTAATTATGATTGTAATATTATTATTATAAATTTTTTTATAATTGTAACACAATCATAATTGTATCCCCATTAACTGTATTTTTTTGTAATTATTTATAATTTTTTATAATCACAATATAACTGTAATTACAATTTAAAACTATATTTGCCATTAATTACTTACAATTTCCATACATTTGTATACATATGTTGAAATATTTAAATTTAAACAACCAAACTCATATAAAGTTTTTATTCTTTTTATTATTACATCAATGCTCTTATATTGTAATTTTCAATATTTGTAACACACATACAATAAATCTTAAGAATATTAAAATTATAGCAGCAGCGGCTGTGGCGTTAAGTATTAGGATATATATATATATAAGAGGAATGTTTATTGTAAGATGTGAGAAAAATGAATCTTTGACAATTGAATCTCATATATATAATTAAGATTAGAACAAAAAGTTATGTGATTTTTTTAAGTGATCATATAAGTTTTAAGTAACTTTTAATCTTACCATCTATATGTAATTTAATGGTTAAAATTTATTTTTTTATATTTTATGATAAAAAATACTCTTACTTGATATATTTCTTACAGTATATCCACGATGTTATATATATATATATATATATATATATATATATATATATATATATAAAACATGGTAGGCATATTAGATATGAAGCATTATCGTCTAATCCAATTCTGGACCAGTAAATTTGACAAAAGACTAAATAACTAAATTAGTCTACAAAGATTTCACTAACTTATAAATAGATTTTACATATTATTCTGTCTAGTAATTTAATCTTCGAAAAACTAACATTATCTTTTAAAAATATAATAAAATTAAAATATCTTCAAAAAATTAAAATATATCAAGAATTAGTGTAAAGTTAATAAAATTTTTTAAGATCAAATTCAATAATTTATTCTTTAGAAAACTTGTGCACCTTTACCGCAAGGTTTGGTATCTTATCTTTAGTTCCATTTAAACTAAATAATTTCAATTTTCTTATAAAAGTAATAATAAAGACAAGTTACTCCAAACAAAAGCACAAGTGACATGTCTTAAATTTCATAAAAACAGCAAAAATCCACCAAAAATTAATTTCAATTTTGTTTAGCTAAATAAACTCATTCCAAGAAAGGATCCGTATTTGGATTTGCATTCATCATCTTTCTTTTTTTTTTTTTTCACTGGCTAATTGCAAATTATTGTTTTAACATCATCTCTGACAAGTTAATATGAACAAATTGTTTTTTTGAAATTAATTATAGTAAACGCTTCTCACAGCTTTTTAAATTTTTTGACAAAAAAAAAGTGCTCCATTTATTAATCATTTGAATTAGGCTTGGCTTTCACTGGGTTACTTTGAAATGCACGTATACGAATCATAATAGAACGATGAGAAAAGTGAAAAGGGTCCAACAGGGTGAGGCTCACCCATTTCTAAAGTTTGTACATATTCATCGTGTCTACTCAACCAATAGACATAAAACGGTCCCAAGAGACCCGCAAACTATCATGCAAGTGTCCAATCCCTGCTGTAAGAGCTCTTTCTAGAAACAACACCTGAGTAAAGTATGCTGAATGAAGTGCAGTCCGTATTACTAAAACTTGTAGGGATTCCGAACACAGTAAAACAGGCAATTTATGCAGAACTTATTTGCGATGTCTGTGGGTTACCAAGTCTGGGTTGCCCTTCCTCATCATGGCTACAAACTCATCGTAGTTAATTCTTCCATCCTGCAAGAAATGTGGGAATCAATGTATTTACAATGGATAATTAAACAAGTATATACTAACATCTACAATTTCACACTAGGATAACCAACAATAAGAACAACGATGTGGCCCCGTTAGATGATACAGTTACAGGGTTAAATGACTTGCGCAAAATTCTAGAATCCGGTAGTGCTCTATTTTCACTACTACTAGGCTTGTAAAGTTCACGATTTTATAATCTCAATTATGATCTCCGTAGTGAATGTCTCCAAGAAAAATAGCCACATTGAGAATGTCTCCAAGAAAAATAGCCACATTCAGAATCCATCATATGCATTACCCAAGTGTATAATCTTATTTACTTTATGAACAGTAATGCAGTGCATAAGGATCGTGTGTTCATGCCCAGAGACTTGGGAATAACTACTGTGGATGATACATTGGTAACAAAATTCTATGCCAGTTCTTTAAAAACATACTTAAAAAAAAAAAAATCCAAGTCAAAGTTCACTCTGATTAAAGACTAGTTATTTTTATTTTTTCCAGCAAAAATAAGTGCTAATTATTGTCTAACCTAAATATCACATTTACTTTTGCCTACTATAGTGAAGCAGAAGCACATACTGGTGACATGTAAATTGAACAAGGATGAAAACCCAAAGAGTAGAATAAAAGCGGACGCTGGAAAATTTATATCTAGTTAAAATAGTTTTCCCACTACCTTAACCAAATAGAAAATCATAAGAAGATAGCATCCTGTCGCATTTGAGTTTGGGTAGTGTTGGATGGCATCATATTTTATTTAAACTCCAAAGTTACAAGTTACACACATAGATAGTCATGCAACACAAACAGCATATATCCATGCACCTAGCAAGATACACCGGGCACAAAAGCCATTTCCACATTAGTGGTATGTTATGTGCTTAGGGAAGTGGTAGACACAGAATTAAGAGGACAGCATCAAATTTTTTTGAACAGATTATAAACCACCCTATGATTACATTTTCATGAATGGCATTACTGTTACATGCAATTGTGTTAAAACAATATAATGACAGATATAAGCAAAAGAATAAAGAAAGAAGAAAGCAGCATACATTGTCTGTATCCACTTCGGCAATGATGTCCTTTATTGTTTTCTCATCACCCATATTATACTTCTTAAGGGCAAATTCCAACTCTTCCATTGTGATGTACCTACGAAAACAGAAGTAAGAAATAGAAAACCAACATATGATTCAACATCTAACACAGTAATGCTGGCAAACAATAAATTATGAATGACCAAAAAAAAAAAAAAGAGATTACCCGCTCTTATCCTTGTCAAAATATTCAAAGGCTTTATATAAGTGGTCCTCTCTTTCCATTCTATTCATGTGCATTGTAGCTGTTATAAATTCAATATAATCAATGGTTCCATTTCCGTCTACATCGGCCTGAGAACCAGATAATTATGTTACAATATGGAAGAAAAACCATCATTGATATCAGGAGAAGTGGTAAACTGGTAATCACAATATTAAGCAGCTCTAAAGATAGCATCCAACTACGTTCTCAGAGATCTTATATGTAAATGATCATACAATATCACTGGAAAATCAAGGGAGTTTATAATTGCAGCACATTCATGCACCAAGCATTAAGCTCTCATTACAAGCCTAAAACTAGGTTTGGATACAGATAATCATCAACAGGACAGGAGATGAAATTGTAGAGAATGAGTAACTGTAATATATGACATATAGAGACTTAGCTACGGAAACAAAGCTTTAGTGGTTTAGCCAGGAAAGAAAATATAACTCTGCAATAAGATATGTTAAATTTAACTTGAAGAAACTATAGAAGAAGGTCAAGTATAAAAAATAATCCAAATATAAGTTACTCAAAAGTTCATAGTAATCTATAATCAAACACAAGTTATGGACCGATAAATACAATAATCAGAAAATTGCAGCAGAACACTTGTGGGTATAAGTATGTCAGATCATATTCCAAAAGTTTCAGATTAAGAGTGCATCTTGGATTTGTCTCCATGAATGAACTAATGTACTGGTTGATAACAATTTCATACAACAGATTATCTATGTGATGAGATTCTATGCAGAGTCTAAATCCCACTTGGTGTTTCAGGTCAAAATTTAGAAATAGGATGGAATCTTTTTCACCTATCAAACATTCTCACTAGTTATCAAAGAATGGAGACTAAATCTTTTAAAAGCACTACTAGGCCAAGGTATAACCAAACAAGAAAAGAAAAGAAATCTTACCGCTTCCATCAACTGCCTTACTTCAGATTCAGACAGCCTAGTACCCAGTTTGGGGAGACCAGCTTTCAACTCTTCATAAGTGATTGTTCCACTGTTATCTGTGTCCATGGATTTGAACATTTCCTTCAAGCCAATGATTTCTTCTTCAGAAAGATTTTCAGCAATAACCTATAATAAAATAAAAGAATTTTCATACATCATTACACTGGATTCAGAGGCTTGGGGTTGAAACTAAGGGTCCAAAGCCCTTCAAGACAGCAAAATCTTATTTGAAAAATAAATAATCTTCCTTCTTCCACTGCACTTCAATGGTTAGGTTGGCAAACAAGGAAATAAATTCTCTAGCAGCTGCTGTTTAAGCACAACAAACTATGCTCTGTTTGTTTAAGATTTTCATCCACTGCAAACAGGCATTTGTTGGAAGGAGAAAATTCTTCCTTTAGAAAAAAAGTGGGTTGAAATGCATTGAAAACCGTGCAAAGGCACATTTACTCCTATGAAAATCTAAACCAAACGTGCAGCTAATCCTTTTATTTAGTTCAGTTATGAATTCTATCTCCCTATTTATTTATGTATTTGTATTTTCAATTAGTATATACTATTTTAAATCTAAAGCCTTTCAATATAATGGTAATTCTAGATATTTTACCAGAAGCTTGATTATGATTATCATGATCGTAATACCAAAAATGATGATAACAGATTATTTACCTTCAGAGCTACTTTCTTTAGCTTGTTCATTGCCCGGAATTGTTTCATTCTGGTTAAAACAGCAATATCAAGAGGTTTATCAGATGCATCTCCATCTTCTCTCACCCAAGGATGATCTGGACAATATATAACATCTTATTATGACTGGTTGATTCAAATAAGCAAACTGCTGAGAAAGTTACAGTTTAAATGCTCTTAAGTTGTGCTAGAGAAAAGGGAGAAGAGGACATGACAAAAAAAAAACATGAAAGTACCTATGTGCATGTATATATATAATGTAGTATGTTCTTTTAGCTAGCCAATTATCTCATTGATATAAATACAAAATCCTAATAAAGGCGAACAAAGGGAGACAAGGTGACAGTCACTTTCAAAGCAAAATGTTAATCACAGAATAAACTCATGCAGTCATGCATACTACTCTTTAGATAAAATAGCAAATGCATTAAGTGCAAAGCTATCTTATAATGGGATTGTGGTTAGAGACAAAGCAAGAGCACATTATATATCAGACAGGGAGAAAAATGTAAAGTTGAGTTATTAGCAGAAACAATGATTGTTTAGGAAATAGTTGCACATCTTCTGTCACTTCTATTGTAAGAAGAGATGGCAGACACACACATGTCCTAGCCTACCTTTCTTTTCTCTTTTTCTTTTCTTGGGAGAGGGGATTGAAATGTGTAGAGATATTTTTAAATGTGAAAATAAATTTCCATTCTCCTTTTTATCCTATTGAATGAGATGGTACTCCCATATCCTTAACAATATCATGGATCAATTACGCAACAGCTTCTTTCAAAATTCATATCGTATATCTTGCAGTTATCTCAGCCTCACTGTGTCACTTTGTTATTCATCCTATAGAGTCAAATCTCTCTAAGATATGCGTAGAGATTTATGTAGTGAACAATGTCTGGCTGGTCCCTGGAGTCCACATGATTAAAATAAAATAGAAACCACTTCTGATATAAAACAATTTATTTATGTTTACAAGAAGAATTAAACTTACTAAGGACTTCAACTGCTGAAAGCCGTTCTTTAGGGTCAGTTCGTAACATCTTCTTGACCAGATCTTTGGCACTACTTGATATGGAAGGCCAAGGATCTGATGCAAAATCAGTATGCCCACGAAGAATGGAATCAAAGATACCCTGTTCAGTTTCTTCATATAAAGGATAAGAAGAAAGTGTAAGAAACATAGGAAAGGTACATTATCAAGGTAAGACATATAATAGCAGAAAAGAAAAGCTAATTTCCATATTAAAGCACTGCTGAACTAAATTGAAGCTCAAAACCAAGCAGAAAGCACAACCAGTAAATAAATTTACAACCATTAATATCCTAAATTTCACGTGGCTATATGATATGTAACGATATTCAATAGTAAAACTCAGGCTCTAATTGCTTGCAAAGGAAGGAGCTTTACCTGCCCAGAAGGGCGGGACACCAGAAAGCAGAATGTATAATATAACCCCGGCACTCCAAATATCAACTTCAGGTCCGTAACTTCTACGCAGCACCTCGGGAGCAACATAAAATGCACTCCCAACTAGATCTTTATATACATCTCCTGTTCACAAAATGGAACTGTCAAGTTCAGAATGCAATGCAGTTGAACCAGCTCACCGTCCCTCAGAGACGAGGGCATGGATATATTAGAAATATAAAACTATTTATGTGCTTTCATCTAATAGCTTAAACTTTTGCGATAGTTGATTTATAATATAATATTAGAGTCTCTATGACTAAGTTCGATCCTTGCAGTTTCTATTTTTCATAATTAAGTGCATGTTTGACAACTGTTTACTTTTAGAAAAAAAATTGTTTTTTTTTAAATCCCTCTCATTAAGATTTTAATTATAAATTATTTTGAATACAAAATATGCTAATCTAAACATACACTAAGTAGAATTTCAGCACATAAGGTGGGCTTGTACATTGTCCACACAAAGGACTATTGTATGAGAGAACTTGTTAGAGATATAAATCTATACATGTGTTTTCACTTAATAACTTAAGCTTTTAAAAGAGTTGGTATATACACAACAGATACAATCTCTATTCAATTAGTCAACGAATGCAAGTCAAGAAACCCCAATGGAATTAGAATGACAGAAACCTGGCTTGAAAAATACGGAGAGACCAAAATCCGTGGCTTTTAGAGGTGAAGTCTCGTCCTTGCTGAGGAACAAGAAATTCTCAGGCTTCAAATCCCTATGCAGCACTCCCATGGTGTGACAATTATGCACCACCGTCACGATCTGGCGACACAAGTTTGCTGCGGCGCGCTCCGAGTAATGCCCCTTGGATATGATCCTATCGAAGAGCTCCCCACCGGCGCAGAGCTCCATGATTAAATTGACAGAGTGGCGGTCCTCGTAAGCTTCCTTAAGCTCCACAATGTTGCGGTGACCGGTGAGGTGGTGCATGAATCTGGACCTCGCGGCGAACGTCATCAATGTCGTCGCGGTTGATCAGTTTGCGGGTGGCGATGGATTTGCAAGCGAATTGTTCCTTGGTGACACTATGGGTGACCAAGTAGGTAACGCCGAATTGACCGCGACCCAGTTCGCGGCCGAAGATGTAGGTGGAACGAACGTCCTCCATGGGTCGGCCAAGGACGCGGCCGACGGAGGAGGAGGAGAGTGGCTTAGGCGGTGGATGAGAGGGAGAGGGCCTGGAATTGGGAGGGAGGACGGAGAGGCCATTAGAGTTGGTGGCGTCGGAGTTGAATTGGGTTTGGGAGGAGGGTGCGCCGCTGCAGTTGCCCATGAAGATAAAGTACGGGTCAGTAAAAGTCAATCAGAACGGTGGTGGTCGGAGAAACAGAGGTGAGGCCCTGCAACTGCAACTGCTTGTTGTGTCTGAATTGGACTTTTTGAATGACGGCTTTTTTTGGGTCTTCAATTTGACGACTAAAAGGAACTTTGATGCATAATACTATATTATTAATGGATTGGGTGTCTGAACTAATCTAAGATTATTAGTAAAAAGAAAGCAAATTTGAGGGAGTGAGGTGTAATTTATTTATAAAAAATAATAATTCAATTTATATTCAATATATTTATTTATAAATAATCTCATTAACCAGTAATTTACTTTTTCTTAAAACAATTTTCGTCATCTTATTTTTAAAATTGCACTTTTTTTCAATTTTTTATCAATGAAATGTTTTTAAAAATAATTCTATGCTTTTTATATGCGTAAAATAATTATATTGTATATGATGTATTTTATTGTTACATTTTATATTTTAAAGATTACAATTTAATTATAGAGATTTAAAAGAAAATTGTTAGGACCTGCTTAGTGCTTAAGGTTCTTCTCAAAGTCATCAAAATAAATTTGAACCACCTTTCAATTGATTAAATCATTAAAGTAACAATTTGACAAAAGCCGAAGCTTCCATAACCTAATCTAATGACCATAGAAAACAAGATAAATACCGTAACACTTCTACAAAAATAAAAACCGTCTGCTTTTAAATTAGAGCACTGCTACTTATCCAGAGTAAATTACACGAATTTACTTTGACAGAATGAAGTGGCAACTCGCTTGAATGAGATGGCAGGTATTTAAGTTTTATTTTGTTATTTCATATGTTTTAAACAAATTAAAAAGAGTTTTTTTTTTTTTGGGTTTCAATGCCTCCGTCTCCGACATAAGTGAGAGGATTGCTTAACTGACCCAAAAGGTGATTTCTGCAGTTCCAAGTCCATCTTCTACAGCAAACACAAGCCCTTGCCCCTATCTCTCAAAACTGGTCCTTAGACATCACCACTTTCATCTCCTCCTACGCTCATCATGGTTAGATTGCTTTCATTGCTGCCACTTTCACTTTACCTTCTAGTGTCTCTGGCGAGCCATCAACGCCGTCGCCACAAGCCCTCTCCGACAATAGGCATCCAGAAGGGTCACGATGTCCTCCTCTTCTCGGCAAACTCCATCCACTTGCTAGTGATGGGTGAAATCGTTAAATAGATATCTTATTCTAAGCTTGTCCTCATCTTCACATTTCGGCCGCTGGTTCCCAAAATTAGTGGGGCATCATTAAGCCTTCCAATCGTTCTCATGGAATTGGAAGAGGACGGAAACAATGCCCCAATTATTGAAGCTATAATCCTGATCACACTGAGCGAGATGGTGAAGAAGGAATGTAGGGCAAGTCGAGTCAGGGATCGAGGTAACCAAGATGATGCACACGCTGTTCATTGAGAGATGATGAAGATTAATATTGAGACCAAATATTAAGAGAAGTATACGGATCAAAGAGTTTAGATCTAGTTTCTGAAAAAAAAAAGGAAAAGACAGAGAGAGAAAAGGAAGTCATCAGAGAAAAAAAGTGATGAAACATAACTCCACGTAAGATGCCAAGTAATCGGGCATCACAGAGCAAATTTTCGGGCTTGATAGTATTTTTCTTTAAGTTATCTTCTTCGTGGTCAATTTTCTCAATTCCTGATAACTAAGTTTGTAACAATTCTTCCATCTATTGCTCTCTAGAAAATATGATTGCTTTGTGTTTAGTTTAAACTAAAAATGCATAGTTTAAACTTTTAATTATTATATACTAAAATAAACATAAAATTGTTACCTGGCTGTCAACTTCCAGTCAAAATGTTGGACTCTTTTTTTGGGTCTGGACTACTTTTTTTTATTTACAAAAAATTAAACTTGTAATTTCTACTTTAAAACAAAAAGTACAAGTAACTAGATCCTGTTGCAGACCATAAAATTGCTTTGATTTCTATCCGTACCTTTCTTTGCTTCCAGCCAACTCTCAAACATGGGAATCAGGCCTCATACCATCCATCCCCTCTCCTCCCCAGTCTAATCGGATCTTTGAAGAAAGAAGATGAATGGCAGGAAAATGGAATAGTCAGATAAAATCGTCCACTAACTAACAAAAGTTAGGCATGTGGTAAGCGAATTACAAAATATTAAAGTTTAAATTTTAAAATAAGTATTTATTAAAAAAAATTTAATTAAAAATCAGTTACAACCACATGTGAGAGATTAGTCTCACAAATGGAAATACTTCAATTAAAGACAAAAAAAATAAAATAAAATTATCATGTACAAAGTTACATTCATGATTATTTTTTGTGTTAGAAATTAATTTTTATACAAAATTTAAATGATAAAATATCATTAGAATAGTATACAAATATATACACTATCTTTGGAATCAATAAAAAATATAAAATTAATTTGATTTAATTTAAGTTAAAGTAATTTAATTTGATTTAGAAATCATTTTTATATTTAAAAATTATTATAAAATTAAATCAATTTTTATTTTATAATTTTCCAAACAAAAAATTTTATTTATAAATCAAATCAATTTTTAAAATTTATGGCTACAAACATACTCATAAAGTTTAGTTTTCCTCGCTTGATTGTGTATAACTAGAACATGGCTCAAAATGTTGGGCATTAGAATTTATACAAGTATACCATATATGATATCGATATGCGTCTTGATCTTGGTAAGAGTTAGAGAAATTGGATCATATAAGATTAAGAATCTCTCGGCAGTTTCACAGTTCACATCAACAAAGGCAATTTTATCATCAGTAAGTGCCAGAGGTTAAAATCATCAGCACAATGGCTCGATAAGTTCTGTCCCGTGCCCGTCAAAAAAAAAAAAAAAAGTTCTGTCCCGTGACTTGAATAACGGAGTTGCTCTGGAAATCAAAGTCAATCTTTATCCCTGGAAGTTGGAACATATTCCTAATTCTCGTGTCAATCCATCAATATCTTGCTCTTTCTCTTCTAGAATATAACATATTCTTTCTTCTCCATTAATTATTATGCTGAAATAAAATCGGAATAAGTCGCTGGCATACATACGAAACTGTAAAACAACGCTGCCTCTGAGGATCACCTCAAAAGGAAATAAAGTGTGGGGTCTGAATAGTTTTTGGCAAATGTAATGTACCTACTGTCTTCCACTTTCAGAAATTAAAAGCCACAAAGCACTGAAATTTCTCAAATGAATTTGTGTGACCGCGGGAGGATGTAAACATACTGGAGGAATATGACATTAGGTTTGTACTCGAGAACAATGGAACAACATCTTATAGAATTTAAGGAATATGAAAGGCATATTTGACATCATATATACATGAATGGTGCTCGAGTCATCGAGAAAAGGCAATCTATTATATGCTTGAACCAAGTGGGCAGTGAGCGTATAAAGCAGAGCACCCAACAGAATTAAAAACCAAGATTGGGGAGGGAGAAAAAAATTCTTCCAACGTGATTATTTAACTACTGGTGCATCTCTCTTCTCTCAGGTTCAGGACCAAAAAGAAAAAAAAAATTGGGACATGACTGTCTTTGTCAAGGGAGATATTCCTGATTAAGGAGGGTTGTCTAAAGGAGCAGTTCCTTGATATAATATTCCTTTTTTTTTTCACCTCTTTTTTATATGTAATTTTTCAAAAGGGAATAGTCCCCTCTTTTTAAGAGTAGATAATTCATGAATTGGTTTGGCATACAAAAATTTATACAAAATTATTTTCTGAATATTTATCCTTAATTTTAAAGAGATACCATAATTATCTTTATGTAACAAATTGCTGTATATTTGTTAGAGTCAACATCCATTTTAATTATTCAAAGAGATAAGTGACATCAATTTGATATTTTAAATAAATTTTACATCAATTTAATCCCTTAACTATAAAAAAACATGTTTGTATTAGATTTTTATCAATGTTCATTTGACATTTTACATTATATACACGCTTTACCATGAGCATTTATAAGAAGCAATACTTTTGCTTTTGCAACTAAATGTCCATTGGCGTTTAGCCAACGTTGTGCCAAACAAGTAAGAAAGTGATATCAAAATAATTTTTATATTATGAACTATGAAGATATCATTAATGGAGCCTTTAATTGAAGGACTAAATTAATATCAATTTTTCTTGTATGACTAAATTAATGTCATTTTTTATTATTTAAAGATTAAATTAATGTCAATTTTCTTAAAAAGACTAAATTTGTGTCACTTATATCTTTAAAAGACTAAAATAGATATTTACTTTATTTGTTAAGTAAGATGTAATGATCCACTAGTCATGTCTCAACTCTCAAGCCATTAAGGTAATATGAATTTTAACCTCTGCACGTAGTAACTGATGATTAAGTGAATCATTGCACTATTTATGAGTAGTAGATTGTTGAAGAACTGTTAGTGTGTATGGAAGATCCACTTGCCGATGCGAGATTAACATCTATAAACTCTCTTATATGAAAAAAAAAATAGTAGCAAGAAATTATTAACTATTCTTTTTAATCACTTAAATTTCCTTTTTCCTTTTATCCAAGCATCACGCCATTAATCTAATTGCCTCAATCTTATCTTTTTGATATCATATAGTTGTGGTTTATCAATAATGTCAGTTACCATGTATACTGCGCAATTATAAATTTAATCATTGAATAACCTTGTGGCTGACTGAAAACCTTGAATTATGATCTTCCAATTCCGATTTAATGCTCTATCCATTGATATACTTCTCTAACGAGATGTTTGGACTAAGCGCACCATTTGCTTTATTTTGAGCGAGATTGTTAGTGTCTCCTACACAATCAAGGCGAATTAATATGTGTGCTACCGGGGAAAAACTAAAACTTTATGAGTATTGTCTTATTATTGTTTGTAGCCCGTATAAATTTTAAAATTGATATCAAATTCTTACTCTACATTTCCGGATTTATAAATTAATTTTTTTTTGGGAATTATAATATACAATAACATGAGAACTAAAATAGAAACTTAGTTCTTAATTTTATAATTTAATTTTTCCCCTAAATAAAGTTTAAAATGTTTATGATCTATCTAACTAACCTTTAAATATATAGAATCAATCAACCATTCACCTTAAAATCATCTCTACCTCTTTTTTAAATCATGTTCCAACTCTGTTCACATCTCTCAACTTTAAATTAAATCAAATTAATTTTATAAATTTTTTTATTGTAATTCCAAAGATAATATATAGTTATTTATTTATATATAATACACTTGCTTATAAATGAACGAATATGACTCCGTGTTCTTATTCCCTCCATATATCACCACCTCATTCTTGTTTGTATTACTATTCTCAACAATATTCAGAGTATTTTACATAATAATTTGTTGTACCGTGGCTAATTCATTGAAAAAAATTAATCATTAGAGCTCTAACAGAACTCAGAAAAGTCTTAAACACAAAAAATAAATAGTACCTCATAATAATTTTACTACGTGCGAGAGAAAATGTGAAATATGGCTTTAAAAAGCTTTGTACGGTATGATAATTAGTTACATCGAATATTTATTTTTTTTAACATCTATGCATACCTTACTTAAATTTGAAGTATTTAGCATCGAAATTCTCAACATTCCCATTATTCAGTACCACGTAAAGACGCTGAAGCTTGACCTATCTCGGTCACTAGGGCCATACGAATGTTTGGGAATCCACCGTTAGTACATCGTTGTTGTATTAACATGAATTAAGCATGGCTTCAATCTGTTAAGATTAGTGATTTCGGATTTTTTTTTGCCTTAAGAGAAACAGCAAAATAGTAATTACCTTATTTAATTACTTAACTAGGATATTCAGTTGGTTAAAATAATTTCGCCTCTCAAAGTGGACTCCCTTACCACTGTTCTTCTTCCTGTGTCTAACTTTTCTTGTACTTAGTTTAGTGTGAGCTGAACTATTTTGTATTATAGCGCCTACCATGTCTTTTGGCACCAATTATCATACTGTTGGCCATTCTACTTTAGTCTGTCCCTCCCCATTCTTTCCTCGTCCATCGTTCATCTATACCTTACTTCTTGCTTAAAGATAGTACGCCCTCTGACCGATTAGACTGTATAGCAGTACAGAGGAATATAGGCATGTGCCAGGCTGCATGGATGATGATAATAGACAAGAACCTAAGTCAAATATCCTCAGCCCCAACACGATAGAGTTTGATTGAGGAATATACGGCTGGATAAGCATATCACAGAAATTTGCATGACAGAGTGTCTAACGTGGATTAAATATAAGATTCTAATTCAAGCTAGATATTTTTTAGTAAATGTTGGTTCCTGGGTACTGCAAAACAGTAATTTCTAGTTACTTGTAGTGTACTTTTTGGTTTTAAAGTAGAAATTACAAAGCACGAGTGTGTAATTTCAGATTTATATTGTAAAATATCAGAAAAGCAAGCTTTAGTCCAGACCCAAAAAAAAGAGTATGGTCCAAGACTATGCACTCTCTGCTGACTGGAAGTTGACAGCCAGATGAATCTTACCATGCTGCTGACCCAACAGCGCTGTCCAGTGGCCATATCTGAGCCGATCATATTGGCGGTAACAATTTTACATTGTTTCAATTTTTTAAAGTATCTTCTTAGGTATTCTATATGAATAATTAAAAGTTTAAACTATTGCATTTTTAGTTTAAACTACAACACCAATACAAATCATATTTTCTAGGAGATCAAATAGATGGAGAATTTGCTTACCAAACTTTAGTTATCAGGAATTGAGGAAAATTGACCACGAAGAAGATAACTTAAAGAAAAATACTATCAAGCCCGAAAATTTTGCCTCTGTGATTGCCCGGATTAACTTGGCATCTCTGGAGTATGTTTCATCACTTTTTTTCTCTGATGGACTTCCTTTTCTCTCTCTGTCTTTCCTTTTTTTTTCAGAACTATGAATCTAAAACTCTTGATCCGGTTATACTCTCTTTTTAATATTTTGGTCTCAATATTTAATTTCATTCACTCTCAATGAACACGCGTGTGATCAACTTGGTTACCTCGATCCCTGACTCGACTTGCCCACATCCTTCTTCACCATTCTCGCTCAGTTGTATCAGGATTAATAGCTTCAATAATTTGGGCATTGTTTCCGTCCTTCTTCAATCCATTGAGAACGATTGAGGCTTAATATGCCCCACTAATTTTTGGGAAACCACGGCCGAAATGTGAGATGAGGACAAGCTTAGAAAAATATCTATTTAACGATTCACCCATCACTAGGCAAGTGGATGAGTTTGCCGAGAAAGTGAGAGACATTATACTATATATAATGTTCCTCGCGACCACCATTCTGGAAATGTCCTATTGTTCCGAGAGAGGGTCTAAATGATTGGCGACGGCGCTTAGATGGCTCGCCAGGAGACACTAGCAAGGTAAAGGTGAAAGTGGCAGCAATGAAAGCAATCTAACCATTGATGAGCGTAGGAGGAGATGAAAGTGGTGGATTCTAAGGGACCAGTTTTGAGAGATAGGGGCAAAGGGCTTGTGTTTGCTGTTTTAGAAGATTGGACTTGGAACATGCAGCTCAATGAAAGAAATACAACCTTTATTAGGGTACAGTTAAGCATTTCACATCTCATATATGTCGGAGACGGAAAAGGGACACCTTGAAACAGACCCAAAATCAAAAAAAAAACTCTTTTAATTTGTTTAAAACATAGTGATAATAGACCAAAATAAAACTATACCTTGCCATCTCAGTTCAGCGAGTTGCCAGCTCTATTCTTCAGCTCAACCAGAATAAATCGTTATTAATTTACTCTGCGCATAAGTAGCAGGCTCTAATTTAACAGCAGGACGGATTTTTTATTTTTGTAGAAGTGTTACGTATTTATCTTGTGTTCTATGGCATTAGATATAGGGTTCATGGAAGCTTCGGCTTTCTGTCAATTGTTACTTTTAATATTTAATCAATTGAAAGGTGGTTCAATTTATTTTCCGCATAGAAACTTTAAGAGAAGAACCTTTTACAGCATCTAAGCAGTGTAACCCTAACAATTTTCTTTTTTTTGAAACCTCTATAAATTAAAAAATTGTAATCTTTAAGCAAATAAAATGTAAACAATAAAATAACATATATACAATATTATCTATTTTACGCATTATCATGTAAAAATAAGCAATGCTAGAATTATTTTTTTAAAAACATTTCATTGATAAAAAATCTGAAAAAAAAGTGCAATTTTACAATAAATGTAGCGAAAATAGTTTTACAAGAAAAATGTAAATTACGTGTTAATTGTATGAGATTTTTTATAATAAATACTATTTAATTGAATATAAATTGATAATTATTATTCATTTTTATAACAATAACTTACACCTCTTACTCCCTCAAATTTGCTTTCTTTTACTATATTTGATAGATTAGTTCAGGACACCCAACCATTAATAATATATATGCAGCCTATATATTATGCATCAAAGTGATCGCTTTTAATCTAACCGTGCTCGATATCAATTTGGAAAAATAGAATCACCAAAAAGAAGCCGCGGTCATTCAAATCGAGTTCCAATTCAGACACAACAAGCAGTTACAGTTGCATGAGCGTCATGTTTCTCGACCACCACCGATTTCTGAACATGTGACTAGTACGTTGACTGTTCCACGCCGTACTGGTTTTATCTTCTCACAGTTAACCTACATGGGCGCTCGATACACTATGCAGCAAGGTCTCTGGGCCTACCCAGACGCAATCCGTTTCCTCCCCGAGATCCAATTTCACCAACTCCTAAGAAACGGCGCACCAAACTGATCTAATGTCCCGACTCTGCGCTTCCTCTGTATTCCACATACCCGCCAATTCTGCGCAGGGAGGGGCCAATAACGTCTCCTCCCTACTCATCCACCGCCTTAAGCCACTCCCTCCTTCCTCCGATCGTGTTGTGGGAATCCGCGTCCTTGGCCGACCCATGTGTCTTTGTTTTGAGGTCCAACTGTATGTCCTCGCTGGGGAGCAGTCTCTGCCACAATGAGCTGGTTAAAACTCGATTCACCTACTCTTTATCTCTGCGAGCGTCCGAGGGTAACGAACGGGCACCTCAACTCCTATCAAAAATTAGAAAAGAAAAATTAATTACGACCGGCTCATGGAAAACCGCGTCAATTCGGCGTACCTTACTTGGTCACCTCATATAAACGTGTACATAGTTTACATTGATCTCTATATCAAAAAAACAAATCTGAAATTAGTTTGTAAATTCTTAACTTATAATTGTGCGCTTGTACTATAATCTCCCTCACTCGCCTACCTTGCGACTTAACATGTTCTTTGATATCTCCTTGATATACTACCCACGCAATGCTTTTAGAGACACATTAGATGATAATTTACGAGCTATCATGGGCGCTGCAGCGGAGGTCCAGCAATCGCAGTCTGGACAACCACTTCTACCATCCAACTGATCAGTTAGCACATGAATTCCCAGACGGAACCACAATGCTTGTTGATAAAAAGGAGAGTGTCCATAATAAAGGGATAAGCCTCCTTTTAAACCTCGAAGGACCCAGAGCTTCCGGAGGACTCTCACGTGGTATTGTCTCATATTTCATTAAACTCCCATCTATGTTTAACGTTAGCTCCTTGGTCTTTTGACACAAGTGCTGATCGAAGGTGGGGAGCTCTTTTTCAGATGTGTTTCTGCCGGATGTGTTCTAATTTCATCCAAGAGGTTTTAAGGTCTACATGCATAACATTGGAGCCAGGCAACATGGTTAGGATTCCTCGAACTTCTTATCCGCAGCAACATTTGTCCAATAGTGCTGCTTCAAAGAGTTCGGTGGACAAGTCTTTGCGACAACCTTTACTTATGAGAATGTGTCAATATAGTGGTCCAACTCCAGAATCCAGGTTGTATTCTTGCGAGTGCTTGCATATAGCGGTTATTTGCTGATACGATCTCGTTTGTATGGAATTTCTGTTGTGCCATTGGTCCCGCGTTGTTCCACTCAGCAATAGAATCGGTCTGGTAAAAGTGAACAATTAGACGGATCTCGTTCACCTCTATTCGAAACAGCAATTAAAAGAACAGGGAAATTTTATTTCCTGTAGGACCACGTTGTAATCTCTTTCCAACGCCGAGAGTTCTTTTCTTGTCATCCTCTTCTAATTCCCATTGCGTGCTCCGACGCATGGTTGTTTCATGCATTTGCACATTAAAGGCCATTTCGAGAATCTTCAATAAGCATGATATGATAAATCTAAAACTTTCATGTAATTTAGTAGTATTCTATAAAAGATACATCATTTATTTACATTTTTTGAATTTAATTTGTGTATTATTTATTACACTTAATCACTAGTTTATAAATAATATAATATGTCTATTTATTTAAATTACTTTAATTGAGATAATAATACATCATATGTTAATATATATGATATAGTATTATTGTATATTCTCTAAAAACTACTTTGATTATCATCTATCTAATTTATATCATATTTTAATTTCTAATTTTTTTGTAGGGAGTATTCGAAATGAATAACACAGCACCACCTCTAGTGATTCGTAGATGAAAATGTTGTTAAACTCTTTAGTTTAGCTATAGATATGAAGTAAGATATGAGGATCAAAATAATTAAATTATCTTGTTCTTATTATCTCTCTTAAATAATTTGAAATTAATTTAAATTAATCTTATTGATGAGAGGATGCATTGTCTTAAAAAAAAACAATGTTTTTTTCTAAAAAGTAAACAGTTGAGTCTAAAATCATGCAAACGTGTTTAATTCTTATTGAAAAAATAGAAAAACTGTCAACGAGACTATTATTTCGAAACTATTATAGTTCATTAATGAGTAAACTATTTTAACTCTTAATAAATAATTACTTTATTAATTATTTTAATCATAATTAAATTTTTAATTCAAATTTGAACTCTATCGCAAAAGTTTATGAAGACTTTAATTAATTAATGAAAGAACTACTTAATAATAAGTTTATCTAATATATGTTCTATAAAAATTATTAAAACTCTCATTGACCCATTTCGGTGCGTTCTATTTGGAATTAGCTTAGGGACTCGTTGTTGTATTAAGCATGGTTTCATACCTAGTCGACATTCGCTATTATCCTGACAACTGTTGTTCAGATAAATTACCATTATTTTCAAACTGCACGGAAATGGTTGGAACCAGTATACACAATGATCCAAACTGAAGATAAATTTAGAAGTATTATTAAGAAATATATTAATAAGGATCTTAGTTTGATAAGATTGTAGACATGATTGTGATTTATGTTGCTCCCGAGGTGCTGCGTAAGGAAGTTAGCTGTATACCACTGTAAAAAGATATAAAAGCTAAATTTCAATAGCGTGTGGACAGTGCTAAACTAGTAGCGTTTGTCTGCGTTATATTATACATTCTGCTTTCTTGGTGTCCCGCCCTTCTGCAGTTTAAAAGCTCCTTCCTTATGTAAAAATTAAGTCTCACCATCTTTCTCTCTGCGACAGAGTTCTACTGCAGATATAGTTACATAAATATAGAAAGATAATCGGGCTAGTTCACACTCATACTAATGTCCGTGCATACTATTAACGACAGCGTGAACAAATTTAGTATTTATATTGATAAGAGTTAAATGTATGTGGTAAAGAAGACATTTAGTAATCTCTTTAATATGAATTGCCAACATATATCTGCTCTTGTATTTGATTGGCCTCCTCCAATATTTAGTCAATCTCATAGTACCAGCTAGCTGATCATTAAAATATTATATGAAGTAGAAAATTGCTAGCTTTCTTTTTAACTTTAGCCTATTATATGTCTATTACTCTTTAGATAAACTAATTTTAATTCTTACTATATTACACATTAATTGTTCTTTTACAAACAACTCTTTTCTTATCTTTTATATAAAAATGATAGTAAAATATTATAAACTCAGTTTCTATAATAAAATAAATTAATTTAAACAACATTTAAGCAGTATCTCTGTATGTATATTACTCTCAGCAGTCTACCTCTCCCTGCAATGTTTGCGGGAGTGGCGATACGCTTTTTGCCCGGGTTCAGAACTGCATGGGCGCGTCGTCAAGTCCAGGCTCGAGCTATGACAAGTAGTTGCTCCAAAAGCATAGGCTGTGTGCTGGGGTATAGCGGAACAGTTAGGAACTAGATCATGCAGACAAGCTGGACACTCTACTAGAAGAAAACAGAGCTGGCCTCCTTCATTGACGAGTGTGACACAGCAGTCCTTAGTTTACAGTTATGGTTGCAAAACCTTCCTTCTATTCGTGTACGCTATACACCACATACTATATAAATCTATGTGATTTCATAACCTAACACTTGTAAAGTTTAGGTCTGTCAATCTATTTTTATACTTTAAAATTACACCTGTGTGATTCCACCAAGAGCGGTCACACAGGCCAGACAATTTCGCTTTGCATCCAAAATCCAATCCACTATGACTCCTCCTTACTGACATGTACTTACAAGAGTGAGGAGGAGATTGACTCGCTGGACTCAAGTTAGCCCAGAAAGAACTCAACGTAGAGCATGTAGAATAACTCAAACATTAATCGTCGACACAGATTTAATGGCGTGATGATAACTGCCATAAGACCATATTATCCACACCGCACAAAACTAATTGAATTTTCTTTGCACAATAGCGCTGTTGCGTGAATTGAATTCTGAGAGTTAGGAGCATTTCCTTGGATAATAAGGAAGACTATTCGGATTCGTTGGAGACCACAATACTAAAGAGGTGGAGTGCTCTCCATTCTCATTCAATATGTGGATAGAAAGACAGTGGCGCAACCGCAGCTCATACGAGATATGAGTGAGAATTGTAAGTCTCTCTCTCATTTATAGAGAAAATATCTAGCTATCCGACAGCACATTTCAAACTCCCCGTCTACCTCGCAGACATAATGCGAGCATAAAACCTGACGCCGGATACGAAGAGATTTAAGGTGTTGCGAGGGTTGACACATACGTTCGTAATGGATAGACAGGTCAGGTGTGTGTTGATCTATAGCCGACTCTCTTTCCAATTGACAATAGGCGCAGTTTCAGGAGCTGAACTAGACGAGATGGTTGCAACTACTGTTAGATACGGCAATAATAGAAACTAGACTAAGTTCATTTTGAGTTATCCATCTTAGTCTTAAAAGCATAACTCAAACTTTATCTTATATTTTTGTTTCTCCCTGTTATCTGATATATATAATGTAGCTCTTGCTTTAGATAGTTCTAACGTAATGGCACAAGCGAATTTTCGCTTGATAATATGGATGAGCTTATTTAGTGAACAAAACGTGTTACCTGCGAATGGCTTACAGAAAGTATATCCTCTGTTGATCTATGACAGAGATAGTAATATTAGTTCATGCATCGTAACTTCGACTGACAAAAGATAATTAATCATATTGAGATTATTTAGAATATGCAAGTTTATAGCATCCTAATTGAGAAACAACATTTTTTGCTTTATGATAAGCTGATCAACAACTAGTTCACACCTAATAAATTTCTCCCATAAATTGTGAGTCATACACACTAATTAAAAGAGTTATCGCCTTTTAATTAGTATTTACCTTTCTCCCACCTCACTTTCACCAAGTCTCTTATATCGAATTGAAGCATGTATACCTCCTGATATGGTGTCATAAGGTCTAAGGAAGAAATACTACATTCCTATCAATCACATTGTTGATCTTCATTCTTTCGTCTTCAACATCAAAGGCAATGATAACCCAACATTACAAATAACTTGTCATTTTCCTTGGGCCACCCCTCCATATCAAACCCCCCGCCCTCCCTAAAAAAAGTGTAATAATTTAAGAAAAAATCTACAAAGAGCTTATCATCTTTAAGGGAATTACAAGACAAAATATAAACAACAGGATCTCGTGAGAGTCTATGATAACAGTGGCAATTGTTAAATAGGAGCAACCAAAGCCTAGGTAGCCAGTCAAGCAGTTATCAAAGAGTAATCATGAACTAAAATAACTTAAGCACCACAACAATAAATGTGTCCTCGGTAAAAGCTTTATTATAAATAGAATACATGGCACACTGACAGACTTACAGGTAGCAAACTGTATTCACAACCTGCTAGATTTTAGTCAGATATAACATTTACAGAGGAAGGAGGAATGAGAAAGAAAGAAAGAAAACACGAACTACCTAATCAAAGTACAATGTCTTACCTTGATATCCCCTCCATAAGAATGTCAAGCTTACATATTCTCTCCATTTCAACGGATGACGGAGAACAGAGAACAACTCTAATCGTCAATAATCGAACATCAAAGGGAGTAAACATGCTGATAAAATTTGCGACTGACAACAAAAGCAATAACTAGCTTTAAATCCAACTCTGGGGCATAATGCAAGCTTTAATTGGCTCAGATGGGTCATTAGCTAGACCTCTCCCGTTGCTTAAACCAACGCCAGAACTCCCAACCAGCATTGCCATCAGACTTCCCCCATGCACCCTGCCTTCGGGAACAGCAACTGACATTGGCAGGTGGCCACCTTCCCCAGCTGAGACATGAGCACTTGTAACTTCATATTGTTCAAAATCAGAACAAGTTCTTGCAGCAGCTGTGCCCAGGCTACTCCCCATTTTCATCATATCCATATCCATGTCTTTGTCAACGGGTACCTGCTTTAGTTCATCTGGTTTACTAACATGAGAATCCTGAACAACTGATCCCAAGGAAACACCTCCATGGACTCTCTTATCCTGCACTAGCCCACTATGAAGTGCACACAGACCTATCTTCCCCCTTGCAAATGAATTACAAGGACCACCCTGTTGGCTGCTATATTCTGACCCAGGATGGCCCCAAGAGCATCTCTTTCCTCCCCCATGTGCCTTGCAAAAGTCAGTGCTACCTTGTGCACTCTTTCCACACCCTTCAAATTTGCATCTCTTGCCTCCTCCATGACGGACACAATAATCAGTCCGTCCTCTAGCACTCTTAGTGCAGTCAGGTACAGCACACCTCTTTCCACCCCCATGTGCCACACAGAAGTAGGTACCTCCATGCACACTTTTAGTACAAATCCCACCACCTTGGTATGCACAGCGTTTTCCTCCACCATGCCCCTTACAAAAGGGGGTGGCCCCCTCAGCACCCTTGGTGCACCCTGGTGCTGTACACCGCTTCCCCCCACCATGTGCTTTGCAGAACATGGTGCTCCCCTGTGCACCCTTTGTGCATCCAGGAGCTTGGCATCGACGCCCTCCACCATGTGAGATACAAAGACCTGATAGGCCTTCTGCACTCTTTGTACAATTTTCTTTCTGACATCTTTTGCCACCACCATGCCGAATACACAATCCAGATTTCCCTCTGGCAGCTCGGATACAACCTTCATGACTGCATCTCCGGCCACCACCATGGGCAATACAGAAATCTGTACATCCTTCTGCACTCTTTGTGCAACCAAGGTATTCACATCGCCTGCCACCTCCATGAGCCTTGCAGTAGACGGTCCGACCCTCTGCTCCTTTATGGCAGCCAGGTTTCTGACACCTCCTACCGCCACCATGAGATATACAACGTCCAGAAGCACCTCTGGCTCCCTTTCCACATCCCTCAACTTGACATGTCTTAGAATTACTGTTGTGATGTAGTGGCTGTTGCTGCTGTGTTATCCCAGAAGTACAGGTGACTGAACTTTTTGGTCTGGTTGACGTGAGATCCAGAACAATGGGATTATGATCAAAGTTCATTGCAGCCTGGTTTGGAAGGAAACTATTGCCAGTGTTTAATGAAGTCTTTGGCGATGGCAAAACAATCCCTGGCTTCCAACTACATGAAGTTGATCCCTCATCTGTATTTTGTGTCCCACTGGAGATTAATGGCATCTCCATGTTCAATTGAAGAGGTGAGGGACTTCGATGAACACTCGTAATATCTGACTCAGAGGGGCCAGTGGAAAGGCTCAACTCCAAATCAACCTTGGGCTGCAACTCCAATGTCTTCAAATTTGAACTAGCAGGTTTCTTCAGGCTCTGTACCTTCTCACAGCCAAGATGGAGAGTAAAGTCCAATTCAATATCCATAGACGATTCCTCATCAATCTCTTTGGCTGAAGACATAGCAGTGCAAGCAGTAGCAGAACTCCCCTTGCTGTCTGAGGAACTTGTTGAACGTCCAAGCCCAAGAGACAAGGAAGAGCCAACTCTCTGACCCATGCATCCATCAATTAAATCCCACTTCCTTTTTGTTCCCTTTGAGGAGGGCATGTAGGGAATTGAAGAACCAGGGGAATCAAGTCGTAAGATGGTATCTGTACTATAAATGGCTCCATTTCCCTCAACTTGCATAGAATTTCCCAAAATCTTGAATGCATTTGCAGAATGATTAGCAGCAAAACCCAAGTTCTGGAATCTCACGTCCATGAAACAATTTATCTAAGCCTATCTATCAATTTCAACAGAACAGCTGCCTGACTTCCAGGTAAAAAAGATATGGATATATACAAAATTAGGGTTAGAAGCATCTACAAGAGTATAATGCACCTCCGCTGACAAATCCTGAAGTATCTCGTCGATCCATTTAATATAATAGAAGGTTAAACTAAGGTTGAGTTTATCAGTTGTTGTAAGTGCAAATTAATCCAACAAGATGCAACTCCTTCGAAAACCCAGCATGGAAGTCAATCATCCTGTTCATGGCATACCACATGGTCAGTACTGGAACTTCTGGAGAATAAAAGTGATTGCAATCACATTTAGACATATTTCAGCATCAATTTTTTTTTAAGAAAACGGCAACTTTTGTCATGTTCATGTCACCTCCACTTAAAACAGGCACAAATTTGCATAGATGGTATCAGAAAGCAAACGAACAAACTTTTAGAAACCCGTGATTGTCAGACACCAGAAATTCAAAGGGCCAAAATATGAGAAACACAAATTTAAAACAGAAAAAACCTTTTGTCCGGAAGGTTTTCAACAATAGTCCTCCACACAAGTTGTAAACTAGAATAAAACATAAAGAACATATATTAATCTATTCATACATGATTTAATGGACAAGGTACATTGATTTCCATTGCACAAGGGCATCATAATCCAGCAAAATAAACAGTAATTTAGTTATATATCAAAAGAAAAGGGATATAATTCACACTAGCACTTCAATCTATTCTAAGGGAACGCAAAGACAATACAGGACCTTCACAAATTTTGAGTTCAGATATGAATAATGAGTAAACATGTCGAAACACAACCCAACTCCCAAATGTTGAAACTTTTATTTCATAAACTGGACTTGACATCATATTTCTATAACTAAAGTTCATATATAAGATAGTATGCACCACTTAATTAAACAAGAACATGAGAGATTCGTTCAACGTACCGATAGTGTTAAACTAAATAACACAGAAAAAAAAAAAAACAAAGATACAGAGAATTTGAATTAACACCAAAGACTGTTTGTCTTCCTGGAAACTGCAGGGTAAAAGGAAAAACCAAAGATTTGTCTTCAATTCTGACCATTCTATTCGCTGAACTCTAAGAAATTCAGAATCTTTCACTCAACACCAAAAAAACTGTTCTATGCAGAGTTGAAAAGAAGAATAGAATCTAATTTGTTGGGTCCAAAATTGATATGCCGTGTCTTGTATACAAGTCCAGCTACCAAAGAAACAAAATTGAGATGGAAAGGGAAAGGGAACGGGCACGCAAATGATGATTGAATTGGAAAAACATAACAGAGTTGCATATGAGCACGCACAACGACAAATTAGATTGGAGCAAACATTAATGTACGAATTAAGATTAAATACCAGAGATCTTCGCGAGATTGAAAACCTAGTCCCTCGATTTGATTTGATTTGATTGTGTTGTTTCGAAAAAAAGAAAGGGTAGAGTTGGACAAAAGATTCTAGGGTTTTGAAAGCTCGCAATAGAGAGGGACTGGGACTGGGACTTGGGATTGAGATGAGAAATGGAAGCGAGGAGGCCGACAGAGAACGGTGAATGGTGATGACGGTCGGAGAGAGAGAGAGAGAGAGAGAGAGGGGCCGCGTATTATATGTTCAGGTCCACGCCACCCCCAAATTTAATACTAACTAATATGCACCATTATTACTAGGGTTGCGGTTTTTTTTTTTTTCTCTTTTTTTAGGTTGCTTCGCGAGGGTGGCACGTTAAAAGTAAGAAAAACAATTATTTTAAATTTTTTAAAAATATATTATTTATTAATTTTATTTTTAAAAAATTAATTTTATAAATGTAATTTTTTAAATTTTTAAATTATTTATAAAATTTATTTTTTTATTTTTTTATTTATTTTTTTTTTAAAAATTAAATTATTATAAATTTAAAATTTAAGAAATTAAATAAATAAAATTAATTTTAAAAATATAAAAATTAATAAATAATATATTTTTAAAAAATTAAAATTATATTTTATTTTTAAAAATAAAACATTTAATCTCTTAAATATCAATAAATTATATAATATAATTAATATTATTTATTTTTATATAAAATTTAAGTAAAATATTAAATAATATAATATTTAATTTAAATAATTTTATTTAATTTTAATTTTATAATAATTAATGATTAAATTATTTTATTTTATATAATTTTATAAAATTTAAATTTAAATAAACTTATTTTAATTAAATAAATTATTATTTAATATTTTATTTAAATATAAATAATATTAATTATATTATATTATTTATTTTTTATATAACATATCAAACAGGATCTAAAAAAAGTTTTGTTATATATTATAATTTAACATTTAATATTTAATAAAATATTATTAACTAAAAAATATTTATTATTTTAAAATCTTTAATTCTTTTTTATTTAATAATTATAAATATTATTAAAAAATGTATTAAAAAATATAAAATTATTTATTTTAAAAATATAGTATAAATTTAATATTTTTTAAATAATTACAATAATTTAATAAAAAGATAAATATTATTTTAATTTCATCTTTAATATTTTTTTTATTTGTGTGTTTTATAATTATTCATTTTTTATTGTATATTAAAGATTTGTCCATATTAAAAAGTGAGAAAATCAGCCACGGCAGTTCGGATACGTCTCCTCCGTGACTCAATTTCCATTGTCCATTAATTTTTCTTTTAATGGTGTCAAATAAGATCAATCGTGAGTGACTATACAAAATATGCTAGTACTTTTTGAATTTTTTAAAAGCTAGCTAACTGATATTATATATATCAATAATCTTATTTACTCATAAAACAGTTTTTTACATAACTTTCATTACCACCATTCATTTTTTTTTTCTTTCTCACAATCAATGGACCACAATCTCTTAGATGAGTTACCTGACAATATATGCAACAAATAATTTTCCTATGTATATTGTTATTAAAGTTTTTAATCATATATGCAAAATAGAAGCAAGAGGGACGTGCTTAAAAAAGTAATATAAATTATCCAAATAAAAAGGGTAATAATATAATTATAATTTTAAAAAATCAATTAAAATTTGAAGAATTGAATGGAGGTAAAAGGACATGGCATGATGAGTTCGACTTTGAGGAGCATTGGGAGTGTGGAAGGGGCAAAAGATGAAGGGCAAGGATGGAGTAGGCGTGGCGAAACGAGATCGTGAACCAAGGAACAGATGCCCCCTGCACTCCCTCGCACGTCAACACTCAACTTGTGAATGAGTTTCGCCTCTTGTCGGCGGCGGCTCGTCTCGTCTCGTCTCGTCTCGTCTCGTCTCGTCACCTCTGTCTGTTGGACCCCACGCCAACTATACTTTTTTTTCTTTTTTGTCAGGAAGGGAGGATGACGAAAGGGAAAGAGATGGGAATGATCAGCAGGACTCGAACTTCAACATATAGCACTCTATACTTTTTTTTAAAATAAATCTCCCATTTTAGATAAATTAAATCTTAATATTATTAATATTATTTATTTTATATAATATTTAAATAAGATATTATAAAATATAATATATAATTAAAATAATTTTTTTAATTTTAATTTTATAACATATAATAATTAAATTATTTTATTTTATATAATTAAAATTAAATAAAATTATATTAATTAAATAAATTATTATTTAATATTTTATTAAAATATAAATAATATTAATTATATTTATACTATTCATCTCTTATACATTAAATATATTAAACGGAGCCTTAGTATACTTAGTGAGGGACATGCTGATATAAAGGAGAGATCCATTCAGCCAAAAATGAAAATAGCTGGGAGGTGGAGGGTCGTTTCAACAAGAAAATTAAATAGTCTGCAAATTGAATATATGTTCGTGTTCGTCTCCATTTGTCATTAATTGAATGTAAGTCCACTCAAATTGCAAGGAAAACTTTTTCGCAATCCTTTCAATAAAAAGAGGAAGTCCTTCGTCATTTCAACAGATAAACAAACATTGTCATTTTCATTAATACCATTCCATACCTCAAATTTTTCTGCAGTGGCAAATCTGTTATGCAGATTGATATAACTTACCTCTTAGAAAAGATACTTTTTATACATTGAGGAGCTATTAACCCACCTTGAGGAAACTACCCAGGCATTGTCTTATCTGATTTGAGAATTTTTTTTTTTTAAAAAAAAAAAGCCGTTTGTTTGTTAGGAACACGTTAATTGCTTATGGACACCTCTGGGGCTCCAGTAATCTATATTCCTGCAGCCATAGACCAAATATACACTTAACCCACAATAACACCTCTTTACTATCAGATGGAAAGTCTTGACAAATTTAAAATTATAGAGCCAAATCCTTACACATATTTATAGTGATTTTGAGCCCAAGCATAAATTTCTGCTACTACTATTCAACTTATGCTTCCCTTCTGTTGCGGATAAATGCAACAAAGCTTGTTATTAAGTTATATTCGACTTCACCCCCATTTCACCGACCACTGGTTTTGTAATAACAAAGCCTCCTAAAAAACTTGGCAGACAATCTATAAGAGCATTAATACCCTAGCCAGTTGCAACTTATGATTTGACAGATAAATATATAGAAAACAAGTCCATATATACAGTGAATAACCAGGGAAAGGAAACCAAATTCATTCTATATTCCATGAAATAAAAGTTCAAGTATGACATGAAACATACAGAACTAAAACGTAAGTCCTATGTGCTGAATATCTGGCATAATCAAGAGGAAAGAGCTTCTTATGAACATTGAACACATTCACTAGAACACATCCAGACTAGTTATTTCAATCTTCCCTTTCACAAAACACATTGCTTCATCCCTCTCCCCCACCAAATGAGCATGGTGCCTGCAATTCATTACCCTGGAAAACATGTCTGCTCCATTAACACAAAAAAGCAGGACTATAGCTTATCAGATTACATGTACCCCAGCCATTAATTGAGACTACTTCAAAAGTTACTGATTTCCCAATTATGTATGTATGATGGTCAACAGGAAAGTGTTTCTTTCAGATGCCAACTTTGAAGACATCAATTGTTTTAGACTTTTAGTTTAAGTTTTCAAAAGAACGAGGGGACCTGATTTATCTTCGCTTAGAGCATCTTGCACTTGCTGGCAACTGCCTTCTGTGTCCAGTTAGAAGCTGACTCAAAACTCCAGAGCACACTTGAATTCATAACAATATAATAAGTCCATCCGTCCATGGCTGTTGCAAGCCTACTAAACTATATGGGATACTTAAGCAGAAGTGGTTTTCACAAAAAGAAGTGGGGAAGACACTAAATGAATTTAGTCATCCATGACTGGAGTAATTGGTGGCTTACTTGAAAAGAAGGTTTCTAGACTCTCTGCTACAAGTTCACAATTATTATTGAAAGACTCTACACTCAACGCAGCAGCATGTGGTGACAGGACAACATTATCCAATGCAAAGAGCTCTTTGGGAACGTTAGGCTCATTCTCAAACACATCCAAGCCAGCGCCTCCTATCTCCCCTTCTATCAAACACCGCACCAATTCCTTCTCATCAATTAGAGCTCCTCGTCCAACATTGACAATAACTCCTTCTTTCCCCAATGCCAACATCACTTCCCTGTTGATTATGTGCCATGTTTGCTCAGTTAAAGGACAACAAAGCACAAGGACATCACAATTAGCGGCAAGCTCAACAACGTTAGAACAAAAAGGGTATGAGATAAATGACTTCTTGTTCCTTGAATGGTACATAATTCTGCAATCAAAGGCTTCTAGCCTTTTAGCAACTTCCCCACCAATTCTTCCCAATCCAACAATCCCAACTCGCTTGCCTCCCAGCTGAAACACAAAGATGAATATTAGTTATCATTCAAGCTTCAAAATTTACTGTTTCAGTTGTCAATTCTAATGAGTACTACTATCCTATATGGTAAGCAAATATATTAATCATAAAAAAAAAGATAAAATACATTTTATCTCCCAGAAGTATAGCCCTTTCTCAACTTACTCTTCTTAAGTTTATTTTGTATCACTTAACCTCTTAACGTTTTGGTTAAATCGAAAATATAGTTAAATCAAATAGAGATTCATTTAAAACCAAACTTTAGGGAAGTTATATGATAAAAATTCAAACTTCATGGGACTAAGTGATAAAAAATTTACACTTCAGGGGTTATGTAATAAAAAAAACTTATCTTTTTATAAAGGTAAAGTAATAACATTTTCAATTCAACCCAAACTTTAATAGTTAAGTTATACAAAATAAATTTTAAGAGATAAATTGAAATACCCTTATACTTTAAGGGATAATGTGTATTTTGTCCTAAAAAAAAAGAGTAAAATAGTATATTAATCCCAAAAATATACCTCATTTACAATTTAATCCTCGATTGAAATTAATAGTACAAAATTTATATTGCCAAAGCCATATATTTTGAAGGACAATATGCTATTTTACTAAAACACACACGATTTGAGATCCAAAACAGAAACATGAAATCAAACATCAGTAATTGCAGCTCCATTCACGTAAAACGGTTCATCACAACGTAAATAACATGCAGATAAAGCAAAATTGAAGAATAATGCGGTACCTTTGAACCAAGAGAAAAATTCCACGGCTCAAATTGAACCCATTTCCTAACATACCGATCAGTGGCGGAAATTTTCATCAGCACGTCAACCAACAACCCCACCGCCATGTCGGCGACATCGTCAGCAAACTGGCCTCCGACAGAGACAACCTGAAGACCGAGGCGGCGGCACTCGAGCAAGTCTATGTGTTCGGTCCCGGCGCTGGTGGTGACAATGAGGCGGAGGGAGGGGAGAAGTCGGAGGACATGGGCAGTGACAGGCTGGAGTGGGTTGCAGAGTAAGGCTCGAATGGATGAAGGGTGAACGTTTTGGGTGGTGAGGAATTGGAGGAGAGGGAGTTGAGATGCGAAAGCTTTCAGGAAACGGTATTTGTGAGAGTTCTGTGATTCTAAAGCTGGGAAGATAGCTGGAGGCCCAAACACAAGGACTGGTTGGCGCTTCTCATCTCGGCACTGCTCTTCTGCAATTGCCATTCATCATTCCGAACCCAAATGTAGGAAAATTTATTTAATTAAGGTTTGTTTGGAATTTAATAATTTTAAATTTTAATTTTATTTGTAAATGAAATTTTTTATTTAAAAAATTATAAAATGAGAATGGATAAATTTTAAAAATTTTAAAAATTTTTAAAAATTTTATGAATTTTAAATTTTTAATTAATTTATTTTTAAATTTTTATTAAAAATGAGAGAATTTAGATAGAATTTATTTAAATTTATTATTTTATCTTTAATTATTTATTTAAAAATAAAAATAAAAATTTATTAAAAGAAATAATAAAAATATAAATTTTTTAAAACAAAATTAATTTAATTCATTTTTATTTTAAATATAAAATTTAATTTTTAAATCAATTTAAATCATAATTTTTATAATAAATTTTAAATATAAAAATTAATTTTTAATTTAATATAATTTAATTTTAATTTTAATTTTATTATTTCAAACACACTCTTCCAATATTTCAAAATACATAATTACGTATTTGATAACATAAGTTAAACACACATAAAAAATTTTAGAGGCTCCTGTACACTATTAATAAAACTCTAAATATTGTCCGTGCAACACGGGCTCCTTGCTAGTTAAATTCAGAAACAGATACAAATCTAGCATAATTTCGCGTTCTTGTAATCTTGTTGATATTAAATTATAAAATACTTATTTAAATTACTAAATTACTATCTTCATTGTCATAAATTAATATTTGCACTATTTTGACCCTAAAAACTGTTCAGAAAAAACAGTCACGTGGATTACACTATTACCATTCAGGAAATGATAGTTAAGCTTGTGAAGATATGTGATATTTGTTTTAAAAATAAAAACATTTTCCAAAATTTATTTTCTGTTACCAACCATTTTCTAGATGACAAAAAGTAATATTAATTTTCATAAAAAAAAAGAGGAATATTGGTAAGATAAATATTGTATCAAATCATTACGAGGAGTGGGTAAAGTAGTAAATGCGTAAGTTCACAATTTGACAATAACGAATTTGATTCATGTCCCAATACTTGTCTTCATGGTTCCTTTTTGATTCTCCAACTTATGGGTTCGACAAGGCTAGCCCATCAGCTAATTCTCCTTACGCTTTTAATTCATTCGTGCGCAAATTTTTGTTCGTTGTTTTTTCCTCTCTATTTGAATGGTCTGGAGATATTTAGATATAGTAAATTATCAATTTAATTTTTTAAATATTATATTGACATCATTTTATTTTTTTAAATAATATTAATATTAATTTAATTCTTAAATTATATGAGATGACATCAAAATTATCATTTTGTGTATAGATAGAGATTAAATTAATATAATTTCTATGATTGAAGGTTAAATTAATATCAATTTTATATAATTAAATGATTAAATTAATAATTTTTTTTATAATTAAAATATTAAATTAATATCAATTTTTTTAAGACTAAAATGATATTATATTTTATAATTTAAAAATTAAATTAATATTGACATTATTTAAAAGATCAAAGTGATATCATCGTAATTTTTGAAATATCAAATTAAAAGTTTAGTCTATCCAGATGAAACAAATATAAATATTTTTTACAAGCAAAGAAAAAGTTACGAAGAGTTTGAGCTTTGAACCACGATACGGTTCTATTCCTCTCAGCACATGGTACATAAGACGATTGGAACACAAGATTGAAATTCAAAACAGTTTTTTCTTCAAAAAAAATAATTGTAATAGATAAGCATTATTATTAAGGAAAGAGATCATTCCGATTGTTTTATCAACATTAGTAACTTGGTGCTGGTGTGGTGGGTGGTCAGTTTTTTTTTTTAAAGTCTTAGAGGGTGCTCAATTAAACTAGAGACTGATTCCAAACTTAACCTTTGACACCGTATCTGTCTCCACTTGGCATATCCTCCACAACCATACGATTACTATATGTGAATTGGTGCACTGTGCACACGAGTGAAATTAAGAACAAAAATCTCAAGTTTATATATATATTTTTTTTGGTATTCGCAAGTTTAGAATGAGGAGAGGATCGTGAGAATTTACAATAGAGTTATAAATTATTTTATATTTAAATATCTCAATATAAAAATTTTTATACTGTCAATAATTAAAAAAGTATCAAATTATTGAAGTAATTAAAATTTTCTACTATAATTAAAAATGCATAACAATTTTTTTAAATAACTGACGACATATTTATCAATAATAGGTGTAAAACTTTTTACATTGTTGACAAATTAAAATTAAATAATTTATATAACTAAAGACGTAAATGATGATTGCAATGAAAGGTTTTTATCAAATATTTCTAAGAAAGATACTGATACTACATTTATTATGCATACAAGTATTTTCTTTTTTTTTCTTTTTTTGGAGCCGCATTAACAAAATTTAAAGAAGGGAACTGCTGATAAAACTCTGGAGGCCAGCTGGGTTCTAGTCTTCTAAATGCCTTTGTACTGAGCTTGTATTGCAAATATTTTAACCTCTAATACACAATTTCGAATAAGGTTACTGCAGCAAAGACGAGAAAGAGAACACCTCCGACGTAGGCAATAACCTTCAAAAGGAATGAAATGGCTGTTTTTAGTTTATCACTGCATAAGTTATATGTCAAAACAGATACACAAATATGTACCCAAAAACAGATACACAAATGTAGTTTCATGGTTCAACAATAGTGCACTGTCTACAGAATATAAAGTACCCGTTTCGATGTGATTTTCTTGATAAGAAAAAAAATTATTTTAAAATAAAAGTACTTTTTTTATGTTTTAGTATGTTTGAATGTATTTTTTAAAAATAGCTGAAGCACTAAAAGTAGAAGAGCATCAAGACATTCATATACATAGAGAAAAATTTTAGGTCATTTTGCAAATAACTTCTTAAACTTTAAAATCGTCCTAATTAATGCTTAAAATATAACAATTACACAAATCAATCCTTCCATGCACTTGTCTTTAAGGCAGGTAACAGAACTGTTGTCATATAACCTGCACATTCATTGTTTATTAACATAGCACAATCATTACAATCAAATCTAAACAAATTTTGTTTGTAAATCCTTTTTCTAAATAAATCTACAGCATAACATTATTTGTTTAGATTTAAAATAAATGAACCAAATTTGTTTTAATTTGATAGCTATAATTGTGCTACATCATCAAAAAAATACATGTGCAGGTCATATGACAACAATTCTGTTAAATGCCTTAACAGCAGGTGGATGGAAAAGTTAATTTGTATAATTGTTATAGTTTAGGTATTAATTAGGACAATTTTAAAGTTTAGAGAGTTATTTGCAAATAACTTAAAGTTTAGGGAGTTTGTATGCTCTTTTCCCCTTATAATAAGGTGCTATTAGCGGCCCCAACAGCAAGGAGACTTCATTCGGTCATGGTTGAAAGAACATGTCCATTCCCAATAATGGCCCCTCTAAAGGAATGTCTACCATGTTGCTGCTGTTCATGGCAGCCATATGTAGCACTAATTCTTTCAATACTAGAATTCTTTGGCCAAAAGTTATCCACAGAAGAAGAGTTCCACAAGTCCGATTCCATATGTAGCACTAATTCAAGAAAAGCATTTTGTAGATCATGTATCAACTTCTATTATTTTGCCTAAAATTGCACCCTTTAGGCTAAATTGGTTAATGAATCTAATTGATATGATCTCATGTATCTAGAGAGTTCCAAATTTATGAAATCTGGTCCACTTGTGCAGCCGAGAGAACTATGAAGTTGGAAACTAATAAAACACAGCATATTAGGAATGGAGGCTAGGGCTACAAGCCAGAAGTTACCTTCTCTGACAAAAATGTCCCCAGCATAGAGCCTCCCAGTACAGCTAGCTGCATATAAAAGATACTTTGAGGCATAAAAGCCCAAAATCATATATAGATATGCAATAAGAAAGGAAAGACCGTTGGTTCAAGGAATATAAATTACGTGCATTAAACTATCACCATTCCTTAATAGTCAAGGTCTTCTTTTTAAATGGATTTATTTTCAGTTTATTTTTGTTTTATGAGCTTCTATGGAGTATTGAATATAGTTATACAGGGAAAAAAAAAAGAATATAACTTATGAGACCTCTATAAGCTGTTCGTAAACTTATGGAATAAGATGTTTTAGAATCAATTGTCAAAAGCCATTTCAAATTTTGTAAGTGCTTGTTTAAAAAGCACTTAGAGAATTGGTACAAGTAATTTTAGTAACTCATTTCACACTTGGCCTATAATTACAGGCTGTTTAGTTATATATTTATTTATTTATTTATTTTTTTGGTTGCACTTCAGATGGAGATTTGGCGAATCAAATTTGTGTGCACTGTTCCTGAAGCATTAAAAAATAAAAATTTAATACAACTATAATTCCTATGGCCATTGTAAACAATGGATTCATTATTACTTTAAAAGGGGAGATCCCCATATTCAGAGGTTGCATCAATTTGTTATTGGAGACTGCTAACCAAGGTCTATATTAACTTTGAAGAAGAGAGTTACCAAAGTTGCAACACCATGACCGGCCAGTGCTCCCCCTATAACTCCAAGGGGTGAAGAAGCTGCTGCAAGGGCTGAATAGTAGGCCAAAAAAAAAGGTTCAGGATCTTTGAAGAGATTTGTCAAACATCAATACATTCATTTATTTACTTATATGTTAGTTTGTTTAAATGGGATTTGGGTGCAAGATGTTTTTGTTTCCTGTACTTTATAACCATTGTTCTTTCAAATGCTTTTAGCATTTCCAAAGATATTGTCTGCTATCTGATAGATGTCAAAAACACCATACCCATTATTGTCATCCAAATGGTATAAATTTATAGTTGTTAATCCTAATTTTGGCTGTCCAAGGTGGTAAAACCATAAAAATGAACAATGAGAAAAATTATATCTTCTAATTATAAGTGGTCCATATATAACAGTACGTTTGATGGACTAACTATTCTAAATTTACCACTCACCAATTGTGGAGAAAAATGATTTATCACCCCATTCAGCGACAAAAACTAAGAGGAAGGTGCTGACAACCGTGCTAGCAGCAGCTAGTATCCCAGCACCATTTCCAGAAAATTCTGAAACTGCTAGCTCTGCCTGGTTAAGATAAGAACCATTACATAGTTGGAATCTCAGAAAACATTGTGAACCATTTCAAAGTGAAGAAAAAAATTTGGGCATAAATCAATATTCCCGTATCCCTACAGCACATTATGCTGGAACAGATGATAAAACAATGCCAAATATTACCTCCTTCTGTTCATCATCTGACCTTTGGCCATCACTAGATGAGGCATCCAACAGGGTAGAGACCCCAAAGTACACCTGAGGTAAATTGAATTCAGTATAAACAAATTGCTTCATCCAAGAACAGAAAATGTAAAATATAAATGTTTGTGCCGGACTAATGCATTTAAATAAACATGCAGGTGATGTTTACCAATAGGCAAACAGCAGCAATGTCATCAACAGGTAAATCAGTCTCTCCAAACCTGTGTAAAGCAGACTTTTAAATGAAGTATTGGAGAAGTAATTCTTGAGCATTAACTGGTAATAGTTTCCCATAAACATGTTAGTCAGATTAGGCTTTCAAGTTAAATGGTTCCAAACACTATAAATCAAAAGGAAGACAGAGAAAAAAATAATGATATTTAAAGAAAAAAAGGCACTTGGTCAAACTTAATGCAGCTATGCATCACAAGGTAATCAATTCATATTTATCAAATAATCAAAAAAAAATTTCCCCTAGTTCTTTATAGTTTCAACACAAACAACATAACAGAACTCAGTTTTCAAGAAATTTGAAATTGTATTATGAAAAAACTGTTATATAGTTGTTCAAAGGCTCATATGAACTGAAAAACAACTTTGTGAGTTTTTTCAGAATTCATAGGCTATACAGCATTCATTATATTGTTTCATGTTAACATGAAACTGAGCTTGAAAATATTGTAGCATGTGAAGAATTACAACTATTTTCACTCTTCCAGAGTGACCATGTCATATCACAGACACAGTTTATCAACAAATCTAGGAAATAAAGAAAAAAACCTGAATGGCAAGATTTCATCAACATAGTGAAAAGTTCGTCCAAGAACAACAGATATGAGAGTCATTGCCCTGCCAATGACAAAAAGGTATTAATGATTTGAAGATTAATGTATAATGGAAAGATATATACATTATATAGAATAATTGGCATTTATAAAGTGGCATTCAATGTACATATTGTTGTTATTTGACTTCTTGGTACAACACAAGCCTCAAGAATTCCGTAAAAAGGAACCACTTAGTCTTTCACTGTATATACTTGCATTAACTTGTCATGTATGGTGAGTAATTATGAAAAACTCCATGAAAAAAAGGAAGTATAAACAGCAAGGGACATCTAAATCACCATGAAACAGAAAAACATACGCAAGTGCACCAAATGTCCCAATGAAAACAACACCAGCTGAATTCCTAGCTGCTAAAAGTGCCTGCACAAGACATCAAATATCCAAATTACAGGGATCACAACTGTATGGAGATATTAGCAATTATATTTATCCTTGAGCATAAGAAATCTCTTACTTTATAGTCTCTTTTCAAGAAGAAGGGGAAGAATGGAGAAGGCTCACTTGAAGAACATTCATAAAATCAAGGAGTTAAAAGCTAAAAAAAAAAAAAAAAAAAACCATTGTGGTCTACAGGTAGTTAGATGACTTCTTATATCAGTAAACACACGAAAAGTATCATTGATTTATATCGGATGGAATAGTGTACCCAGAGATGTACGAGAACAAGCTTATTTGACCAGTTCATCTTACCAAGCAGATTAGTGAAAGGAATGAAACTTAATAGAAGGGTGATTATGCTTTGGTAATGCTAAGATTGTGTTTCTTCATTATTTTGCATTTGGCTGTAACTAATGGAACAATAATTTATGTGCACTTACTGCAATGAAAAAGGTCTTGTCTCCTAGTTCGGAGAAAAAGATTAGCAGAAACGCCTGCGACAGATCATAAAAGAAGAACAAATATTAGTCTTTGAGCTGCGCAGTAATTAATATCCAAGTGATTTTACTTAAAAATGTAAAAGCGTAACGAAGCCCAGTGTAACAAGTACCAAATAACAAACCATTCTATGCTAAGTGAGGGTAAAGAGAAGCTGCGGGTTCCATCATCATTTGTAATGTATTGCTATGCTTCATTTAGTTTTTTTTTTTTAATATTAAATAAAGAAACCATTCTGATTAAAAAAGTGACAGGGAGATTTTCCTAACTGAAGCAAAACCTGTGCTTATGTCACCGACATCTCCAAAGATAGGAAGTGGATTCAACCCACTGGCAAAATCTGAAGCAGCGGCTGCTGGATAAGAGTCTTTTAGTGTGAGGAACCCAAAGAAGAGCATAAATTTGAGAAGCCCACTGGATGAATTGTCAATATCACAAGAAGCAATACGTGGGGCTAAGTGACATTCCCAATCGGAGTTCTCAGCATCTGATTCATCCGAATTGTTGCATTTTTCTGCTGCTGTGCAATTCTTGCAAGCTGGAGTGAATTCCTGTGTCAAAATACGCATGCATTTGACACACACGTGGAAAATAACGACATTGACAACAAGAATTGGCGCTAGTAATGAATAATAATCAGTAAATCAAATTGGAAAAAAAAAAAAAAGAATGAATGACTGGTGCAGAAAATTACCCCTGTAGCGCCAAGTCTTTCAATTTCAAAACCTGGTGGTAGATTGCAACAAGGAGAGTCCTTAAAGGTGCTTGCAAGTGCACACCTGCGAATACGAGTGAGAGTTGGAGAGAGCAGAGTGAGGTTTGAAGAATGGTGGGTCTTTGAGCGGAGAGTGGAAGGGAGAAGAAAAGAAGCGGAGGTGAATGGTTTGGGAAACGATGGGAGGAGTGAATGTGAGAGGGTTAGGCCACGCATTTCTATTTCTATGGCTTTTCCCTCCGTTTATTCAACTCAACTCAACTCAACTCTCCACTCCGCTCCTCTCCTGCACAACTGTACCGTACTTCAATTAGATTTCCATGATTGTCTCTCACACTGTTTCCTTGGATAAGCCCCGTGAGTGACACGGTACAACTCTCCCTGCCACTGCTTATCTCTTTGAAAACCTGCCACTCATAAATTAACCGTTGCCAATTCTCTGGTGAATTTGCAGGGCCTTTATTGGGTTGGGCTCATGCTGTAATGCTGAATTGTAGCTAGCCCATTTAAAGTCCAAGCTGATATTGATAGATTTTATTTGGGCTTGTGCTCCTGAATATGAGGTACACTAATTGACAATGAGGAGGTACACTGACATAACACAATCTACATGCTCGCGGAAATTCAATTCTGTTTTTATAAAAATATTTAAAATTTATACTTTATTTGTCTCGTTTCGAGTTTATAAATATTTTATATAAATTTATATAATAATAAATTATAATTTTAAAAATTAGTAATTATTTTATATAAATTTAAAAAGTATTAGAAAAACATATTTTAATACTTCTATTTATAATTTAAATAAATAAATTAATGTAATAATATTTTAAATTATAATATATTTTAAATATAATTTTAATATTTATAAGAATGCAAACGAGCCAGATTGTCCTTAACTCACCCTTATTCTCCTTGCAAAAATTTATAATCTTAACCGTTCCGTAGATCTTGTGGGACATACAGAAAACCAGCTCTATACAAAACAGGATGGGTTGAATAGCTGCAGAGCAGGTCTATAGTCATCCATGCACATCGCGGTTGAAAGTGACAAGAAACATCACATGGCCATTATGGGGACCCCTGCACAAATATAAAACAAAAATGTCATTGTTGCATTTTGTTTCTTACAACTTTACCCCTGTATCCGTAGGCATTGCTCAAGCCTTCACTTCTATGCCATAATGTGACGGAATAGCACATGTCCATGTACCTTAAAAAAGAAAAAAAGAATAGCACATGTCTATAAAGGGGCAGAACCTTTTCCCTCATTTGTCTGTCCTTTTCTGATCGCTTCATGGCTACGATTAACCCAACCATAACAGGCACTTTGGTACATTTGGTGAATTATATTTTTTTTTTTGCTTTTTTTTTTAATCTTCTCCTAGCTTTTGTTTGTATTGGTGTTTCTTTGATCCTTTTAGTCTGCATTGTTTGGAAAATATTTGGTAGGGGTCAAAGGCAAGGTAAACGAAGATGTATAGTGTTACGGGGAGAAGTGAGATAATGGAAGGAATCAGATATTGGAGGGAATGATACGTAGCTTTTAGGGCGATAGAGCAATAATATTGGCGATGATATACATGGCTTTCAGGGCGATAGGGCAATAATATTGGCCTGCTTTCTATTATTAATTAGGTGCCAAAAGAATTGACCAAACATTTGGATCAACAATATATACTTGCTGATCCACAAAAAATTAGAAAATAAAATTTTAATTTTTTAGATCAATTTTAATCCTTTTTAATAATAATCAACAATGTTGTAGTAGTGTATATGGTACGTAGTGGTCATGATAATGGCAGTGATAGTAAATATGGTAAAGGTGATAACGGTACTGAAAATGGTGGTGACAGTAGCTTTGACAACAGTGATGTGCGGTGGTGCATGGTAACAATAACAATAGTTGTAGTTATGTTGATAATGATGATTACGATGATGATAGTGATCAAATATAAATAATGCTTGTGTAGTGTGTAATGTAGAACACATTTTCTTAGCTTACTTGAAATTAAGAATTGAGAAGGTTTCATTTCGAAATTTTAAAACCAACCATAAAATTTAGAATTTGACATTCCCATTCTAATTCCGAATTAAAATTCTGAGCCAAATTCTGACGGCAAACGAGGCATTCAGGAAATAATAAGCCTTCCCACAAAATGAACAAAACTGCATGCATGAAGCATGTTCATGATATGAAGCATATTTGATTTTAAATAAGAAAGACAAAAGACATCATATCGACCTTAAGGTGTGGCCGGAGACGTCATCTAGTAAAGTTTGAATGCTAAGTGTAGCAAAATGTCTCCCTCCCTCACATGACATGTCCCTCCAATACAGGCAAAAGGAAAGAAAGAAAAAATTGGATAAATGACAGAACAACGAGAAGTCATGAAGAGACAGACTCGTCTCGATCATGACGTAGCTAAATCACCAACACTCGTAAAAGTTAATATCCACACGAAGCCGGAAATAAACTTCACCCTCAAAGGCATCCGTCGTGAGAGTGGCCACTCCCCTAGCCATGAAGAAGTCACCAGTCCCACCGATAACCGAAATGTCCCTCGTCTTGTTCATCAGAGGATCTGCGCCGGCGAAGTTTATGCTACCCTTGTGCTGGGTAGAGTTGAACACGAAGGAGAAACCAAGCCAAGCGGTGAAAACATCTTTCTTGTCGTATATGTAAAATCCTTGAGCACGTCCAACTGGGGGCGAGTGCAAATTGTTGTCCAGGGTGATGGGGTCATCGAACACGACCAAATCACCGAAATGGTTCTGCCCTGCCAATATGGTCCAGTTGCCCCATGCTGGTGCACCTACAATGGCCGATGTTGCATTCTTGGCGTTGTGACCATTGTAAATAACGTCGTGAAAGTAAAACACCAACCTCTTGCACGGCTCCCGAACCCTCTTTCTCCAGCTGGTGGGAGCGGCGGAGGATCCCACTGAGACTAGGAACAAGAGGAGGAGAGCTGAAATGAGTCTCATTGCCATTGGTTCCATTGTTACTTATTTGGCTCAATGGAAGATACTGGATTTTGAACTTGAAATTTATAGGCAGTGAACTGGACGCATAAAGCAACTTATGATGACGAGCAAGTGGCAGTTAATTAAATATAATTGTTCATCTTCTTTTTCTTACGTCATCTCAGGCATACTACCTAAATTCTTGATCGTTAACTCATTTTCAGTGACTTAACACGCAAAGTTTTTTCTTTTGATATTGGGGCTAAGCTTATCTTTTTTTTTTTTTCTTCCAGCCAGCTAAGTTTAAATTTTAGTATGTATTTAAATTATTTTAATTTATAATTAAAATAATTTATAATTAAATTTTCTTTTAAAAAATTATTAAAAATTATTTTTTAAAAAAAATAATTTTTAGCCAAACATATACTTTCAGTATGATTATTATCAGAGTAAAACTACACACAAAAAGAGCTTGTTTTCGTTTAGCTTTATGCCTACGATTAGCGAAATAGTCGGTCCCCTACAAATACTGGGGCCAGATCGGGATAAAGGTTGTTGTGGTGCAACCAGAACTTGGTAAAGTTGCAGTTGGTGCCATATCAAGAGGCATGTGCAACAGTGATCATTTGATTCATTTCCAAGTCCCAAATTAATCGGTTTATTTTAAATAAGTTAAATTATACCGTGCTTCTTATGTAAATGATTAAAATAAGATTTTTCTAATTTTAATTAATATTTACAATTTTAATATGCAGTTAAAAAGTTATGAAAATTTAAGTAATTTTATGCCCTAGAGATTCAAATTAGAAAGAGGGAGTTCATAGAGATTATCTAGTAAAATGTTTGCAGTCAAGGGAGATTTGTTGTAGTGGTTTTTGTTGACACTCCTGCTTACTAATGTAGCAATCAAATTTGAGTTGACGCCTCGGTGTTAAATCACTCCAAAATGCAAGTAGAGTGGTGGTGGTCTCACTTGGCTCCATTATAGTAATAGGTTGTAAATGAATAAATCACGTAATATATGATTAGTTCAGTTGTCTTATCATTGGCTCCATTATAGGAGTCGGTTGTAAATGAATAAATCACGAAACTAAAAGTCAGATTCAAATTATATGATTAGTTCAATTGTCTTATCAGCTAATCGATTGGTAATCGAACTGGCATGGAATCATTGCGAAGAGAGAGAAAAAAAAGATAAATTTAATTTTTTTTATTTTTATTTTTTAATTTATATTTAAAATAAAATAAAAATAAAAAATAAACTTTTACGTATATAAATTTTATTTATGAAAGTTTATTTTTATTTTTATCACGTACTAAACATAGACGTAAACAAACATAATTTCTATCATTTAATTTGTTTAAATAATAATATTCATTGCACATATTTTTATTATTTTATTTTTATTTTTCTTTTACATATTTTAATATAATTTTTTTTTTCTAAACAAAGAGGTAAAATGTTTAATATAAAAGTTTTTGTCCGCATCAAACATTTTGTTTGTCCAAATCTCATATCTTCCGACTTTTTACTTGTTAAAGTTTTCACAGTCAAATAGTACTACTACGCACCTTTTTCGAAGTCTGCATGCTAAGTAGGATTGTATGTTTAGTTACTTATTATATTATTAGCCGTTATCATTAGGTCTTTAAATAGTAGTAATTAACTTTTTTTTTCTTATCCAGATATTTTCATATTTTTAAGTATAAAACTAATATTATTTAAGGTACTGAAGTTTTTCTTTTTAAAAATATACATTTTTATAAATTTTAACTTTTGACATTATAAATTTTTTTTAACTATTTGAATCAAACTTATTTATTATTTAAGTTATAACTAACTTACTTACAGTTCGAGTTCAAATCATAAAGGCAAAGACTAAAAAAAAGACAAAATTCTTGGTTGCTTACTATTGTTGTTATTCGTTATTGTTGGTAATCTTTTTTTTTTCATGTATATTAGTGGTTTCTATGGTGCGGGGTTGGTGGGATAGGCATATCTTGATTTTAGTGGACATTTTTTGATCCACGGGAGGGTGGGTGAGTTGTACTTTAATTTATTTTTTTATTTTGAGATAGTTTTGGATTAATTCTTACGTTAATTAAAATTAAATTTATTTTCAAACAATTTTAATAGGCCCATCTTATATAGTTCTGTTATAGTTAAAATAATTAGTTTTTTTAAGTGGTGATTTAATATTCAAATTTCAATAAATTAAAATAAGGAAAGCACACTTTATTCAAATTGCTTGGGTTGTTGAGTTGTGCTTGATCATTCCTTTCCATCCGTTGCAAATTCTTATTTGTTTTGTTTAATGTGGTTTGGATTTGGAGTTACATTGATATCCTAGCAATCATGTTGACGAATCTAAGACGGCATCACACAAAAGGATACGTCGGGGTGGCCACTTGGACTATTCCACCAAGTACTACTTTCCCTCTCAATCATCTTGGGCTTAAATGGCATATCCGCTGTCGTTTTGCTTGTTATAGTTTTCTTGTGAGAACGATATGATAGGGAAAACAAAAACTTTATTGATTTTAATTTTTTTATATATTATTAATGAACAAATAATAGCTGCCTGCATATATATCAAATAAAAAGATTAACTTTTATTATAAGTAAAACATCTTAATTTCTACTAGTATTTTGATAAATACGGTTGTGCTTTTTAATTTGTATTTTATTAATTTTTATATATAAAAATTTTATAATTATAATTTTATTATAATTAAAATTATTACAATAAAAATAATTTTATAAAAAATAAAATATATTTAAAGTTAGTTATAATAATATATGTAAACAAAAAGATAACTTTTTATATTTAAAAATAATTATAATTATAAAATATAGTTATAAAAAATATGTTTGTATTTATAGTTTTATCTTTTTTTTTCTATTTGTATTCAATTAATTATTAATGATCTTTGAGAAGTGAAAATTAAATTCCAAAAAAGGAAATTCCATTTATATACACACACACACACACACACACACATACGTAATATTACATTGAGAATAAATGAGATTTAATAAATAAAAAAAAAGAGAGCAAAAGATATGTAATGATAATTATAGTCGGGATTATACAACTACAAAGGAAGCTTCGTTTTAAAAGCATCAATTTGAGAAACTAGAGAAATAAAGAAGTTGATCAAGGCATATACATAATTTCAATGTCTTAAAGTTATACAAACAACAGGAGATTCTTATAATCAAAGTCCATTTTACATTAAAAATATTTTTTTTTCTTGCAAAGCCTGCACCCTTTAAATGTTAGACCGATCCTTGATGACATTACAGTTTTCCTGCAACTCTAACTTCTTTATCAATGACTCACATAGTTATAGGTACATCAAATGTAGTTAGCATACAAAAGATCAAGAAAAAAAATAAATCTGGTTTTGCCTCATGCTTATTCAGATTTTAGACGCAGTAAAAGCATTTGCTTTATATTTCAAAGTACATACCTTTTGAATGCTGACTATATATCATGTTCTTTCCATCGTTCTGAAACTTAATTTGTATTCATGTCTTAACCGCTATTAAGCACAAACATTTTTAAGGAAGGAATTGTTGTGTCTGTTAGACACGTGTCAGAAATTTCATGCCAAACACAACCCGAAACTTCAAATTACATGTGGACAAATCAAATTTTGATGTGTCATTATGTTGATGTTGTCGAGTTTAAGTTTAGACATGTTTAATATTTGAATTAAATGAAATAATTATTTGCCTGATTGGCTGATTTGCCTGGTTCACGATCTTATGCAGATGTGATATGATATGTTGGATATTGGAGTAGCAACTTGCTTACTTATATTAAGTGTATATACTGTAAATAATTTTATCACAAGATAAATTCAAAGGTCGAGAGAAATAAAATAAAAGAGAGAGCATGTTGAAAATTTTTCAGAATAAAAGGCATTATGTATAAATCAACTTTGTAATTTTTTTTTTCCCCAAAGGGCAAACACGAAGCTCAGTTACAGCTATTAGAAAAAGAAAAAAAAAATGGGGTCAAGGGAATAAAATGAGCCCATATTTCTATTTCCAAACACCCTAGAATTAGAAATCATGCCCTGGCGTTTAGGTTTCCCTCCGTTAGAAAACGAGGGTAACATTAAGCCCACCTCTTCTTTTTTTTTTTTTTGAGATTATTGTAATTCCTACCCACTCAAAAAGAAGAAGAATGTGAAAAAAGAAAAAAAAAAAAGATCTCCTATCTCCTCCATTTCCCATGGCAAGTGGTAAATTTCTTTGTCAATCTTGTAAAATACAAGTTGTGTTACATAGTACACATACAATCTTGTAAATTGTTCTAATAAAGGCAACTGCGAGTTACAAACAACAAAACTAGAGGAAAATAGGAAAGCTTCAATTTCTGACAGAGTCATAGATATTATACAACTCCGTAGTTCTTTCGCATAAATAAGTTCACAATAATTGCAAACGTCGGGATCAAAGGAACTAGGAAGCATATATGGGCGCATACAAATATATTTATTGATGGATTTGGATTTTCTAAAACCGCACGGTGCATTTTAGAAACCAAAGTGCAGGTAAAAACTGGTCATGCAAAAATCTAAAATAAAGCATGCTTGATTTTCTCTCATAGTAACACTCATACAACTTAATGTCCATCTTGAGGCAAAAGTAACTCAAACCCTCGACTGCATCGGTCTGAAATGTGGCAACCCCCCTGGTCATGAAGAAGTCACCCATTCCACCAACCACCGAGAGATCCCTGGTCTTATTTTCCATTAAGCAATGTTCTGAAAACTGGACTGGATCGGCCGGTTCGATCGGTCGGACCGGAAACCGGTTCCCTCCCCGATTCGGGCTATGTCCCAAAACCGGGAGGGTCAAAAACCGGTCAAGAACCGGTAAACCAGTGTCAAACCAGTTGAATCGGTCAAACCGGTACCGGTCCGTACGGTTACCGGTTCTGACTTTTTTAAAAAAAAATTTCTTTAAGCAAGATGACGTCGTTTTGGGCCAGACAGGGTTGAAAACCCTCGGCCTGGTCTGCTTGCGCTAGTGCGCCCTCCGCAGAACGAACGCGCGCGCCGCAGCGTTCGTTTGTCGCGCACCGCAGCGTTCGGTCGTCGCGCACCGCAGCCAGCCAGGTGCTTCTTCTTCTCAGCGGCGAGCACCGCCCAGTGGAAGTGCAAGCTCGTCGGAACTGGGACGTAGACGGCGTCGATGTCGGGGTCGTTTGAGAAAGGCCTCGTAGGAGTCATACATTTTGGCGTCGGGAGGGAAGCGTTGGAGGCGGCGAACCTGGAAGCCTTGTCGAGGGTGCGGCTGGCGACGGCGTAGATGGTGGCATTGGTTGAGAGAGTTATAACCCTTGAAACCTTCCGAGCGATCTCTGCACACCTAAGGATTCTAATTCATATTGGGGTTTCAGTCATTTCTGAAAACTTGTTCAACTTGATAATTATGTTTTTAGTTTGCTTTTCTATACAGGGACAATCATTCTAATTTTATCATTTTTTTTTAACTTTTGTTCAAGCTTAAATTGCTTAATTGTTGATTAAATATACTTATATTTATATATAAATATATATTTAATTATATTCTGATTTGACCACGGTTCGACCATTGAACATTGAATCAGTACCTCGACTGGTTCAGTGACTGGTTCGGTTTTCAAAACCTTGCCATTAAGTTCAGAACCTTGCCATTAAGTCAGCACCCATTATGTTTATGGTGCCCTCGTGCTCGCTCGAATTGAAGACCAAAGTGTATGCAAACCAAGTATTATAAGCGCTTTTCATGTTGTAGAAGTAGAAGCCTTGAGCTTTTGCAACCGCAGGAGAAAGAAGGTTCTTGTCCTTCGTCACAGGGTCATCGAAAACAACCAGCATCCCGAATGCAAAGTCACCAAACTTACTCGCATTGGTAGCCCTCGCAGATGTCGCGTTGGCAACATCGGTGCCATCGAATAGGATGTCGTGGTAATACCGTAATAGAGCACAAGCCGCTTGCAAGGTTTTTGTGGTGAAAGTAACTTTTTGGAAGACACATCAGAATGGAATGACAGTAGGATCAAAATGAGAATGCAAGAAGATTTTCCCCCAAGCTTTCTCATGGTGGTTTTTTGTAACTCAAATGCTTGAGATAGGAGCTTGCGCTTGAATTGGCATGGAGGCAGATTATAAGGTTGATTCACGACGGCCCATAGCGAAAGGACAGATTTTTTTTGTTGCACTGTCTTCTTAGGATCTCTGTCAATCAATATGCCCAAAGCCCAACTACTCTTGCCGCTATTTGGATCATTTGATGGAATCATTTGTCGGTTTTTTCCCTATTTTTCGAAACCAAACTATGAAAGGCTATAAGACTGCTTAATTTCATTTTATAGAAACAAGTATCATGAGTTTAAATTTAACTCATAATTTTAACTCATCCTATTCGACTCCGTTTATCAGACTATAATTATGATTGGGAGAATTACAGTACACATATTCCTGACTAAATTATTTTCATAAGGAAACAACTAGAGGTAACAATTAACCGAGTAGTCATTTCCATCCTTGTTCTAGAAGACCCAAAAAAAAAAAAAAAGATGAGGCCTATAGGTAAAACAGCAACCAAGGGGCATATCCATGCATGTTAGCCATAGATGAGATTGCCGTCATTGGCCGGATAGACACTTGGCTTAGTTACCGGTAAGCCTCAAATGCCACAATAACATGGTTAGAATCTGCATGATGACTTTTATTCCAGAATGGCAACTCATTTTTTCTTGCTTTGTGTACCACCAATATAGATGATGACCTCTCAAAGTTCCGTAAGGTGGAATGCATACATACAAAGTGCATCACGCTTCTGGTTCCTCTTGAAGCCTCAATCAAATTTATCATTGATGGAATATTTGTTGCACTATGGAAACAGGCAAGAATCCTCAGCTGGCTATTTGTATTTTTCTTTTCAATTGTTCTGTATTTATAATCAGCTATTGTTGCCTACCTTGCAGGCTTATACACAGCAATGACGACGAGTGGTGACGACGGTAGTAAAGAGAGCCATAAGAACTATTATGGCAAAGGTCTGCTCATTCAAAACCTGCAAATGAATATATTAAATATCCATCACTTGATTGATTGGGACATATGCATCGTGTTAAACTCATCAGTGAATTGTGATAGTAAAAAGTTCAAAAATACCTTTCTATCTTTACCGATGTTGAGGCCAATTAATTCAACCAAACCTATAATATTCATTAAGAACCCCAGCACTAAAGCCTTTTTCAAAGGTACTTTACAGAAAAGAGCCACCGCAATAGTCCCAACAATCTTCCCAAAATAAGCAGTACATAAAACTAAAGCCAGAAGACCCCATAATTGCAGGCCCTGAATGGTGGCTATATCAGTCGTCAATCCACTTGACACAAAATAGAGTGGGAGGAAAAGACCAGACACAAGATCCTCTACTTTCTCCACAAGAGCGCTGGCAAATGGTCCATCTTTTGGGACCAAAACTCCAACAACAAAAGCACCAAACATGGCATGGATTCCAATAGCATCTATAACAAATCTAGCAGCAAGAACAGCAGCTAATGTAGCACATACGTATAATGTATGTCTCTTCAACTGGCTCACCTTCATGGCATCGTTGGGCCATCCATTAGAAAATTGGAGGGACAATGAGGATTGAACAAATGACAAAACCATGCCAACATAAGAGGATCCACAATAACACAAGTGGAGAGTGGCTTTTGCCTGATAAGGCAACAGCCAGAGCAAGCAGAATCCTAGCAGCTATATCATTAACTGCTGCAGCTGACATAGCCATTCTGCCAACATTGGTCGTTAGAAGTTTCAACTCGGCCTGAATACGGGCTAATACAGGAAAGGCAGTTATGGAAAGGGCAACACCCATAAATACAAGAAATGCGGTACTAGCTACTCTTTTGGCAGAGGACAAACGCTGAACCAATTCCTAATGCAAAGGGTAGGCTTATTCCAGCCATGGCAATGCCAAGGGCTTGATTTCCAGTTTGGCGCAGAGATTTAGGATCTAACTCTTGGCCTGCTAGGAATAGAAAGAAGACAAGGCCAAGGTTTGCTAGAGTATCTAATACTGTAAGGCTTTTGGGTGGGAAAACCGCATGCAGATAGCTTCTATTCCATCCCAATGCTGATGGCCCAAGTATTATTCCTCCCTGTCAATAATTAGTCTCACAAGTGTTAAAATCATAATGCATTCTATTCCTTGTTTATGAATTTGTTTAGAGCCATATTATATTCTACATCCTATACATTAAATATTAGACTTATTTGGACTAGAGAAACACAGTGAAGACTACGAAATTTAATAAAAATGAAAGACTAGAAGCTCTTATTGTATGCCAATAGCCTTGTAAGTTGTACCCTAGTGGCACCCCCAGCTTGTTTGTGAAGCACCTGATGCCAGGTTCAATCCTCACCCTTAGCCCACCTTTCCCCAATCCTCCACTAGGTCCTAGGATAACAAAAAATTTAAAAGAAAAAGATCTTACTGATATTAATGTTTATTTATAAAGAAGAAAATTATAACCTAACTTCATTAGATTAAGCAAATATTTAAGGAAGAAAATGAACTTACAACAATCTCTGCAATAACTCGTGGCTGCCTTAAAGGCCTAAGAAGATATGCCAGTCCCCCCTGTGACTACAACAGCAAGGCATATTAGCCAGGGGAAGTGCATAATCAAGAGGGTCATCTCCCTGAAATCCGCCATTTGATGTGGGTTTCATTGGGGATGGGCAAGCATTTCCAGATGTAGCATTGGAAGTCATTTCGTCAGTACAATGTGCACAGCTAACAGTAGATTCACCTAAATTTCTGCAGAAAGAGGGATCTTACAAAGCTATAAGAACTGATAACATCAAGACACATAAATACTCATCAACAACATACTCCAACTTACGGTAACAACTCTTATGCAAAGATGCATCTCTCTCATGCAAGCACACTTTCAAAAAATAAGTCACTCACACACAAACATGAACAAACTAGATGTCTGTCCTGCAACACGAGACACACACAAAAAATTTGTCTCCGCCCCTGCGATGCCCCATCATCCAATCAGGTTGGCACACTGAGTTGGTCAGTTCACTGGCTAATCTAGTTACACAATTTCATTAATGCATAAATTACACAGCCACGTGAGACATGGAGGCCGAGTACTGAAGTTTGCTTTTCCACAGAGAAATATATGACAGTGCAGCCTTCCTGACAATTTTGAAAGACAAGTTGAATGCTTCAATTCAAGAATATTCTACATCATAGAAAACCTATAAAGTATAAATACAATTCAACATCAATTCAATAATAATAATAATAAAAAAAAACTCAAAATCTATAGTTTTACAGATCACAAGGCAATGTTTAACGAATGCTTGTTAAAGAACCACCCATGTAGCCAACAGATATGTCTCACTCATCGATCTTCAACTCATGCTTTGCCATAACTTAAGTTTTGTTAGTGAGTCATTTGTAAATAACCCTATAAGGACTCAATGAGTCTGGGTATGCCCTAACCCCACTCATGTACTTGCGTGCTGCGCATAATTCGTTGGGATATTTTTGAAAAAAAAAATAGAAATGGTTAAAGAGACGAAGCTAAGAAAAGAAAAGCACACAGACATTACCTGTTCAAGAAGAGAGGAACCGGATTGAATTGGATTCACTTATCCCAGTCCTAATGGTGTGAATTGGTTTCTGTTGCTGAAGAAGGCAGAAGAAATACGAAAGAGAAGAGCTACAATTAGCATTAACTATTCAACGAATCTTTATTCTATTTCTATATCTATATGTTAATGAATTTTTTTTGTTACGGTATTATGTTCATGAATCTATTACCTGTTACTTATATAGTATAAAGAATAAATAATATAATAAATTAATATTATTTATATTTAATAAAATATTAAATAATAATTTATTTAATTAAAATAATTATATTTAATTTTATATAAAATTATATAAAATAATTTTTTTTATTATATAATAAATATTAAATAAAATTATTTTAATTAAATATTATATTATTTAATGTCTTATTTAAATATTATGTGGAGATTAATAGTATTAATTTTATTATATTATTTATCACTTATATTATATACTAAATATAATTTTATTATGATTTATACTTATTGATATTTTTTAAATTACATATTATAATTTATAAAATAAAGTATAAACAATAATTATTGATAAAAAATATAAAAATTTAAAGTCTAATAAATTTATAATTTATAATTTATATACTTGTATTTTTATTAAATATAAATCATTTAAAAGTTTTTGATTAATAATTATTAACCATGCACTATATTTTTCAAAATACAAATTGCATTTTAAATTTTTAAGGTGTCTTGATCTGGATATAAAGTTATAAACGGCCAACGTTTCCAAAGTGGGCCCAATAATTGAAACTCAAACGACTGCTTTGTCCGTCGCACTCTCAGACTTGCACTATCACTTTCTGTTCATTTTTAAGATAAATATTATAATTCCAGAATATTTTCATTCACAATTATAATGAAAAACCAATAATTACTAAATAAAAAAATAATGTTACACTAGGATAACGTATTTTTTTATATTAAGAAAAAGGATAAAAGTTCTCCATCAACAAGCGACTACCCAGAAAGTCTCATGGAAACAATGAGACATTTTGCGTTCTTTTTATAGAAGACTTGGAGATTTACAGTAAAACAAAAACACTATTTTCGACGTGATTTATTAAATTATTAAAAAATTTAATCAAAATAATAATTATTTTAAAAATTTTAATAACACTTAATTAAATAATAGCGTATAAAAATTTGATTAAAATAAAAAATTAATTTTTATGATTTTATTTAATTTAAATTTTAATATTTATAATTTTTAAATATTAATTTTTATAATTTTATTTATTTAAATTTTAAATTAATATTTAAATAATTAAAAAATATAAAAATTAATTAATATTAAAGATTATAAAAATTAATTTTTTATAAAAAATAAAATTAATATCTTAATTAATAAAAATACAAAAATATAAAAATTAATATTTTAATAATAAAAATTAAAATTTAAATAAATAAAATTATAAAAAAATTTATTTAAATAAAAAATCATAAAAATTAAAATCAAAATCTAATAAAATTATAAAAATTAACTATTTATATTAACCAAAAAAATCTCTACTCCTACTGTAAATAAAAAATTAATACAAATACGCACTGATTGTTCGATGATGGTCTGGCTGCCACGATACTGAATTACTGATTGTTCCATCATGGGTCGGTGACCCAGCTAAAAGCGAGAGAGATGATCCAATGTCTTCTCTTCAACCTGTCGTTGGCCATGTCCATGGAGATCTCGTGTGGTAACTGGTACTGGGGCAAAAAGCAAACACTGCACGATCATTATTAAAATTGTAATTTACAGTGTTGATCAAGGCCTCCGCAGACTCACCCAAATTCCACACCAGAAATTACATTGCACGTAATTACAGTATTACACAGGCGACAAAAGGGAAAAGAGAGAGAGAGAGAGAGAGAAAAGGTGTACGAGTTCATGAGAGAGAAAGCATTAATAAACCCTTTGAAAGTTTAGAGAGGGAGAGACAGAGAGAGATATGAAAAAGGAAGAAAAAGGTGGGGAAGGGGAAGCAGAAAAGGAGGAAAACTTGGGGGAAAAGTTGAGGAGAGGGGTATTGGTAGGGAAAAGTGGGGGCCCTTGTACTCCAGTGCCCTCTTGGAGACTTTGGGGTGCTCGCGATACCATCATTAAGGACCACCATCTGCCTCCCAGTACCGTCTCTGCTAGGAAGCTCGCCGCGGCTCTCTGGGAGTTTCACCACTACTTCCCACTCTTTCAAATGCATCGGGCTCCCAATAATGGTGCTGCTGCAGCTGATCCTAGACATCGCCGCCACCATTACAGCCTTCACAAGGACAAGGGTCCAGACATTTCCAACTTCTTCGTTGATGCTTCTCCCAGTTCCCCTGATCAGGTACTCTTTGTTTATCTCTGTGTTTGTCCTTCCTTCCTTTTCTTCCAAAGACTGTTTTTTACACTACGATTTGCTTGATTGGCTTATTTGGGTTTATGGGTCTTTCCAATTCTCTCTGTTTTTGGCTGGTCTGGATCTTATTCCTGGCAACAAGCTCCCTGCTATGTTGTGTTTAAAATAGGGCCACTTTTGTTTTCGGTCCGCGCCGCCACTGGATGAATCTTCATATCTATTATATTATATGTACCGGAACAGTCTCTAAATGATCCCTGGAATGTTCCGGGAGATTTATGTATTCTAGGTTTATGGGGCTTCTCTCGTTTTTAAGAAATAATTCTTTCCTTTTCAATATATAAGTTGAATTGTCCTCTATGCTATTAGTTTCTTATTCCGGAAATGTTACTTCAGAAATTTATTTTTTACATCAAACTAATTCTGGTAAATTTTGATAGACGTCATTGTTTTGCCAATTTTATGCAATGCCTATGGACCCGTAAAATTTCCTATTTCCTCCTTCTTGTGTATATGATACTACAATCTAAATGTTGTCATTATTTACTTATTTGATTATTTCATGCATTGCCATGTTCTTTCGATTTTATGCTGCCTTTAGAATTTTTGTCTTGTTTGATATTATTATTTCTCATGAAAATAGCAAAGAAGACGTGATTAAGTTAGACAATTTTATATGGTAATTTGAACTCATGCACTGTCACTAATCTTGTGCATGTAATGGAGGCTGCAATACTCATTGGCATTTTCAACCATTCTGATAGAGATAGACCCCAAGTTCATTTAAACTGATATTTCTCTGCTTTTCCATCAGCCAGCAAGTGCGAGCAGTTTGAGGAGGCACGTTGCAGCATCCCTGATGCAACATCGTCGGGCAATTGAGAGAAATAACCATGCACTGCAACCTGTATCTCCTGCAAGTTATGGTAGTTCAATGGAGGTAAGCATCAAACACTCCCCCACTCCCCCTAAATTCTTTTTTTTCCCCTGCCAAACACTTCTAGTAAATATGAAAAGGCACATGTCAGTTTCATGCTGAGTCAACATGCCGTTTTTGTGGGATGTAATGGTTTGGCATCAAATATAACATGGATCTCAGGTTGTCACAATTGCAATGTGGAAGACTGATTAGGAGTTTTCTGAATTATGATATAATAGTGTGTCATGGAAGAAATAAATTATTATTATCACTACGAAATTTCCTTCATACTATGAATTTTGGTCATTAATTAATTTATTCAAGATAATGAAATAGCTTATCAGTTATGGATGATTCCTCTTGTAGATCCTTATGTTTTTCTCTTTCTTTTTCTCTTTTGCCATGGACCTCATGTTATTTTTTTAACTTTTAACCTACGTATGCTGTTTGTCTTGCATTATAGTTTACTGGCAAAATAATTTTTTCAGAATGATAGTTAAAAATAGTGCCTTTGTAATGAAATTATCAACTTGGTATTGAGAATGAGAAAATTTCTAAGTTCAGGTCTTCTGAAAGATTGGTGCAATACGAACAGAACCTTTCATCAAGAACTACCTTCTTGTGCGAGATAGTGTACTCTAAAATATTTACTGCAAATACTATGTTCATAATTCATTGTTTGATATTTACAGAGAGATGACACTACTCTACTCTAGCAGCTTGTCTATTGTTGGATCTATGACACAATACTTTATTGCATTTTGTGCTTGCGCCTTCCTTGTGTTGCAGATGGCGCCTTATAATCCTGCTGCCACTCCTAGCAGTTCCTTGGAATTTAAGGGAAGGATTGGGGAGTCGCATTATAGTCTCAAAACATCTACTGAACTGCTAAAAGTATTAAACAGAATCTGGAGCTTGGAAGAACAGCATGCTTCTAACATTTCATTGATAAAAGCATTAAAAGCAGAGCTAGATCATGCACGTATCAGGATCAAAGAGTTACTTCGAGACCGACAAGCAGATCGACACGAGATTGATGACCTGGTGAAGCAACTTGCAGAGGATAACTTGGTCAGGAAGAGTAAGGAGCAGGATCGACTTCATGCTGCTGTTCAATCTGTGAGAGATGAACTAGAGGATGAGAGGAAATTAAGAAAACAGTCAGAGAGCATACACAGAAAATTAGCTAGGGAGCTTTCTGAGGTGAAGTCTTCTCTCACTAATGCTCTGAAGGATTTGGAAAAAGAGAGACTAACAAGAAATTTATTGGAGGACCTCTGTGATGAGTTTGCTAGGGGAATAAAAGAATATGAACAAGAGGTCCATGCTTTGAAACAAAAATCTGATAAGGATTGGGCTCAAAGGGCTGATCATGATCGTTTGATTCTTCACATTTCTGAATCATGGCTGGATGAACGTATGCAAATGCAACTGGAAGCAGCTCAGAATGGTTTTATGGATAAGAAGTCGATAGTGGATAAACTAAGCCTTGAAATAGAGACTTTCCTTAAAGCTAAACAAAATAGTAGGAGTACAGAAAATCTGGTGGCAAGGGATCGGCGGAATTCATTGGAATCTGTTCCCCTGAATGATGCTGTCAGTGCACCACAAGATGTGGGTGATGATGATTCTATGGGCAGTGATTCAAACTGTTTTGAGTTGAACAAGCCAAGCAACAGGGGATCTAAAGTACATGATGAAGAGACTGTGGACAATACTTTTGATGAGACATTGAAATCCAACCACGCAAAGAAAAAACCCACGACTCGAGAAGGGTTAAAGAATCGTAGTCCATCTAGTTTGCAAGTGAAGTTTGAAGAACAGATGGCTTGGGCCATGTCATCTAATTCAAAAAAGAAGTCCCAGTCAATTGATGCAGAACAGGGGAAGACAACGGATACGAGGCCGGTTGAAGGAAGTATATCTGAAAAGTCTGAACACTGCAAGGCTAGAGAAGACGGTGGTTTTGAAAGGAAAAATAACTCCAGCGAAATGCACAGCTCCGATAAGAATCACATCATGGATAATCTCATCAGAAGTCAACTTTTGGCATCAGATAGTGGTAATATACATGCTGAGAATAATTATGGTGAGGCTTCCTGCAGTAATGCTGGATGGAGGAATCGGGCAAGCCCTGTGCGGCAGTGGATGGCAAAACTTACATCCCAAAGACCTTGACATATCTGAGGCTTCAAAAGTGCCTTCAGGATCAAAGGAGAATACCTTGAAAGCAAAGCTTCTTGAAGCAAGGTCCAAGGGGCAGCGATCACGTTTAAAAGCCTTGAAGGGTTCCTTTTAGAAGAATGTTTAGCATAAGAAGTTGGAGAGTTAGGCTAGGCACTAATTTGGCGGGGAATTTGCGTCCTGTTGATGGTGGTCATTATGGTCCCGACCCGTCCTCTCTGTCTCTTCCTTTCCTGCAGAATTTTTGCTTTGTTCATATTTCATACTGTATCTGTAACATATTTCACGTTCTGGATTTAATTCTGTATACTAGTGTAGATGGCGTCATATAGCTAAAAGAATCATATCGACTTTTGAGAAGTCAAAAACAAATATAAAATTTTGGATAGTTGCTTTAGCTGTTTCGTTCATCTCTGGTATCTGTCTGAAATGCTAGCTGCGAAATTTCAAGTTATTATAAGTTGATAACACTGAGACCAGCATGGCACAGATTTATCTACCAACCATGAATCAGGGATATGGTGAATCCATAACTATCCACCATAGTTTAGCTGAAGTAATAATATAGATACCTTGCAAAATAGAGTAATAACATGAATACTTTGCAAAATAGAGAGTAATAATATGAATAAGGATTTGAATAAGTTTGAGCCTTTGAGGTGCACTAGAGGCATGCTAGCCTGTGAACCAATTCATATTTGTTGAGTTGAATGGTAAAGCATAAAACAATGCAATCATGCCAATTCAGCACACAATTTCATGTTGTAGTAGTAAGTTGTTTTGATTTTACTATATTGAAGTAAAATCTTTAATAACTGTTCTGATTTTATTTTATAGGAGTTAAAAAGATTGAAAATGTTTTTAATTTTTTTTAATATTTAATGAGTTTGCTCATAAATTAACCCTAACACAAGGTCACATTGCAGCTCGTCAGGAGAAACTAAGAAAGTGAAAGCCTTTTAAGATAACGCAGAGTCACGCATGTCTGGGCCCTTAGGAGTTGTGGGTCGAATTCAAGGGGCCCTCTAGTTCATATCTTTGTTTTCAGGCAAATAGAAGAGAGTAACGTGGTGAGACAGAGGGCACTTCAGGTTTCCTACGTGGGTCCAATCCAATCCAAGAGCCCTGGCCCGAAGTGAAGTGAAGTTAGGGACATCCATTCCGTACTTATTTGGTATTTCCACTCTCTCCGTCTGTCTCCGAACTGAAACGCACACGCTCTCATGGCAGCGTCGTTCAGGTGGATACTGCAACTACACAAGGACGTTCCCAAAGCTGCTCGCTTCTACTCGGAAGGCTTGGACTTCACCACCAACGTCTGCACTCTTCGTTGGGCTGAACTCCAATCTGGTCCTCTGAAGCTTTCTCTCATGCACTCCCCAAAGTATCTCTCTCTTATGCGCTCCATCTGTTCGATAATTTGTCCATTCGTAACTAGCCAAAGTAAAACATGACATCAACCTATTTGATGCTTTTACTAAGAATAATAATGTCATGAAGTGTTACCACATCTTCATCTAGTGACAATACCAACCAGAAATATACTGATAAAAAGAAGAATTCAGAAATCGATGGCCGGACTATTCACTTTAATGTTTGTGTATCCGTGCATTGACACTTTTGTGGCTTCATTTTACCTTTGGAACGGGTTTTTCTATTTTTTTATCCCTTTTTGTTAACATTGTTTAGCAATAAAAAACATGCACCAAATTGGACTGTGGTTCTTATGCACAAAATGCTTCATTTATAATGTATGCATATATCACATGTTGTTCAAAACATTGGTTTATCTTGTTACAAGTGTGGTCAAGCACACTCATATCAAAATCAACCTATATTTGTTTTTATTTTTTACTTCGTTCGAACTTAAAAGTTAAAACCATCACAAGCTGATCCTTTATATTAATTTTGCCTATATAACTCTTGATGAGTCTCTCTCCCAAGGATGGAAGCATGTGCAATGGATAGTCATTTCTATCTCCCATTAGGACCGCTCTAGGATGCTTGGTCAATAGCTTTTATTTGAATTCACAATGTGTTGATGTAGCAAACGTGAATTATGCTCCTAAACACGAGAATTGCGATTGATTATTGTGAGTCTTATCTCATTAAAAGAATCATATTATTATCATTATTGACTCGAGGAAATTAAGCCTATTAAACAGTTAAAATGAGTCTAATTATATAGGAATACTTCTAATTCATTAAAAAAGAAAAAGCTTTTATTTGAGTTTAGGAAACATGCGTGACGAGATGAATTGATGATTTTCTTCTGTGGCATGACTAAGTTTCTTATTCTGTTGATAAGTAGTATTTTACTTCTGCAAGCAACTTGAATTACGTGTCAATGTTTTATCTTTGTTTTTCATCTTTCACACTTGACTTACTGAGAATCAAACAATTTTGGCTTGATTTGTTTATTTCTGTGGTGTTAGCCCAAAATATTTATATTTTTAAAGATATGTTTGGTTTCATATATATTTTGTTTGGAGAGGTCAGCTACTGATTTAGTTTGGCAGTGACCAAGTGACGCAGCAGGGATACTCTTCGCTTCTATCATTTACGGTGACTGACATCAACAGTACAGTGACTAAATTAATGGCATTGGGAGCTGAACTAGATGGTCCTATAAAATATGAGGTCCACGGAAAGGTAAATGATTCATTTAACACTTTGAACTTGGTATTTTCAGTGCTTTCATACTAAGGTAATAAGGTATGATGTGATTTACTTGTGATCAGGTTGCAGCTATGCGGTGTATTGATGGGCATGTCTTGGGCCTCTATGAACCTGCCTAAGAGAGGAGATCATGATCCTGTAACAGGTTCTTGTATTCAAAGTTAGGCTGCTTTAGTGTGGTTATCTTGGCGACTTTTGAGCTCGTTGGGGGAGAAAGAGATTTGGTGGATTTCCTGCAATAATTGATAGTGTATTTTCGTCGAGTTCTTTAACAGCAGTGCAGAGCGTGTGAGGTAATGGACCTGATAACAAGGCAAAAAGGATAATCAAGAGATGATTGAAAAGAAGGAATTCAGATATCTCCAAATTACCTGTCATGTAGATGGGGTATTTTCTGTCATCCATATCTACTAGAAGTGACATGAAATCCTCTTTTGATTTTTTTTGTTAAGACAGTTGCTCTGTTCTGCCTGCTGATTGAGTTCTCTCGTCTTGTACCTACAATGAAGCCAAGATTGTTTCTTCTCAATGAAACTCGACATGATCAATTGATAGAAATCTTTATGATATCCTGATATGCAAATACTCAAAGATTCAAATATTTTATTGCTGAAGTGGATGCGGACGTTTCTCATGTCGTGATACATGGCAAGGTGTTTGGCGTGAATTCTGTGCAAATGATTGAATAAATACATATATACATATTTGATGTGGCATACGGAGATGCGGTGGTCTTAATCAAGAAGCTGCAGAACAGGATATTTTCTTCTCACTTGCCAGGTTAATATGTATGTTTGGACAAGAGTTTATAAAAATTTCAGATGAATTTAATTTTATAAATTTAATTTTAATTAAAATGAATTTGAGTGAAGTTATTTTTATTTAAAAATAAATTACGTTTAATTTAAAAATAAAAAAAATAATTATTTTAAATTAAATTAAATAAATTTTTTAAAATTAAAATTACGTTTAAAAAATTATATAAATATTAAAATAAATAAAATAAAAAATGAACAAAAGTTGAATTGAGTCTTTTGGACACGATAAAGGCCAATCCAAACACACGCTGTGTAGGTGGACAAAAACGTTTGGATGGAAGAAAGGTGTTTCCCCCACCTCAGAAACTTAAACCCGCTTCTCAGATGCGGTGTTTCAACCATGAAAATCCTTCTTGTGCTTGTCTCAATCAGGTTATGAATATGCCCAGAGAAACTTCCGATGAATGGATCCTCTGACGAAATAAGAGTATAATATGATAACATTAAATTCGTCACGATAAGGCACATGCTACAAAATTTTATTTGAGAAGGAATTTGATCTTTTTCATAATTTTGATTGATATTTTTATATTTTTTTCTGATAAATATTTATGAAAGTATGTGAAGGATAGATTTATTTCCGAACATCCCATATATGGATTTTTGGTGAATGAGGATCTTTTACCGGTCCATGGATATTGAACCCAAATGCACAGCTTGGAAGCCCGCCTATGTACAATCTACGAGAGCAGTCCAAATGGCAAAATTCCTTTGATTGTATTCATAAAGCCATTTCATTCGAATTCTGAAACTAGGACAAGAGATGAACAACTAAGCTTACATGTGGCCAACTAGGGCAACATTTGCATTCTCATTATGCTCTGCAATGGCCTTAGATTCGCCAATAATAACATTCGAGCATTCATCTGAGGTATCCGCATTGGAGCTTTTTTTCTCCTTTTGGAATAAATGCAAGAATCTCGTTCCTAAAGTTGATGAGTAATATTTGCACTTGAACAAGAAGCTAGATATTATGATAATGTTGTATTTGCTTCGAGTAAGAAATGGCAGTTTACTGTTACATATATGGCTGTGTACTGCAGTTCCTAATGATTCATTCAAAAAGCGCTCTCAGAAGTTGCTCAGATTGAAGCGTATGGGCAGAAGGTTGAAGACTTGGAGCTGATTTTGAAGAGTGTCTGACCTATTACTTATTATAAAAATTTATAATTAGGCTTAAACAAATAATTAACATGTAACTTTATTATATAATAAAAATAATTACAAAAGATAAAAAATGAGAATAAAAATAACAACCGAAAGTTATACAAATTGAGAAAAGATAATGATAATTCTCCTTCGTTATCTTCAAAAATCCTTGGCCTATTAAGAAACACAATTGGTAACCGTCTATGCAAGGTCCAACTTCAAGCATCTCAAGCATTTCCCTTTCCGTTTCCTTACTGGAGCTGCCCTTTTCAGCTTCTTTTCCCGTGGTTTCTATGAACAAAATAGCAAGGATTGCCGTATCCTCTTATTTAATTACCTCCTGATATTATGTTGCTTTCTCCCAAAACATAAGGTAATCTTCTCATCTTCAAATGTAACTTTGACTACTTTTGAGAACCACAAACCTTATTGTCCCAGTAATTGAAAAAAAAAAACCCTTATTGTTGGAGATTGGGGAGAGTAGCATTGCTTTCCAATCTCAGACACCGTTGAGGAGGAGCTTATCATCTAAATTAGTGACATCTAAAGTCGTCAAATTTTAAGGTACTTATCCATAATTACGTAACTGTAGACAACGAGTATAATGTATTGTTTGATTTTGTTTCTTTTTTTTTCTTGAATGAATTAAAGAAGGATTCAAATTCTTTGTTTTTTTTTTTTCCAATCTCTCAATAAATTATTAGAGGAATATGAAAGTGGAACAAAAGATTTAAATCCATTAAATTAATAATAGGCAATAATATAATTTCACTAAAGATATAGAAGAAGAAAGAACAACTTATTCCACACCTGTGGTCTCAATTAAGGACGAATTTTTTTTATACATAAAAGATATATATATATATATATATATATATATATATATATATATATATATATATATATATTATTTGTTTTTTCTAGTTCTCGAGTGGGGTTGAGCTTTGAGCATCCTCAGTACACTCGTTCAAACATGGTCCACGAACGTTTGTTATTTTCTTACTTTCTTCCCCTTTATCAACATAGACTCGAACAAGAAGGAAATAACCCGAGCCACCTGATTTATCTAACATTTGTAATTCCGAACTGAACCAAGTGCTATTTTTCATTAAAGAAATTATTGTTTGCATTTGGATCATTGCCTTAATGCGCATCTTGATTGATATGCAAGATACCCAATGCCATCCAACAAAATTAAATCGAAAGATTAACACTTGGATGCCTCATAAGGAGATGATATGTTTCATTTCCATCTGTTCTCCACTACCAAAGAAAAGAAAACAATGATATTGTTATTATTGTCACATCATTTAGATAAGCTCCTTGCAGCATTACATTATATAGCCATCTGCATTTTCTCTCTTCCTCAAGCTCTTAGAGGAAGGGAAAAGCAACTTGAACAGCCCTTGTATTGACTATAGCTACTAACATATTATTTGCATATAGCATAGGAGGAGCAGACAGATTCGCAAGCAGCCCATGAAGATTTATTTATTTTCATTTCTTCGAAAGATGATAATGGACAAGGCTAGCTTTTATGATAATAACAAACAAATCCACCTCACTAACTCTTAACACCTTCCAAATGGGTTGGAAACATCTAGGTCCCAGAGAATAAAGGGAAATCAAACTTTATTGTAAATCAAACGGATTTGCGTATAAACGCAATGCAAAATTCCATTGTCAAATCTCAAGCACCATATCTAGTGTGCATATATATTAATATAATCAGGTTAAACGCGGATCCGCTAGGTGATTAGCACGTGGAAATTTCGGATATTTAATTTATTAATTGAATTTAATGACAAAATGGTAACTAATTTGCAATTAATGACAAACAACTTTGGCTCTTATGTTGGTTAAAGATGGAGCAATGATCAAAATAATCATAGCATGTAAAGAGCTGATAGATTTGTTCAAGTGGTAAAGAGGAAGATTAATTTGTTACCTTTTTTTATAGTATATCTTTGTCAAATATTTTGTTTTTAATTTTATTTTATAAAATTCAAATATTCATTGTGAAATATCATAAGAAAAAAATCAGAAGCACGACCCAGTAAAGAAACTCCTAACTACTCCTAAGGACAGATTGCATATATCCAAATCTAGCAATGGTGTCTTCTGAGTTTATGGAGGTGAAAAGGGCAGAAACCTCTTGGCAATAGCTTCCCTTCCATGGAGGGAAATGCCTTGTTTCAGATTCAGACACGAACATCGCATGCAGTGTCAGTGTCAACTCCCCACTCACTGTTCTTGGGAAGGAAAGTAGAAATTAAAAGCTTTTCTATAATTAATATATACATATATCTGGTTATAAAGCGAAGTTGCTGTTTTTGTTTAAGCTTGGTTTATATCAATTAATGCACACGATCATCGAGTAGCCAATTACAAGAGCCCTGCAGCCTAATAACACGCTCTTTTGCATTCCTCTTTCCAGTTTCAATGATTGGAACTTGATCCTTTAATTCTTTTGAGCTTATTTTGAAAGCTTAATTCACATATTTTTTTTTATATAAATTAAAATTTAATCTATTTAAATTATCTTATAAACTTAATTTTTTTAATCATAAGTGATAACTAATATGTTCGGTTCTAGAATGATAATTATTTTTTTCAAAATTAAGAATGATAATTAATCTCTTTATATTGAAAGAGATAACAGTAAAATTTAATTCTAGGTAACAATTAATACATTTCTAGGGAATTAATATTATCGTACATAAAAACAAATGCAAGAAGATACAAAAATTAAAGAAGCTAAAAAGAAGACAGCAGCAATATTCGTGTATTATTATTCAGCAAATATACATTGTTATTGTTAACATAAAAGAACATAAAGATTAAAAACAAAATATTAAAAAAAAAACACTTTTGAGTTTGGAGTTTGGACAGATTTATAAACTGGCAGATTTAGCGGAAGTGATCGAGGATATGCCAGTAATTGCACTAGCGCTGTGGGAGGCATCCACGTCTAGGAACTTGTTGCGGAGAAAGAGCGAGACCCAAGAAGGTAGACTCTGGAAGAGCGTGGGCTTTGGAGCACTTGTGTCTCTCATGCGCTGCCTGTAACTAGTACTTGGAACTTGAAAGAGCAATAAATAGCAATAATTACAAAGCAGCAAAGTATTATCTTGTCCAAACCCTCGATGTGATGTATTTCCGAGGAAAAATGCTTCAACCAGCTGAAAACCTTAACTCTATGTGGAAAACCATGAACCCATACCAGTACTCAACTTTTTTAATGCGAATAGAAACGAAGATCTTACATCAGTAATGTGGAAGGCAACAAAATTTCACCTGAAGAAAAAGAAACACCATACTTAAGCAGATGTAAGCACACGTACCTTGAATTAAAGGGAGCTAAGGTACCAGTGCAGCTGTGCAGAGGCACACTTTGAGTCAGCGTACCTTTTAGTGCAAAGTTTATCAACTATTAGCTTCATTTTGAGTCAGCATGCCAAATCCAAATCCAAATCCAAATACGAGAGAGATTATAGCAAAGGGGGAGATAAAACGGGAATAATATAGCAAGAAGAAGGGAGCTCCCTTCAGTCCAAGTACAGGAAGCATAAGATTCAATTTGTCTCCCGCATCATTCACTCATTTGCGGAGTATCTTCCTTTTTGACTCAGCATTTGAATGAATGAGTCGGCAGCTAATTAAATCCTACTTGCCACCCATGAGTGGACTGAAGAAAGCTCTCTTACCCCCCATTTAGCATCCAAAAAGGGATCGTGACTGTCATGTCCTTGCTTTAATTTAGAAGAAGATCGTTACACAGATCTGCGTAATATTCACCAAACACTGTGAATGATGCTCACAGTTAAACACAGGCGAAGACACATCAAGGAGAGTGAAGGTGGTTTAACAGTCACTATAGGAAGGAGACAAAGTTCTTACTAAAGAGTGCATTTGAAGACGAAGAGCTAGAACATGCCATGAACATCTTAAATCTTAACCAAGCAAGCAGCTCACAGAGGCCTTGAGGGAAGGAAGGGCTCTTTATAAGCTAGAGAGGAAGATCAGGAAGAAGTACTTTGGCGTTTAAAATATGATTGGGGCAGCAACACAAAAACAAGTGAGCAATTTTTTTTTTATCTCTTTTTTAATGGAAAGGAAGTTATTCATATTCCCTTCCTAGAACATTAGCCCTACCAATTAGTTTTCTGCATCATGAGTAAAGTCGCGACATGAAAATATAAACAAAAGAAATAAAAGAGAAAAGAAGGAAAAGAAAGGAATACAAGACCAATGATCCGGTTGATATGGTCCTTAATTTTATGTAGAAGTAAAATTGAATTTAGCTTACGCTTGGGGTTATAACCATCAATTCAATAAAATATGTTATGGTGCATGCTTTCCCAAATGAATTATGGATGCTTATGAGTTTTCATTTTCATGTCGCCAACTTTTCATTAAGAATATTAATTTTGCTTTTAACTAAAAAGGACCTGTAAAGCATATTTGCATCCGTATGTACTAAAGTTATATTTCCAAGTTATCAAGTAAAAAAAAACGAATGAAAAGACAGATGAAACGCTAGAGATTCCAATGAAAAACCTAAGCCCTCTAGGGTCTCAGTTTACCAGCTGAAAGACAATGCTTTATTAGATGGGTATAAACCTACTTTCGCAGGACCTATAATAGCCTTTCTATGTCTGCCATGTAGTAACGTGCGAAAACTGAGAAGTTAACGAGAACATTCAAATCTTCTGGTAGATTATATTATAAGGGTGGTTCTACGGTAGCCATTTGTATTGGTGCCATTTTGACGGGAATTTAAACCGGTATTTGACCCATTTAAATGTTTATAAATTTTATTTAAACATCATTCCTATAATATTACTACAATATTTGTGACTGTCTATTTTTCAAAACCAGTTTGAAAGAGTTGCTTTAGGTTTGCAAATTTTTAACCTATAACATTTGAATCTATATATTGTAAACAAATATATTTTTAAATATAGCTCATATATAGTTAAATTTCACAGTATATCAGTCCTCACCATCAGAAGGAAAAAAATGCATATCAGTCCTCACATACAAATAAAATCAATAAATACGTTAATATACTAAAAACCATACGTTGAGCAAAGCATAAATCATAAATGCATGACTAATTAAAACATAATTAAGCATGAATTAAAAAAGAAAAGAAAAGAAACATAAGCAAAAAATTATGTAGGCCATTGATCTAGTAATATTTCAAGAAATTCTTATTGTTTTTGAAGTAAGTATTTTTTCTTATTTCATAAAAGTAGATGTTAGATAAATATATGAAAATCATGTTAAACTTAATATCATATACTTATTTGTTTTACATCTATTTTTATGAAATAAAAAAAATTACTTGCCTTAGAAAAATACAAAAAAATTTCCAATTTTTTTAGTTATCCACAAGAATGCAAATCTTATTTAAATTAATTTTTATTTCGTTATGTCCGGAAGTCCACGAGAATAAAATTAATTTAAATGAGATTTGCTTTTATAGTAGAGTTTGTAGCAACAGTTTTCATTTATAATGATGAAAGCTTTAAATAATTTAGTTTGAACTTTTATAGTGTCATTTAAGATCATTTTATATATCACAATTACTGGTGTATTATACAGTATGCAAACAAAATAAAAATGTATACTATGTACACTGAGCAGGTCAAACATCGATAACATTTCATATGCCATATGCTCTGCCAGTAGTCTTTAACCCCTTAGTTGAATCAATCAGTCAAGACCTAAGTTCTAGTTTGATTTTTTGTCAAAAATGAGACATTATAAAAGAAAAGGGGATATTATCTTTCATCGTTGGGTAAGGTATAAATTGAATATTAATTTTGAAGTATATTTATGTTAAGCATTTCTTCATCTATTTATTTAAAAGAAATCCGGGGAATTCCTTCACAATATGTTTGAAATTATAAATTTTAAAAATTAATTTAATTTATAAATAAAAATTTTATCTTAAAAGTGACAAAATAAGAATTAATTTAATTTCACAATAAATTTTAAATATAAAAATTAATTTCTTAGTCAAGTTAAATTTTTATTTTTTTAATGATTTCAGTCACAACCTGGATTAATTCAATGTATCGTGTAGAAATCTTGAATACATTTAAATTGACGTGTTGTGTAAGTTGAGTTCTGCATTCGAGCTTGAGATTGGGAAAACTTTTAAACCCAATCTGCAGATCCTTTTTAATTTAGTTTTCCACACCGATTGATCTTTTTTTTTTGGTTAATTATGTTACATCAATATGATTCAACCAACCTCGATTTTAATTTTACACTCAATATCCTTGGAGCTTTGGCATCATCAGTGTTATTATATTCAAGACTGCTCCAAGAAATTAATACGAACGACATTAATTTAGTTTTTTTAAAAATTAATATTAATTTCATTTTTAAATGATAAAAAAGTTATATTAATTTTTTTATTTAAAAAAATTAACCTTAATTTAATCATTTAATTATAAAAAATTATATCAATTTAATTTTTTAATTAAAAATTTTATTGATGATATTTTCATATTACATAACATAAAAATTATTTTAATATTATTTTTTATAATTAAAAATTAAATTAATATTAATTTAATTTAAAAAACTAAATTAATATCATATATATTTTTTAAAAAAACTTTTTATATTTATTTTTATCTAAAAAAGTGTTGAATTTGCAAATATTAACCTTACATACATAACTTTACAAGATTTAATAAAAAAGTTAAACAAAATTAAATAAATTATAATATTTATAAAAACATTTTAGTAGTTAATAATAATTTTATCTTAAAAATATATAATTTTAACGAATATTTAAATTAATTTATTTTATAAAATTTTTTTAAAATAATTATTTTAAAAAAATTTATCTCTTGTAAACATATTAAAAATTTGATCGTGCCTCAATAAAATTCATAAATTATAATATTATTATATGTAAAAGTCTAAACAAACGCTACAAGGTAAAGTACAACAGTGTAACTCAATGGTTATATATTATTATTATCATCACATCAGAATCTTGTTCACTACAGAAATGGGTGTCTTATCAACGCAAAAAGAAAGCCTGCGTACCAAGTGAGGAAGAGAAATGGAGGGCCTCTTCGACCCTTCCCTTACCCTTTGCTGTTCTTACTAACATTTCATTTCAATTTGTCCAATCACTTCAAAGCTTTTTCTTGCTCACCTCTCACCTGTCCATCCATCCAATCTCCTTTTCCTTCTGAAACTCCCCTTCGCTCTTTCTCATCCAGTTTCCTATTCCTGATTTTCAAAAGAGCTATCTTAAAAACAAATGAAAAATAAACTTTTCTTTCTTTTTTTTTATAATTTTATTTTAAAAATATATTTAAATTATTATTTAAATCATCTTATATATTTAATTTTTTTTAAAATTAAATATTATTTTTATATTTAAAAATATAATTCACTTTTATTATACTTATATCTCATAATATTATACTCTTAATTTAAAAAATAAATAAATTTCTACTTCAAAAATTACATCTATATTACTTTGATATTTTAAAAATTATTAATATTAATTTAATTATTTAATTATATAAATTAATATTATTTTAATTTTAAAAAAATTAATATTAATTTAATATTTAATTATTAAAAAATATTATTAATTTAATTCTTCAATTATATAAAATTAACATTAATTTAATCTCTTAATCATAAAAATTATTTTTTTATTTATACATAAAAAAATAATTTTAATATCACTTTATTTAATTTAATAACTATAGTATATTTAATTTGACTTTTAAAAGTCTCTAAATTATAATTTTGATAAAAACTTATCTCTTATAACCTTTACCTAAATTATAATTTTAAAATTTTAAAAATTAAACCAAACACACTAAAAATCAAACATTTTTTGAAGAACCCAAATATGATTTTAGGCTTTTGAAATGTAAGTTTTAATTATTGTTGATATTTTTTAAAGAATTAAAATAACATATACACAATATTTAAAAAAATTAAATTAAGAATTTATTTAAAAATAAATTATGACACTCATAGTTATCTGCATTTCTCCCCGAATAATGTTGCCAATCTCCTCTGCACACAAACAAAACAATTTGAATTTTGGAAGGGGTAGCTTTTATTTATTTGCAGTTTAGTTTAAAAGAAAATGTTGCTTTGAAGTAGGATACCATTTTTTGGTTGATCTTCTTGCAATTCATTTGTGATTTGATATGATCATGGTAGGTCCATACTTGTTAAATCAAATGTGGAATAAAAGAAACTCCTAGTTCGTGCTTTTAGCCTTTAGTTTTTACCTTAAAATTTTGTCGAGTACCGGGGTTACCCTTAATGTTCTTGGCATAATGTCAAATTGACGTATGTAAAATGAAAATGACTAATATTATGATTGGTTTAGTTTTTAAAAGGTTTTAAATTATGATTTAGATAATAAAAAAATTTATAATTTTTATTTAAATTATGATTTTAAAATTTTAAAAATTAAACCAAGAAGGGAGAGGAACATGCCCTATACCAAAGATGGGGATGCTAACTGCTAATATTCAACAACAATGTTTTTTATGCATTATTCTTAAATAAAAAAATAAAAAATATATACTCTAAAACATTCTTTTTATTTTTTTGAAATAAAATAGTGTAAAAAAAATATACAAATATGATGCGTAAGAATCATCTTCCAATATTCGACCTGTTATTTTCTTTGCAAATCATAATACCCTCCGACGACGAATACTGCGGCCCCAAGAAAAAAAAAGCAATTATCATCATGTTCTTTTGTCCTTCGTCCGATTTAGATTCAATTTAATTCATCATTTTGTTTGTTTTGGTTTCTCAGCGACCAGTCGACAGTTTTGGACAATATATTATATTCGCACACTTGGCAGGAGAGTTAAGTGCGTGTCTGGTTTCTATTCTACCCAGGAGTGAAATCCGTTTGAAGTATGGAAAAAAAATAATAAAATATTTGATTAAAATTATTAAAATTAAATCTTATCATAAACACTAATTTAATTAAAAAGTACCATAGAAATGATTTTTGATTAAAAAAAACAATTTTAAGATAGAATCAAGTAGTTTTTTTTAAAAAAATTGCAATCAGTACTACCAATTCAGTTTTAATAAGTGAGATCCAATTATCTTCTAAAAATATTAATACAAAATCACACTTTTAGAGATAATTATAGTTTATAATATCTAAACAAACTCAAAATTTTAAAATCACTTATCAAATATTAATCCAAACAAGACCTAAGCCCATTTAAAAATAGAATCAATTAATCCAATTGTTATTTTAATAATTTAAAATAATAAAAATGTAGATTAAAAGGTGAAAAAAAAAAAATCACTCAAAAATTTTATTTTAAATATCCTACTTTTATATTATTATAATTATAAACAACTAGACACACGAGAGTCAATTTTTTTATTTTAAAATCTTAGAATTTTCATTAAGAATAATGTTACATAGTAAAAAAAATATTTAACAGAATTCATTTAAAATTTATCTAGATTTACATGTGATTATTAGATAAAATAAAATAATAGACTATTCATCCATATAAGAATTGATAAGTATGTTCTCAAAATAATTCTAGAATTATCTAGTATTTTCCTTCCATTAATCAAATCGTCCTGGAAACATAGTGGATGGGAGCTTTGGATACCGTTAATTGGGAAGAAAGGCGCAAAAGAAAAATCCCATCGAGGGAAAGAAAAGGGTAAGAGAAAAAGCAAAGCAAAAAAATACATTGTTCATCTATGTCATTTGTTTTTTATATTAGATCAAGATATTTCTATTGTTTTTTATATTAGATCAAGATATTTCTATTTTTTATTGGTATTATTGTGATATTAATACTGATAAATTTTTAACTAAAAAATTCTCTCAAGATCAAGAAGCTCTCCAAATAAATATATACCTTAAAGTTCAAACTTTAATCATTTTTTAAAAAATATGACTCGCTTATTACTATATTTAATTTTTATTGATGTCTGTTTCATTTGTTTAAAAATTAATTTGTTAGATTAATTATATAATTACAAAATGAATAGTTTTGCGGTCACAAAATTATGGCACCTAGCATTACTTGCAAAAACAAGGATGTTTTAGGCTTTTAGCTACCTTTTTTTATTTTCAATTATATATTTGGAAAAATGGGGTTGTCCCATGAAATGGCCTTGTACTTGATAATTCTCTCTCTCTAATAATCCCCTATGTTCCTTCTGTGTCCTAACGTGCTCTGCCAAAAACCTCCATTACCAATTTACCTACCCACATGGACATGGCATGGCCATTCGCATATATCCTTATTCTTTCATCTGCATCTGAGCTGTACTTGGACATCTGCTTCTGGTTTGTTCAATTAATTTTTATCCTCTTCAGTTGTCTTATCTAAAAAGAATGGAATTTCGGTAACACTACCAAAGAACATGCTAATTCGTTTTAAAGGGATAAATTCTCAAGCAATTTATACAGTTGCGAGCCTTGAACCCATAAAGTGTAAGTTTTTATGCTTCAAAATATATATAAAAAAATGCTTATACCTAATAAAGCATGTATTGGGTAAAAACGGATTGAATCATGCTTTAAACCGTGCTTTTTTTTCCTTTTTGTTATGCTTTGTTTAATAAGTTAGTATAAGACGTAAGTTTTGGATCAATTATTTTTTTATTATGCTGTTAGGTGGCTTTTTTATATAGATAATATATATTTCTTTTACTTTACATTATTTTTAGATTAATTATCAAAATGTAATAATTTTTCTATGTCAATAAGTTATTTTGAATTATGATGATTTTTTAATTATTTATTTAATAGAATTTGAAAGTATATGTTAAAAGCCAGTCATAATCTATGACTATTTCTTAACGTGAACTTTTACTCTTTTTATCAAGTTAAGAAATTGTCTTAATTTATGATAATTTTTTAACTGAGTTTTTTAATTAGAAATTATTATGATCTATGACAACTTTCTAACTGAATTTAAATAAAAAACTTTGTAAACTGAAAACTTTCTTAGGCTTTGCTTCTAAAAGCTCACTCAATATACAGTTATACACCGAATTGTTAAAGAAAAATAAATAAAAAAATAAATATGAAGTGATGTTGAGCACTTGATGAATCTTTAATATTCTGTTATAGTCTTTAGTCCCAAATCTGCTCCGATTGTTCATTCCTTACTTGTTCACTATCTTGATTCGTCAGTAGTCACACTTGGAATTAATAGCACAAAGACATGAATAAACTCCTCAGTTTATTATAATATTTAAAAGTAAAAAGCATATAATTAGTAGGTTCTATATTATAATAATAATAATAGAAAGACTTGATGAGACTCCACGAAAACATTTTTTAAATGATTATAAAGTAGTTTATTATTAATATCCTCAACTCATAAATAATTTTTTTAATTTATGGTCTAATAAATTTTAATTATTTTAATATAAATTAATATTTTTAATTATTTTAAGTTCCCAATATTTTAATTATAATTATGCTTCTGTATACAAGGAATTCCAAATAGTAGAGATTCTAAATCCCCGTGAGTTCCAACTGTGATATGATGATTCGTGTTCATTTATGGAGAGCAGTTACTCTGAATTTTCCTTTGAGGAAAGTCATGTGCACTCCTTTTCTAGAGGAAATGTCACATTAAATTTTTTATATAAATTTAAATTTAACTTATATACCTTTTATAGTTATCTTTATTGTTTCTATTAATATTATTCATGGGACAAATGACTGAGAAGTAACGCCAAAATAGGCTTCTTTTGATCCTTCTTTCTTCTTTTTTCTCTTTTTCTTTTCATCCTTCTTTTCTTGTTCACTATCAAATCAGAATCTATCTTAAAAATTAAAATAATAGGGTGACTTATCCTCTTGTAGATAGTTTCATTAACGAGATTTGGCAATATATAAGAATGGGGTGGCTTATTCTCTTGCAGGTAGCTTCATTAACGAGATTTGGCATATATATATATATATATATATATATATATATATAAATAAAAAGATTTTTAAAATTTTATTATATCTAGATTATCAACTGCTAACATAATATAATTTTAGTATATATTTGATAATACATTAATTTAAAAAAACTATTTTTTTTAAAACTCTTTTAATAAATCTTTTATTATAAACTCTTTTAATTATAAAATAAACTAATTTAAATATACCCTTCTTACATCACTCCAACACGCACCCTGAATGAAATTGATAAATTAGTGCGAATGTGCCATATCCATTATTAAAATTGTCAGAAGCCAGTTTATACAGTCTTATAGAAACAAAGCATAAAGAATCATTTTTACACATTATATAAATTTTGTTTCTACCGTTAAAGCATATACTGTCTATAACTTTTAAAATTCAATTTTACTCTTATGATCCGAAATTGAATAAAATTAAATTTTAAAATTTCAAGTAATCCTAATTCCTAACGAAAGAAGAAAATAATAAAAAAAATATCACTTTCAGAATTGATCTTAATTGTTAAAAGATTATAAAATTAAACTGAAGAGTAACTAAACATTAAAATTGTGATTAACTAAGGGTATGTTTATATTGAAGATAAAGGAAAAGAACGGAAAAAATGTTTATTATTTTAAAATCTTAAGTTTAAAATTAGCTTTTTTCTTTTTTTTTTAATTTCTCTTCATTATCTTTAATCCAAAGCCTAAAACAATGATGAACGTACAAGGAACGAGCAATTGTTTTGGTGCAGATTTGGGACTTAAGGCTTGAGCAAGGGATTAAAGATTCACCAAGTGCTCAAACAACATTATACTTTTACGTTTTTTTTAAATAATTATATTAATAATTAGAGATTTTGTTAACATGTCTTCTAAGAACACATGTTAATAAATTAAAATAATATTTATTATTTTTTATTAAATTATTTTAATTATTTAAAGAATAAAATATTAAATATATTTTAAATTTTTAAGATACTAAGTATTTTTATTTTTTATTTAATACTCAATTCGTTCATATTTATTTATTATTTAAAATTTTTATATAATAATTAAAAAAGTTATTAAATAATTATAATTATAAAAATTATAATTTAATGTGATTAAATTATTTTTTTTATTTTATTAATATTTTTTTTAATTTCATTTATTCTAATAATTTTTGTATTAAAAGAAAATAATAAAATTTTAAAAAATTAATTAATATTTTTTTAATATTTTTAAATGACTAATATTTTTAAATAATTTTTTTTATATGACATATAAAAATAAATTAAAAAGAATAATTTATATTTTTTATTCTTTTAACATATGCATGCATATATTAACAAAACCTAATAATAAATGAACTTTTTGCTTTAAGAAGAGTAATGGGCTGTTCTTTAGACAGGCCGGAATGGCCCGACAAAGTAATGACAAGTTAGCATTTTTTTTTTGGATTCATCGGATCAGCTCAACAAAAAGGTGGGATATAATATTTGGGTCAGACCCAAATTGACAACTTTCAGCTGAGAGCCTAAACCTTAAACCAAATCTGGAACCGCATTTTATTTTGGTATGATATTTGAATCTCAATTGTCTTTCTCAAAATTGCCCCCATGAAGAGTTATTGTTCCTAATCCTATGTTTGAATCAATAAAAAATAGAATTAATTTGATTTAATTTAAGTTAAAATAATTTAATTTAATTCAAAAATTATTTTTATGTTTAAAAATTATTATAAAATTAAGAATAAAATGCTCAGATATTCCTTTAACTTTAAGTGAATTATATTTGCACTTCTTTAACAAAGAAAAAGTAGTTATTTAATACTTAAATTATGTAACTAATAGTAATTAAATTTTTTATCCAATGTTCTGTTAAATTTAATTGATAATTTGATCACAAGTGATATATATGTTAACTATTAATATTATTTTTACATTTTTTTACAAAAATAACTTCAAAAAATAAAAAATTGTACATTTAAGTTAGTATAAAATCTAATCCTGTTATCACTTTTATGACTTATTTTGTAAAAAAAAAAAGTCAAAAAAATATTAATAAGTTAGCACATTATCTGTACTTAAATCATCAATTAAATTTGATGAAACATTATATGAAAAAATTAATTACCACAATTTACATAGTTTAAGTATTTAATAGTTACTTTTTTTAGTTAAATAAGTATATATACAACTCATCCAAAGTTAAAGGAATGTCTTTACATTTTATTCTAAAATTAAATTAATTCCTATTTTATAACTTTCCAAACAAAAAATTTCATTTATAAAAATTCTAAAAATTTGTGATTCCAAACACACTATAAATATTTGACTGCTGAATTTTTTATTGTAATTTTTGCACTATAAAAAGTGATACAATTTATGAACACTACACACTAAGTAATAATTTTCCCTAAAAACTACATGTTCATGGAGAACAGTACATTTTTATTTTCAGGATGATCAAGGGATGGGAGAGTAATGAACGTCAAGACAGTTAATATCTACATCAGTTAGGATCCATTCTACGGTGAAATATGGAAGGTAATACAATAGGTAATCTAATATTCACACCAAATCCTATCCTTACACCTCCATAATGCAGTTAGGCCAGAATCAATAAAAATCATCACCCAGCCTCGAAAAACTAGACTAAGACTGCCAAACGTATTAATAGAAACTGTCGGACATTGGAGCCACCAAAAGCTCGAAAACACCAACCCTACCAAGGAGTCAGTGCCTAATAGTAAGCTCAACCCTCAGATGAAGTAATCCATTGATGAAATAATGGCTGTCGTCAGCCATGAATGCAGTCCATGGTATACCAAACAAATTCCTACACCCAACAGCCTTGCCTCCAGTGAAAGTATAATTTCCTCTGTGCTTACTCATATACTCCTCAGTTGGCTTTGATCTTGCAGCAAATTCATAGTCAACAGAAAAAGAGACTGATCCGTTCTCTTGGATCCCCAAGAAAAGCCCAAAGAAATGGGACGAGTTTTGCTGGTCCATGCAGCAATGAGCTGACAAGAAAAACCCTTGTCCCCCCAGGTGAAAAGCGCGTGAATAAACTTGAGCATTAGGATATAGATTCGCACATTCCTCTTTCTTTAGGTCAAGGCATACGACACAATGTGGACGGGGCAATTCAAATTCAACCACCTTCACAGGGTGGTACTTGTACGCCCGTTCCACAAAACGACGATAGGTGGAAGAACCAGCATTCTGAGCAGCAAGCGACCGTTGCCGATATGGTGCCTCTGCCTTGAAGAAAAGAGCCTCAAGAACAACCTTTGATGCAAGATCAGGATGGAAGTCATTGCATGTTAAGACCTTCTTTAGTTTTCGGCAAGTCATGTACGGAAAACGGATGAGTCGGCCAAGGCGTGATCCAAGGACACCTTGCTGGTCCTCAATTTTTGGATAATGTATCCTAGCCCACTTGAGCACAAAGTCATAAACAGCATCCTCTGAAGGCATCTGGAGATCATCATTGGATAGCACTACCTCTATACCAGCCAAGGGTAAATTCAGCGCCTCATCTTCGAACCTAGTTCATATTGAAAATTGTTAAGGGGAGAAAAAACCTCTTATATCTGAGTTTGCAAAATAAAGTAGGACCCAAAAAACAGAGAGGAAATAAAGAATGGAAATTATTAAACTCTCTTCTGATTTGATCAGTATAGAACAATCCAAAAGCAAACATCCAAACAGAAGTAATGACTGATCCCAAAGGTTGATGACAAATAAGCATAGGCATGGGTTCAAAGGGAGAATCACCAAGGCAGAAAGAAAAAAAGAAAGAAGGAAAGAAAGAAAGAAAAAGAAGAAGAAAGAAAGACACATCACATTAACTAATGGCAAGGTCAAAAGGAGTATCTAAAACTTTGAATGAAATAAGAGATCAACAAGAAAAGAAACATTTCAGGAGACAAACTCACTTAGTTATTTCTCTGTAGTGTGTGGCAAGAAACAACTTTGCTGCCTTTATCAGTGGCTGAACTGCATCTGCCATCAAAATGCTAGAAGGAAGATCCAAATAAAGCACAGCAGACTCACAAGTCATAGGCATGGTCCTCAACATGCTGCTGCAATACCTCATGCAAGATGCAACCTCAAACTTATCAGCAGCCATCAGGACATCCAATAAGGCTGAAGATGTCTTTCTTGGTAAAGTATTTCTATACATAAAATGAAGTAGGTCCAGAAGGGCAGCTTCTTCTGCTCCAATGACAATACAGAAAGAAAAATACTTTAGTTGACTTTTGTACATGAAAAACTAACAGAAGTACTATAAATTAAAAGGGGGAAGAGGGGAGAGAAAGAAAGAGAAGGTCAAAGCAACAAAATCATTCTATGTAACCAATAAAGAAGTCACATATTCTTCTCAAGTGAAGTATTATATATTTTGCAATTACCAGAAGCATGGATTCGAAGAGTCACATTTTGTTGCTCTGACTCTTTCATCCCATTTGAAAACAACTACAAGAGGAATTAAAACAAAAAGTCATAGGAAGTAAAGTAGGAGTACTTGACAAACTCAAGAGTTAAAAAGCCAATTAACAATAAAGGAAGTTAAGTAGCAAAGTGGCATAGGTCATTGTGCAGCAACTTACTTTATAAAAGAAAGGGCTCTTTGCTGCAAGAATTGGAGAACTTATATGTATGCTCCTAACTTGATGAGCAACTTCATCACCTACAAAAGTTATACTGTAATCATAAGAACAGTACCACAAACTGTCGCAGTTAAATGCATCTATAAATATAGATACAAAACATTTTGAGTGCACACAAGAAGTTTGCAAATGAAGATATTCACTTTCACCTTGCAACTTGTAAGATCACTGTGTCCTAATTATCAGTGAAAACATACATAATTTATCAGACCAGACCAAACGAAGGTAGCCAGGGAGTGTTTTCAAATCCTAGAATGGAGTCACTAGTAGGTTTTCAAAGTGGTTAGATTTGGTCTGCTCATACCAATTTGACCATCTTGTTCAACAGCCAATGGTCAAACAACATACATACAAGTAAGTTCCAGTCATTCGGGTGGTATGGACAAACCCCTTTAGTCACAAATCATTGTCATCAAAACTTCTGTTCCTATATAATCTGTAAAAAAGCCATCTGATACTATTTTCTAATTTGTAGACTTAACAAGAGGAAGGAAAATATATTATTACCTACATACTATCAAAAATTGCAAGGTATATTCCTTCATAAAGTTTTAAATTCTAGAGTCTACATTCATTAACATAGCGGACAGATATAATCTAAATGTATATTACAAATGTTTCTAGATTGAGAAATCAAGTTTCAAAGTTTCTCTAATGCATCTTTCATTCATGGACATCTCATCAATATAATACTTGCAAATATTTAATAATTTCAATATATTAAGTATTTAAGATACAAGAAGAAACCGACTACCCTAACTGATTTGTCAGGAAATAAATAGTGGGATCTTAAAGCATTAGTCTGAGATTGCAAAGGAATAGATCTGCAAATTATCACAGAACCTACCTGAAGGTGATCCCTCAATCATTGCCACAGCTTCCTCTGCATCTGGTAAATTACAATTGACCTGTTCCTCATAGTGCAAGTGAACATCATCAACTGAAAAACAACAACAATTGAAATCAGTCGGGCATCCACATGAAGAGACATGCTCGATCCTTTTTAGACTTCTCCAGGCATAGGCGGACCAGAACATGTAAAGTGTGGGTAGACTTGAAAATAGAGCTCTACTGTAATTTCACAAAAATGAGAACTAAGCTACAAGAAATTATCTTTACCACTTGTTATTGATCAATTCAAAAACTTTACATTCACCTTTGACAAAAACCAATAATGATAACATTAAAAGAAGAAGGGAAAAAAATAGATGGTGGTATATGAGAGATGGTACAGCACCAACCCTCCCATTCATTATCCAAATAAAATGAAGGGAGAAAAGGGTGTAATTCTATACTCATATCACTGCTACCAAACCAAATTACTACAATTAATGATTTCTATCCTAGTCACACAAGACCGGTCCTTACTTTCAAAAGCATTCTAATCTGGAGTCTGGACGAAGACATTATGCCTTCATAGCAGAAGGCCTACCAAGGAATATGTCTCACCATAATCACCCCTGAATTTGAAATTTCAGTAATCCAACTTCTAGTGTTGGAGTAGCACTACGACAACGAAATAAGTCATCAACATTCATTATAGAATCAGTTTCTTTTTTTTTTTTTGGCATGAATAAAATCAGTTTCAGACCATGTGTAGGCACAATAGTCATGGACAAGTAATATGGTTATAAAATTCTATAAAGAATTGTAAATCCATGGCAATTTGAGTTTATTCCTAGAGCCACGGGGACAGCATCGATTAAAGAACAGGCAAAACTTGCAGCCAATTCGAAGTTGCGTATAAAATTGAAGTTATCCCCTCTGCACATGGTGTTTCCACAATCCTTTCTCCATTCCATAGACAAACTTACATGTATAAGTTCTCCGCCTCTTACGCAAAAAACCCAACAAAGTGAAAAGGATGCCGAATTTTTTTTTTTAAAAAAAAAAACCCAAATTCATGAGTAAACAAAAAGAAAGACACAAGAACTTTTCCACAATCCTTCCTCCATTCCATAAACAAACTTACATGTATAAGTTCTCCACCTCTTAAGCAAAAAACCCAAAAAGTGAAAAGGATGCCGAATTTTTATTTTTTTTTTTGAAAAAAAACCCAAATTCATGAGAAAAGAAAAAGAAAGACATAAGAATTTCCATCGTCTTTCTTGGGAACCCAAATAAGAAAGGAAAGAACTTTAAATTCAACCAATTTTATGAGAGGATGATGTTGGAATGAGAAACGGGCAAACAAACTTACCGGGCTGTATCGCAATGTCCTGCCTGCGTCTCTTGCCATTCCGAGCCCAATTAACGATGCTACTGGCAGAGTGGGACTGGGTGTGAATGAAATGGGGGTCCGTAACAACCTCAATCCTTAGAACTCGATCGGAGAAATTGCTGTTGTTGAATGCGAAGCCGAAGTCACAGTCGGATCGGGGTTCAATGTTCTCGTACCCCTCCGTCATCCCAGGAGGATGGTCCGAGAGATCCATGTCATAAAACTAAATCCTTTGAGGCGTGTTTTGATTTGTATTTGTAAGCATCTCAAATCGCAGGGAGGAGAAGGAAGGACTGAGAAAGGGGGCTTTCAGACAATTAATTGTAGAGCAGTAGTAAGTAACAAGCCAAACACAGTCTACCCGAGAAAACAAAACACAAACGTAAACGGGACACCCCACGCACGCACACACTTTGGTATCCAGTCATCCTTCCCCGCTTGGCCGTTTGGTGGTTTCCCTCCCCCCTCCGCAACAACTTTGAGAAATCCTTTCAATTTCAAGTTCAACGTTTAGTCGTTTGCCCTTTCTGTAATTTTAAACTGAGAGCAGGGTCGAGCAGTGGGCCTGTCTTACTTCTTTTTATTCCTTTTGACTCTAGGCTGGGCCTTTAGGCCTAGCATTTTATTTTTACACACAATCGGGCCTGAGAATGTTGGGCGGGTTTTTATCCTTATCCACTACAGGCCCAATTTACACTATTTGAAGCATGCGCCTGATGATTGGTTTCTCATACTCGCCTAGTCTCCTGGAAGATATTCCACTAGGGAGACCAATTGCCACGGTTGACAATGAAACGCCAGTGTGGGACGATCTAAACCCCCAATATTCCATAACAAAAAAAAAAAAAAAAACACAGAAACACCTACCTCAATCCCATGAAGCTATTTTTATTTCCTAATTCGTTTCATACAACGGTAAATTAAAGAGAAAAAGCTCGAACAATGGTTTAAAAAGCAGCTAGTATACACAAAAAACAAATAATAAAAACTTGGCCATCAATAAGAACTACAAGTGCACAAGAATGTGGATGTAGTATGCACAACAAAACCGAATACTTATTGAAGAGAGAGAGAGAGAGAGAGGAAAACATTCGAGACATGCACCAAGATCACCTGTAAGGCTTAGGAAACCCCAAATATATTGAAAGGATGTCTGTCACTGATACATAATCTACAGCACAGTTTCAATTTAATTGAGTAAAGCATTTTTCTGTATACGCTTAATACTATAACCAATTCCTTTTTATATGCAAGTCCGAACATACATATGCCATTCTTTTTCTTTTTTTTTTGGTAAGCATATGTATAACATTCTAATGTTAATTGAAACATACTTCCCAGACAAAAAATCACCAGCATTTTGGAGTCTGCTAAAAGCAAACACAAACTATAAACAAGTAAAAGGCTGTGGAACTCAAATGACATGCCTCTCTTTTATTAAGAGCAAAAACAGTTACAGTAAACAATAATTGCTCGGCCTAAGCAAGGATCCTCAATGATACATACAATTATAACTCAAATGCTGCATGACCAACATCAGCCCAAAGAAGCAATTAACCACACTAAGTATCTCAATTCAGTGCACCAACTCCAGAACTGCTTTGGCGAGCAAGTTTTGTCCACTCAGTATGAAAAGAACCAGGGCGATCAATCCGCTCATATGTATGAGCCCCAAACAAATCCCTCTGAGCCTGAACAAGGTTGGCCGGAAGCCTTGCTCTCCTATATGTATCAAAGTAAGCAAGACTAGCACACATCCCCGGAGTGCTGATCCCAGCTGATATAGCTAATCCCACAACTCTTCTCCAGGCAGCCTGCCTCTGCACCATTTCCCTTGCAAATTCCGGGTCCACGATCAAACTAGCCAAGTTGGGATTTCTCTGATAAGCCTTCTTGATCCTATCCAGAAACACCGCTCGTATGATACACCCACCTTTCCATATCCTCGCCAATTCTCCCAAATTCAAATTCCATCCCTTCTCATTACTCTCGGCCCTCAACAAATTCATCCCCTGAGCATAGCTACAAATCTTTGATGCATACAAAGCTTGCCTCACATCATCTATCAAACGCTTCTTATCAATCCCAGCCTTCACAGACCCCACTTCGTCATTCAATCCTGCCTCCTTCAATACACTGGCAGCACTCTCCCTCTCCTCCTTTAACCCACTCAAGTACCGGCAATCCAAGGAAGCAGCAATTGTGGGAGCCGCCACTGACAGTTCTGCTGCCTGTTGAACAGTCCATTTTCCAGTGCCCTTCATACCCGTTTTGTCCAAAATCTTATCCACCAAATCCCCATCTCCGGCATCGTCTTTCACTTTGAAAATATCAGCAGTTATCTCTATGAGGAAACTTTCGAGTTCCCCTCTGTTCCATTCATCGAAAATACCGGAAAGCTCCGAATTTGACAAACCACCAACGTGCTTCAAGACATCGTAGGCTTCAGAAATGAGCTGCATGTCCCCGTATTCGATGCCGTTGTGTACCATCTTGACGAAATTTCCAGAGCCACCCTCGCCAATGTAAGTAACGCAAGGGCCGTCCTCGACTTGAGCAGCGACCTTCATCAATATGTCTTGCACATTTGAGTAGGCCTGATAAGAACCCCCGGGCATCAAAGAAGGCCCATGACGAGCACCTTCTTCGCCCCCAGACACGCCCATGCCCAAATAAAGGATGCCCTTGCCGGCAACCTCCTGGATTCGGCGCTCGGTGTTCTCGTACCACTCGTTCCCGCCGTCGATGATGCAATCGCCGGATTCCATGTGTTCGGAGAGGGCAGCGATGGTCTGGTCAACGGGGGCACCGGCCTTGACGAGGATGATGACTGATCTGGGGCGTTGGAGAGAGAGGACGAAATCTCGGGGGTTGTACTGACCAAAGAGTGGGAGGGCACCCTCCTGGCGAGCACGATCTACGGTCTCGTCGACTTTGGATGTGGTGCGGTTGTAGACGGAGATTGGGAAGCCTTTCTCGGCGATGTTGAGGGCTAGGTTTTGGCCCATGACGGCCAGCCCCGCCAGGCCTATACGCGACAAAGCAGCTGAAGCCTCCATGTGTGAGATTGGAGAGAGAGAGATTCCGAAACCAAGCGAAGCACCTGAATTAGCCTTCGTGAAAGAAGAGGAAGAAGAAATAAGAGGAGGAAGAAATGGGCGGCGGAGTCGTCGAGGGAGTGAAGGGGCAGTCAATTAACCACCAACTTGAGCCGACGTAGATGTCGTTGGCTCCAAGATTTGGCGATTGAATCCCCACCAAACGACTGCGTTTGGGTTGCCACGAAATCCCAATCTTTAGCCCACTGCACTCATATACTTATGGTCAGCACTCAGCACTCAGCACTCTCAGCCTAACTGCTCAAGTAGGTAATTTACTCAGTTTAGAGTTAGGATAATAGTGGGGAATAGTGACTGAAATTTTTTAATTGGGGTATTGTTATCTATGGCTGACCAGAAACAGTGTAAGTTAATAATATGTGAGCATTGGGATTATTAGGATATCTATTTTTTTATCATTGATATTTTAATTAGTTATAATTTATTATTTATTGGTTATGTCTATAAATTTTAAATATTTATAGTAAAAACAAACTAATAATTTATAAATATTACAACACATCTAAAGTTTTGATAGTAACAGTATTATTATACTTTTGATTTAGAGATTTCAGTAAAATATAAGCTCTTCTTATTTTCAATTTTAATTTACACATTTGCATGCTTCTTTTTTAAAACTGAACTTCATAAGTTTTTTAAAAAAAAAACTTAAAAAAATTAAGATTTAACTCCACTAAAATAAAATGTTCACTTTAGAGGAATTGATATCTAATGAATTCAAGAGTTCTGACATAATTCTCATCATTTAAATGAAAAAAGCACACTAATAAGATCATAATCTCAAAGAAAAAGGGGGAATATAGCAAAATTGGTAGACGCTACGAACTTAATTGGATTGAGCCTTAGTATGAAAACTTATCAAGTGAGAACTTTCAAATAACTGAACAAGTAAAGTGAAATATATTAACTATTGATAAAATAATTAATAATTAATATCATAATAAAATACATAGATATATATAACAAATTATAAGATTGTTAAAATTCACCCTTTTAATTTTTCTCATCAACAGTTAGTACTACTCACTTTACTCTCTAAAGTAAGCTTATCACTTTAAAAAAGTCATATCTAAAAAGTTAATAAAAATATTTCAGTAGTAAATTATTTTGAATTAAAACTTACAAAAATTAATTTTATTGATTTTCTTATCAATAATTGTCTATTTACATAGTAAAATGCAGCTTGCACTCAAGTTAAATTCTAACCTAAAATACCCTAATTTGCTGGGATTTTGATATCTTGTGTCACACCTAAATTGCAAAGATTGTCATTTAAAATGTACACGTTACTGAAAAAGTGAAGATCACTTTATCCTGACCTATGAGCCATATAAAATTATTTCTGCAGACAAACGAGTTGAGTGTTAAAAACAAGTTTAAGATGCAGACGTGCTTATGTCTCAAAGTTGCCAAATTAACAGTGTCTTCAAGGCATATTTGCACCTCAAACGGACTCCCACAGTGCACACAGGCTGCCTCAAACACAGCAAGACTTTACCAGAAACTGTAGGGTTCTCATAATCTCCTGAGACATAAAACGTGCTTAGCAGAAGTAAGATTTGGTAGCAGGAAAAAGAACATGGACGAAAATTGATTAAGCATATAGACTCAATCCATAGAAATTATTTACTAATTCTCCCTCCACTTTTTCTTTTTTTATTTGCAGCAGGAACACCATAAGAGAACAGTTATAATTCCATCAAAACGTTGACAACAATGTTTAATACGATATGAGCGGGGCGAACAATTATTATCAAGCTGAAAACCTTTATCACAAACTTCTGGAACATCGCATGCCCCATCTATACGATATGGGAAGTGACTGACAAAAAAATGAAGTTATTTTAAGGGCAATAATACTAACATTACAGGAGCAATGGCACAACATATCTTCCTGTCAAAGACAAGCTCTGGTTTCAGGATATAAATATTCTAGGGGCAACGAAACAATACAACCAATGTCTTCAAGCAGTAACTCGTCCGAAGAGCTGCTTGCGGATCTGCAATAAGGAAGAAGAAACTTGATAATTTAGTCACATTAGACATGGTTAACCAGTTTTTTGTTTTTTAATATCCTACCCAAATTTCCACCCACCCCAACCACTTGCACTATTCCCAAATCGCAACCAGTTCATCTAACACATGCAGCTGTTATTGAATGCTGAGATGAAATTACTTAAGACCAAAATGTCAACTAAAAAATTCCAAATCATATTACAGATTAATTAAAAAACTCCATTAAAGTAAAACAAAATGCAATAGACCGAAGAGGCAAAGGAAGTTGGGCAAGGCAATAATGGTAATATCGGTAATATGGTATATCTCTTTTGGAAGGAGAAAGAAAGTGCATGATATTTAGAGTGTGTTTGGATATATTTATTTTTAAAAAAAAACATCTTTATTTTAAAAAGAAGTATTTTTATATATTTTTAAGTGTTTTTGAATGCAACTTAAAAAAAATAAAAGTTAAAAAAAAAGCTTATTTACCACTTAGAAGATAATGATCTCTAAATTATAAAAAAATTGAAAGGAGAAGTGATTTTTAATATAATTTTTTACAAAAATATCCTTCACCTATATTAAAAATTACATCACATGTCATCTTTTTTTTTCTTTCTTGCATACCCTGTTCACATAAGCCTCCCTAGTTCTGTGATTTACATTCTAAACAATGCAACTTGCAGCCATTGTACCCTAATATCCCAAACCGAAGTCTGACCTAAATGACCATACCACTTAGAAAAAATAAAAAAAAACAACATCAACAGCATATTGTTAAGCCTTTGTATATATAACTAGACATATTTTTACAGCCTCACGTCTCGATTTCCATGACTCCATGACTATGACATACTTGAAAACCTTAGTGTCCTTAATATATTTTAGCTCATCATATCTTGTATTTAAATGTCTTTTCTAGTAATTTTGACATAAATAAAGTGTTTATGTTCTTTATTATCCAAACAAAGTTAAAAGTCCTTTTATTATTTAAAAGTACTTATCAAATGTTATATTCAAATACAAAATTACTTTAAAAAAAAAAAACAGCTCTATTAAAAAAAGATATATATAAAAAAAATATTTTTTCATAAACTTATCCAAACGAGTCCTTGGCCTAGTGCTATCAACCCGTTAACCCCTTTTAAATAAAGGGTAGGCTAGCTTTTCAACAGCCCATTAGTAAAAACCTTTTCAACCAGGTCCTTTTATAATAAAATTTCAAAAAAAAAAATTATGTATTTCATAGTGTCATTTTGAACTTTTAAGCTTAATGTATAGACTTGGTTACATTATGTTTGAGAGTTTTTTCATTATTTGTTATGGTTTATATATATTTTTTAAAATATTTTTTTTTCTTTTTTTCAATTTTTATTTCAAGTAATAAAGGAAAGTTGGTCATAAATGCTAGAAGTTATCTGAGCAATAGCTACTAGTTCAGAGTTTTGTTTGAAGAACTTTGTCCCCTTTGGCTATTCAACAGCAAACCTTAATCCTAAATTCCCTCCCATCCCCTTTTTATATACAACCTCATTGCAGTTAAATTTTCCAGTTGTCCATCACAGTGTGTAAAATCCACCTGAAGTATTTTATATCAATATCAAAGTCCAATATCCTTTTAACATCAAGGATTATAAAAGAAGAACCATGAGCTTCTTGATAACAACTAGCTTTCTAGTTTAAAATAATATGAAATCTCAACAATACAAACAATTAAGCAGCAAATATCTATGTATCTAACAAAATGACACATCACAAAACAAGACAATCACTATGCGTAATGCTAGTGACCAATAACATGTCTAATATTTCATAGCAAAATATTTACCTCTGGAAGTTTTTTACGGAACACTACATCCAATCGTGCATCAAGCGTATTTTCACACACAATCTTTCCATCTCGAGAAGCTAACACCACCCCTCCAGAACTGAAATGAAAAATATAATCAGGCATACTGAAACTGATATCTCAATAACAAAGCAGCTATACAGCTAATAAAATTTCAGAAGCATCTCCAATCAACTACAAAGAGGAGAAGTTAATTACTCTAAAGATTTTGTTTTTACCTAAAGATAATATTACAACTAATCAAGAAAAAGAAGGTAAAGCATGGGCTAGAAATAGAAGCAAGACCCTGACTAACAGAGCCAGACAATTTTATAACAAGCCCCTCCCGCAAAGTCCCACAGAGAGGATAGTTAAGCATGAACAGGTAGCTGAAGCCAGATAGTTACTCAGGATTTAATTATAACATGAACATTACCAGAAGGGGTCATGGGAATTATGATGGCTGGGTGCAGGAGGAAGATAGACTTTGTTGTCAACAATGATCTCCGGTGGATGAACATTTGCTTTTTCAGCATACTCCTGTGCAGCTGAATCCAGCACATGCTCTACCAAATGCAGGTCATCTTTCCGGCATCGCAATAAGACAGAAGGCTCTTTCAGTCTCAGCAAACTCTGTCAAATAGAATCCTTATATTATATTCCAGGTTCACATACTTACACATAGTAAGTAGTCTGTAAAATAACAACAGAATTTGTGAAGGCATGGTTTTCTTTTTATTTAACAAAGGATTGAAGAAGCCCTTGTAAAACTGGGAAAAAAAGGGAAGGTAAAGGGGACAGGGCAGGGACTGAACCCATGACATCAAACACATCACGATAAAGACTGTGGTCAGTCCCATGAGTGATTAGTTATGACATGATTTGAAACAATGACATTGGTTCATCTGTGTCACCAGGTAAATGCAAAAACCTATCCTCATGAACATATCAAGACAATAAATAACAGCTAACAATGGTTGCCTAGGTGCAAATCTCTACTCAAAAATGAAAATGTGAAAAATAATCTAATAAAGACACTTAGTAAAACTGCATGGTCAAACCATAATTAGGAGTACAATATTAAAATTTAACTGACCTGAACAATGAGATTTTTCAGAAGGTTTCTGTACACATGATGATGATGGCTCACACTCAAAAGTTCCTTGGATGCAGCTTCTTTCATGGAATTAACCACATCATCTTGAGCTTGAAGAACTTTTATCCGAGAAGCATTCAACTGCATCGAGTACTCGCTGCAACAAACAATTGTGTCACGAAACTAAGAATATCTCAACTAGCACCATTTTTCAAGTTGGAAAAAAAAATGGTGATACAGAGTAAACACAACTCTCAATCTCACTCATAAAAAAAATAGAAAAGGAATTTTTCCATTCATCATACTTTGGCAATAACTAATTAGCCACAGATGAAAACAGTTTGAAAATAATTGAACCGCGCTAGTACACTATGGACCATGGAGCTAACATTAATTATTGATTTCACTGAACAGTACCACAGGGATCCGCTAGACTTTGACTAGAAGTCAAGCTTTAGTAGTAATCACATATATGTAAAAGGGTATCAAGTAAGTTACATCTTCTTCCGAATTTCAACTTGCTTCTCTTTGCGCTCGTATTCTTGCCTGATCTTCTTCTTCTCGGCTTCAACCAACTGCAACTTCTCGATGTTAAATTCCTACAAAAAAAACAAAATAACTCTTCAGCATCAATTCGATGGCGATCTAACGCAGACAAGCGGCGCCAGTGAAGAAACAACACTGAGTTGAGGTGGACGTAATTATATACAAATCAATTATCCAAACTAAAAACCGATTCAATGAAGAAAATCAATAGATCGATCGAAATTGTGAAGCGAAGGAAGCAAAGAGAATTGAAATTGGGGAGTGAAGTGGTACTTCTTCGGCAGAGACAGCGATCTCGTTGGCTTTTTCCTCGGCTTCCTGGCGGATAAACCTCACCATCTGCTGGATTTGCTTTGAGACACCTGCGTCGTTCATTTTCTCAGAGCCTTCGGAAATCGAATCGGAGAGGATCGAGGGGAAACTGCTTCGGCGGAGGTGCGAGCCCTTCGTCGATCGTGGATGAGAGATAGATGATGCTTACGACAAGACAGCCAAGCCTTTTATGCACCTTGTAGGTAATATTCCCATTTACCAATAACCCCTCCGTTTAACTTTTGACCGTAGTGCTCCGCCTTTCCTTTATGCTATTCATGGACGGTGGATTAAGAGAGAAAATAAAGGAAAAAAAATTTTATTATAATTTTTTTTATTTAAAAGTTTTAAAAAAATAAAAAAAATTTATAATTTTTTTAAATTTTTTAAAATTAATATTTATGAATATTTTAAAAAAAATTTAATTAAAAAAAATTAAAATATTTAAATAATAAAATAAAAATTTATTAATAAATATCTCATTTTTCTTTCTTTCTTATTTTTTATTTTTTTTAAATTTATTTTTTTTATTTTTTTAAAATTCTCAGACATAACTTTAAAGTAATTATTTAATTATTAAAAAAATTATTAAATAATATTAATTTAAAAAATATAATTTAAGAAGATTAAATTTTTTTTATTTTATTAATATATTTCTTTCTTAATTTTATTTATTTTTTAATTTTATTTATTAAAATATAAAAGTAAAACTAAAAAAATAATTAATATTTTTATATTATAAATATTTTAAATAAAAAAAAATTTCTTACCTAAGAAATAAAAGTAAATGAACAGGCTAAGTGCAAATTGTGAATCTTCCAACACTATTACAGAGAATAATAAAACTATAGAAAGATTTATAAATTTTGTTCTTAAGTTTTTTTTTTAAAAAAATAAGTTTAAATAATATAATTTTAAAATTTTATTTATTTTAATTTCTTATCTAAAATTATAAATATTTAACACATTATTATTTTTTTAATGGACGTCAGGCCTAGTTAGATAAAGGCCAACTAAGGCCAAGGCATTTGCCGACTCATTAAAGGACTTATACAACCCCAAACTAGCGGATTAGGCAAGTGGTGCGGTGATAATGTGATTGCCATGAATTTTTTAGTTCAAATTCTCCTCTTCCAAAATTTCTTGGTGAAAAAAATATAGAAAAAACCCACAAACTAGTTTCGTTTAATATTATTCTCCCTTTTTTTGTTTGTCTAAATCAAGATGATATTGGGTGTGCTTTACAGATCACCTAATATTATATTTATGAATTTGAAGGGAATGAAAAAAAAAAAGATAAGAAAAAGAAAGAAAATAGAAGGTTATTTTCTTTCTTTTTTGAATATTTTAACTCTTTTAAAATCTTTTAAATTGAGAAACTTTAAATAAAAGACAAGAAAAAAAATAGAAGGTTAAATAATAAATTTTTTTACTTTTATTTGAATATTTTAAATATTTTAAATTGAAAAAACTTTAAATATTTACAAAAATTAATAAAAAAATTAAAATTACTTAAATAAAACTTTTTTTCTTTTTTTTTATGAAACTTTCAAATAAAAAAAAACTTATAATAAAAATATCTCTACTCTTATTTTTCCGCTCTAACCTCGTCCAAACATAATATTTCGGTCATGCAGTAGTATTAATCTGATATACATCCTGGGCTTTATCTTGGGTAACGGGTGTTTAAGCTGGAAATGGGTTAAGTATTTCAAATAAAATATCCAGTGTCCATTCTCTCGCGCTCCTGTCTAAATAGATTCAGTTTACACACACACAAAAGGTAATGCTCTGATGGATTAGCCATTTGGCCCATTTCCACAGTTCCATTGAGATGGATACAGTTACGTATTATATATTGTGGGGTGCCGGCAGTGGCCTAATGATTGAACATGAAACTTTGTTGAAACCCATCTGAGATCGATTTTGGAAAGGATCATTCCACCCCTCCCCCTCCCCCAAAAAAACGTATTGTATGTTGTTTTCTACTCATCTTTCAGGGGCAATTTGTGCAGCGGTATGACTACGTGCCACTGACAATTTGAGTGACATACAAGGGATGTATAGCAAACAGAAACCTCTTATCTTCGTCCACCGTATAATCTGCTTCAGGTGGTTTTATATTCTGATAATTTTCAGCCATAAGTTTATTCTGCCACTTGAAGGCGAGGAACTGCTGGTTTAGGAGCTCTGTGACAATAGATACTTCTAAACATGTCAATAAAAAAAAAAAAAAAGATACCTCTGAACATGCTCCTCAGGATTGTTCAAAGGAATTGAGAAATTGGCATCAGCTTGTCTGATTTTGAGAAATTGACCCTTTCACATTAATTCTGTCATCTAATATAAATAGTTCTGGCCCATCCTTGTGAAACTACATATTTTTGCCTCATGGGATAAATGAAAGAGATAGATTCTCATAGCAACTCTAACATAATATATATATATATATATATATATATATATATATATATATATTATTAGAGTTGAAATGTCCTTGTTGAACTCACTCTTTGGTCATTTTTAGATATGCGGCAATTTATGCTGCAATGCTGCATAGAGTCTCGTTCGTTCACGCCCTCTTTCTTGGTTTATTGTGGGTGGCAATTCTTTTTTTTCTGAAACATTTGTACGGATATTTGGCGGGCTTATCCCATGCATTTGCTTACGGATAACATTAACAATATGTTTTCGCAATTTTAGGGGTTAAAGTAGGTTCTAATTATTATTTAATCACATAAAGTAGGATCTAATTGTTAAAGTAGGATCTAAGATTTCTACGAACTTGATTTTGGTATGAGAGGTGGAAAAAGAAGTTAATTTCCTCGTAACTTCTCGGGTGGAACTTGGAAAGTGTTCTGGTTAATGCCAGAAGTTGTGTTGTTGGAAGCAACTTCCAGGAAATTTCTCAAAAAGCTATTTTAGAGGACACTCGATAGCTTTTCATACCCTCGCACCGGAGAAACAGAAAAATTACGAGGAAAATAATTATTTGGTCTTTCAAAATATATTTCATTCATAATTTAATTTTTAATTTTTATTCAATGTACAATTTAATTTTTAAAATGTTTAAATTAGTTTCATTTTAATTTTTAAAAGTGATAATAAAATGATTACTTAAAAATAAATTTAAATAATTGAAAGATTAAATTGTATATTAATTCAAATTAGAGATTAAATTATGAATGAGGAATAATTTTAAGAACTAACATGGTATTTTACTCGAAAAATTACAGAGCATAAAGTTACATTCTCCCAAGTTCTGACTGCAACCAACCTTACGTTATTTCATGAGAAAATTACTTTACAATGAGCTTAATTTTAACGTGATAATTAATCAAAGATTTAATTTTGAAATTTATTAATTAAATAATTAAATTTAATAAAAAATATTTTGATAATAGATATGAATTAGAAACAAAAATTCCAATCATATATGATCATATATTGTGGTTATGTTCCCAAATTATTTTGATATATAAAGTTAAATATTTTTTTTATTTTTTAACGTTTTTATTAAGAAAAATATTTTACAGAGAAATTAAGTTCCATAATTTAGTAATAATAAAAATTTAATTCCATTAAAAAATTAATCACTTAATCCCTTAATTTACCATAAAAAGTTCAATCTTCGTACGATATTTCTCTTGTATGAGTTGGTGGCCGGCACTGTGGGCTTTCTGCATTTTTTAAGACATTTCGGTATATGCTTTCATTTGTTAATGGGTCTAGCATCGTGCAATCATATTCATGAGATGATTATTCTATTTCCTTTATTTATTTTCCTTTTCCGAATTCCGTTGACATTCATGCAGGTTGACCAGCAAAATGCACCGACTACTCTGATTTCTTAAGGATAAGATGCCCCACTCCCCTAAACCCACATTTTGAGAAGTAAAACCTTCCTTCTTCCCTCCCTTTTGATGTGTAATATAAATCTCACAAACTCAAAAATGAATTCGCTGGAGTTTTGTGTTGGATCCAATAAAACAAAGGGTATTTTTGACATAGTTTTAGGGGTATTTATTAAATTAGGTCAACTTATAAATATATAGATATTGACCTAACTTAACTCAGATTGATTAAGTTCAAAAATTCTTAATTTGATGATGATAGTTTAAGTTGCGAGTTATAATTTTTTCAATCCACTCAACTTAATCTATCTTTTTTTTAAAATAAAAAAGTATGTTATTTTTTAATATTCAGCATACTAAATTTAATATTTATTTCTTTTTCATATCTAAAATCTTATGTGACTTATTGTATTTAACTTGTGAGATTTATATTAATACTTCTTATATTTAAGATTAAGACTGTTATATTATATTTATGACTTGTGACATATTGTATATGATTTTTAGTTTATTTGAGACTTTGTATGTCATTTTTTGTTAAAACTTATTAAGTTATTTATTATGATATGTGATGAATTTTCAATTTCATATAGATTTTAGAATTTATTTTAATAGATGAATTTTTTTTAAACATATGTCGAATTTACGAGTTCAATTCAACTCAACCCACTCATATGCGGGTTGGGTTGATTAAAGTTTTAGATAAAAAAATTTCCAACTTAATCCAGTACTTTAACGAGCAAATTAAATATAAAAATATTCTAAATTTAACTTAATTCAACCCAATGTTCGTACATTCTAAGTAGGGTCCTTGTCCCTATCCCATGTTGTGCCCTTTTTAGTTTTTACTGTATGACTGATTGTTCTCCCACCCAGCACTAGCAGGCCTATTGGCCCGGGCTCTGACTTGCAAGTTCTACTATCCCTCCACTTTCCCTCAAACTAGAAGGCAACCATTTGAGGTTTGAAGTTGAACTGGGGTCACGTTTAAACTCCTGGGGTGGAAAGGGCAACCTCTGATTTGTCACGTAACTGTGCCGTTGCTCGTTAATTCTGGTATGGTAGTCACATGTTCATATTAGAGTCCACAGCAGGCGTTGAAACTTGAAACCATTCAAACATCTGTATAGACTAAAGTGCTCCTGCTTCCTGAGTTTTAAACCAATAATCTTTTGGCTTCTAAAATATTTGTTCTCCTAATTTGATACTAGTTTTACCCATAATCATAGACTTGGTCTGAGGATTATGTTTTTGAGTTATGACCTCTTCAGTACATGGACCTCTTCAGTACATGATTTTTTTTTCTTTTACTAATCTATTTCATTAATTCTTCAAAATCCGTTCTTTATAAATACGACAGGAGCATGGTCCCTCCAACTCCAAAACGTAGACCACACACCATTTTATCCATAAAAGTTGGTCTTGGGTATTGACTTTCAACCCTGGCGTTTCTTGCTGGATTTCAATATTTGTTTATCTGTTATACATAACTGAATTATAAAGGCTTGCTGTTTGGACCTGGCGTTGCCGAAAATTTATTACTCTTTTTGCTCCTGTTTGGATTGGCAACTATCAGAATTGGAATTTGTTACCCCCGTCACTGTATATTTGCGATTGGACAAAATTCAGACAAAAAGTACAATCCTTCTTTCTGGGTCTGTGTTTAACCACTGTTTGAGAAGACGCTTGCTATGATGAGCCATCAGATACTCAGATAGAGATAAGAGTAATAAGAGTAAGGTAGTTGGAATTGGGCTCTTGGTTTCAATTTTCTCGAGAAAACCTGGTATGTCACAAGAAAGGGATCATGGGAAGCTCATGATTTTTCACCTGCTTCCTGACTGCTGAGCTTATTCTGTCACCTCAAAGTTGATTTTCCTAACATCTGGGGAATCAGTTTTTGATGTCCTTACGTTAGGAAGAGAGGGATAGACAGGTCGGTTTCTTGTTTCTTGAATTGATATCGTCACTGTCGATTTTGGACATGAATCATTCTGGGGCAGAAAGTGACGGCATAGCAGCGGTTGAAGTTACCAAGGACAGGACTGGAATAGACCAAGTCGTTCTTCGAAACCATCGAGGAGCTTCAGCAAGGGTCAGATTCTTTTTAAATGTCACAAGTCATTTACCCACCCCCACCCCTTTGATTGAGAGCAAACTCTGTAGTTTCGTAACTTGATGTTAGTGGGTGACACCTCGCCAGGTTAGCTTGCACGGAGGGCAGGTTCTTTCATGGAAAACAGAACGTGGTGAGGAGTTATTGTTCACTAGTAGTAAGGTAAACGAGTTTTTGTGTAAGACATTGATTAATTGAATTGAGTCGGTAAATTTTGTGACATTTCTTTTCCGTTCAGGCAATCTTTAACCCTCCCAAACCAGTAGGAGGTGGAATTCCAATCTGTTTTCCACAGGTATAATTTTTGAGTGTTTGATAATACTATCTAATATGAATTACACATATATACATAGATAACAAGTGGGGTTCGCGTAATTTTTGAAGTTTGGAAACCGTGGATCACTAGAGCAACATGGGTTCGCCAGGGACAAGATTTGGGTTCTTGATCAAAATCCTCCACCACTTCCCAGTGATTCCAATGGAAATGCCTATATTGACTTGCTGCTCAAAGCATCCGAAGATGATCTGAAGATATGGCCACACAGGTAAGGGCTTAATTATCATTTTATCCTCTACAGTTTACTGACATCAGAATCTGCATTTTACGAATTTGAACTGAGAGATCAATTGGGAGGATGTATATAAATACAAAAGGGCCAGTGTTTTGCAAATCCCGTTCTGTCCTAGTCCCAATCTCTATATAAGAATTTCATCAGAAGACAAATAAATTGTTGCTTTGAGGGTAGAAACCCCAAAAGCATGTAGGGGAGCTCAATTCCTGTCATACCTGGCCTACAGAAGCAAACCACCAGGAATTTTTTTATGTTCTTTACATTGCGCCTAACCCTGTAGGTTATTGCCTTCCACTTTCTGAGTAGTTACATATACATACATACATATATATATATATATATATATATATATATATATATATATATATATATGCATCTTGAAATTGCGGAATGAGAATATTTTATCTACTGTTCTGAATTATTTTATCCAGCTTCGAGTTTCGCCTGAGGGTCTCTTTGGCAGCGGATGGCTGTCTAACTTCGATTTCTCGCATCAGGAATGTCAATAGCAAGCCTTTCAGTTTCTCCTTTGCGTATCATACATATTTCTCCATCTCTGATATCAGGTCTGTATGCAGTTTCGAGATAAGAATCATAAGATTGATTATGGTATCAAGGAACCTACAGGAGTAAAATTTTTATGAATATGTCCTTACGGTCATTTTCAATGAGTTGCAATCTTTGAATAGGAATAATCTGTGTTGATCATTGACGGTGAAGTGAGGGTAGAAGGGTTGGAAACTCTTGACTACCTCGCCAACCCATGCCAAAGAGAGCGCTTCACAGAACAAGGAGATTCTTTGACATTTGAATCGGAGGTGGGACAATTGATGATGTTTTCGTTCAAGTCAATCCCCATTATTATCAATTTCAGATACTCAGAATCAATGATCAGCTTATTATTAAGATATTATTTTCGCCGTCTTTTAGGTGGACCGGGTCTATCTTGATTCTTGCAATGTGGTAGCTGTTCTAGGTCACGAAATGAAGCGAACATTTGTCAAACGAAAGGAAGGACTTCCAGATGTGGGTAAGGTTCTTCGTAGGCAACACTTGCACTTCAAAATCAAATACTGTTGGTATGTTTCTGTCGTTTCGTGACACAATAGTTAAAGCTAACCATATCCATATCCACTTTGGTATTTGATAGCTGTTTGGAATCCCTGGGAGAAAGTATCAAAGTCCATGGTGGATTTAGGGGATGAAGAGTACAAGCAGATGCTTTGCGTTGATGGTGCAGCAATTGAAAAACAAATTACCCTGGAGCCAGGTGAAGAATGGACCGGCCGCTTGGAGCTCACTGTTGTCCTTTCTACTTGATTTGAAGTGACTTTTATATGCCGACTGAAAGCAAATACTAACAAAAATAAATCCCCAAGCATTCTTTTTAGCAAGTGGTAGTTTGTCTATGCAAATCTTGCAACGTAAAAGTCATATGAACGTAAATAAAAGGGCACCTCAAATAAAAGTTTGTGACTATAGATTGAAATATTACTCGAAAATACAATAGATGTATATATAGATGGTGTACATAAAGTTGTTTCAGTTTAATTTTGATTTATTAAAAGTTTTATACTATCATCCAATCGTATGTTACTAAATCATCAAAAGAGTTTGATTAAAATAATTATTATCTAAAAATTCAAACACTTTTAATAATATATAACATGTCATTAGATAATAATGTAAAAAAATTTTACATATTAAAATTAAGAATAAAACTCTTTTTTAGTCTTTCAAATATGCAAATGTTATCACTTTGGTCTTCTAAATAATTTTGTTATTAATTTAGTCTTTAAATTTAAAAAATAACATTAAAATCGTCTTTTTATAAACGAATAAGAACTAAATTAATAAAATTTTAATGATTGAAAAATTAAATTAATGATAATTTTATATAATTGAATGACTAAATTGATATTTTTTAATTATTGAAAGATTAAATTGAGATTAATTTCTTTAAATAATCAAAATAATGTCACTTTTTAGATTTAAAGATTAAATTGATAATAAATTTTTAAAAAAAATTACAATAATAATATTTATATATTTAGATGATAAAAAAAAAAGATTTACTCTAAAATTAAATCCTATCTTAAAACTTTTATGACTATGAAACTGCATTTTCCCAGTATAGTTTTTGCCGGGGCTTGTGCACATTTTTTTTTGGAAGGGAGCTTAGGGAACAAAAATTAACCAGAGATAATGACAAACTGGATTGGGTTTTTCAAGTGGACAAGCTTGTAGGCGATATGTATGGCCGTACTTGGACAATGTGCATGGAGGTGGTGCATGGAGGTGGACACATCTCAGCCCAAAGTTGAAGGTCAGTTTTAACCTACCCAAAAAAAAAGCCTTTGGGCTGTTTTGTTCCTCAGATCGGATGTCAAAAAAAAAAAACACTTGTGCTTATTAAGAAAATATTGTATATATTATCATTTTAATATAAAAAATCACTTTTTGTTTAAAGGTAGAGGAATTCCTTAAGTGGTTAAGAGTAATTTAGAAGTCACTAAAGTAAAATTAGGAAGTTTTAATAATTAATAGTTATCTTTTCTATTTTTCTAAAACAATAACGTAACGTTTAGTATAAAATTTTTATAGAATTAGAGTAAAATATGAATGAAATTAAATGGACATTCTTAATTTACAGTTTAGTAATTTTTAAAATAAAATATTTTTCTAAACCACTTTACTGTTTAGTTTATAGAATCATGATTGAATAGAATCAAAGTTAATATAAATGACATAAATACTTCTTATAAAAAAAATATTTTTTTATGAATTTTTTTTAAACATTAATAATAATGTTTAATTTTATTTTTTATAATTTAATTAGAATAAATATTGTCATATTTTTAAAAAAATAATATTACAATGTCAAATAAATACTTTATATTTATTTTTATATATAAATAAATTTTTAAATCAAAGACAAATTATCTATATCTAGACTAAAAATTATATTAATAAACTAAAATATCATCAAATTTGATAAGTAATTAAATACATTAAATTTGACATAAAAAATTATACCATAAACTGAAATGTAATAAGGAAAATATTTTATTATAAAAAAAAATAAGTATAATTTTATAAAAATTTTAAGAATATATTAAAAATAAATAATTTTATCACATTTTATGATATATGAAATCTCAATCTCATATCTTTATAAGAAAATATATTTCATGTTTTATTCTTAATTTTATAGAATAGAGTATGAAATAAAATTATCATTTTAATATTTTTTTATAAATAAATGTAAAAATATCTTATTCCATGGAATAGACTTATAATGAAATTAACATTCTTATATACTAAATGTCAAATAAAATGATGGATCTCAAAATGAAAAATGAAAGATAAAATAAATAAAACGATAGAACTATGCAGTGCATTGAATATACTCCCCTTCAATAGATATTTGCTGTGTTCGTTTTAAATTTCTCCCAACCGCAACGGTCATTTTGAAAGCAATCTAAATTGACTTTTTAAATATATGTTTAGTTGAATTTTCTGTTTTGTTATTATTATTATCATATCATTGAAACAGCCACCCCAACGATAGGTAATAAATATAAGGCCTCAAGCGGCTCAAATGATGAGATTTTTAATTTAATTGCAGACAATCTTTATTTATAATTAAACCCAAAAGAATAGGTACTATATATAGTGAGAAAAGGATAGGACTCTGAATGACACAGGCTGATGGCACAACAGTATTTTATGTTCAATTTGTATAAATTTAAAGACAAATATTATGTCGCAGACTAGTAGAAAGGGTAATTGTGTTTTTATAATAAAAAAATGGAAATTTATAAGATATATACAACGATCATTCTGGCTATCACGTGGCATAAGATAAGATTCAATAATCTAAAATTTAATAATATAAAATTTAATAATATAAAATTTAATAATATAATATAAAATAATATAAAATTTATTTATAAAAAAATACAATGGTAAGTATTATGATTGATTTAAATTTAAAAATTATATTTTTATTTAATTAAATAAAAAATAATTTTATTAAATTTTAATAAATTATCTTAAATTTAATTAATTTATTATATAATTATTAAATAAAAATATATAAATAAAATAATTTTATTTTATTAAATATTATATTAAACATATAATAAAATAAATCATATAATATAAATATATATTATATATGAAACAGAATTTAATAATTAATTATTTGATAATTAAAATAATTAATAATAAAAATTTTATTAAAAAACTTTAAAAAATGATTTCTTTTTTAAAAAGCACTTTCCCTGACGTGGATTAGATCCATTCCGGATCATCAAAGGCGGTTACCGACAACGACCTATTTATTATTATTATTATTATTGTTGTTGTTGTTGCGGCGCCAAACGACCTCTGTATTATTAAGGCTTTGCTATGAGAGCCATCAGAAAGGACAGCGGTGGTTTAAACTTAACGTTGGCTGATGGAGGAAAAAGACATTCATTAATCTCACTATTTTCTCCTTATCTTGTTTTTCTTTATTTTTTTCCGAAAAAAAAATCACACAACGATAGCCGTACTTTATTATCTAATATTGTAAAGTGTAAATAATTGGCTATATATAATAAGGAATGAATTATGGGAGTGATTTATAATTAATTTATAATTTAGTATAAAATAATATTATATTTTCTTATATAATTTTTTAAATATTTTACAAATAAAATATTAAATAAAAATAAAAATATTTAATGTTTTAAAATATATTTAATATTTTTTTATTTAATAATTAAAAAACTTATTAAACATATTATTTAAGAAGACATAAAATGATTCTTTTGAATAATTAGAAGAACAACTTCAAAGAATAAATAAATAAATAAAACCCAAATCAAATTATTTGTGGAATTGCTTATTGCACATTACTATGACCGCGCAGTTGTACAAGTGTTTTTTTTTTGAAAAAAAAGTATTAAAATTTTTTAAATTTTAAATTATTTATAAATCATTAACATAAATTTTTAATATTATCTTAATTGATATTTAAATTATAATAATTATATAAATTGATCTTTCTATCTACTAATTACTTAACAGAAACATGATTATGTGATTGATACACATAATTTTTAATGATATAATATTATAATTTTTATTAAATTTGAATAAATTTTAAATTTTTATTTTAAATAAATATGTAGTAACAGAATTATTTCACTATTTTTTTTAGATGAAAAATTTAGAATTATTTAAATATGATAAAAATTATAATATCATATTATTAAAAATTATATAAGTTAGTCACATGACCATGTTAAAATTAAGTGATTTAAGAGATAGTAGATAGAATAATTAATTTTAGTAATTCTTATAGTGTGAGTATTAATTAAAATGATTTTAAAATTTATAATACTAATTTATAAGTGATTAAAAATTTAAAGAGTGTGAGTAATATTTTTTGTTTTTATCACTGACAACATTAATGTTGGCGGCTGGGAATTTCCAATTATATGTGGTTAATGTGAAAGGTCTCGTGATCATTTAACCACTCAGCAGCCGCTTAAACTTGCTGCTCATTGCACCCACCATTCCCAATATTATACTCCAACAAAATGAATAAATGAGCGTGTCTACGCCAACGCCATTATCTACTGTTAGACGGCAAATTCACACATCTTACTATAATTAGCACGACCAGCCAAAAACTCATTTCTCGGTCGGAGAGTACCTTAGTCATAGAAATTTTCTTGTTCCACAATATTACAATTGTTGTGTGATTTATCATTATTTTTATTTTGATGAAAATAAGAAAATTTTCAGTTTATTTTAATAATTATATATATATATATATATATATATATATATATAAATGTTTTTTTCTGCAGCATCATACTTTTTGTAATTAGATATAAAAATATTTGCAATTTAACTTAATGAAAATTCACAAGGTTAATGATTATAAAAATAATCATTATTATTTAAGTTGATTAATTTTTTTTCTGTCAAATTAAAAAAAATCATACATTGATAAATTTATCCGTGAAAGATTTAATTTTAAAAATTATCAAATTATGAATTAGAAATAATTATTTTATTTTAATTTTATAAAATTATTATTGTATGTGCCAAACGTACGTTATGTAACTGATGCACCGAAAAAACCATTATGTAGCTGTGAGATTGAATTTTATATATATATATATAATGAATAACACTAACTTTATGTTATAAGTTGATAACAACAAATGTTGTCATCTTTCATAAAATAATGTGACCACATTAAATATATACTTTTTTATGCAAATAAATTCTTAATTCAAAGGTACACATTTATATTGAGACTAATAAATATTTTGTTAGAGTAAAAAGTCAATAAGGTTAATAAGTATCTAAATATTAAAAATTTAATCATAAAAAAATTACACCATATACTAAAAATATAAATTTAGATAAATTTAATTTAACAAAGATAATATATATAATTTTATAGTCATCATTTTATAATTTTTTAACGTATAAATATGAAATAAAATCATCGTTGAGGATAAAGTTCTGGCAATCTCAATCTTTATCAAAAAAATTTAAATATATTTTTAAAATATTACATTCAAATGTTAAAATTTATCTTAAAATTTATTATTTAATTTTTAATATTTAATCAAATCATTTAAATAATTATATTATTTAAATATTATAATTTTAATAAATTAAATATAACACTTTTAGAATATGTAAGAACTTTTCACCTTTACGAGCCCATGAAACTACTAAGAACTCACATGTCAAAGTGGAATCAAGTCACGTACTGATCCAAATAATACATTTTTTTAAAGTTTTAAAAAATGTTTACAATACACTATGAAGATATAGTGTATGGATACACTTTAATATTCTCAACCATTAGTTATTTTTTATGAAAATTAATGGTTGTGATTATCTCATCACAATAGAGATACAGTTATTTTAACATTTTTCTTTTTTTTATATATAATTATATTATTTTTTTTGGGAAATAGAATACTAAAAAAATAATTCTTACGAAATCAGTCCGAAATCGAAATGAACGACATGATCAATTTGATTTACTTCAACTTGTTGTAATTCAAGGCAAGCCACTCAAAATATTCAAATCATTGGGGCTTATATAATATGAAGTGTTATCGACAGTAGCAAAGAAGAACATGGTTATTCCTTCATCAAATTTAAAAATTAATTAATGGTGATGGTATGCAATTTTTACAGGATTGTTTTTCATCACGTAGTTGCTGACATTGCTTATTATAGCCCTATAAAAAAGCAAAGAGTGAAATTAGATCATCCCCTTGGTTAAGAGGAGCCTTCTATGAGATTGAAATCTTTGTCGTCAATATTGGTATTAATCACATTGTTTGTAACATGAGACAAAAAACAGGAAAGATGTTGTAAGCTTCGGCATCAATAAATTTCTGGAAGTGGGAAATGACAGAAAATGAGTACCGATGGTGGTGAAGGAGAGAGGCAAAAGTTGAAAATGTATCTTTCATTTTATTATTATTCTTTTTCCTACCATTGTTAATCGTCCTGTGGCTTTTTCCTTTCATTAAATATTAGTGTATCCATACACTGTAACTTCTCAGTGTATAGTAAAAATGGAACAGCCCATCGCGAAAAAAAAAAAAAGAAAGTAATGAACAGCGATTACAAAAAAAAAGAGTAATGAACAGCGGTTTTCGGTTCCACTCGGCCCCCGTTATTCTCTCCGGGTCTCTCTCTCAGTCTCACTGGTCACTGGTGAGTTCACTCTCACTCCCACTCACATTCCCTCTGCCCAGTACGGTGGCTTGGCTAGCGCTGACAATCTGGCATTAAGCTCCGTGTAACGTTACAATTCTCTCTCACGCCTTCAACTTCAGTTACAGTGCCGTTGCGAACCGTTGAAAACTCGCGTTCAGCTCCAATGCCGGCCTCGGGGTTTTTGTATTTGTCAGTCACATTCTCGATTCCCTCTCTAAGTCCAAGTTTTCTTATAAAAATCATAGCTTGCTCTGCTTTTTCCAACGCCATCACTGTTTGATTTGCATTGGATGCTACTTTTTGCCAGCAATATTGGTTCTGAGGAATCATAACTCGTACGTTTTTCCCAACCCATTCTCTCTCATCTCTCATTTTTGCTCTGTCTCGGCTTATAACTTTGATTAGTGCCTCCTTGGCATAGGACATGCTTTGGTCTCAGATCTGTAAAGAAGAAAAAAAAAATGGGATGGAACCAAGTGAGCAGCCTCTGCTTTGAACTTCGTTTTCCTTCCAATAAATTTTAATTTCTGGATTTTTCATCTCCGACGAAAAGTTGCTACGGAAGAAAAAGAACGAAAAGAAGCACAGTATCTGGTGGAACACACTGCTCTACATATTAAATTATTTTGCTTTTTTGACTTAACCACACACAACCTGCGAGCTCATTCTTTTATGCACAAGTTTCTCAGTGTCCACTTATACTTTCGTCGACAATCATTCATCCCATTTTCCTCGTTTCTTTTCCTTCATTTTGGTATGGAGGTAAAGTTGTTTGTCTTTTGTTTACACTAACGCAGTTCTGCTTGGTTTCAATACAGTAGACGTGCGGCGTAAATGAAGTAGCAGAAACAGCTCGTTCCTTCCCTGCTGGAACTGGAATTCGACGGAGAGACAGTGGAAATGGAATTTCTACGCATTCTGCATTCCATTTCCGTATTGGGTTTGATGCTCTGGCAAGGAAATGCCGAACTGGTTGAAGATAAGCGAGTTTTGCTTGACTTTGTGAACGAGTTCCCTCCGTTTCGGCCTCTGAATTGGAATGAAGGCTCTTCACCGTGTACTAATTGGACTGGAGTGACTTGTAACAAAGATAAGTCCCGAGTAATTGCCATTCGATTGCCGGGGGTTGGCTTTAATGGCACGATTCCACCCAATACAATCAGCCGTCTCTCAGCACTGTAAATTTTGAGCCTCAGATCCAAGTTCAATTGTGCGCATTTTCCTTCTGACTTCCCAATCTCAAAAACCTATCTATTCTCTATCTGCAGTTCAACAATTTGACGGGTCCTTTGCCGGATTTCTCAGCTTGGAAGAATCTTACTGTTGTCAATTTGTCCAATAACAGTTTCAATGGCAGCATTCCTTTCTCGCTCTCGAGTTTGACTCAGCTTGCTGCTTTGAATCTCGCGAACAACTCGCTTTCTGGTGAAATCCCTGATCTCCAGTTGCCCAGTTTGCTACTGCTGAACTTGTCTAACAACAATTTGCACGGTGGTGTGCCCATATCCCTCCAGAGGTTTCCTAAGTCAGCATTTGTTGGGAATAACATTTCTCTGGGAAGTTCTCCTGCCATTTCTCCTGCACCCCAACCAGCTTCCGAACCATCTTCTAAATCTAAGAAACATGGAAGGCTCGGTGGAGCGGCACTGTTGGGAATTATTATTGCTGGTGCTGTTCTAGGCCTCGCAGCATTCGTTTTTCTTATATTTGTATGTTGCTCAAGAAGTGGGAGGGATGGAGATGCCTTCTCCGGGAAGTTGCAGAAGGTAGAAATGTCTCCGGAAAAAGCAGTCTCGAGTAACCCGGATGCAAATAATAAACTTGTTTTCTTTGAGGGATGTAATTATGCCTTTGACTTGGAGGATTTATTAAGGGCTTCTGGTGAGGTGCTGGGTAAGGGAACATTTGGTACTGCGTACAAGGCCACACTAGAGGATTCAACCACGGTTGTTGTGAAGAGGTTAAAGGAGGTAGGTGTTGGAAAGAAGGATTTTGAGCAACACATGGAGATTGTAGGAAGTCTTGGTCATGCGAATGTGGTTGAGCTGAAGGCATATTATTATTCCAAAGATGAGAAATTGATGGTATATGATTACTACAGTCAGGGAAGCATCTCTTCTTTGTTGCATGGCATGTAGCATAAATTTGTTTTCCTACAAATTGCTTTTCATAAAATTAATTTTGATGCTCAATTGTTTAGGATTTTTTTTTTCTTTGTACATGGATGTGGTTGTCGTTTCTTGACTGTGAGTTTATCACCCAATGACAACATTTAAAGAACAGGTTGTTTACATGTTGGGTATATATGTCTAAATGTCGTTTCTCGATAATCTTCATCTGACTCAGAGTTCAGCTATGACAGAACTGAATGGACAGCATAAGCTTTGAAGTTTGAAATATAGGATTTTGGCTTCCATGCTAGTGTTTTCAGAGACATTAGGTTCATTTACGTTTTATATGATATCATATGTTCTAAAGCCATAAAGATCTTTGCTTCTCTCTACAGGGCAGATCATCTGATTGTTGGTGTTCAATATTTGAGTGCTGTTCTGTGAAGAAGTCTCATGCCTCCATGACAACCGTCTTCGAGCTTTACACTCTTGCCTAGAGTATATTGTGCGCAAATTGTGCCAGATATGTCAAGAGTCAAATTCAGCAAATCAATTAATTAAAATGATTGTGTTGAAATCTTTTTTTCAGTACATACTACACACTACACAATTATACTGCCCTTACGTGTACAAATTGTAATGATTCCCGAAATTTTCAGGCAAAAGAGGAGAGGATAAGGTGGTTTTAATTTGGGATACTCGGATTAGAATAGCTTTAGGTGCTGCAAGAGGCATTGCTCGTATCCATTCTGAGAATGGTGGGAAACTTGTACATGGCGACATCAAATCCTCAAATATCTTTCTCAATACTAAACAGTATGGTTGTGTATCTGATCTTGGCCTGGCAACCATAATGAGCTCGCTCGCCCTACCCATCTCGAGAGCTGCTGGTTACAGAGCACCTGAAGTAACAGACACCAGGAAAGCATTATAGCCTTCAGATGTCTACAGCTTTGGTGTGGTGTTACCAGAGCTTCTGACTGGGAAATCCCCTATCCACACTACTGGTGGCGATGAGGTTGTCCACCTGGTGAGGTGGGTTCATTCAGTTGTGACAGAGGAGTGGACAGCTGAAGTTTTTGACTTGGAGCTGATGAGATATCCAAATATAGACGAAGAGATGGTGGAGATGTTGCAGATAGCGATGTCATGCGTGGTAAGGATACCTGATCAGAGACCTAAGATGTCAGAAGTCGTAAAGATGTAGGAAGCGTCAGACATATTGATACAGAGAATCGGCCATCGTCTGAGAACCAAGCTGAAAGTGCAACACATTTGTCATTAACTACTGAACATAAATTATCTCAACGTGACATTGACAACTCCCCTTCTACCCCCTCCCTCCACCCAGAAGAAAGTGAATGAAAGAAAGCTGCTGCCCTTATTTGATTTTAGTGTGTGTGAAAATGTTTTGCTCCAAATTCTGAACAAGAGCATGATTTTCCCCCCTATCTAAGCTGCCTCGGTTAAATGGGGACTGGTGGGCTAATTTTGCTGCTGAAGCGGAGCCACCTTCCTCCATTCTTACCTTGTAATCCTTGTTCAACACATTTGATTTGACCCCAAAACAAAAAGATAATTTGATTTATTTTATATCATAACATTTTTAATGCGTAGAAGGAAGCACCGGATGTTGGCGCAATCAGGTGGTTTCTTGTCTTGCTATCCTGATATTAAGCATTTCCTGATTTCCTTCATTTTCTTGAGCCTGTGTTCCAGCACAACTGGGACAGAGGTGGAAACTGCTTTTTTTTTTTTTTTGCTTCCCTCACCATGCAATCTGTGATGCATGACCCATTTTCGTTAATCAACTATGGAACCTCAAGGTGCATCTTCCTTTCCCCGAGGGAAACATCGTGCAAGCAGTCAAGTTATTGAGATTGGATTTGTGGTTTTTCTATTTTAAAAAGAAGATGCACCTTTTTTCTAAGACTATCTTTGAAAGTTTAGAGAGGATGAGAGAAAAAAAAAAAAATAGAAGGACAGGTAAGATAAGAAAATAAAAATTTTATTAATATATTCTCCTTTTCTTCTTTAAATGTTTTAAAATCTTTTAAATTAAAAATTTTTTAAAATATTTATAAAAATTAATAAAAAAATTTAAAAAATTACTTAAAAAATTTTCTTTTCTTTCTTTTCTTTTATAAAACTTTCAAATAAAATTTTTTTTTCCTTTCCTTCAATTTTTTTTCTCCCAAACACTGGTCCAAACATAATATTAGTGGAAGCTTAACAATGTGCTTACTCAGTCAGAGGTGAGCTTAAAATGCTGCAGGTTGTACAAACAACTTCAAGTAAAAACCTCTGCCCGGAGAGACTGTTTTTGAAAGCGATGATAATAAATTTTAAATTGGAATACATAGAAGGTATTTGGGTCAAAAGATTTTATAGCAACTTATGAGGCCCTGAGTGCCCTTGCATGTGATCAAATAGTAATGATTGGAAACTCTAGGATGTTGGTTAAATGATTTATGTACTGTATTATGTTTTAGAAAACTTTCTGATCACGGACGCTCATTTTTTTCAGAAATAAAAATGATGGGATCCATCACAATAAAGGTGGAAACCTAAAAAAAAAAAAAATCTCCACTTAGCATCTCGTCGATAAGGAAATGCTAGTACCCATGTAAAAAAATATAAAAAAGGCACCAGCTGTATTTTTTTTTTTTTGGTATTGGCATCAGCTGTTTTTTTGGATGAACAGCATTTGAGATGAGTTCATTTTCTTTATTAATTTATTTACGAAGTAACCTTAAATCAATTACGAAAATATTATTTACACACTAAAACGGTCTATTATGAACAAATTTGGATCAATTATGAAGAAATTCCAGCTTATCAATTCAATTAAATTTCATTGTAGTTTGTTTATAATCAAACTAGAGTAATACAATATTTTCTTAAATAATTATCTTAATATTTGGTAAAAAATTATAAATATTTAATATTTTTAAAAATTAAAAATTATTTAATTTTTAAATTAATAATTAAAAAATTATTAAACTAATTATTTTAGAAAATATAAAACTGTTTATATTTTTAGGTACAATGAAACATTCATAATTAATAACATATTTAGAATAGTATTTTAAAAAAAAATTATTTTTAAAAAAATTTAAATAAATTTTAATTATGAATTATTTTATCACAAAATGAATTAATACACGCACACTGAAATTTTTTTTTTAATACATATTCATGATTGAATTTGAGACTACCACTGTCCACTCTCGAGAGCAAAATAATAATTGAAAGAGAGCAGAATGGAAAGCGGGTGGGGTGTGGGATCCACATCCACATCCACATCCACCGAAAGGGTCCATTTTCAAAGCTTCTCCTCATAAAAACTCATCCCCCGCATCGTCATTGGAGGAGAAGGAGAAGGAGAAGGCACAAGGTAGCGGTAGATAGATAATAAGGTAAGCTCTCTCTCTCTGTCCCTGCACCCCATTTCTTGTCTTTGATTGTTGTTGCCTGGGCTCACAAAATCTAAGATTTTACAGAACCGTAGCGTGGGATTTGGCAGCGATGGCCTCCAAGCGGATTTTAAAGGAGCTCAAGGATCTCCAGAAAGATCCTCCTACTTCTTGCAGCGCTGGTATCATTCTTTTCTACCTCTCCATCTCTGCGGTTTGTTACAATTTTGTTCTTTTTTTGTGAATGAGGCACCGTGTTTTTTTTTTCTTTTTTACTTTTTTTTTTGTAAAAAAAAGTAAGATAAGATGTGTAGATTTGGATCGTTATAGTGTTATGAGCCTGAACGAGTAAATATGGTTTCAATTATTTTGTTGCTTATTGTTTAAGGTTAAGAGTTACTGAGAACTCCTGTTATTAGGGTTGTGATTATTGTAACTTGGCGCTATGAGCCTATGAGCACCTTCGCTGGAGCTTCGGCTGTCCTTAATTTGACCCATCTCTGTACTTACTTTCTCTCTCTCTCTCTCTCTATTTTTTTTTTTCCGGTAATTGATCGGGGCTAGAATCTATGATGTTATTTTGCTGCGAGTTGCATCACATTTATGATGGGTATGGTCATAAGGCTTAATCCCTTTGTGACAGGGCTTTGTTTTCTCATGTGACCTACACAGAATTGTCTTCGTCTGGAACTCTGGATTATTGAGTATGCTTGATTATCGAGAAAAAAAAAATCTATCTTGTGCTCTTAATAGCTTGTGAACCATCTCGGCCTTCCCTCTTTTTATCTCCTGTAGCAGTCATTCCATCTTGATGCTTGTGGAAGCTAAAAGTTACAGTGTGGAAAGTTGAATTAAAGCTGATAATCAACTACCCTGTACCATGTTTTTTAGTTTCTAGTGTACAAGTTGCCTCCCAAGGGACCATAAGCTTTAACTTCCTTAAATCAGTCATTCATTGTTCAGTTGATATTTTAGCTGTAGAATGTTCATATTAGGTTTCTGTATCGGAAATTAAAACAAAATCACTTATACCATGTTACACATGTTTCTGCTACCCGGATTAAAGTACTTTAGATGTGTAATTTGCTGTCCATTTTTAAGTTCTCAAATTGGTATTGATTCTTCTTATATTGCCAATGAATTTGCGTTAATAAACCTTCCCCTTTCCTGGGCCTCTCTTTCTCCCTCTCTTTCTCCCAATCTATCTGCTAATAGAAGTATTCAGAAATGGGCATTCAAGATGCCTATGGTACAGTTTACAAATCATTTGTATATTTTTGTTTTGACATTTAACCTTAGGCCCCGTGGCTGAAGACATGTTTCATTGGCAAGCTACGATTATGGGTCCTCCTGACAGTCCATATGCGGGTGGAGTATTTCTTGTGACCATTCATTTTCCTCCAGATTATCCATTTAAGCCACCTAAGGTATTATATCCCTACCTTGCTATAAGTAAAACTCTGTAAATGGATAGAGGATGTGTTATCTGCTTGCATTTTTAGAAGCTCCCTTGTTAGCGATCACATTGACTTAATAGTTAAGCATGAAAAGATTTTAAGTTAACATTCATGGCTGCCTTGCATCCTCTTGATTGTGTCATGGGAAAAACAGAAACCGTTTGTAGGTTGAGGTAGCAACCAATCTGGGTTCATAAGCGAAACTGAACAATTCTTGGAGCTATGCTATTCTCTCAAATGAAACTTTAGCTAGAGTACCACTTAGAACAGTCCTTTGCCCTTTGAATGTGACAGAACCATTTTAAAAAACTTCTTGGGAGCAATTTTTGTGATGTTCTGTTTTATGCTTCTTTGTTTTCTGTAAATAGCATAGAAGTTCTAAATTTAACTCTTGTGCATATAACCTGATCTGCTTAAGGGTTGAAAATCTATTATATGATTTTATAGTATTGGGAAGAGTTTCCTATATGATTGACTTTTGTCTTTTGACTTACTCGAGATATTGTATGGATTAATTGGCAGGTTGCTTTCAGGACAAAGGTGTTTCACCCCAATATCAACAGCAATGGGAGCATTTGCCTTGACATATTGAAGGAGCAATGGAGCCCCGCACTAACCATATCAAAGGTTTATTCAGAATGTCTCTTGCTAGATATAATGCTTGAGTAGTTAAGACATGATTTCTTTCAATTTAACTTTCCAGTGGCAGTGACATTATTATGACAGAATGTTATCTAATAAAAACCAAATGACCGTGTAAAATTTCTTGGACATGGTTTGTTGTCTAGTGATTCCATATTTATCTGGAATTCCGTCCCTTATGCTAGATATGCAACTTAAAAATTGCCGTTCTAAATACAATATTTGCTGTTAGGGGAATTGCTTCACTGTCATCTCTCCATTACGTTCTGACCTTAAATTGGCTTATACAATAATTGTTTGACACCGTCAAATGCATGCAGAAGTTTGTAAGTGCTGTAGAACGTTAGGAAACAAAATGAGCTAATTCTATACCATGTGGAAAATTTTTCTGTAGTTTGAGTTGTTTCAAGTCTTGTTACTAAGGAAGCTTTTGGGATGGCTATTGGTAATTCGAAATTGTGAAACGTTACCTGTTTTTGGCACCATCATTGCTTTTCATGCTAGTCTGTAAACTTGCAGTTATTCTGTGCAACTTTTGTTTTTCGTTTTCTCAGGTTTTGCTCTCGATCTGCTCCCTCTTAACGGACCCTAATCCTGATGACCCTCTGGTGCCAGAGATAGCCCACATGTACAAAACAGACAGGAGCAAATACGAGTCAACTGCAAGAAGCTGGACCCAGAAGTACGCTATGGGTTGATGCAATTCCCTTTGTGATGGAAAGGGCTTGGCGTTTTAAATATATCGTGTATTAATGGAACATGTGCAATCTATCTACTCGTAAGTAGGACCAGGAGAGCTCCGAAGTAAACGTTGTTAAATTGTGTGTGGGAATGTTACCTTTTGATGGAAATCTCCTTAGACATCCTATTCTATATGCCTTTGTCTGAAAACCTTTTGCAATACAATATTCATATATCTGGAAGCCATATTCATTGTGCGCCTACTATGCCCAGGAAGTTGTACCATGCATCACAACGAAGTGCATCAGGCTTGAAGCCTACAAGTCTCAACTTCACGGGGTTTTGGGGTAGGGGGATGGTTATAAGATGCTGAGGACTAGGGTATGAGGAATCATAACAATACTCAAAATAAACAAATGCATATTTATTCCCGACATTGAATATCATGTCTCTTCTCATTATTATTTCGTGACGGGATAATTTTGAAACATAAATATATCACCATATTAAAGGACTGAAGTGGATCAAACTCAAGTTTTCAATTAGACGAATAAAATTTACGCATGGAATTGCTGTGATCAATTCTTTTTCCTGTGATGAATGCCTTCGGAATTACTATTCGTTGTTATTTAACATTTTTATAATTTGCGGACAGAAGACATGACAGAGTTGGGTGCTCGGTTGGTTGTGTAATGCTGTCTCGTAGCCTGCACTGATTAGCCAAAGGACAATGGTTCTTTAGGTAGAACTTCAAAGTTTAAAAAGAAAGAAAATAAAAAATGTTATTTTTATGCTTATATCTTACATGAGAGAAACTAATATTTTTTTACTTTTTTCTTTTTTTTATCATAAAAGATGGTGCCTAAGAAAAACATAAAATTAAAGTATAAGAATAACATGATTGAAAGAGAATATGTGTGGACCTTCAACTGGCCTGCGAGCCTGGCCGGGAGTCGGGGACTGCAAGAGAGAAACAGGTACTTTCTCCCGATGAATGCAAAATTTAGAATATAGCTATGGCCCCTTTGAGTTTTGACAATGGGTTTCCAAATTAGAAATCTAGAACTAGATTGCCCGTTGACCAACAAAAGGAACTAGAACGTCTCTGATAAATCAATAGCATGAGGTAACCTGCTCGCAGATTCGACCCCTCCGCGCCCCAAAGAACAAAACAAAAGCAGGAAAATAAATTTAATGAATGATATTGATAGAATCAACAAGCAAGTTAAGAAGGTCTCAGAAAAGTTTGAAAAAGAAAAAGAATGTGACTCTGATGATTCCAACTTCTATTTTTGGTTAAATCATCAATGCAGTAAGGGAAATTCCAACCTCAAGTTACTTGCATATCTCAGGAAATGTAGGCATGCTTCGGCATAAATGCAGTACAGTTACTCTTGGATACGCAGATCTGGTCAGTTGGATCATGCCTTGTGCTTTATTACTCTCGTAAAAGGGCTCTAACGTCCAGGGCCAGGTTACTATTTTTGTTCAACTCATGAAAGAGTCATTCTGAAGGTTCCCACTAGGCATTCAAACTTTCAAAGGATTGGCCTGCTATTTTCTATTGGACCAAAACAGTTTCGGAGTCACTCTTCAATCAAGACTTGAAAATAATGGTAAACATTAGCATGGACTAAAATTTTTCAGTAAAAGGGAATAATTAATATGTAAATTGATTTACAATCACATATAATTTTTACCAATTTATATTTAACATTATATATATTTTTTTAAAATTAAAAATATTAGGATTAAAAAATTTACAACAATACACTTTTAGACCATATTTGGTATAATATAAGTAATGAATAGTATAGTATAATTAATACTATCTATTTTTATAAAATATTTAAATAAGATACTGAATAATATAATATTTGATCAAATTAATTTTATTTAACTTTAATCTTATGATAAATAGATATCAAATTTTTTTATTGTATACAATTAAAAATTAATAAAATTATTTTAATAAAATAAATTATTATCTAATATCTTTATCAAATATAAATAATATTAATTATATTATACCATTCATTCTTTATATGATATATAAAACGAATCCTTATTCTAATGAGGCACAATAGTAAAATTAATGAAAGTGATGGTCTGCACATAGATTGAGATTCTTAATTTCTTATAAGCTTATATTATGGGAAGAAAATATGTTTCAAGCTTACTTTTGCACAGAAGTAAGTAGTGCTGCAATTTGCTTCCAACATAGGGGGGTATCGTAGCAGATGGTACAGCTCGCGCACATGGTCCCGATGGAACCAATTAACATCAATCACTGCACTAATGGCGGCTTATGGTAATGGTGCCGAAAAATTATTGCATATTGTTATAATTATTTTTTATTTAATTATATCTTAATATTTTGACATTAAATAATTAAAAAATATACTTATTAATGTAATATTAATTATTTTTATTTTAAGATGTTATTTTTTTAATAAATATATTTTTTAATTATTTAATATTAAAATATAATTAAATAAAATATAATTTTAATGACACTGCATAAACATGCAATAATTTCTTTAACCCAAGTGGATCTTCCAGCAAGCTTACCCCATCCCCAAGAGCGTTCTAAGGACTTGGATAAAACTCCAAAATTGATTAGTTGAACCAGGACGGATCTAACACTACTGGCTTCGGGTTAAGTAATTAAATAAAATAAATTGTAAACTAGTATGACTAATGAATATAGTAATTATTTGCACATTTGAGGAAGAAATGCAACTTTTTTACTATTCTTTGGGGGCATTTATTAGTTTGTTGCCATTTTCATCTAGAAGTTTAGATATCTTGGATGCGACGCTGGATTCAACTTGTGGCTTATGGGATTTGGGGGTGGGGGGCAACTGTCCCAATAATTTCTTCTTCTTCGTTGGTGAAAACCCCAAGAAATTTATATAGTGCATAGTTAACTTCCTAATTAATATTTGGAATTACTGCCGACTAATTTATCATTAGACTTGGTCTGACACGTAGGCCCAACATCTTAAAGTTGATTCTGTTTCGGCTCAATTCCAGCCCAACATAATATATTAGGGTATTACCATGAACATGTGATTTAGAATAATTCAGCCACGCTATACCAAAATAATAATAATAATAATAATTATTATTATTATTATTGAGCCGCGATGAACCTCAACTCACTTTTAAGATATTAATAATAAAATTAAATATAACAAAATTGAAGTAAAAAACATTAATTATTAATAAAAAAATTAAAAATGTATATTTTAATAACTTTTTTATTTATTATTTTAATAACTTTTTTATTTTAGAAGAGATAAATCTCAATAAATAATATCATTTATAAAAAAAATTGTATTTAATGTAAATTTTTTTATTGAAATACTTAAAATATTATTATTCACTTTATTAATCTTTTCTCATTTTACTAATATTAAGAAAAAATAAATTAGAAATATATTAATATTCAAATGTTTACTAATTATCCTTCTCAATCCCATGAACACCAATCACTCGATGCTTAGTTGTTAAACTCTCACCTGGAGAGCATTAAAATAGGGGATAAGGAGAGGAAAAATTGAAGATCATTTTTGGCACTAATTAATTAATAAGACACAAGTAGCCAAATGAGAGCCCCTAGTAATATATTTCTTTTAAAATATAAAATAATATATCCGTGGTCCATAGAGAATGGCAACCCATGGCTTCTAATGTCTATTGTCTAGTAACATTGTACTTGGAGTTTATAAATTGAAAAAAAAAAAAAACCATCATGGCTTGTTAAAATTAATCTATATAGAAATATATGCCACATATTTGGCATATATAAATATGACTAAATCTCTAATTTAGTCTTTTAAATATTATGTTAACATCATTTTGATCATAAAAAAATATCGATATTAATTTAGTCATTAAATTATAAAATATGATATTATTTTGATCTTTTAAAAAAATTAATATTAATTTAATTTTTTAGTTATAAAAAAATATCATCAATTTAATCTTTTAATTATATAAAATTAATATTAATTTAATTTTTAAATTATATAAATTATATTAATTTATTCTCTATTTATATAAATAAAAATAATTTTAATATTATATTTTATTATTTAATAATTAAATTGATATTAATATTTTTTAAAAAGTCAAAATATATGGACGTAATATTTGAAAGATATAACTCGCATGTGTGAGCCCATTAGTCATGTCAGAGGATTCTTAATCGTTTCATTACAGGTACCTGAAAATCAGGCATCCTAAAATCTCTAATTTCATCATCATTATTTAAAAAAAGCACTTTAATTATTTACCCTTAAATGAGACAATGAGTGAGAATGACTATTTGCCCCCACTAAAACAAAGGAAAAGAAAAATACTGATGTACGAATCGATTCGCCACATGTACCTGACAGTGCTACATACTGATGTGGACTGGCCTGAATTGTTAACTAATCATACACCTAAGTACAAAGGATTAGTGATTAAGGTGAATTGTTAAAGGTTAATATGATTCTATAATCATTAATCTTCGTATTATAGTCATTCAGTTGTTTCCACTCATTCCCTTATCATTTGCTTTCTTGCGACATGTATCATATATCGATTTCGTTGGTATTACTTTTTTTTTTTTTCTTGATTAGTTGGTATTACTTTTTCCTTGCAGCCTATCAGTGGCTGGCATGTTCCTTAATCTGCACCATTCAGTTTTAATGTTTGAAAAGTTTAAAATTTTAGTTTAAGTAAAAGTTTATTTATTACAATTTTTGTTAAAAATCATAATTTTAAAATTTTAAATGTTAAATTAAATATATTATTAACGATGATAATTATGTTATGCTTCGAGCACTACTGTAACTACAAATTATGGTTCTTCCGTGGTACTCTTGTAATCCGTATTAGTGCCAAGTGTACATAACCATAAAATGTTGTTTGAACTTTGAATGGATAAAATAATTTAATATTTTATAAAAAAAAGTATATAAACTCTTTAAATTTTAAGTTATTTATAAATAAATAAATTTTAAAATTATCTTAATTAATATCTAAACTATAACCATTACATAAATTAATTTTTTTATTTATTTTTTATTATTTTAAATATTTTTTTATTTAATTTAAAATAAATTGATAAAATAATTAATTTATATAATTATTATATTTTAAATATTAATTATGACAATTTTAAAATTTTAAAATTTATTTATAAATAACTTAAAATTTAAGAATATGAATGTTTTTTCTTATTTTATATACCATACCTTAATATTATCAAGTGAAGTCGGTTACTAACACTATAATACTCTTTTGCTGTTTTACCCAAAAATAATACTCCTTTGCTGGTGGAGAGAAGTTTTTCATAGACAAATTTATCCTTTTAAATTTGGATTAATTTCACGCTGTCACTCTAGTTTATCTATTTAATTATACTTTTTTAGTCTTCATCTATAAAAATAATATTTTATCTACACTAATTTAATATTTTTAAAATATGACCATCGTGTTTTAATTTTTGTTTACCAAAAAAATAGGACTTAGGATAATTCTCACAATTAAAAAAAAATTATAGACAATATATAACTTTTTAACAGAAAAATTAACATATAAAGATTTGGCTCCTCTCCTCTAAAATGAAAGAAAAATAAATAATTATAACTTTTGATAAAAATATTAAAAGAGTAAATTTTAATAATTTTATAATGTACTATATATATATATATATATATATATATATATATATTATTTTAACTATAAATTTTTTTATAAATAATTATAACTTTTTATTTTTAATAAATTTTTTACTTTAAATGAGTTAAATCTAAAAAGACATGATTAAAAGGATAAATTAAAATTTCAAATTTATTGTTGTCAAATAATTACTCGTGGCATTGTGGGGGGTGTGTGTGTGTCCGTTAACAAGATAGGATTTTGAGGATCTTTGAGAACACAAAGAAAGAGCTGAAAGTTTATTTAATTACATTTATAACTTGGTTGGAAACGAACCTAACCCAATATTATCATAGAGTTGCAGCAAGCGAAGCCTTGTTTTAAATACATTAAAGTAACTTTATGAAGCTAATAAAAGCTTGACACTCTAATTTTGTGCTGAGACCTGCAGCGTAACCTTAATGGATCTACGATCTCAACGCTGGTAAAATATGTTGTTCTTTTTTTTTTTTTTTAATATGAGTTAAACTTTTGTTGCTTTTCTTTAAAGTGAGTAGAGGAAATGTATTTTAAAGAGGAATCGTGCGTGTCAAACACTTGTGAGACATTTATATTGGACACAATACAATATTATATGACATTCTATATCTCAATAACATATTTCAAACCTTAAATATATTCCATGCCTTTTTTATATTTTACTAAAAGAAATCTTTGAATTTCAAATATGAACACCAGCAAAGTATCTCATTTCAACCTGTATATATAAATCTTTTTTTTTTGGTAATTTAACCTTTATATATAAATCTGAGGTTAAAATTTTTAGTGCAATTCAAGATTTTCCCTTCTCTTTTAAAAAAAAAAAATTGTTGCCTTTTGGTACTGTACGGTTTAATTAGTGTTGGGGGTATGTAATTCGCAATATGATTCCGCTAGTAGCCACATCATTATTACTTGCCAAACTCATGTGTAAATTATTCTTTTATTAATTATTATTGTATAAATTTTATATACGTGATAAATCTCATGTCTATGGAGCTGGCATTTATTAAATAGGAAAGGTGAGATTTGAATCTGGCTCTCCATTTTTTGGTGAGAAGTCATGTTCTGACGAAATTAGACTAATTCTTACTCAGAGAGTAAGATGATATAAAACTTAGTTGTTCTAGTACAATTATCAGTGAAACAATTTCTGAACTTCAAATTAAATTAAAATTTAACCAAAAAATGTTTTTAAATATTCTTCAACGGTTCAAAACACACTATTCTAGTTACAGTAGAGCAATAGTTGCACTATAAAATTAATCAATTTTTATACGCAAATAGTTTGACATTTGAGTTACGAAAGAAATGCTTTAATTCTAATTTTTATTCTTAATAATTTATTAATGTTGATTCAAAAGTTTTTTAAAAAGTATTTTAATTTTGATATTCATTTTTATTAACTTATTAATATAGTTTGATGACATAAAAATTATCAATTTGCTCCAAAAAAAAATGTATGGGATTTAAATCATTTAATCTCGCATTAAAGTATAATTATAATACTGTTACATAGTATAATAGTGTTTAATTTTTTTACCTTAAAGAATATTATAGATTCACATTTTCGTACGATTATTTATAAAAGAAAAAAGTAATCGTCATTAATGGATAAATATAATAAGAAAAAAGAAAGAGCTTCATTGTGAATTTGTCGCAATACGAATCTTGCGTGGTTAAGTGAACATCTCTCAGACATTATGATAGTGTAATGATAATTACTCAAAACAAAGCACATCTTGGCAACAGTGCTCATTGACTTCCACAACAACGATACAAACGAGAGCGGTTAATTTCCAAGATGACAAGCATAGGAGCTTCTCTCTAGTATTTTTGTGGCTCAAGGCGTGCATACAAGTGTTCAACTTGCTACTAGCTAGTAATGCCTAGGAGACCATGCTCATTGACTTTTGTTGTGTATCCCTAACAGCCCAGAAAAATTGACCGGATTGGTTGGTCGGACTACTTTAACTAAAAATTAAACTATTGATCAGTTCAGTTTTTGTAACCGATTCATCTTCATAATTTTAACAAAAGTATTTTTAGAGGAATCAAATACGAATCATGAAAAAATGAGATTATCAATTTTATTATTGAATCAACTATATTTTTATTATATAATAGGTCTTATTATATATTTAATATAAAATAAATATATAATTATAACTTCTAATAAAAAATTCTTAGTTCGAATTAAAAATAAAAAGCTAAATGAAAGAAATATTATCACTGTTAATATTTATAATATATAGATTATAAATTATGAATTATATTTATTTTAATTAAGTTATATGCTATACTATTATGTAGATTAATATTGTGTTGTTTATATAAATATAATTTTTTTTATTTTATGATATTTTTTTTATGTTTCAAATAATTTTATTATTGATTTATATTATATTTTTATTTATTTTATTAATATATAAACAATTATATATATATATATATATATATATATATAAATATACTTATATTTATATATAAATATAAATATATATTTAATTATATTTTAATTTAATCATGATTTGATCGTAATTGAACCATTAAATTTTAAATTAATATTTTAACCGATTAATTCCACTGCATTAATAACTGTAGACCATGACTCCATATACATATTTGTCTATATATAATAATTTGACTCTGATAACTGGGAAACCCAAGGAACATATGATAGAGCAATTTGTTTTTCGTGATTAACGAGTTTAAATTTAGACCTTCGTCCATGTCGTGTTCTGAGACAAACTGTCGAGCCTTGTGTGCCTGTTATGTTTGTTTTTATCACATTCCGCTTCATGGTGTTCTCTTTAGCGGGCAGTATCCGATAAACTTATGAACTAACATACTGTTATTATATTCATTGCATAGTGCTCATCTGCATCGCCATCTCAATTCAATTTCAATTCGTACAATTGATTAGTCCCACCAACCATGCCCTGTGTATCTGTATCAGTGTAATTCACTCTCCCATGGATCTTTTTATTTTCTTTTTCTGTCTTTCTTTTTTTGGGGGCGGTGATAGTAAATCGTGTTTTTGTGAACATCTCTGAATGGAACTTGTCAGTTTTAGTGCATTTTATATTCAGAGAGGCCAAACAAAAGAGTTTATAATTTTTTTGCTATATATAAAAAAAAATTACATTTTTCATGATATTTTTTACAGTTTCTTTTTTTTTTTTCTATTTTGACACCAAATCACCCATTTAAAATCATTGAAAACCTTTCGTTTTTTCTCTTGTTTTATTTTCTTGTTATTTTTCATTAGAAATCCTATTTTTTTTCCATCATCTTACTTTTGAATGTGTTTTTTTTTCATAATTTTTTTTAAAAAGTACTTCTGTTATATTTTAATATATTTAGATAAATTTTTTAAAAAAAGTTAAAATACTAAAAAAAGCATAAGTTAAATTTTTGTGTTTTTAAAAAAAGATATTTTTTTATAACGTAAAAATTTGTTCAAACTTAAAAAAATATTTTTTAAATATTACATTCAAACATTAAATATCTGTTATTTAAAAAAAATTAAAAAAATTATGAAAAAAATATATTTTTTTAAAAATTTATCCAAAGGAATTGTTTTTGACAAAACTTATTTTTATCACCCACTCACTTGTTATGAGATAATACACAAATCTAAAAACAAATTTAATAATATAAATAATAAATGAGTTTGTGATATGTGTAATATGTTATTTATATAATGACTTCTCAATTTTATTTTATTTTATCGTATTATATCACTACAATAATAAGACTTACTTTTTACCATGTTTTTTAATATGAATGTTAATTAACGACTAATGCACGTAACATCTCCTAGGATGCCAATCAAAGTAGAAAAGCATGTTTTCTTTTGGAAAATATATTGCCATGGTAAGTAGAAAAAAATAAAGTCGTAATAATCTATAATAATCAGTGGCGCCAATTTCTGGGTTACCTGCCACGTCGTTAACGGTTATAAAGCTAACAAAACCCAAAACCTGTTTCAATGGTAAATAAATTACGGAGTAACGCGCTTTAGGCCCCTTTAATACCACCAAAGCACAAGCACCGTTGGATGTGAGCCATGATTAACCGTTGCTTAAGAAGCATTCAATGGGCATTCAATTTATTTAATTTAATTAATTATATTCAATTAAAGTCTTCTCACCTTGTGTTGCTCCTTCTTTTCAGTCAAAGAGGACCAATCTGATCCAAAGTGTCTCACCTCACGTGATTGGACTGCCCCTCTGTCCCTCCCCACGTGTCGTTTTTTTTTATTTGGCTGACTCTGCAGCATTTCGGATGTCTCCCAACTGTTGCCGGTACACCGGACCACCAATTACTTGTCAAATTAAGGTTAACAAAAAAAAAAATAATTCGATATATGAAAGTTTTAAAAAAAAACTAATATATTAAATTAAGGAGATTCTAAACCGGATTTTATGAATAGGTCTGTTGGATCCTATATAATAGGTTTCGGTAACCGAAGAAACAGTACTTGGTCATCTACTTCGGAGTTCATACTTGAGTATCTTAAATATTGCCAAATCTCTGGTGCCCCTTTCTTCCTCTTTGGGTTTGCTTCCATTTCTGTAGTACAGCACTCTTCTGTGATTTTTCTGAAATTATCTGCTAAAGCCCACAGAGTTATTCTGTTAGTTCATCAGTTCACAGCCACACAAAGAAAGTACGGTATTAACAAGCACTTGCCGAGCAGAGAGCAGAAGCAGAGGCCGTTTCATTTGGGCAACATTACTCCCTTTTTCTTTTTCCGGCGAAGACACTCTTAAAACATTTTATTTATTTCCCTTTATCTTTCAACTTTCCCGGAAATTTTCTACTTTTCCTTCGCCCCACAGGCCACAGCCACCAGGCTCTTGGGTCTCCCCCATATCCCTTCACTTTTTGTTGTACCTTGTGTTGTGCTGGGTTGGGTTCCCTCTGCCCAAAGTTGTAGCATTCGTCTCTCTTTGTTTCACGCCCCTGCGCTGCACACTCCTTTTCTCTCCTTTTTAATGTAACTTTCCTTGAAATTACTCGTTCTTTAATAACTTTTTCTATCAGCATTCAATCCATTCATGGTAGATTTCTCTCCGTTTTAAGCTTCTCTTTGACGTGTTTTCTGCCTTTGCTTTCCTTGACCTTCTTTATTCCCTCCTCTCTGCCCGTGTCTGGTCGCAGGGGAATCTCTCTCGCCCTTTTCCCTTTTCCCTTTTTCGTCTCTATTTCACCCTTCCACTTCAACCCACTCCACCGTTCTGGCTTTCAACATCAATGCTATCCCCAACCCCAAGAATCTGATACACAAGCTAGCTCCATCCCCGAAATGACTGCGGCTCCCATCAAGTACACTCAGCACCTCAACCACACTAAACTCGTCAGACCGGCGGAAGAAGACCCTGTGAAGTATCCATATCCGAGAGTGGTCAGAATACGTGTCACAGACACGGATGCCACGGACTCCTCCAGCGACGAAGAATGCTCCCGGTCTTTCACGCGCCACCGAGTGAGAAAGTTCATCAACGAGATTAGCATTGAGTCGTGCTCGAGTGAGAATGATGGCGTTCTTTCTCGGAAGAGCAGCAAGACCAGGAACAGGTCCAGCACCGCCGGCGAAGGCGGAGTACCGGGGCGTCGGCGACCACTGAAGGTGTCCTCCGTCAAGAAATTCCGGGGAGTGAGGCAGAGGCCATGGGGAAAATGGGCCGCCGAGATAAGGGATCCCGCTCGGCGCGTACGGTTGTGGTTGGGTACCTATGATACCGCCGAGGAAGCTGCCATGGTGTATGACAACGCTGCCATTCAGCTGCGTGGAGCTGGCGCGCTTACAAATTTCAAAACGCCCCCAGCGCGGTGGCAGTGCCCGCCGGCGAATGAAAAACCGGAGGCGATGAACTGCCGTTACAATTCTGGGGAAGAATCTCAAAACAACAATTTATTTTCTCCCACTTCTGTTCTTCAGTGCTGTTCATCGTCCGAAGAAGCTGAACCTGTAACCGCCGCCAGAGATGGTGCTGCTGAACACATCTGTGAATCCCGTGATGAATATTCGTCGGTGTCGGAGAATTTCCCTGATCAGATCCTAGAGGACAAGTCCAAATCTGAATCATTATTTCCAAATCCAAACGATATACTATTTGACTTCCAAAGTTCATCGCCGGAGCCGGATGCATTTGACAACATTAGTGATGTACCAGAAAGCATATTCTTCACCGATGATTGCTCCGGTATCTTTCTCAATTCCTGTGAGGATTTCGATTTTGGTTTCAAAAGTTGGCATGGAGATGATGACTTTCTCCAAGATATTGGCGATTTATTTGTTTTAGATCCGCTTGTAGCTCTTTGAATTTGAGGGATTGATCAGATGATTCTCGTCGTTGTGTTGCCCAAAATGGGCAAATTTTGTATCGGCGGGAAATAAGTATTGCAATTATCTTTTTTTCAACTAAATGTTTTTTTTTTCCGTTTTCGTCATGCTGGTATTTGTAACCGGAGAATTTATTCGCTATATGTCAAAAAAAAAAAAAACAGGAGAATTGATTAGCTATATGTCAAGGTGAAGTAATTATCATAAGTTTGTAGAATCAAATTAAGTTGACAGATGATCCTTGAATCTTTTAGTTGTATGGTAATATTAAAAAAAAGATTGTTATTATATCTTTTTTGGATCAATATATGGTTATTTTTTATATGTTAGCATTTAATTTAATAATGTTTTAAAAAATAATATAACAAAAGAAATAAAATATAATTATACTTAATCATTTAATATTACAGTAAGCCAATTTTTCATTTGGGTGCTTGGTGGTGTTCTGTCTTTTTTTTTGTTTTCCTCTGGTTTGTGTGAGTAGCGGTTCGTCCTCAATTCATCATGTATTTTTAAAGGGCACGCGTTACAGTGACAAATATTTTTGGGGAAAATAGGGTCTTTCAAACAGGTTAACTGACCCCACTCAAATAGGGCGTCATTGAAAAGAGAGAAAAAAAATTCTTGCAAATTTTAAAAGTATTATACTCAATTTCAAAATATGATTTGCGATAAAAAATATATATTTATTAAACTTTAAATTATCAAATATTACTTACATAAGAATCTATGGCTGGAGAGGTAAAATTGATATCGAAGTTGTTTGGTCCGTCGATAGCTCCATCCTCCATCGGTATGTAGCTTCACTGTGGTGGCTTATATGTTGAGATTCGAGACTCCTTTAAATTGACAATTTTGATTTACTCTTTTCTTTTTTTCTGTTTTGTTTTGCAAAGTCCGTTTGTATACTATATATACTCTAAAAAAAAATTATTGAAATATTAGAATACAAAAAACATGAAATATATGTTAAAAATAAATTTACATTAAAACAATTGAAAAAATATATAGCCATAAATATATATCCATAAAAAAAAGACAGAAAATCATATCATTTTAAAGTCAACACATATCATACATTTAGTGAAAGCTTACAACATATATTTATTTTAATATATAAAAAGGTCAAGAAAGTGAGAAACCTATCACATTTTAAAGTCAAAGTATGTTGTATGCTTTAGCAAGAATTTACAAATATTTCTTTTTTGGGCTGTTGCCCCATCAATTTACCAAAAAAAAAAAGAATTTACAAATAATACTTACAAATCATATGTGAAGAAAATTTGATTATAGCAAGGATCGAACCTAAACTTTGTAAGTGAAATGCTTTGGTCATTACAAGTAAATTGCTTTGTGATCTTTCAAACTGATTTCTAAAGGTTTTATTAATATGTAACTAAACAATTTTTTATTACATGGAGGAAGTTTTAAAAAGGATCAACCAAAAAAGATACTTATGTATAAATATCAAATTAAATACTTATTTTTAATTAATTTTTGTTTTAAATAACTACTTATGTAAGTAATTATTTAGTTTTAATAAATAAATAATTACTCAAATTAATCCTTATTCATAAGTTTTTTAATTTCTATATTTAAAATTAGATGAAAGCAATTTCAAAAGAGTAGACTTTGCTACAATGCTTATTTAAGGCATCTGGGTATGCACGTATTTAGAAAAATTCTTGGATCCATGTATGTATCACACGAACAATAAACAACCCATATAAAGTCTTATACTATAGTAAAAGAATTTTACAGGTAAGGTAAGGCTCACATCATATTTAAGCTGTTTATTGTACAAAGAATAAATGTGCTCGGGAAATTTCAATTCTGCTGTATTTATTTATGCAGAGTCTGTTCGGGAGAAATTAATACCTTTCAGCTACAAACTTCACCAGATATTCGAAGTTTCAAACCTTGCGAACAACTTTCTTACCAGAAAAAAGTGGAAACTACACTAGCTAGGGGATGATTTGGTTTGTGGTACTGGTACTGTGACAACCTCCCATAGTTAATTTGTGCTGACACAGGCTATCCATCAATAATTGAGGGATTTGAACGAGGAAATGAAATTTTCGTTAGGTTTCTAAAAAATTCATCTCGTTATTGATAAAGAAGTTAATTTGACTGTCAACAGAAAGAAAAGTTAATTTGGCTACAGGAAATACGTAATTAGCCAACTTTATCAAATTTACAGCCAGAACGTTTCGATGCCGAAAGCAATTATACACCTATAAAAAAAATAATAAATATTATTTACATAATATTATTATTATACTATTTTTATACTTTGTTTTTTGAGTAATAAAATATAAAAAACACATATTTCAATACAAATTCTTTTTATCTTTTTATTTTTAAATAAAATGACATAAAAAATAGTGTAAAACTAATGATGTGTAACAATCATTTTCGTTTTTTTAAAAAAAAGGCCAAGATTTTTGGCCCCTTCAAAAGCCAAAATTAAACGTGCCGATAGGATTCTTTTCCGTCTTAGTTTTCTGTTTTGGCCAAATTAAGGCCTGTTCCCAACGTCCCAAGAAAAGCAAAAGAACAACCAGAGAGGATCTCTAATATGCCAAGTGGCACATATAATCGGAATTGAGGTTGAATGGAACATGAAAATGCGTTTTGGCCTTTGGGTTGAATCCGATTTCTGACACGAGCAGAGGGGAGCAAGTGGCACGATACTTTGATTCTTTTCATGGCATTAGCTGAATGGAACAGCAGATTCATATCCATTGCATTAATCTGCACCACGTTACGCTGCGAGTTCGTAAGCGTTCCCATGCTTTTTACCCTCTTTTGTAAGAGCTTTCTGTATATTTTTTGGCAATGCAAAATTGCAAACTTCACTTCTAAAAGAGAAGGTTGGATGTTAATTGAGCTTAAAAGAAGTAAACACGCATTGCTAAGAGCAATATCTTCATACCGCACTCCATTGGATCCATTTAGTTCGGAAGAGAAGGAGAAAGGGTTCCCAGTGTACTAACGCCCTGACACTGTTGACGGGGCCTCTCTGCGCAGCACGAAAATATCCCCTTCATATATAGTCCATGCCATGGACCCAGAAAAGCTTATACCTCAGCCATGGACCATAAATCCATAATCCATACAAAACCAATATTTTATCGAATACAACTTATCGCTTAAAAATCTAAATGACAAACATGCTCTCCAGACTTGACGTGCGACTCTTTAATTTCCCTGTTTAATGAATCATATCAATATGATATCTATGTCTTAAGTTTTCAATAAATATATAATTATATAAATAAGATATGTTTCCGTCTAGTTAATTTTACAAAGATTGTCATGTGCAGGGTTATGATAATTAAAGATAGACTTGAAGCATGTGTATGTGGGGACGGCGGAGACTTTAGGCCACAGATATGTCACTGTCTATTTGATCAAGGATTGCAGGTTTTATAAATGCACCGTGTATTGTCTTGTTTACCACTGGGATCTTTGAAACTCAGCATCAACAAAGCCCCACTTGGTGCTTGGAGGCAGTGCTGGGCTTCTGCCATATTCTCAATCAGATTTGGTCCCCTCCCTGACGTTATAATATTAGATTTGCGCCTATGTCTGCATTTTTCATCTTCCTCGTCACATCATATATATATATGTACATATATATCCGAAGACAGCAAAAATGATATACAATCAAATAAAATAGTCAAATTTTTTTATAAAATTCAGTTAATTTGAAAATAGTTATTGAATCTAATATAAATTTTGTCAAACATTTGAATAAAAAAATTATATTAATCAATGAACTAATTTGCTCTTTCAAACAAGACAAGGTGACGTCCACCCTGCCACACATAACACACCCAAACGTTTTCCCGCATACAAACAGAAGAAAACCGGAAAAAGCCGAAAGACCTTCCACGCATGGATTCAGAATTCAGAATCACAGCAAAACAGAGGATCATCCTTGTTATCCTGCGGCCCCCCCCCGGTTGAATCACAGCCGTACACGCGACATCAGTCCAACGGCTTCTTCCCTCGTTCAGCGCAAGTGTGCAACAGGGTCATTTGGTCCCTTGGTCCCCACGTGACACGTCTCATCCAGCTCTATCAACGCTGTTTTCATCAGCACGACTGTGACTGCGGTCCCAAGCATAAATCTCTTCAATTTTTGCATAGAAAATATTATTATTTTTTTTATCTTTTATCTCTTATCATTTATATTTTGTCAATTTATTTTTTTTTAAATCAAGAATATTATTACAAATTTAATTTATTTTAACTGTCTCACGCACTTACTTTTTTTATATCAAAATAATAATAGTATGATTTTTTTTATAAAATATAATTTTTAAAAATTAAATTATAATTTTTTATTTAAGAACATTATTTATTTTTATTACATTAATACTTTATAATTATGTTTTGACAACTTTACAGTACATTATCAAGTTATAATGTATTATGTATACATATTATGATATAATATTTATGAAATTATAATTGTTTTATATTCAGATACCATAACTTGATTGATAGTGATTTATAGAATTTAATTTTTTTATATAAATTAACAGTATTTTTATAAAATTTAATTTATTTAAATAGTTTTTTTATAAAATATGATTATAATAATTAAATTATAATTTTTTTATATAAAAATATAACATATTTTTATTATATTAATATTTTATAAATTATAAAATTGGATTGGCTGTTTTGGTCTTCGTTGCTTTAGACAAAGGGGAGGGACAATTTTTTTTTTTTTGGTCTTCAAGGGAATGAACAGCTTAGAACCCACAAGCACTCGGGAAACCGGTATTGTGCTTAGATAATATATATCCTTTCTTCAATTTTTGTCGAGGAGCAGCAGACCCAAAAAAAAAAAAAAAAAAACAGACGAGCAGAGTTCGACCAAAAAGAGACAGAGGAGCAGCGTGATGAACCAAGAAAAAAAAAAAGACTGCAGAGTATGACCAAAAGAACGTAAAAAAGACAGAGGAGCAGAGAGGGGATGTACTACAATGGAAAAATTGTCGTGCATATAATGATATTTTGAGATATTTTTCGCATTTTAACTATTAAATCACGTGTCTAAGTTATATAAGTTTTCTATTTTTCCCTTCAATATTGGAACCCAGAATCATATTAAGGATTTATGGCAAGTTTCAGTAGCATAATAATTATTCACTATGGCTTGAGTATAGAGTTCAAATAATAAAGGTGTACTCAGACTGAGGTCGGAGTGTTTAATGTTCTGTATAAATAAAAAAAAAATCTTCAGGAAAACAAATGAGCAAAAGAAAAAAAAAAAAGAATAAGCACAACGTTCTGAAGTACTGTACAAGTTTGTGCAAGAAAGTTATTTGATTCGCAATCACGGAAAAAGGAAAGAGAATATATTTGATTCTCAATGCGGACAGTTAAAAGAAGTGAAGTGCCCACTGCCCATGAATGCAAATGGAGCGTGCATGAGAATCATGAAATCTTATCTAAGAAATGTCAGTTACCTTTATGCTTTATTTGGTAAAAAGAAGGGTGGCAATCAAAATTGGCTCAGTTGAATTTAAAGGTTTAATGTGTGTACCTTCCAACTATGGTTTGGACACCAAATCATGATTTTGAAACTTCAAAAGTTTTTTCCTCCGTAACTTTTTTCAAAAAAGAAAAAAAAAAAGAAGGCGATAGATTGGATGGCAGAGATTAGAGAAGAAAAGGAAAGATGTAATGTAAAAGTGAGTAAAAAGATATATGAATAACTTATTTGAAAGACTATTGTATTATGGACACTGATATTTTTGAAGCTCTTTGCACTAATTGGTTGAGGAAATCACTTGTAAATTATATGAATTGTCTTCAAGAGAATAAATGAGATTCTTACAACTCAATTTAACTTCATGCCCATAATTGTTGTTATTTGATCTCTATTTTTTCTATTTATTTTTTATTTTACAGGCTCAAGAATCAGTCATTAGTCGTACATACAATAAATATATACATTTTATTGGTTATTTTATGATAATTTCATAATAATTTGTTGTTCTAAAATTTTCAAACTTCTTATTTCCGGTGCAAATTTGTATTACTTTAATTTTATTAATTTCCTTTTTACATAAATATGAGTTATACAATAAATAATAATTTTCTTTTTCAAAAAACCTTCATCTTTGTGGCGAACAGAAAAATTTTTTTTTTAGGTCTCAGACAGTCCAAAGTAAGAATAGTTAAGTTAATCTAAAAACAGAACTGGGCCGTTTCAGATGGCCCGAGAAGAACTTTGCCTCTGAGAAAGCAGTGGAATGCAGCCCCATGGGCTCCATTTTATACCTAATATTAGGCAACAAATTTCGCCCAACCAAATAAAAAGGTCATATTAGGCAACAAACAAATGAAAATTTATTTTTTTAGATTTAAAAAATTTAATACCAAATTTTTAAGTAAGCATTGCATACATTAGGTACATCATTTAATAGTTAATATATGTTATTATCATTTAACAGTTCTTAGATAGACATTATTTACTTTAAGTACATCATTTAATAATTAATATATATTATTATCTTTTTAAAGAGTGATATATATTTATAATATAACTCATCAAATTTTTTACATATTAATTAATTATTAAATAAAATATTTAAAATAAATAATATCTACTTAAAAATTTATCAACCAAACTTAACCATAGCCCATAGGATGAAGGAAACTAGTATACATGTAAATGTACAGTTATCCATACTGCAGTTAAAATGTAAATCACTCGTCTCCAAAAACTGAGACTATCATACACGTTCTGTTTCGGTCCCAATTTGTGTGGGCAATTGTTTGCAAAATTTTATCATACCAAAAGCAAAAGTTTGCTTATCTATTCATGATGCGAGGGGCTGTTTCGCTAACCAACAGTGATCCGAAGCTTCTGGCCCGCCTCGCAATGCTTGCCAACGGAACAGAAGAAGAAATAGTCGCCAGCCTTGTCCAAGACGAAGCTGGTGTTCCCTTTGAAGTACGTCTGGATGGTATTTCTGGAAGTGCAATTATCGTAGTCCTCCTTGTTAACCTGCACCACGGTGTTCAACCCGGGATTGTACCGGAAAACTGCAAATTTTTGGGGACTAGTTAATTACTTTGCGGATTTAATTTACGCGTACGAGTCTGCAAATAATTTAATTAAAATGCACCTATGATCCATGTTGCCATGTAATGTAACACAAACATGGTGCCTGAATCAATATCGATAGTGTAAGAAAAAATGGAAACAATAAAGAGGGACGAGAATTTAAGGGGGTAACCAGCACATACAAAGTTCGTCACCAACAGCGAAGGTTCTGTTCTTGGCCCAGTCGGCGTAGAAACCTTGGCTGTTGGGCAGATTCCAACCCTCACGGTCTCCGACATTGTGAGTCGTGGTTGAACTCACGGACCCCAACGTAATGCAGCCAATCACAGCAAAGATGAAAAATCTGAGGTGCATCTTGTCGGTCATATTTTCTTTTACACCTTTTGTTTGGGTTGCCTTCGATCAACTTGTGATGGCGTCTGGTTAAACCAAACGTGGGATTGAAGGTACCCTTTTATTAATAGTGCTCACTAAAATTGGCATTCGGCCTCCAGCTTCATCCTCTTCTCCGTTCTTGAAGAAGGAAAGTCGATTTTCTTGACCAAGTCAAGCTTATAAATGGGAATGACTGGGTTTCAGTCCGATGTTTTGAAATTGGAATTCAAAATCTTTTTTCCCTTTTCTTATCTCTAACTCTGACTTTTAACTATTAATAACTTATTATGAAAATATATATTTTTTAATCAATATCAATTTTTTAAAATTATTTTTTTAAAATTATCAACATTTAATTAAAAAATAAAGTTAAAAACAGAAAAAGGTGGCAAATGATTTATATCACTAAAAGACATGCTCTAAAAGAGTTTTTCTTTTAAACCAAAGTTAAAATTGGGAATCACTTATAAATGAACATGTTATTTTTAATTGTGACTTATTTTTTTTGGTATATATTTCAATTAACTTATTTAGTTATTTAAAAAATTTATAACCAAAATGATTAAGAGAACTTTTAATTTTTGTTTCTTTCTGAAAATAAAATAAGTTAATTCTTAACTTGGAGTTTCATATTTTTTTTAAAATAATAGTTATGTTATAAATTTTAGTACCTTTAAGATATATTTAGACGAATGAGTTTGAAATAAAAAATAATAAAAAATAAAATTTTTAGTTTAATTAATAAATAAAATAAAATAAAAAATTATCATATAAATTTTATATATTTTATTTTTTTATTTTTATAAATATTTTATAATTATCTTAATTTAAAATTTAAAAAATAAATCTTCTCTTTTTTTTGATTTTTTTCCTCCAAACTCTTCCATAATACATAACCTTATCATTAAAAGGGTGAACGGCACCGATCGCCACGACGAGTTATCACACTGGCGGAATTCTTGTGCAATGGGTGTGTATCCAATTTGCTCGTGGCTCTGGCGAAATCAATGATGCCATAAAATCTCAACAAATTCGTTGGCCATTTTCTTTTTTGGTACTTCGTTGATAATTTCTTATTTCCCACTCACATCAAATTAATATTTATTGTCTTGAATATAAGTTAAAATTAATTTTCTTGTATTAAGTATCTTTTTATAGTCATTTTTGTTGTAAAATTAATATAATTTTATATATAAAATTTTACGCTATTTTCTATTTTATTGATGCACTTTAAAATTAACTTATGATATATATTTTAAAAATAATTAAAATATCATTCACTTGACCTTATTATTATTATTTTAATATTTTTTTAAAAAAAACTGATGTACACCATCTACAAAATAATTAGTTATATTTTGATTATTTGATAGATTTAAATTATTCTTATAAAAATTATTAAATAATATAAGTGTGTTATGGGAAGATCAATTGATTTTTAAATATATAATAATAAATAATTTTTGCACAAATACTAAATAACCTGCGTAAAATTTAATTAGTATAAATAGAGTTTAAAGAGAGACTTCAAAGAGGTTGTCCAAATGAGAGGGTAATGCAATATATAGTTATGTTCATTATAGCAAGTTTAAATTTCAATTTTATGAAATTTTTAATCATAATGTAAGACCTAAAAAATCCTTAAATGTGTTTAGTAAAAATTAGGGGTGAAGACAAATTCATTTTTGTGGAAGACCTATTCACCTACGCATTCCTTATACAACAATAATTTAATATTTGTACAAAAATAAAAAAAATAATATAAAAAAATGTACACATTTCAAGTGCTCACCAAGGTGGTCCTTCTCTCCCTGAACCACTGTTTAACAATTTCTTATTTTCTTTCGCTGTTTGAGCCGCATTATTGCTTTGTCTCCTACGTTTAATCTGCAATTCGTAATGACATAGGCTTTTTGAATATCATAGCCAATCGGTCATATGTATTGATTGTTTCTGATTATGTTGGTCCTCTAAAAAGATTCTATCAACGTGATATTGATACTTTAAATAATATTAAAATTAATTTAATTTTTAAATTATAAAAAATAATATTATTTTAATTTTTTAAAAAATTAATATTAATTTAATTTCTCAATTATAAAAAAATATTATCAATTTAGTACTTCAATTATATAAAATTAACATTAATTTATTCTTCAATCATATAAATTATATTAATTTATTTTTTATTCGTACATAGACGATTTTAATATTATTTTTTATTATTTAATAAATAAATTGATGTCCATATTTTTTAAAAAATTAAAATAATGTCGACACAACCTTTAAAAGAATAAATTGATAGTTTATTATATTTTATAATGTATGTTAACGGGTGTCTTCTGCTGTGACTTTTTAAATCTTCTGTCTACATGCATTTTAATTTGTCAATGGAATGCGATCTTACGGATGTAGGAAAATCTGTTATGTACAAGTCCAAGCATGAAATCAATTATATTTTAGGTTGTAGATTTAGTGGTCATCGTCAAACTTTATGGTTCTTTGATTAGATTATTAGTCATGGGCAAACTTCATCTTTTCTTTTCTTTACTGTTTTGTAGCTCTTCACACAAAAGAAAATAGAAGTTATAATCTCACTTATTTCGGTTTTTCCTTTTCTTTTTACCCTCTTAATAATTCACTTCTCTCTGTAAGAGGGTATGCTCTGTTTGAATGAAAGAGTAAGGGAGCTTTTGGAGAGAAAGGTAAAAAGCATAGATAGTTCTTCTGTACTTGGATGCTGAAAACAATGAGTCTGCATACGGTTATGTTTCCCCAATGTAATCCTTTATCATTTATTCTATTAGGATTCCTGCTTTTCACTGTTATGTATGAGGGTTAATTCATTTTGTTCTTTTAAGATCTTAATAAAACTTGAAATATGTCAAATGTACTCATTCTTTCCTTGCTGTCTGCTTTTTTTTTTTTATGAGGCCCCAAAATTGCATGGAAGCTCCTAATATTTCCTTTCATTTCTCAAGAGTTAAATTATCAAGTGTGCAATACAAGACATTTCTCTTGCTTGAAACTATTTTCACTTGGTTCTTTGTAATTTAGGCTGGTTTCCCATGAATGTTTTCTCAATGGTAATGAAGGAATGAACTTGTATGTGTCAGGTCTGGACTCTGGAGAGAATACTTGCTCCTTTTACAGACCTGTTAAATTTGTATTAAGAGCGGGGATAATGAGATTTTCATCCATTTGTTATCTTCCTTTGTCATGTGGCTTTTAATTATGTTTCATTTAGAAAGCATTAGAAGTTGATGGTCAATTTGGGATTTCTTTAGTAATGGAAGTTTAGACAAATGCTGGATTGGCCTCAAATGAACATGATATCTAACAAATAAATCAGGAATCATATTTGGTGTTGTCCTCTCTGTATGCAAATGTATATGGCTTTGCCTTTGTCTTCCAACTTAAATAGTGGATATATTGAATTTATGTATGCAGATGTTAAAAACATAGTTGCCTTCTTTTTGTGCTTTCCAGTACTTGTTTTAAGTTGGTTTTGTTTTCTGGGTCAACAGAAAGTGAAGAAGTTTTCCCTAGCTGAACAGGAACAACAGGAAACAAACCCGAGTAGCAAGAAGGCTTGATTTTGCATTGGTATCACTGATTCCAAGTCCCTTCTAATTCATAATTTCATGTACCGCTCCCTACCCTTGGTCTCTTGCTTTTCTACCCTTTTTTTAATGTTCTACTTTTAATGTGTTGAAGCTGTTAACTTCATTTTTGATTTTTTTTTTGGCAATTAACTTCATTTTTTATTTTGACAAATTGTATTGTTGGCTTTGGTTGTAACATTGAATGGAAGGTGAAATCAATGACGCGCTTCTTTCATTATTGCATGTTATGCTGATTGTTAGCAGATCTTACCCACTTGAAGGTAGTTGATGGCCTGGAGCTGACATTGGCAGAGATTTCCAACTCACCATGTTCTGCTTTAACACTGAGAACCATTTGCGAGATGGAATGGAATTCATGACCTGTACCAATAAAGGTGTTTCTAGTTAATAATGAATAGAACCTTGTAGCTTTCTAAAATACGCATCCGCGGCTAATTTTTATGGGTTTTGCATGATAACCTGGATCGTTTTGGGTGAAGAAAAAGAGATTCATCCTTGTTTGCTTATATTTTACTTTCCTCCTTTGATGGTTAATTTGGTTATAGTTAACTTATTTAGGAATTTCACAAAGTTGAAAGACTATCCTTGCTTTTGCTTGTTCAAGAGGAAACATTGACGTACAATTAAAATTCTTTCTTCAACATTTCGACCCAATAAAAACAAATTTTTTTCTTCGACATTCGAATAGTTCATTCCCGATTGTTAATCAATTTAGCCAATCACTCGTGATGCTAAAATGCAAGATAATTACAGTAGTAAGAGGAAAACATTGACGGCGAATGTCTTCAATGCTATCATCGCATTGAATGCAACATCAGTATTTACTGAACAAAAGCCAGGAAAAGGCAACATAAGTCACTTTCATCAACGGGAAAAAGTAACCTTGGGGAAATCTTTTCCCAATCCCAACATTTCCAGCTTCTTGCATCACACAATTGTTCTAATATCCTAATGCTAACAAACATAACACCCTCTCTCAAGCGTCCGGGTGCATTTTCTCTCGAAGATTCAGACGCTGGACGAGAGGTCGGCCGAGTGGATGAGGTACGTGAGCACCAGAGCCAACAACATCAGCCCACATGCGATCCCTTGATCGATGGTTGTCCCTGAGCCAAACCCACACAAAGATAATCACTATCTAGTCCCCACTTTTACAACAAGAAGAATAATAAAAGTTATATGCATAAAATGGGAAAGCACAACAGCAATGCTAGCACATTTTGAAGAACTGAATTCTCTAATTAAGAGAATAAATCGTAGCGGTTTCGAAAAAGGAAAGCAAAAAATTGCAATTGAATATATATTCAGATCCACCATCACCAAAGAGACAAAAGCGAGATTAGATCTACTGAGAAAACAGTGGGTGTGTGCGCGTTTATTGAAACTCGAGAGAGAGAGAGAGAGAGAGAGAGAGAGAGAGAGAGAGAGAAAACTAGTTACCGTCGCTGGTGGGGGCAGAAGCAGGAGCCAGGGATTGAGCGTGCACAGCAGCGGGCATGAAAAGAGCAAAAATGAGAGTGGCAAACAAGGCCACAACTCCGAGTCCGAATGAAAATCTGGAAATACCCATATCCTTCCTTTGAGCAGATTTGCGCAAAAACGTTGAATCTCTCTGCTCCGGAGAGCGAGGCAGAGGAGAGAGGAGAGGAGAGGAAAGGGAAGGGCCAAAGGCGAGAGAGGAATGAAATGGAGTTTGGGGGGGGGGGCAATGGGGAGGGACGGCTCAGAGTGCTCAGAGTTTTAGAAGGCCGTTACAGTTCACGTCTGGGGGAGAGACAAAAGCGGAGAGAGGCAGCCGGTAAAGCCGGTAAGCAGAAGGGCATTGTGGGGTCCAGCCGCATGTTTCGCTGAGGCTGTAACCCCATGTGATCCCCCCCGGCTTGGTTTCGGATTCCCAGCCAGCCACAGGCCACAGTGCTGACACACTGTGACCTTTTGGCGCCATATGCCCATATCCTTCGCCCACTTTATTCTTTTTTTTTTTTTCTTTTCTTTCGAAAGTTCATAACTATTTTGTTTTTTACTTTTTTATTTTATTTTTGTCTGCTTTTAAATTTTAAATTTTGAAGGCCATTAAATTGAATTTGCTTCTTCATTCCCGCCTCGTTTTCCATTCTATCTTGCATTATTTCTCTTTTATTTTTTTATATTTTAAAAATTAGAAATATAAGATCCTGGACTCCTCCTGGTTTAGATTTAGGTATCTTCCACATTCAGGATTCAGGAAGTCTTCCATGCAATTATGGGATTGGTATGCCAATGAAATATGGATTATCTTGATAATTAATTAATTATTATTTATAATTTTTATGTGTAGTTAAGAAAACTGTGCTCCCGTAGTCTCATCAAATGCCAGCAAATGCTAACAAAACATTTCTAGAAACATCGGTATCGTACCAGCCTTGATGGCTGCCAACCATCAACACCAGCGGAACATACCCCCAAAAAAAAAAGCAAATCTTTCTTTCTTGATATACCAAAAAAAAAAAAACCTATGGCTTAAGCTTTGCCCACACATTAGAACGTAATGGAACAATTTATCCGCGGAACATATGATTCTTTTTTCATCATCACTTATTTTCGGAACTCATTCGGCCAAATCTAAGCCAAACCATTGAAAAATAAAACCAAGAGATTAAGATGCTTTTAAGTGTGAGAAATCGATTTCACAATTTCCTAACAGAGAATTGAATTAGTGATCAAGAAGATCTGAAAATTGAATTGAATTAATGTAAAACTCGCCGAGTTTGGATGACAGTCGCTGCAATTGTGGCTGGCCAACGGCAACCTCTGCTATATATCCATGACAAGGTGGGAATCCCAAACCTCTGGTCTAAGTCTCTGGACTGAATTGAGTTCAGTGAGGTTGGTAAATGAGGCATTGCAGCAAAGCTTGACTCTACATATGCCGCTAGGAAAATTTCATATAGGAATCCGTATCGGTTTTTCATTTGAATAATTAATCTTCATGTCGCGAACAAGAAGTTGCGTGTTTCATATTTAATTAAAAAACCTACAAAGAAGAAACCGGATGCAGTGCTCCAATACATGCCGTAGTGAACATGTTGGCCTTAATTCTCTTCTTCCGTGGATGTACGTTCTGGATATCAATATCTTACTTTCAACAAAGTTAACTTGTCCACGTGATGGGGACTGGATTCACTCACTGGAGAGAGACATGTATTGAGTAGTGATCAATATTAGACAGATTTGCATCTCTACGGCATCAAGTCCCACTAATGGCTAGCTAATAAGATCAATATATATATCATTACAGATATAACCCCTAACACTATGCATGGAGTACTAAGATACAGTCAACATAGCAGCTAGCGTACAGTTGTAGTTATTTATCCAGATGGAATTAGACATAATATGTTTGATATGCAATTTCACTCGCACTGGCACTGTGTTGCCAAAGGAAGGAAAAATTCTTAATACTCTCGTATTATCATACTCAACGGATGAAATTTGATTTAAATTTTGTTATATAATATTTTGTATTTAATCCAACAATATATATAATTATATTATTCACATGTTAAAATTTTAATGAACTTGAATGGTACTCTAGCAAGGAGTACATAAGTGAATGTAGTGCTTTTAAGAGTATATAATAAGAATTTATTGGAAGAAGGCATCCATTGCAAACTTCCTTTTGTGGGTGACGTCTCCGACATGGGCAGGCCATATTCGATCAATAAGCGGTCCAACTACCACTCAGGCATGGTCTCGTAGTCTTCTAACGTTGTTGATATCTCCTTTTCTAGATCTCTCCAGAGACTAAAGCGCATCATGGCCCCCACTGCAGTTTGATGCTGCATTATGTACATGGCACTTAAAAGTTAAATCACCACTAGATTTTAACCTGTGAGATGCAATTGCTAGGATAAAACATTCCCTCAAACTAGAAGTCAAGAACTTCAAATTCACTGAACATTTATCTGGACCCACAGTACGATCCCCTGAGCAGCGTAAGAGAAATGAACTACTGACAGTTAATTACGTACCTGGCCCCTTGTGAATTCGAGCTTGGACTAGCAATTTAAATCCATCTAGTTTCACACAATCAAATATTCTTAGTAATGGTGTTGATGACAGGCAGCTGTACTTGTTGATTCTATTACTACTAAATCTCAAACCAAATATGTGAATCCACATATTACAACATATTTACCAACTCTGGTGAGTACAAGAAAAGAAACCATCATCCTCTTTTTTCCACGTTAGCTGGATACCTAAGTTTCCAGGTTAAACAGCTACGTTACAAGAGTGCGTTTGAGAAAGATTTTTTTTTTTTTTAAAATATGTTTAGCATAACTTATATAAAATATATTATAATTTTTGATTATTTTGAATATATTGAAAACAACTTTTTTTAAGTTTATTTTTGAGCATTTTGATTATAATCCATTTGATTATAATCTATTTTGGTCTAAATTTATCATATTCACCTGCTCATTAAATATTATATTAATTTAAATAAATTATTTCATACCTTTTTTTAGTAATTTATTACATAAAAGTGATTTCTTTATACAATCCAAACAAAATATATTATATTAAAAAATTTTTTTAGTTAACATATCTAAACATAAAATTGATTTTACCATAATCGATTTTAAAAAAAATCAATTATACATATAATCGATTATTAAAATAATTTTTTTTCACAATTAATCTAAGCACATATTAAGATGATCTAAGAGCACACATAGGAGCCAATGGTGAATTCTGTACAGTAATGCACTTTGTAGAAAAAAAAATACTCATAATAAGTTATATAACCATATATAGTTTAGCTCTTTTTGGTTGTTCAATCTTTTTTTTGGTAGTAAAAATTGTATAAGTAATTGTTCATGTAATTTTAAATCAAATGATAAAGATAAAATTTTTTCAAAATAAATATTTTAAAATTTAAAATTTTAATATTATAAGTAAAATTTCCATGTGGTTCAGCTCTGTGAATGGATCTGAGTATATAACAAGTTTAGCTCCGCCATGTAGGAGTCAAATCAATTTAACGACCAAGTTCTTTTCATCATTTCCAATTATTTTACCTGCACCATCACATTAAAACAGCGGCACTGGAGACGTCTGCGAAAGTATTGGTTTCTGATTAATGTCAGATCAATAAGGTGAGGAGATGCAAGGTGAAAAGAAACAGAAATAGCATTGATGGCATACAGAGAATAACTCCAGTCCAGAACCTAACTAGCGTGGTTGTTCCAACTGGTAAGATAAATAATTGCCATACACTGCAGATTAGATAATTTCGTCCTCAGAGATATCATAATGCAAGGGCACGGAGGAAGAAGAATATTAATTTGTCAACTACAAACAGAGGTCAGTTGAAGTGTGATATAATTTGTAGTTTAAAAATTAGAGTTCACAATAAGCAGGAGACATTAGAGAAGTGCAAGAGACACCTGAGAGTATCTCAGTCATAATGATTTGCAGATTACCCACTATCTGATAATTAAGATTGTAAGTCAGTGCAGCAAACTGTACGTACGTTGTTTTGTTCATTACTATAAATAAGATTGAAGGGACGGAATACAAGCTGACACTGGTGCTGATGTCCAGCATTCTCTTCAAAGAAGAACTAGAAAACCATTAGCTGTTGGGTAAAAGAACAAAACTAAAGGACGTTAATGGCATGATAACATAACATGCTCTGGTAAAGCATTATTGATGCTATGGCTGGGAAACCAACCAAAATTTGCAGTTTAAAATGTAATTGTATATGGTAATTTGTTTAACCAAAATTATGTAAGTGAAGCATCTTGACTTCAGCAAGAAATGGAACAGTTGCATATATAGTCGTACATATACTAGCCATTATTTCGAGACAAAATCGTCAGAAACCCAGCGATAGAGGAGGAAACAGAATATGGAAGTTACCACGGCCCACGACCTTATACTGAAATTAATAGCAGAAAAAAAAATCTCTTTGAATCCAATCTCACCCAAGATAATACAATAATCTTAGATTTTCTCTCCAACGGGATGGTCTATCACGTGAGAGGATCCAAATTTATAACCTTTACACCTTTCTAAGATTTTCCCCATAATACTTCTCGAGTTGTTAGCTTGCTTGACTTGGGGAAGATTAGCATAGTCTGAGATCGAAATTTTCTGTTACAATGTCAAAGTCCACTATGCGAGAGAACTATAGAATATTCAGAAGTGTTGTGCTCTTACCTGTTGAATTAAGGGAGTTTCTTCTTAAAAAGCTGAGCATTCCACTTCGTTTTTGGACTTTTTGGAGAACACAAATTAGAGAATCTGATTCCTTTTTGTTCTTTTTAACATATATTCTTATTGTGCTCAGGATGCAAGCCACGTGGCGCGGTTATTCTATATTTGACTTGCCTAAAAACAGATTATAATAATTTATTAGCAATTGAACAAATACGTTATATAAGCATTATTATGTATTTTTTGCCTTTCTTTTTTTTGGTGCGAAAGAGAAATAAAGCAAAACAACTCCAACCTACAGAAACTGGTACCAATCAGGTCATAACTCATAATGGAGGTGAAGAAGCATCCCAGTAGGTGGAGTGAACCAGACATCCCAAACATTACTGTTACGTATTTTTTTGCCTTCAAAAACCGACACCAAAGCCCGAGTTCAAATCAAGCATAAAAACAACTGATGTTCCCAATTAACCATAAATCTACAAACACGGTTTTTCTTGGTCACTTTTTGATCTTTCCATTGGTGGGTATTGACTTAGCTTTCACGCATAACCTAGAAAATACCATATTTCAAAATAGCTTCTGTACTTCTATTGAATACGTATCATATCGGATACTTTTTAGATACTTTCATATATTAATAACTTTTATTTTATAATTTTATAATTTTTATTTTTAAATTTAATGTCAATAAGTGTGAGATATTATAAAAAAATTTAATATTCTGTTATTTCTACAATAATTAATTTTAAAATAATTTTTTTTTGTTTTTCTCCTTTAATCATGAAATAACTCAATTATTATTATTTATTTATAATATCTTATGATAATTTTATACATATTTTTTATGTGTTAGGAGGTGATATATATTTTTTGATATATATATATATATATATTATGTTATATCTTACCACCATTATTGTATGTTAATTTTTTTAAAAAGTGTCATACTCTCATATTGTACCAGTGTTATATTCAAGACCTGTACACATCATAGCGGATAAAGTATAACACGAGCAAGTATATGAAGGCACGCTGGATTTTATCATTCTTTCCCTTTTTTTTTGAGCAGAATACCTTGTCTATATCTTAATTGCTACAATTCAAAAGCAAGGTCCTTCAATCTACATTAGCAATTAAACCTTTCAAAAGGGCCAGTCAGGTCAGATTAAAGGCGTCAATAACGGTTAAATAAACGTTCAAAGAACGCATACAGATTACAAACGACAATCAAAGAATTGACTTTGATTGATTGATATAATAATTTGTTTTTAAGACATGACAACGGCATTGACAGAGCCAGGTTTCTCCCAGATCAAGCAATCGTTTCCGAGTCACCTTGGACGGTACTGAAAAGTGAAATCCGAAAGACCCTTCAAAGTTAAAACGCATGCGAAATTGCGAAGAAAAACCTTAACAGAGCAAGGGAGACAAATACATGAAAGAGAACCCACGCCATGTAGAAGACTTTTATTTTAGGGATCGTAACAGCAACGTAAAGAGAACGTCTTAGGTTTCTGTTTGCTAACGTGAGAGTTAGTGTGGGTTGTGATTTGATTTGCGAGTGAGTGCACCCTTGCATCTTGTGTCCACAATGCGTAAATTTAATTGCAGTTTTACTATTCTCCCCGCCACTGCATGTCCTCTACTTGTGCTCAAAAAGTTGCTGTTTGCTCAATGTATAAATTTGAGATGAGATTTTGTTTTGTCATGGATAGACCCAAGTTACAAATGAAGAGAAAATCTTATGTATTTTTGAAATAATATACTTATTCAATAAATATATAATAGATGCACTGTATAATAATTTAATTATTAAATTAAATTTATAATTTTAAATAATAAAATTATGATAAAATTTGAACTTTTCAGTTTCTCTTAAAAGTATTACTCTAGAGTACTTTAAATTTCTAACGAATTAGGCCCTTTTAAGGGTTAAAGAGTTACAGATTTTGAAATTTGATCCTAAAGACCATTCTAAAGTATTAAATGAATGATTTATTAATATAAAATATATAAACGTTTAATTAGACACTAACATTTAATTTCTGCTGGAAAAAGTTTAGGAACAAAATTTATTGGATCAACAGTTTTAACCTGAAAACCGAGTGAGTAAAAAGAAGTTGATACTTACAAGTTACAAGTACCATAAAGAATTTGAAAAATCTAGATATTTTATTTTATTTTCCCCGTCTGTGCATCATACAAATGTATTGATGACAATATAAATCTAGTTATGTTGTTTTTTTCTTTTGATTTTTCTTCATCTTATTTTGCCGCTACAAAGAACAGCCTTAATTTTGACATACTAAAGCATAATTTTGATAAGAGCATATCAAGAATTTTAACGAAGGAATTATAATTACGAAGCTCAAAATTCCATCAACATCTCAACTATACTAGAATCTTTTACAAATGGTTTAGATTTAGAAAGTAAAAATATTTCCTTTCTATTTTTAAGACCTGGTTTTCATTGTTGGCCAAGCTGGCGTTGAACGAAATAGTAACACTTTTTTCTAGTCAAATTCTAAAAACGCCTGTCAACAACCACCACGACCCCCACCACCACCCCCCTTTACTCTGCTAATGGACTTTCATATATATAGATATAGTGGTCGGTGGAAGACGAAACTCGCGGGAACATAGCAGCCCCCAAAAGGTCGGAGCTATGCAACGGCCGTTTTCGTTCTCCATACGAAAACTCTGAGGAAAAAGAAACTGCTTCTTCCAGTCGTTTCCTTGACTAGACCAACATTCTCGTCTAATATTCCAACCTGACGCACACCCTCCTCAGAGTTTCCGTTTTCCTTTGTCTTGATGTTCTTTGTCAGTTTTTTTGTTTTGTCCCAGACAGCGTAAATCGTCAAATTCATCATCCTTCCACCCTGCAAGCTGCAAACCAAAAATACCCTCGCCCGCGTTCTTTGTTCTTACCTCCCAAAGGGTCCGTCGTCTTTGTCAATTGCAGTTTTTATGGTGTTTCGTATTTGTATTTTGTGATTTCATTTTTTGTTTCCTTCGGTCTCGCTTGACGATGGCTTGTTGCTTGATTAGATTGGCTGCAATTTGGTGTAGTCTTTTTGGGGCTCCTAAAGTTTCAACGAGAATCATTTGTTTCAGACATCATTTTGGAACTGGTCATATATAGAAGAACAAGGATTTTCCACAGCAGGTACTCGTTATTCATGGACTCATTTTTCTAAGTTATTTCTTATTCTGATTCTAATTCAGCATATTAAATTAAACATATCTGATATCGATGTTGGACCTGGACCAATCCTTGAGAAAGTTTTCTGTTTATTAGGTGGTGTGGTTCGAAATTTTGTTCTGTTTTCGTTTCTTTATGGCCCCTTCGTCTCTAGATTTTGATTGTTGGCTGTTTCCTGTGGCTCAATCTCATTTCAACGATTTCAGGTGCCTCCTCTAAGCCGGAATGGAACAGTTCCGGCATATAGGAGAGGTTCTTGGGAGTCTCAAAGCTCTTATGGTTTTGCGCGATGAAATTCAAATCAATCAACGTCAGTGCTGTTTGATCCTTGATATCTTCAGTTTGGCATTTGACACGATCGCAGATGAGATCAGGCAGAATCTCAAGCTGGAGGAGAGGAATACCAAATGGAAACCCCTCGAGTTTCCTCTCAGAGAGTTCTGCAGGGTCTTCAAAGAAGGCGAGCTCTACATCAGGCATTGCTTGGATTCCAAGGACTGGTGGGGGAAAGCAATCACCCTCTCTCAGAACAGGGACTGTGTTGAATTTCACATACACAACTTGCTGTGCTACTTCGCTGCTGTCATTGAGGCAATCGAGAACGCTGGGGAGACCTCAGGACTTGATCAGGACGAGAAGGAGAAGAAGAAAGTCATGCTGACAAGGAAGTACGACATGGAATGGAACGATCCAAAACTTTTCCAGTGGAGGTTCGGGAAGCAGTATTTGGTCCCTCGTGAGATATGCAAACAACTGGAGAATGCTTGGAGGGAAGACAGGTGGAGGCTCATAGAAGCACTCAAGGAGAAGAAGAGCTCTTCTGCCAAAGCCACTCAGAAAAAGAACGAGCACAGCCTTGCAAATTTGCTGCTGAAGAAACTGCTGAATGGGTCGGAGAAACTGAACCACGAACTCTTCCCAATTGCAGTGCTGGTAGGAGCTAAGGATTACCAAGTGAGGCGACGGTTGGGACGGGGAAAGGAGTTCAAGGAAATCATTTGGCTTGGACAAAGCTTTGCGTTGAGACACTTCCACGGGGAGATGCATGCACTAAACACAGAGATTTCCACTCTGCTATCGCTTTCTCATCCCAACATATTGCAATACCTCTCTGGGTTTTATGATGAAGAGAAGAAAGAGTTCTCTCTTGTCATGGAGTTGATGAACAAGGACCTCTGGACCTATATGAAGGAGAACTGTGGTCCAAGGAGACAGATTTTGTTCTCTATCCCTGTTGTGGTGGATCTCATGCTTCAGATGGCTCGAGGCATGGAGTACCTCCACTCCAGAAAGATATACCATGGAGATCTCAACCCTTCCAATATCCTGCTCAGAGCTAGGAACTCCCAGGAAGGTTATTTCCAAGCAAAAGTTGCAGGCTTTGGCCTGTCTTCTGTGAAGAATAACGACACTACTCGAACCTCGCCTAGCCAGACTCCCAATAATGAGGAATTCAACCCTTCTATTTGGTACGCCCCTGAAGTTCTGACCGAGCTAGAACAAACAGGAAATGCATCGAAATCCTCCAGGTACTCGGAGAAAGCAGATGCCTACAGCTTTGGGATGATCTGCTTTGAGCTGTTGACAGGGAAAGTGCCTTTTGAAGATAACCACCTTCAAGGAGAAGGGACCAACCGAAATATCAGAGCAGGGGAGAGGCCTCTGTTCCCATACCGTTCCCCAAAATACCTTGTCAGCTTGATCAAAAAGTGCTGGCAAACTGACCCTGCTCAGCGCCCCAGTTTCTCTTCTATCTGCAGGATCTTGCGCTACACCAAAAAGTTCCTTGCCATGAACACAGAGTTCCATGTCATCAATCCTGAACTCAATCAGCTTGAACTGCAGTCCCCACCTGTCGATTGTTGCGACATAGAAGCAATGTTCCTCAAGAACTTTCCAATGGAGAGGACATCTAACGTGTCCAATGTATCACAGATACCATATGAAATGTTCGCTTATAAAGTTTCGGAAAAAGGGAAGATCAGTCACGGCAATGTCAAAGATAAGTGCTGCGAGCCAGCAAAGGATGAGCCCTCGGTGTGTAGGGACGAAAATGATGACCAAAACACAGTTCATGGGGATGATAACGCATCCATAATGGAAGATCCACTCCCACTAGCAACCTATCCAAAGTCAAGTTGTTGTGACACACAGACTGTTTGTTCCGAAGCTCCGTTGAAGAAAAGGGTAACAATAAAGAAACCAACACAGGAGAAGGCCAAGAAAGACCAAGGTCAGTTGTGCACACTCGATTCCTTTTAATTCTACCTCATCTTTTTCTACCTCAAGTTTCCATGGGCTTTTATGCTATGCATGAATTATGCTTTAGAAAATGTTAGAAAACCAGGCTTATTCTGATGATTTTTTTTTTTTAACATTGTTTTACTAAGGAATTAAGATTAGTAGTGTTTTCATGTCACGGCACGAGGGTGTGTTTCATACTTTGGTCAATGTGATTGCAATGCACTAAATCTATATTGAATTGGTTAAAACAGGAACGTCAAAATTGAGTGTAGCAAGATCGTTCCCACAACCTTTGTCTGGTCGCGGTTTAAGAATGAATAAGGGGAATCAGTCGTCATTGGCATCGAGCACTCTGAGCCCGGGTAGAAGAACAACGACCCATGTCTTGGAATCCGAGCGCAACTCCAAGATCAGCAAAGGGAGTCAATCACCATTATTGTCGAGTTCTTCGAGCTCAGTCAGAAAAAAAAGATGTGACAGCCATGCCTCGGATTTCAGTTTAAAGCAGAAAAAAGGAAATCAGTCGCCATGGACAACACATGGCCACGCCGCAGATTCTAACGGTAGTTTAAAGATGAAAAAGTCAAACTTGACATTGAACCCTTCTCTGAGCCCAGGAAGGCTGAGACGTGTCAGTACTGACAGCAGTATGAACTTGAAAAAGGCGTCCATGTCACCGTATGCGTTGAGCCCTTTGAGGACATGCACAAGCAGAAGATGTGGCTATGTCCCAGATTGGGATGGGGGTTTAAAGATTACCAGAGGGAGATTCTCGCCGTTGGCATTGAGTCCCTTGAGCCCATATGTGAGAAGAAGAAGAACATGCGGCCACGTCTCTGACTCCGAGAGCAGTTCTAAGTCGAAAAGAGAAAGCCTGTCACCATTAGCATTGAGCCCTCTGAGCCCATACGCAAGAAGAACATGTGGCCATGTCTCGGATTAAGCCCTTTGACCTTCAGCACCGATGCAAGATGAGGCAACGTTTCGGGTTTTGAGATTATTCAATCGGTCGTCACCTTACCTTTCTTGGCAGAGTCACTAGTCCATAGACCCATTTTGCAACATGCAGATTTTGCCCAGATTTGTGTTCATATCTAACACGGGCATATCCCTTGTCATACACAAGGTAAGAGAAAAACACAATATGTTAGCATTTATGGGAAGGTTAGAAGCACAGTTTCGTGTTGGCTGTATAATGTGCACTCTTTCAGAGATTTTCTGTGTTTTAGTACTACAGTTTTTAGCTACTGAATTTTGTGTGGATGGATGAGTTGTGTCATAATATTTTAGGTTTGCTCCACTATTTTCCTCTTAGTTCTTTCTCGTACTCAATCATGTTTAATTATGTTAGAATTGTTGCATATACTGCGTGCTACATGTTAGCCATGCACCGGGGAAGGGCTTATGCAATTGATCTAAATAATACTTCATGGCGGGATCCAAATCTGAAGAAGCTATTTTAACTCTATGCCCATTGGTACGATGCACAGCTGGCATTATGCATCTAGTCTCGCAAGAATTTTCCTTGTTTTGTGATGGGGAAGTGGAGAAGGGAATTCACAAGAATAGACTTCTTATTTATATTTGACATATCATCACGTCGGTCTCAACCATTAACCCTCGGAAGACTTGGGAGTTCTCGTGCTTTTGAATGCACAGTTGCAGAAAAACCTTGCACAAGGGGCATTGCAATTAGATGACACTAGCTTAACTTACGCCTTCGTGAAATTAACAGATTTTTTTTCTATTTTTTATAATTAATATTTTTTATATTATGTTTTTTATAATTTAGATAATATAATTTTAATAATATTTGATTAAAAATAAATAACATTTTTACTAAGTAACTGTTTACAAAATTTATGTATTTTTACTTTTGAATAATAAAAATCACTAATGTTATAATATATGTTTTATTTATATTTTTTAATAAGTTTTAGATAAAAATAAACATAATTTAAAAATAAAAATAAATTAATTTTATTTGTAATTAGTTTTCTAACAGCGTTATACATACAGATATGAAAAAACAGAATAATCAACAACTTGACAAAAGTACGTAAAGAGTAATTTCACAAAAATAAAAAGTAACATGACATTACAAAGAGAATTACTCATAATCAAGTGTCAAAAATTATTCAAGTACAAAAAATTAGACGGAAAAAAATTAAGAGTTAATTAAAATGTAAAATTATCATATGATATTAGAGACAATCTCATTAGTAATACATAATATATTTATATAGCAACCAAAAATTAACATCGTCACTATAATGCTAATTTAATATATACAACTTTTTTTTGGGTGGGGTTTACAATAGAAACTCTGGAGATGCTTCCCTTTCAAGGTAGTGAAGCCTAAAATTGATAAACAACCATTTCACATTACAAGCCTACAATTGCTAGTCCTTTAGTAAAAAAAAACTTGGAAAGGACTGCAATACAATTTACATTCGCTCAGACGAACTTTGCAGAGGTACAGGGTACATTCTCGAGCTTAGAAGCAACTTAGCTCCTGCCATTCCCAATCTGAAGTCTTAATCTTTTTCATATTGAATCTACTTCCCTGATTTCAGATTGATCCTCGGGATTTTAAGTATAACAGGCCTTTTCAACATATGACAATGTGAAGTTCTCGTTTAAAGCCTGAGCTTCCTCATCATGTTGAATCGAACCTTAGATCTGGATTTTTAGATTGTAAATCTATTTCTCCATCCAATTATGACCGAAATTCAAGCCCCTTCTACATCAAATCATAAGCCAGAGCTGAAGACGTCAAAAGAATTTTAGACACGCTCCTAGCAAATTGATGGGATTGGCTTGGGTGGCAAGGGCAAAACTGCAGGAATTCACAAAGTGTAAGAAAGCCATCATCAAGGGCTAACTTTCCCTTAAACCATCTGTAACACTTTTATGCATCCACTTGAATTGGCCGCAATAACCATATCTGATTTCCCCCTCCAGCACACACTTGAAACAAACTGACCATTGTCATCATCAGTTTCTTTACCAGAGATGGGATCTACGGACCCAAACTTGTGCGAAGTGATTGGCATGGGAAGCGATCTATAGTAGCTATAAACCTGCAAGAAAATATAGTGATCATGCCAAAAAAACATAGATGTAACATGAACATCTGCACAAAAGTCAGGACTACTCTATTTTTCATCTTGGTCATAATCCTATCTTACAAGGTTTTCAATATTACAAATTGCAATATTCCGAGTCACAGATATCATCACAAAATTTGTGCATAAACAAGTTACATAATAGGATTTGCATACTCTCATTTCAGAGGTTTGTGAATAGTTATAATTTTACAACATAAGTGCAATTAAAATAACTGAAATTTCTAATTAAATGAACATGTTTGTTTTTGGAAGTTACAACCAATCAAATAAATGTTATAATGGAAATTAATATATACCTCATTTGTTTCTGAACCACATGCAATATATCCTTCAGCAACTGACAAACCCACAAAATTCTGTCAAAGCAAAAGGTGAAAGATTTCAGCGAACCAATTTAAGCAAAAACATAAACAAAAAATGGGTCAGCATAAAGACAAAAACAGGTCAAATTTCTGACATGCAGCCATAGGAGTTGTTCACCACAGCTGTGAACAAAATGATTTTGGCCAAAGGCAATCTGGACATCCTAAATTTGTTTACACTACTCAGACCACCAACCACATTCTGATGTTCCATCTAACACCCAAAAAAGTGAAGTTCTTTTCATCTTTTTTCCAATGGAATTGTAAAAGGCAGTGACGAACAGACCTTAAAGAATTCACAAACATAAAATCCAGCCAATGCTACAAAATTTAAAGCCAAACCTTCTCATTAGTATGTCCTGACAGGGTTAAACTGCAAGCACTAGTGGATGGTCCCACGGGAGAGGTTTTATTGAGATCCCAGATCTTTAATGTATTATCGGTAGATGCAGAAACAAGTGTTTCAGAGTCTATGAATTTGACATAGCTTACAGCTTTACGATGGCCAGCCAACACACACCAGGGACTTCTAAGATTGCGAAGATCATAGCAATAAGTTGAGTAATCCGCGGATCCAAAGGCCAGCAAATGAGAGGAATGAGCAGAGAACTGAACACAGCAGACATTTGCAGCATTCCTGATTGTCCCTAAACAGTTTCTCTGCAAAATAATTTTGTATTATATTAGCTCTTGATCAATTATAAGGGTGAAACTATCGTGTATTTTTTGCAGTAGCTTGAGGTAAAGTGAAGTGACAATGTGATGCAAAATTTGTCCATACAATCTAGAAAGTCATATCATTCATATCACTCCACCTGCTCATAGAGAACATGGTTTCCACTGTCACATTATCCATTTTGAGAAATAAAGCTCAAATAATTTAACCAGGCAGATTGCACCATATTATCGGAAAAGAAAATACTGAATTTTTTTTTTTATTTGATAGCTTCCTGATATGAAAGCAGTCCTACTTTGGAGGGGCAAAATTTGTAAATCATGTTCTTGATGCTTATGAACAGTGAATATCAAACTTTTGATTTTCCTATTATTTTTTGGGTCATACATGCAACAAAAACTCAAGAGAGAAAGCAACATTCAACTACATTGTACCCTGGTTTATTTCATTTCTGATTTTCTGTCAGGCAAAATCCGCACTTTCACTTGCTTACATGCATGTGTGCCTGTGTATGTGCATGCTCTTGCATGAGAGCTTACCTCACTGATGCTCCACAGTTTGACAGAACAATCATCACTTCCACTAGCAAATTTGGCAGGGCATACCAGAGAGAGAAGTCAACAGACCAAGCCCTCTTTTCATGTTCAGTGAATTGAGAAAACTCTTGACCTGTATTAGCATCCCATAACTGAAAATGCATCCAATTATACAATGCTATGAGTAACGCTGGAAATCGGAGCACGGGCACTTATCTGATAGTTAAATGATTATTTACTTTTTATTCTGAGTATGATTCAGGCATAGGATAGGCACATTAGCACTAAGACACAGTATAATGTCCCCCCCCCCCACCCCTAAATACACACACACACGAGGCATAGAAACGGCACATATTGTTTCAGGAGAATATGACATTATTTGAGAAAATCTTAGAAGACAAAGAGCAGGGAACATCACAAAGACAGTTCTTCCATTCTTTCCTTTTTCTTCAAAAAAATTTTTTTAAAAAAAAAACTTAGTTGTTAGTAGTCTAGGGTTTTTAACAGTAAATGGCGGTTAATGAGATTAGCAACTTTGTAAGGATCAATGTGTGTACATGTCCACTAGTACATGTGCTTTTACCTCCAAATTATAACTGCTTAAAATGTATTGTATCTGAATTTAACAAAAGTATCCCCGGTATATTTATAAAGAACTGCTTTGTCCATGTATATGTATCATAAAGCCAGGGTTCTAACAATTTATTAATCAACTCATGTAATCTTAGATGTTAGGTTCCAAAAAAGACCCATCAATCTTGAGAAAATAAAAAGTGTTTTCTCCATTTAGGGGCATTTGTAGCCCAAATATATGAGTGAAAAAATTAAGTAGACCCACTGAGGTAAACCATTACATTTTGAGTCAGAAATGCATCTATTCCACATAAGCAACTGATGGATACCGCAAAAAATGTCTTCCAATGATAAAACAATAATTCGAATGGTGTCTCGTGTGCAAGCATACAAACCTTCACTACACCATCATAGTCTGTGGAGGCAAGATAATTCTTGATATAGTTATTCCAGCAAACACAGCTGAGCTTTGATCTGTTGGACATCTCAACTACAGGATAATGGATATCAACAGAGTCATTGAAAAGTGCATTAAACTCAAAAATTTTTATTTTCTTTGATATCCCAGCAGAAGCAAAGTAGTCTTCATCCCGATCAAAGCTCAAAGAGCAGATTACATTTGCAGGGTTGTTAAAATCTGCATTTCTTAGTACACCCCGCACTTCAAATTTGCTATAATGTGCATACTTGCACAAACCATCAAAGAAGGTTCCTAAAGTATCTGTTCTTTTATGTTTTTCCTCGTCTTGTTGGGCCACATACCAGTTCTCACGATTTCTTAGTATATCTTTATCTGGGTGTGTGGCAACATCTGTTTCAGGAAGCTGAATTTTGGATCTCATGGAAAAGTAAGCACTTTCAAGATGGCATATATTTCTCATCAATCTCATTTCATTTGCATTAGAGATTGGGGATATTGGGGGTAGCGTTTCTGAACTCGAAGGTTCTTTTTTAAGAGGCATACTCTCTTTTTGACAAGAGTTATCATTCTGCAAGCCAGAGGAAACGAAGGATTCTCTTGAATCGTGCCTCCTCTCCACCTCTTCTATATCTGATTCCAAACACCTGATTTTTCTTCTACCAATTTGAAGGCATCCTTTTGCTTCTGCTCTTTCAATGAGACAAGGAAATGCAATAACAATTCTGATTCTGCATCATCTTGGTCAATACTTGATGACAGTTCCTCACTATACAACTCCTGCAATCCATTAATCAATTCAGATTGAAGGATTTCCCTGTTATGCAACAGAAGTTATAACTTTAGGAAATCATATCACAAGAGTGTATAACTCATGTTTGAGGTCCATAATTTAAGGACTTGCAGCATATTTAATTAACTTTTCCTATATCTATATTCAAGGAGTGAGAGAAGAATATCAAATTCAAAAATTCACTGAATCATCCAAGCAACCTGCTATATTTTAACGCAGATACAATTTAAAAAAACCATGTTCATTCAATTCAGTAGTAAGTAATATCAAAGGGAGAAAGCTGACATTTCAGAAAACAAAGATTTCAACTCTATCATACACATTTTAAAAAATAATAATGATGAAAAGTAAAAAAGAAAATCCACGTCTGTATAAAAACACACTTTTCATAATCTAGTCAAACGGAACTCTATATTTTTTTTATTCTTGACGTATAAAGTGAGTGTCTTCACAGCTTTCATTTTGTTGGGTTGATTCAATCATTTGGTGGTTAATTAGTCTTTAACTACTTCCTAGAGCACAAACACAACAATGTCAGAAGAGTGTTCCCAAAACAATATCCAAAACAAGGGGGGCCCCTGTATACAGACCTCAGTAAATACTAAGCTAAGAGTGTTAAAATGGACAAGTGGCAATATAAAAAAGTTTATAGAATGTAGATTCTGAGGATAGGTTTAAGTTGCAGGAGCAATCTAGCTAAAAAGACCCATAGATGAAGTTTAAAGTATGAACATGATTACCAAAGAATAATATTGATTGAACATCTTGTGACTAATAGAAACACAAAAAAAGGTAAAAAAAGAAATTTCAGTTTAAAGAATTAAGCTAAATGGGGGAAAAGAACAAATGGAAGAAAACTGATTTCTGTATCTAGTGTGTGTTTGGATTAGCTTATTTGTGATAGACCAAATTATGGTAAATCTGAGTCATTGATGGTAAGCTTCTTTCTAATGCCTATGTATAGCTAAAGTCTATGGCTGCAAATAAGGGAGGACAAGTAGCAAGAGGTCCAGGAAAATGTCAGCTATCAGTTTTCCGACCAAGTTTGACTTGACCCTTGTTGTCAGATGCTCCTGACAGAACTCACCCCCATAGCATATTTGAGTCACACTTTCTAGTAGCTTGTTTATTTTAACTTTTTGCCAACACAAATGTGAGTTTTCTAAAAGCAACAAATTTTTACATCTTTTAGAAGTCAGTCTCAAACCAAACAGGCAGTAGATAAATAACACATATATTAGGAAACAACAAGAAATTGAAGAGAGTGACGGATAATAATGTCTTAAATCCTTAAGTTCACTGTAGATGAGTTATACAGATTGACATTTGGTCATGTCTTTGATTCTTAAGGTGAAATTATGAATATATCAGACTATTGTTATCCCGTTTAGAGGAGCTGTATGCACGGCTTGATGCCTGAATTGGATTTGCAAAGGTATGAAGCAATGTGGAAGCTGAGTTTTGGAGAAATTGTCAGAAAACAGAAAATTTGAAATGATGAAGGCAAAATTCTGATGGGGCAGAGGAAGCATTAAGTCATTGTTTGGTCAACAATGGGATGAGCCAGAATAACAACAGTATCAATCAAATGTAATGGAAGCGCTTCTGCTAAGAGAGATAATTTAATAGCCTGGTGATGACAGACTAGCAAAGCATTTAATGCAATTCTTAATAGGCTGAGTAAGGGGGTGGTTGCCTCATGAATTTACGCCTATCCAACCGGTATATGCAAGGACTCACAGAGGGATGTAATTTCCACCCCACCCATCGAATCCAGAGGTGAAATCTGTTGGCAACATTTTTAATAAAATCGATCCCTTGCCAAAAATAATTATGCATACTTTTGAATTCAAACTACCAATTCCTAGCTCTTCGAACATCAGCCCAGAGGGCATGCCATGATTTCGTTATACATTCTTCCATATTTATAACTTTTATCAAAGAAACAAATGAAAGATCAGTACGTTAGTTGTTTGTGAAATCATTTTTACATATAACATTAATTGAAGCGAATCTGATCTTAACTATGATAGACAAGATCAGCATTACCTTGTCGTTGGACGTGATGATGGTTCAGGATGCAGCAGCCAAAGACAAAATCCAGCTTCCTTAGGATTTTCTGCTAGGAAAACTGGAGGAAGAATCCTATGATGAAGATCAGACATTGCTGCAATATGCGCTCTTTCAGAGTCAAAATGGCCAAGTAACTGAAAGAAATGACCTAAATACAATCAGTTGCTGACTTGATGTTTACTTTGGCTATGGGACTGTTTCAGTAAGAATTGATTGAGAATAGTATCAAATAAAATAATATAATATCATTCAAAGGTGTGCCCAAACATATTATGGATTAAGTTGCTTTCAAGTTTCAATTATATCAAGTATATAATTTTATTGATTGGAAAGATTTGAATTAAACATCCACACTATATTTTTTTATTCAAACTAAAATGAGGCAGCCATGTAACTGAGCTAAGAATATTATATAAATAAAAATCATTTAAAGATGAGGGATCAAATGCAACAAATATCCAGGGTGATTGATGGAAAGCAAACAAGAAAAGGAAACACTATAGACAATGGTGGTCAAGGAAACCACTAACAGAATAAAAAGATAAAATTGGGTTAAGACAAGCCTAAGGGGATGAATGTCAGAAAACCATAGTCACTAGTTGCTGTCATTTTCCCAGCTATGTATTCTGTACCATGATGGAAGTAGCTAGACCTTTTTTCATTGTGATTTCAACAGGATGGACTGGGTTTTGCCCTTTTCTCAATTTTTCTGCTTGCCACATTTAATTGTGGATCTCATGACTGAATATTTGGGGAGTTATGCTCAAACAGGTTGGTAATAATTAGGAGCACTAAAGCAATTTGATTATGTGTAGCATATGATTTGATCAGGGGAACTAGGTCCCCAGGAAAAAGAAAAATAATCCAAGGCAATGGCAGAGCCTTGGTATTTATTTATTCTTCTTTTGACAATAGGATCATTTTACAAATGATAAAGATATTACATAAAACATGCAAACTTTAGAGTTAGCATCCAGTACATAACATGATAAAACATTATAAAATATTCAATTTTTATTAAATGTATACTTATCAACAAATTTGACAACTGACATGGATGAGATAACAACTTTTAAGATATGATTGAGTAATGAGCAATAGAAATATGGAAAAATATAAGTATAGGACTGGAGATTATTATAGTTGCTTTACTTAAGTGCAATAAAACATAACCAATTTTATTAAAGCAAACCTCTAATCTTGACCAGTATATGAAAATATTCCAACGGTTCACTAGACCCACATTGAATGTTCACATGACAGAGTTTGATGTCAGCTAAAGAAACACTAAACTACACATCCATTGTCTCATTATTTAATGCTCAAGATGCCAAAGGGATGTTGACACTAAATAGGCTGAAAAAGTAATCCCTTGCATGGGTTATTTCAAGGTGAAATTAGATTAAAATAGCCAATGAAATTTGAAAGGGTAGAGAGTGAGATCCTGGTTTTGAATCCCATTGGGAGGACGCATATAAAAGAACGCATAAAAACTGAATCTCAATTTTGAGGAATAAACATTATAAAAGAATGCATAAAAACAGCATTTAAATAATGAAGAGGGACATTCATCAACTAGACTACACACCTCGAAAAGAAGGACACCCAGACAGTAGATATTTGATGATGTTGTGCAACCTCCCTCAGGACTTGTATACCACTTATCTTCCAATCTTTCACTTAAAGAAGTCAATGGCAATTGACCTGCATTAGATATATGAGGGATGCTAGACCTTCTCCCAATATTATGTTTAGAAAATTGGATATCTTCCTCATATTCATTGCAATAATCTTGTGATCCAATTGTATTGACTTTACTATCACTAGCCGTTTGAAGATACAAGTCAGACCTTGGAGGGCACTGACTCCAACCCCCAGCAACTCTCACATTCTCATTAAATTTTTGTTTCTTCAACTCCATATCAGGAGAGGGAAATTTTACGTGCTCTGACAGCCTTTTTCTAATAAAAGAATTCTCTAAGCGAAGAACTTCAGAATTTACAACACTATCTAACATCTGTTTCTGAATAGGTAACCCAAGGTACATGACCTGGTTTGACAAGAGCAATTTAATATAAGACGGGTACAGGTTGTTCAATGCAACTCCCTGAGAGTGAGAGCCATCCACCAAATCCACAATCTTTCTAAATATATTTAAACACTCCACTCTGCTTGCTTTGTGGTGCCCAGCTTTCAACCATTCTCTCAAAGTCACACCATCGCAGCCAGGCCCGCCAGATCTTGGCACAACAGCACTATAAGAAGGAGACTTTGCAGTTTTGGAACCAGAGCTCAGTGATACATTAGAATCCATCCGAGTACCAATGCCAGCCTTCATCTGATTCTGATCTCTAGACTCAACACAGAAGCCAGCAGAAGATGGACCTTTACATATAATACCCTTACCCTTCAATGTATTTTTAATAAAAAACTCAGCAAATCCTGATTTGGATATAATTTTTGTTCGTATTCCTCCATGAACATCACCTGTGCCCTCTTTATTTTCAGCAGCTGTCAAGTGTTCCATGACATTGCTCTGACCATCGCTGAGTGATTTTCTAGCTAATAACTCTGGGAAAGATGTGGATCCAATATCCTCCCAAGCACTAGATGTAGCCTGGACACTGTTTCTGTTCCCATTATCACTTGGTGAATTTCTCGCTCCTGAATCACTTGCTAGCTGATAAAGATGCTGCCAATGGTTCTGTCTACTATACATTTGCTCTCGATTGCTCGATGTACCAATATCTAAGCTTGAACCATTGTAACTTTTCACTGTTAATTCTTCAACCATGACACCTGCATCATCCATAAAAAGGCTTGGAAGCGGATTTTGTGATGTAGCTACATGGCTGATGGCTTCAACTACATTTTTACCCCGTCGAATGTCATCATATTCCCGAGGTGGGATCTGAGAGTAGTCATGCTCAGTAGGTATAACGATTTCTTGGGGTTTTAACATTTTGAGGCATTCTGGGTTTAGTGAAAACTCGTCCTCTTTGCTCTGCCGTTGTGCATTCCCAGCAACCTCCAGTCGGGTTGCCTCATCATCCAATTCTTCATCCATGCCGTTAAAAATGACTTTGTTCAATAACTTATCCTTCCATATCCACTAGCACAAAATTAGCAATTTCGACACAAACTATCCCTATGCTATCCCTGATTGCAGATTTGAAAAAATTAATAAAACTCGTAACTGAATCGCTTAGTAGCATTATATGTGCAAGATATACGAATGATTAATTCAAATAGTAATAATCACAGCAATTTTCACGAAATTGAAAGAGGTTAACAAGTAACCGGAATTAAAGAAGCGAGAATTTAAAAAGGTTGATGAAAAGAATGCGAAAGAAGGAAGAAGAGAGTGCGAGAGAAGGACTTACTTGGAAGAAGGCAGCGTCGGTGTACAAAATTCAGGGCGTTTTCGCCAAGAAACCGAAGGTGAAGGAGAAGGGGGAAGAGTCAGGGAAGCGACACACGCTCACACAAATCCAGCAATAGCAAATAGCATCATCATGAAGATAACGGCGTAAGGGCCGGGCCTCATAATTGGGTTCGATCCGACCGGATAAAATCTTCATCTTTTAATGCTCTTCAATCTTCATAATTGGCTAAAATTAAATTATTATTATTATTATTATTATTTTCTTCTTTTTCCTCTCAGTATTTAACTGGGATGCGGTGTCTCTTCAATTTACGAGATTATTCATTATTACAAATCTCGCTGTTTGTCATCGGCATAAAAAAAAAATCTCATTATTTTAATACTTTGTAATATATTAAAAAAAATTTCTTATTCCATCTGTATTAATAAAAGCGTAATAAATAATTCAATAAATATTAATATAATAAAAATAAACTACACTTTAAACATAAAATTTGTAATTTAATAAAAAATTATTATTATTATTACTATACTCCTCACCTTAATATTAGTATTAAGGATAAGAGTATTAAAGTACCATAGTGATGCTTCAGAAAGTTACTTGGCCATCTCATTTTACATACCAAATTTCTTTTCCTTTTTTAACTCTTTTTTGCTAAACTAACTGTTTAAAAATTAATTGTACTTGATCCTACATTAAATTATATGGAAATTATAACATATATTAAAATTATATGTAAAACAACATTAAATATGACACTTAATTAAAATAAATTGAATGGGCATAAGAAACCCACGCATCAACAAACAGTAGGCTATAAATGAATAACAGATAATTTTCAAAATAGTCAGCTTCGACTTTATAAAAAGGTTATAATTGAGTAATGGCCAATGAGAGTTTGTTGCAACTTGTAACATCAAAATTGTATCTATTACACTATTTGATTTGATTTACATTGCTGATCTCTCTTTAATATATAATTATAAATATTATTGTCAATTATTGCTGAAATTAATAACATGCGTAAACTTTTAAATGAGATAGTTTTTCCTTCTCTTTAACTTTATATTTAAAAAAATTGAATAATAAATCTCCACTATCGATTACTCCTTTATAAGTATGTAGGAATTCAATCTCCCGTTTATTAAGTTCTTTATTCCCTACACCAAGAAAATGATAAGTGCTAGCACACCGCAGTTTGAAAGTTTGAGATAATTTAAGTAAGTATTAAAAAAAATTTAATACCACCAGCACTCTTCTATTTGACGAGGTTATAACCAAAAAACAAACAACCACAATGCTCATCATCGCTTATACAATTCCACCACACCGAACCATGTTTAATTAGTGAGTAGTTTTCTATTTGTGTTTCTTTACAACTTGTCTTTGCGTCATAAATATAGTATGTAGTGTGTGTTTACAAATATGAAACGTGGGATGGATATGGCATGAGTTTTTGAGATTTTCATATAACCAAAAAGGTCAAGGTTTCATCTCCAAGATTCACGTAGGATGCAAGACAGGAAGCAAAAACTTGCCTTAATCCACCCCATTACAATCCCTAAAAAACCATCATATACTAAGATTTAACTAGGCTTAGCAAATAAGGTAACCATTTTAAAACAAGTAGGTTCAACAAATGAGATAATCATCAAAAAACAAGGATATAAATTACTTAAAGTATAAGGTGTATTTTAGACAATAAAAATATAAGTGATGGCAACTATAAAAAAAGTTAATGAAGTGAGTTTTCACATATCAATATTTCGTTATCTTGATACTTGTATTTTTTAATTTTTAAAATGTTAATTTATCCATAAAATATTACTAATTTTAATTTTATATTTTACTTTATAAAATGTTACTTATGTGATTATATTTTATAAAAATCTAAATCATCAATTTATTTTTTAATTTATATAACATTCAAGATTAATATAACATTTTCACAAAATTGGGACTTGGATTTCTTTTTTGTTTTTTTGGGTCGTCAGACATGGATTTCTGGTTAAGTCATAATACTTGTTTAGGGCAAAATTCGGCTTGACAAAAATGGTCCAACCCAACCGGCCAGCCCATTTGGCCCAACAAAAAAGCGGATTGGAGCATAGGTTTGTGAAATCATCTTTGGTCAAATTGACTCGGCCCGGCCCATACTGATTGAAGTTACAACTTAAATAGGACTGGCCCGCTGATTTGTATGTGGAATAGTGCCTTTTGCTATCTGGACATTGAGGTCCAAAAAGAAGAAAGGAAGCCTAAACAAAATACCAGTAAAAGAATAGAGATAGGTGTGATGTTCATTTTGTTCATTGGGCCCGAGATTTCGCTTAGACTGAAGACTACGACGCAGCTTTGTCCATCTTCTTGCTCCCGCCATCGTTTTCTTCCCCAATCTTGTTAGGGTTTGCCTAGTTGCAATTTGCCTTAATTCTTCACAGTCGGAGTTCGCACCGGCAGCCAAGAATAGGAATGTTCCATTGTTTGGCTATCTTTGATTTTGTCCAACGATACGATAAAATATCCTCGTGCTTCCTTTCATAACCTGGATTTGGAAACTCGCGAAATTTGAAAATATTTGTTCCTTGCCATATCCTGCGACTGCGACGGCGAACATGTCTTCGGCCAAAGATGCCGACCCAACCCTGGGGTACCTTACTCGGAAGGACACGGAGGTGAAGCTTCCTCGACCCACCAGGGTCAAGAACAAAACCCCAGCTCCGATACAAATCACAGCGGAGCAGATTCTTCGCGAGGCTCGTGAACGGCAAGAGGCTGAAATCCGCCCCCCGAAGCAGAAGATCACTGATGCGACTGAGCTCGGCGAGTATCGTCTGCGGAAGCGCAAAGAGTTCGAGGACTTAATCCGGCGGGTTCGATGGAACATAGGCGTCTGGATCAAGTATGCTCAGTGGGAAGAGTCTCAGAAAGACTTCAACCGTGCTCGATCTGTTTGGGAACGAGCTCTGGAGGTGGACTACAAGAATCACACCCTCTGGCTCAAATATGCCGAGGTGGAGATGAAGAACAAGTTCATAAACCATGCAAGGAACGTTTGGGACCGCGCGGTTACACTTTTGCCCAGAGTTGATCAGTTATGGTACAAATACATTCACATGGAGGAGATGCTCGGCAATGTGGCCGGTGCAAGGCAGGTTTTCGAGAGGTGGATGAGTTGGATGCCTGACCAGCAGGGATGGCTCTCCTACATTAAGTTTGAGCTCAGGTATAATGAAATTGAACGAGCTAGAGGGATATTCGAACGATTTGTGCAGTGCCACCCAAAGGTTGGGGCTTGGATACGCTATGCCAAGTTTGAGATGAAGAATGGGGACGTGGCAAAGGCGAGGAATGTTTATGAGAGAGCGGTGGAGAAGCTGGCAGATGATGAGGAAGCAGAGCAGCTCTTTGTTGCATTTGCTGAGTTTGAGGAAAGATGTAAGGAGACAGAGCGTGCAAGGTGTATATATAAATTTGCCCTTGATCATATTCCCAAGGGAAGGGCAGAAGATTTGTATCGCAAGTTTGTGGCCTTTGAAAAGCAGTATGGGGACAGGGAAGGGATCGAGGATGCTATCGTTGGGAAGAGAAGATTTCAGTATGAGGATGAAGTGAGAAAAAATCCCTTAAATTATGATTCCTGGTTTGATTACATAAGATTAGAAGAAAGTGTGGGGAACAAAGAAAGAATCAGGGAGGTTTACGAGAGAGCTATAGCCAATGTTCCTCCAGCTGAGGAGAAGCGGTACTGGCAGCGCTATATCTACTTGTGGTATGTTTGGTTTTGAATCCCCTTTCCCATTTTGTTATTTTCCAGTGTTTTACATCTCCCCTAATATAAAATATTCATCTATCTGTAACTTAGGATTAATTATGCACTCTACGAAGAGCTTGATGCTGGAGATGTGGAGCGAACAAGAGATGTATACAGGTATGTTAATCATATTGATATTGAGCTTGGTCTAAGCGTCACTATCATGTTAAAAGCTCTGTTTTATTCATCAATGTTGTTAACAAACTGCTTATAAATTTGGCAAATAGGAAACTGGTGAAGTGTAAAGAGAATGTGTGATACTTCAACGAGGATATGTACTTTAATTGTGTAATATTTCCTATACATGCTTTTGCTAAATTTCTGCAGCTTTGCTGTGGGAGATCTTTTCTTGATAAATTTATTAGTCTTCTAATAATTTTTTTAAAGTGAAAGTAGCTGTGTTCAAGGTATATCAATGAAGTGAATTTATTTATCCATGAAGATAAGTTTTGTCATACTGATTCTTTTCAAAAGCTTCTACCATTCCTGTTAATGTCATGTAAACTATTTCCAAATAGCATGTCTTTGGCCTACTGGATTTTAGTTGTACCTTACTACTTTTTTTTTATTGTATTTGCTAACTATGAAATAAGAAATGCTGAATACTGAAGCTATTCACTTGATATGCAGTTAAATAAATTTGAAATATCAAACAGATGAAATTTATATTCTTTTTCTGGAATTAATACTCATAATCAAGGAAATTGTCTTCATTGCACTATATCTTATGGATGAACCATGGGCTTCTGACCTTCTGTTATTCTATGAGATTCCTTATCTGGATTGACAAGCATAAAATAATTACCCTTATATCTGCCTTATCTGACATTTGAAAAGATATATCTTCTTGTCGAGTTTGACTGACAAAGAACACTTGAATAAAAAGAAAGGATTAATTATGTTCATTACTTTTTTCACTTCTATTTTTGAAAGACTATGTGTGCTATATCAGAAACTTCCCTCCAAGCTTGTGGAGCTTGATAAATGGGAATTTTATGGATGAACTGTTTTGACTTATAAATGTTACAGTTAGAATACTTAATCTGGTTCATGTTTTTATTCTTCCAAATAATTCTTAGTTGTATCTGTGATCCAAAGTGATGCAACTGCTGAGTTTTGGACAAGTTTATTAGCCATATAGGCCAAAAGTAGATTATCTAACGTTGTTAGATGCTTTTTACGGTTTATATGACTTAACAAACATGTTGATTTGGCATTACACTTTCTTCACTATGGGAGACTTATTCCATAAATTCTTTTCTCCCTTCATGGTAAAGGCATCAATGCTAGGTTTTTTAAGTTGTTAACTTATTCTTAGATGCATCCATTGGGGGAGCTGTAACAGATTGATTAAATGGAGTCAGTTTGTTAACTTGCGGTATGAGAACATATGGTGCCCTAATTTGGAAGATTGTTGTAGAAATGCAATTTCAATAATGCTACAAAATAATGAATGAATATCATCAATCCCCCACTCCCCCCAAAATAAAACCAAAAAAATTAAAAGGAGAAGAGAAACAGAAGCCGTTACCAGCTGCTGAAGCCAAAAGGAATAGGAAATATAAGTTTGTAGGTGTTTCCTTTATATATATATATATATATATATATATATATATACACCTACATTGAATATATGGTTTAGTATAGAGTGTATGGAATTCAGTCATACAAATTGTTATTACAATGTGGAGACATTGGTTGTGCACAATGATTTTAGTCTTATGTGAAATGTCTCATTCAAAGCAACCATTCTGTATTAAGTCTCCTCACAAATGTTTCCTTTTTTTTTTTTATTGCAGTATTAGCACAAGTAGATTTATCCTATTGACACTATTGCTGTTTTCTGTGGCTTCCATATCTATAGGGAGTGTCTCAAACTGATACCTCACCATAAATTTTCATTTGCAAAAATATGGCTTCTAGCAGCCCAGTTTGAAATACGTCAGCTGAATCTCAAGGCTGCTCGTCAAATATTAGGAAATGCAATTGGAAAGGCTCCTAAAGATAAGGTAATATTTATGCAGATGCAAATATAATCCCGTCTTTTCATTGCAGCACAGTTATCTTCTCAGTTCTCACACAGCTTTGCTCGTTGGACAACAGATTTTTAAGAAGTATATAGAGATAGAACTGCAGCTTGGAAATATAGATCGATGCAGAAGGCTGTATGAAAAGTATCTGGAGTGGTCGCCTGAAAATTGCTATGCTTGGAGCAAGTATGCAGAATTGGAGAGATCTTTATCTGAGACTGATCGAGCTAGAGCAATATTTGAGCTTGCAATTGCCCAACCAGCATTGGACATGCCTGAGCTATTATGGAAGGTACACATAAAATTTATTTCTAGTACAAGCTGATGTCTGGACATACTTGCATTTAATTGGGTGACTCATTCTTCTTCACTTCAGCTTAGCTTCATGCTTCTATATCAGAGCAAAACTTAACCAAACTGTAGCATGCTGTAACCTTGGTATATTAAATCTATAAATAGTGTCTGCACAAATTTTTTATCCTTAAAATAATGAATGGAATAAGCTGTTTCATTGAACATCATCTTTCTCTATGTATATATATGTAATTTTTTCTTAAATTTTTATGTTGGCATATGTATTAACATGTAAAAAAGTTAATAGGCATTGTAACTAGATTTTATTTTATTTTTAGTATGTGATATGAAAAAAAAGGATCTATTTCTTTAGAATACCAAATTACAAATTATTAAAGTTATGTGGCACATTCAGAAATAACTTTTTAGTATTTAAACATTTAACAATCAAAGCATTCAAATAAAATTATTAATGACTATAAATTTCAAATGTAATATAAGCAGATTGTAAATAACTCAGAAAAGACATTTTTTACTAAGTATGTTTTGCAACTACATAATTAGCAACTAAAATTTTAAATATTATTATTAATCTACAATTAAAAAAAAGATATGAATTAGAGGATGTAAAACACTAGACAGGAGCTGTAAAAAAGTGATCTATTGTGTTGTCTTATGCATTTCAAAATTTGTTCTTGTATCTAAAAAACTTGAAGAAAAACTATTAGTATGTTTTTGTTTTATAAGAGGATATAACAATTTTTAAGCACTCTGGTAAAACTATTAGTATGCTTTTATGAATCGTTTAATGAATAATAAGCACTCTAAAGTTTGGTGTAGTGCAGAAGACTTGACAAGTGAAAAGGGCGAGAGTTTTTTATCCCGTCTCAGACGGAGGGGCCAATTGCCCCATGAAAACATCTAATGTAGTTCTGTCCCTCACGTGGCAGCCTATGCCTTTCATCTACTGTAGTCCTTCTCTCTTTTGTGGTCACCTTCTAATGGTGTAATAGTGTAATGGATTATGCATACCTTGTCTAAGATAATCAAGTACATATTGGTCATAACATAACTATATATTTGTCTATACAAAACAGGCATACATTGACTTTGAGATTGCTGAGGGTGAATTTGAGAGAACAAGAGCTCTATATGAAAGGCTTCTTGATCGAACAAAGCACCTGAAGGTATGGATAAGCTATGCGAAGTTTGAGTCATCGGCTGTGGATGAGGATGGCAGAGTTTTAGACTTGACAGATGATGATGCCCAGGCTTATCAACAGGAACAAAAGAAGCAATGCATTCAGCGTGCTAGAAGTATGTGATCCCAACACTGTTAAATTATGATTGTTTATTTTCAGTTTGAACTGAAGTGGAATAATTTTCTGAGTCTATATTTCGTTTTGTGCCTGCATCAGGGGTGTTTGAGAAAGCTCTTAACTACTTCAGATCATCAGCTCCAGAATTGAAAGAGGAAAGAGCAATGCTATTGGAGGAATGGCTCAACATGGAGGCTGCTTTTGTTGAGCTGGGCGATGTCAGCTTAGTCCAGTCTAAGCTGCCGAAGAAGCTCAAGAAGAAAAGGCCATTTGATAATGCAGATGGTCCTGCTGGGTATGTAACTCATTGTTTATCTGTTGATTAGTTCCCTAGGGGTTAGTTTCTATGGTTTTATATTCACCATACTGGTAGATATTAAGCAACATTGTCATAGCTGCCTAACTCAGTAAAAACTGAGTGTATTTGTTTTCCTTATGTCCACATGTTTGAAGGTCCACTTGAGCTTTTGGTTGACAAGCCCATTAGTTGTCTATGCAGTGCTGTTAATTTTATAACTGTTGACTTTTTTTTTTCTGTTATATTTATTCAAGCCTTTATTTTTTTTCCTACTTCATTCCTGTTAATTTCATGTGGCAGATATGAAGAATTCATCGACTATTTATTCCCGGAGGAGACTCAGACAACCAATCTCAAGATCTTGGAAGCTGCTTACAAGTGGAAGAAGCAAAAATTGTCTTATGGTGAGGATTAACTGTATTTTGCGGCCCTCGTGCTTCTAGTGTGTATATAGGGACAAGATTCATTTCTTATTTAACTGGCAAAACAGTAGCTTCAGCAGCTTAGTCGTTTTTGGGCCTTTAGAGTCTGCAACTGGAATCATCTATTTTCCTAGACATTGTAAAGGCAAAAATCATGGTTATAAACTGTAAACCGTGACTTTCTCTGACGAGTGAAAGGCTCCGTGACTTTCTCTGACGAGTGAAAGGCTCTGCACGGTTGGTTTGTTTGTGTACTGAAATCGATTGTTGAATGCTGATAGTTGTATTATAGTTACAACTATTACTACTAAGTTACATGCTCAGAAACGTAGATTACTTAATTTATTGTTGGCCAATAAGTGTTACTTGGAAAACACACATTTTTATGCTTTTACCACATTTCATTTGCCGTGGTATACCAAAAAGATATAGCCTGTTTTGGATGCCTTGCTAATAGTAAATGAAATGAAATTGCTTTGAATATCCATATTATGAGCAGATGTTTGCCGTTCTAGTGATCGGGCCGCCGGTACCTGCTGAGAAGTAGATATGGTGCGGGTAATTATTCGTTCTCCAGTAAATTTGCTTTCACGGCGATTTGTTTTTAGTATATGGAATCGTTATCGTGATTTAAACTTATTCTGCCTCCACTTGAATTCTTATTCACTCCGACTACTTGAGTTATAAATAGGCATAGTAATAAGGTGGGAAGGGCAGGTTTTGTCTAATCTGACTTTATCCCGTAAAATAACATATAACTTGCGTCCTACCGACCTTGTAGGTTTTGAAAATCAAATTCCGAACTCATTTTCGTAAAAATATTAAAAACTTGCACTTTAGTCGTTTAGTTTTGAATTGATGAATATTTTAAATAAATTTATATTATATAATTAATTATAATATTAAAAATTAATTATATTTTTATATAAATTAAAAAAAATGTCTAAATAAATATATTTTTATTAATTCTATTCATAATTTATAAAGTAAATTAAGATAATAATATTTAAATTAAAATATATTTTAAATATAAATTTAAAATAAATAAAAGGTAGAAGAGAGGGTGGATTAACTCCAAACTTGCACTTAACCCACCCCACAAGGGTAAATAATCAAAACTTGTCCTAAACCCTGCAAGTGCGAGTAGAAAATCCATTTGGTGCAGGATGAGGTAGATTGGGTACCTGCGAAGCGGGTTGAAATTGTCAAGCCTAGTTATAGACTTATGGCTGCGATTTCATACAATTCTTGGTTCTAGTACATCTAGGTCGTTGAGCTAACTAAGCTAAGGGATTTGGATAAGGGTGACAAATAAATAAATTTGATAGATTTTAAACTAAATTATTAATGAAAGAATAAAAAGTAAACTAATAACTTATTTAGGATTTATTAAAAGTTTGTTAAAACTATATAATTCATTTATGATTTATTTTAATAGAAGAATATTCAATTTATTTATTAATTTATTTTAATGAATAAATATTTAATTCATACATTTTTAATTAGATAAATTTAAATTCTTTTTATATTTAAATACATTATATTCTTTAAATTCTATCACTCTGTTTGGAATTCTTAAAAAATAGAAATATTTTAATTTGATTTAAGTTAAATTAATTTAATTAGCTTTAGAAATTAGTTTTTATACATAAAAATTATTATAAAATTAAATTAATTTTTATTTTATAACATTTCAAACAAAAGACTTCATTTATAGATAAAACTAATTCTTAAAATTTATAATTTTAAACATATTTTATGAATGTTCAATAAATATTTTAATTAGTTCATTTAATTCATTAAGTTTATTATTATAATTAAATAAATTTAATTAAATTTAAATATAAATAAATTAGATGAATTATAAATTAATATATTCAACTAACACTCCTGAATTTGGAATAGGGATTTTGATGTGAAATTGTGTCTCAAAGTGTTATTTTTTACGAATATATTTCACGAAAATTTTTAGTTTTCGTATAATCTTTTGTGAAAAAAAATCATGGATTTTAGCGTTTCTCATAAGTAAATCTAACAATAAGAAAAAAAAATTGCACATAACACCATCGAAATTCGTAGTTCTGATGGGGAAGCAGCTGCTCTTAATGCCTTTTATAGGTCCCGTGGCTTTAATTAATTAATTAATTAATTTTTATGTTGGCTTTAATTTGTCTTTTAGCAACAACTCTGGCATATACCTGTTTAACATAACATTACTCTCTGTTTTTTACTCTCACCCATTCACCTGGCGATAAATGACTACACTTGAGTTTAAAATTTTGAAGGATTAACTAGCAAAATATAATATTTATAATTATGGATTTAATTTGAATCTATTCTCTAATCATTTCAACATTCCAAGGGCATTTTTGTTAGAAGAACCGTCAACATATCCACCTCAGCCTCTCCTCAGAAAGACAGGCATGACAATAATAATATTTATTATTATTTATAAAAAAATAATAATATTTATTATTATATATTCTTTCACTTTTTTCTTTTAATTTCACTCCCAAAATTGCCCATTTTCTTTCCTCCATTATACTATATTTTGCCTTATATTTTTCCTTTTTTCTTCTCAATATTTCTTAATCCAGTCGGGTTGGTGGAAATCGAGTTCCATTCCCAGGTACTGTAAGTGCTTTCCTTATATATCTTTATCAGGGAAAATAATAAATGGTTATTGGATATATTATTATAACATGATCTGCTTCATTTTCATTGGTCGAAGAAAATGTGTCTTCTCATTTGCTGCACATAATTTTTCTGAGAGGAGGAAAGTGTTTGTAATTTGAATTTGGAATAATCGATGTAACAAAAGTCTGAGGGAACATAAAATGCTGAACACATATGCCTCATGCGGAATGCATAAGATTTTAAAAATTAAAAATGCATGAGATAATTAATATTTATTTGTAATTACGTTTTCATTCCATCATTTCTGGAAGCTGATTAGAAAGAATGAATCATAATATTTTGGGTAGATTTAATTGATTGTAAAAAAAAAAATCATTAACATGGGGACTCCCTGGATTGTCTTTGTTGGTACATTGGGATTTAATTTGTTTATCCAGGGTGAACGCTTAGGCTTTCGGCGCTATGGTTGTGTATTCCATCTCCATGTATATCGAATTTGTGCCTGTATCCTCTACATTTGATTGCGGTGCTGTATCTTCTTTTTCTCTAATTACGAGTTGATTCTATTCGAGGGTCTTGATTTGAAAGTTGAATACATTGTATTGATGCCCTGTATCAAGTTGGTTGAGCCTTGTCTCTGATTTCAATTCTTGTAAATCCAGAAAGTCAATTGAATCTCATTCTCTGTATGAATGCTTTTAGAAATTTCATAATATTCAGAACAGAGAAACCAACCTCATAATCTGATAACATTTTATGCATTAAATTTTAGTTGTTTCTATTTAGGTGAACCCCATTGTAAATTGCTGTACAGAAACTAGAAAGTGATGCTAGAAGTGGAACAAGCATATATAACAATCACCATATATCATGTCTAAGGGATGATTATTCTTATACATTAAGCAAATCTTATTAAAAATGATTAAGAAATGTAAGCTCTTAGCTGTTCCAGCTGCAGGAAAACACTTTACTTTTGTTTATGGATTTTCATTCATTTTTATCATATACAATAAGTAATATTTTATAAATGGGTGCTGTAAGCTGTGTTAGCCTCTTAGGTATATAAGGTTTGGTAGTCTTTTCTACTTAATATGATATAATGAATAACAAGAATGTAGTTTCAGTGAATTTTGAAGGAAATCTAAAGCTACTTCTAAGCTCGGAAACAGACATTGTTCAACAAATCAGGAAATTAAAAGAAGATAAGAAGCTCCTTGAATTAGTTTATGGAAGGTGGAGTACAGAACACATGAGGAGGGAACATGGGTTGGATGGTCCTATATTAGAAAAATTCTAAAGTACTTTCAGAGTACTATACTCAATAGTTCATATTTAACTTAAATTTTATTATATAATATTTTATATTTAATACAAATCCCAATCATATATGCTTGAATTGGACCGCTATTTTCGGTTGGCCAGTTCATGATACTATTGTTTGTCACCATAATATTATCCTTACAGGTAGGATGAACATTAGACTAGAACATTAGACTAAGTCCCTAACTGGACAATTTGATTTTTTTAAAATAAAAAAGTAATGAGTAAAATCTCGATATAATATTACGTAAACTTAAAATTTAAATAATATAAACAGAAATATAAACTTTTATATGTGTTAAAGACTTAAAGTCATTTACTAATCAGTAAACACTCACCATGGATGTTGATGCTAGCAAAAAAACAGAAAGATGAGAAAGGGTTATTTTCTTGGAACTGACCTCTAAAGTAGGTTAAGCCAAGGTTTTTCTTTTCTTTTTCCCATTTTTAGAATAAGATTTTCATTTCACTCCTATTAAAAAAATCCAAAAGCTTTTAAGTGATTACAATAGGATAATGTTATTTGTATATCAAAATTCATTACATCACTTTGTGTTTTTTAAGATATTGAAGCAATCATCAACTTTCTAGTGATTGAGATATTGTTTCTTATTTTTCTCAAGCATATTTAGAAACATGCATGAAGTAGTGACTGCTCTAGCTATAAGATACATTGAATAATTATAACTTATTCCTCTTCAAAAAATTGCAATCAGTGACTGCTGTAGCTAATTTTCTGTTGGCTGTGATTTATTTCCTAAGAGAGTGCAGATTTCCAATGCCACATGCAAGCATGCATTAACAATTCAAAATCGCCTTTAATTTGACATGTTTGTCTTCATTTCTCAGTTTCAGGATTCCTGGTCATTTGTGGAGAAAGTTCCAAAGTAAAAAGATGATCAAGCACCACCTGAGGGAATTTACCAAGTCCTTTGGGAGTCAAGTTGATCCTGAAAAATCTGAACAACTGAAAAGAACCAAAATAGGTGCAGATTCTTTCTTATGAAACATGCATGCTTGTGTTGCACATGAATCTTGGAATACCCTAGAACAAGCAAGAGACCAATTGCTTTAACCAGGAAGAAAAATGAAGGACTAATTGCTTTTAAAACTTGGTTTCATACCTATTGATGCATGATGTGGGACATCTAGCAATAAAATTTCAAAGGCTAGTTTGTCAAATTTGTCTCGTTACAAGATGAGTTCAAAGGAGAGTGAAATGTTGAGGAAGATTAATGATAATATTAGATTTATAAGATATTATAAATTTTTAAAACATTTAATTTGGTGGATACTTACTTATATTATTCTTTTGATGATAAAATTGATGTTAATTTTAATTGTGATAATTTATGAATTTATCTTTAAATATGGTTTAGATAGATCTTTTTCTTTATTTATAGAGATTCTATCTTTAATAGAGATTTGTTTTTAGAATTTCTTTAATTAAGATTTTATATTTAATTATAATTTGATTAAAATTTCATATTTAATTAGAATTACTATTTCTGAGTTATATACATCCCTTTAGGCGCCTTCATTATTATGAAGTTCAGAAAATTATGGATAATATTTATAGAGTTTCTATAAGTATGAGTTATGCTATACGAAAGTTTCCATTTCACGCTAAATTCGGATTACGCGTCATGTGCACCATGACCGATGCAGGTAGCGTCTTAAAGTTTGAGTTTGTTACTATTGTTGCAGGAACATTTAAGTTTAATAACACTAAAAAAATAATAGTCTTTGCACTTTGCAGCGTCATCTCCTACCTTTGAAATATTTATTCATCAATGTAACTATATCATGATTTCCCATTCTTTGCAGATATTGAAAACAACCTCACAAGAATCATGAAGCTCATTAAGAACGAAGACCAAAGCAAAAAAGATGGGAACCCAAAAGACTCCAGAAAAGAGACAGAACTTGTGGGACTGATTGAGGACTTCTACAAACAGTATCAGTCACTCTATGCACTGTATGGTCGCCTTACTGGAGAGAATGGGAAAGTAGTTCCTCGCAGAGTAAAGAGGGAGGCTTCAGTGTCTTCCTCTAGCTCAGATTCGGAGTACTTTTCCTCAGAGGAAGTAGACGGCAATAACCGAAGGTCAGAAAGCGAACATCACAATCTTGAAATTGGTAATACAGAGATCAACGACCCAAGCCAAAAACTTCTCTCTAGAGAAAGGGAAAGTTCTACTCTTGCCCACGCGCATGAAGTTCTCAAGACTCAATCATCAGCTGAGGCAACAAAGGAGCTTGAGGAGCAGTTAACATCACAAATGACAGAGCTGGAGAGCTTGACCCAGCAGAAAAGGAATCTAAAACTTCAAGTTGAAAGCCAAGCACGTGAAGTTAAACAGCTAAGCAGAAAGAATACTGACCTGCATGCCCGAGTCTTGGAGCTTGAATTGTTGTTGAAAGAGAAAAAAGGAGCAGTATCTAACTTAGCGGGGAAACTCAAAAACAACGAGAATCAGGCATCGTCCAAAATTGCAGAATTGATGGCACAAATCAACAAGCTCGAACGGGAGGTCAAATCTCTGCGGACCAAGAAAGCCGAAATGGAAGTAAAATTAACGTTGAATAGAAACGATGCATTAAGCCAAAGGAAGGACTTGACGGACCAACTTAATGTTATGCAACGAAACTTAGAATCCCTGTGCAACCAGAACAAAGAATTGGAAGCCCGGTTGGAAAGAAAGAGGGAAAAAATTTCGCAAGACCTGGTTCAGATAGAAAATCTGAAGGAGAAGTTAGCTGAAACGACTTCAGTGGAACGTAGTATGCTGAAAGAGAAAGAGTGCTTTCTTGCAAGGATACAGGATCTGGAACTGGAAGTGGAATCTCGACGCAGCAAGCAAAACGATTTGGAAGAGCAGTTAAGAGATAGAAGTTGTGAAATTGATCGGCTGGCGGATGAAAAAAAGGCCCTGCAGGATAGAAATCGTGGACTAGAAAAAGCAATGACACAGAGAGGGGAAGAGATCTCTGCTTTTTTGAGGGAACACGAGAGCGGCAAAAATGGAGCTTCTATCCAGGCTATAGCATTAACGGCAGAAGTTGATAATCTGAGACGGGAGTTGAACACTTTGAAGGAACAGAAAAGCAAGTTGGAGTTACAAAATGAACGAATCCAAGAGGAATACTCAGAAAGCCATGCGAAGATGGAAATTTTGAACGTTAATTTAGCAACCCGGGTAGCTGATCAGGAGAAAACGATAAAGATGCAAGCAGAAACCATTGACCAAATAGGTGAACAAGCCAAAACTTGGTCGAAGAATTTCAGGTTGAATCGGCAAATCACAGAAAGGAAAATGGAGGAATTGGCAGAAGAATTCCGGAAGAAACTGGAAGACCATATCCGCCTGTTGCACCGGAGGATTCACGTAGCAGAACAGCTGCATAATGAAATCAAAGATAGTTGCAAAATGGTAAAGCAAAGGTATGAGGAAGAGAAGAAAATGCTTGGAGAGAAAATTGATAGTTATGAAGATGAACTAAGGAAAGTGAGGGCGACAACCTCAGCAGTGGGTGGTCTAAATGGTTTAGAATTGGCTGCTGTGAATGGGTTAGATTTGGTTGCTGAGAAGCTTGAGGAACACAGAGAGCATGTCCTGAGCATCGTCTCTAAAACGTTGGGCGAGGTTCAGTTTGCGAAGGATTGGATTAAGAAAAGAAACGGCGAGATGAAACAACTGAAAGACAGCATGGATAGCCTTACAACGTTACTGAATGAAAAAGAAGAGCAGCGATTGTTATTAAGAGAGAAGGTGTGGAATTTAGAAGCCAAGGTGAGCAAGGAAGGAGGGGAGAAGCTGAACCTAATGAGAGCAGTGAGCCAGCTTGAAAAAAAAGTGGGAAAATTGGAAAGGAATCTCAAAGAGAAGGATGAGGAGTTGGTTGGCCTTGGGGAGAAGAAGAGGGAAGCAATAAGGCAGCTCTGTTTTCTGATCGAGTTCCATCGTGAACGTTGTGACTATCTAAAGGGTTTGATCACAAAGACTAGGGTCAACAACAGGACATGAGCTTCAAATGTCGCTGCCCGTCCTAACCCCAGACAATAGGGAATAAAAGGACTTTTCTTCCCTCCAATACTTCTTCACTGTTTCTGCCCTTCACTTGTATAGGTACAAGGTTGTTACATGCTATACCTAGTTACCAACCGTAAGGAATTCTTATATACTTATTGTCTATTTTAGATATTTAATTTAAATTATTAACTTAAATATGTATTTATAATATAATTTATTAAATTTTATATTTCTTAAATATTAAATAAAGTGTTAAAATAAATAATCCCTGTATAAAAATTTCTTACTTACAGCTAACAGGGATGTAAACACATACCTGCCGGCTGTCACTGTAACGATGAATTGTTATTATTCTCGTCCCTTTCAATATTTTACTATGTAGTTTTCTTTTGCGATGTTGAAAAATCATTATCGCTATTAAAATTCATTACGTAGGTTTAACTTTTCAGTTGGTCCAACCGATTCGGCCCCATTAATCTTAAAGTGAATATAAATGAATACAAAAAAAAAAGACATATTCTATATATTAATATTCCAAATTCCAATGTTTAGTAAAACAATTAATTTTAACTAAATAAATGCATAAAATATTCAAGAATGAAATTATCTTATAAGTATTGGTATCCAACAATTATCATAATTTGACACTCTAAAGTCTAAACATAAACATCTAACATACCAAAACACCTTACATAATATTAGCGTAACATCTTATTTCTCAATTTAAAATCTTACTCTAAGATATCTTGACAAGGTACTAAATTCATTGTAACAAAATTGGTCTAATAAGTAATTAAATTGAAAATTTATTTTAACATAAAGTTGGAACTTTTTTAATTGACTTAAGATTATGGAAGTTAAGCTTGGCCGTAATTTTTGTTATTATGATATATCTTTATAATTTTTGGTATGAGATTGATCCTTTTTTAATATTGAGACTTTTTTTCTTATAAAGTATTTTCAATGAAAATTAAACTCTTAATGTTATAAATAAAATTTACATAAATGTTCATCTTACTTATTATCAGTGACGTTCTTATAAATAACTTAGTCATAATTTACTTCTAAAAATAACTTAGGGATTGATTCAAATGCAAAGATTAATTATTAAAAGAATAACTTTATCATTATTCTTCTGCTGAATATGGCTACATTTTTAAAATCTTTCACAATTTTTTTTTATTAATGTATAGAAATTTTTTTTTAGTAAAATTTTATTTATATCATTTCAGTTTAAATAAATTATTTTGAAACTTATAATTAAAGTTTTTCAACTTTTAAAGGTATGTTTGGGTAGACGTTTACCTTACCTAAAATAACTTTTAAAAGTTTAAAAGAATTTTTTTTATTTTTTATTTTATTTATTTTAATATTTATATCATTTCTCAAATATAATTTTAATTTTAAAAATTTATTTAGCTAAAGTAATTTTTTTTTATTTTTAAGTTAAACATATTTTTTTATCAAATATAAATTATTTAACTCATATTTATTTTTAATTAAAATTAAATTTATAAACTCTAATTTAATTATATATTAAAATAAATAAATAATACAAGTAGTAATTGGATAGGCTCTCAGCGCGAGAAATTATACGACAGAAGTTCTCGTGGCATTATGGTAATAAATTGGGGAACGAGGAGCAATCATCTGAAAAGCACTCCAAAGATTCCATCCCTAAAATTTGAAGCTACAAACGCCGGCGTCTCTTGGAGCGCTCTAATACAAACTATACCGCTTCCGCATTCAAATTTTTTATATTTTATTTTATTCTATAAAGATACATATTGCATAGGCTCTGTGTCTCTCTCACATCAATTGAAGAGCTCTTCATTCTTTTCGATTATCTCAAAGTTCGATCATCCGCTTCCAGGTAACGCTGAATTTCTATGAATTTTCTTTTCTTTTCTTGGTACATTTGTTTTTCTTTTCTTCCGCTGTTTCTTTCTGAGTTGAATTCTCGAGAAAGAGGTGTTTCTTGCCTTGAAGCTGTTACTTAGTTCATTTCAGCTTTTTCTCCGCTCTCCCCTTTCTTTTTGATTCGATCAGATCAACTTCGTTTACTGTAAATCTGAAATCGTGCATGCTTCAATTTTCTCTTCTCTTTGATCGTTCTGTATTTTCTGCAGTTGCATACGGTCTTGAAGTTCATCTCATGTATCTAATTTATGATTTGAATAATCTTTTCCCCTATATTTTTGTTAAGGACGACGATCTTTGAAACGATTATGTTCTTTACTATATATTGGATTTTAAGGAAAAAATATTAGGTTAGGCATTGTTACGCAAGATTGAAAACTAGTGCTGCTATCAAAATTCAATGTATTTGATCATTTGATTATCGCCAGTAATATAGGCTGAAGCTTACTCCTCTTATTTCTGGACTTGAATTAAGATGACCAATTATAAGAAATTTAAACTTCAAGATTAGTGATTATGTGTTTTGTCCGTTTTTCTTGACGGTAGAAAGGTGTTTTCTTGTTTTTTATTCCCGTTAAATCATGACTAATATAATTTTAATTTAATTAAAGAAAACCCCCAAGAAAACGTTGGCTGTTTCTTTAGAGTCCCAATCAGCTTCTTGGAGATTCCCGTTGACGTGGCGCTAGATTATAATTGTTGACGCCTACTCCTAGTGGCTCAGTTTCTTTCTTTCTTTTTTTTGTAACTTTTTTCTTGAGTTAATTAATCTAATTTTGATTGCTCCGTTTTGTATTAAATGCTGAAAAGAGTAAACTACTGCTACCTTAATTACAGTCTGTTAGGACCATACTCTGAAAATTTCTCGTTAGTTGAGGGATGATGACAATTGCAATCCGTTTTCTTGGTTGTGAATGGAGAACCCCGAACATTTACAGATTTATCTTTCCTTTTTCTCCTTCTCTTTTTCTTCCAGAAGAAGCCGCAGATGCTTATTTGATTTTTTTTACTTTTTGTTTGCGTTGTCTTTTCTTTTTCAATTCTTTCTTAATTCTTTTTATAATTTCACTGGTTCAACTTCATAAACTAGAAAGATATCCAAGTTGTTGACCTTCTCATTTGTAGTTCCCCAATATAAATTATGCCCCCAAATTAATCCCGTATGTCGATATTCAGATAGTGAGAAAAAAGCCGCTAAAAGCACGAGGTCTTGGGTATCTTTAAACTCGTGGAACAGAATATTCATTTCACTTTTGACGTATGTTTGATTTATCTATTAGAAGGATAACTACAGATCGAACCCCAACAAGCCCCCCAGAAGCAGAAAAACATTTTTTGTTTTTGGAAAAAAGGAATATGCGGTTGTTGGTGCTCGATGGATCTGAGTCCTACGAAACATTAGTAGTTGCTTGTTTGAATGAGCGCCATATACTCACAATATTTTCCTGTATTTCAGGATTTTGGTTTTCTCTGTAACAATCGTTTGCATCAGATTTCCTCAAACATCTTTGACAGGGATATCACATCAAAATAGCCTAAATCCCATTTTCATTGCCACATCTAGTAATGCATCCTACCATCTTGTGGTTGCATAGAAACTATATGAACTAAAAGTCCTTCATGATGCTGAAAGACTAGAGAAGTGGAGATGGATGTCACTTTTTTGTGAAAACGGAAAAACAGATGTACCCTTTCTGTTATGAAAATAACAATAAAGTAAATCTATTCTACAATAAGAATCTTTCATTAATCTCTAGCTGAATGAATTGTTCTACTATTTTGTATTTCTGAAGTATGATGGATACTGATAAAAATTTGATTATACAAAATGTAGCTAGATTCATGTCTTTCTTATTAATGAAGTATCTAGGAAATTATTGCAAGCAAAAAGTATCTACAGAATTAAACATGTAGAAAATCTTGAGCTTCACTTTGCTCAAAAATCAAAGAATGGTCTTAAAATTTTCAGCTCCTGACTTCCTGGGATCAAAATGGAAAACAGATTATCTTGACGGGCAACTCCTAAGAAAAGTTGAAGACCTGCAGTGAAGATGGTGAAACATCGCTTGAGAGAGTCTATAAAATCTTTATTTGGAAGTCACATTGACCCTGAAAAAGAAAAACAGCTGCAAGGAGCTAAAATAGGTACAATCTATCAGATTACACTGAGCTAACACTAGAACAACTAAAATATGATACCATGGAATAAAATGATGACTAATTTGCAGTGATTTATTTGTATCACCTCATTTTGATCAAACAAATGATTTGGTGTTCTTCTTATTTTCCTACAGACATTGAAGACAAAGTGAAAAGGATATTGAAACTTATAAAAGATGACAATCTTGAAGAGGATGCTGCCCCAGTAGAACTCTCTAAGAAGGACACACTTGTTAAATTGATTGATGATTTCCACAATCAATACCGATCACTCTATACACGATATGATCATCTAACAGTTGAATTGAGGAAAAAGATTATTGGGAAACGAGGACAGGAGTGTTCTTCATCCAGCTCAGACTCAGATTCGGATTATTCTTCAAGAGACAAAGACAGCAAATATGGACAAAATGAATTTCAAAAGATGATTGATGGCATAAAGCAAGAACTTGAAATGGCGCATATGGAAGTTGCTGAATTAAATCAGAAGTTGACTATTACATGTGAAGAGAAAGAGGATCTAAATTCAAAATATCTTGCAGCATTAAGCAAGATACAAGCAGCAGACGAAATTAACATGGATTTGAAAACTGATGCTGAAGCATTAGGTATTCAAAGATCAAAACTTTTGGTTGAGAATAGTGGACTAAATAAGCAACTGGACATTGCTGGTAAGATGGAAGCTGAACTGAACCGAAGATTGGAAGACTTGAAGAGAGAAAAAGATAATTTGACCTTGGAGAAAGAGACAGCTTTCCAACAGATTGATGAGGAACAGAAGATTACAGATAGCCTGAGAACCATGACTGATCAACTGAAAGATGAGAAATTAGCCCTTAGGAAAGAATTAGAAGCTGTTACAGGGGAGCTTTCCATTCTGAAGCAGCAGTTGGAACATGCAGAACAGAAAACGGCAAATATTAGCCACAATCTGAAAGTCACTATGGAAGAAAATGAATCTTTAATGTTGAGACTTTCACAGGTTTCAAATGAGTTTCAGCTGGCTAACAACAGAATCGAAGATCTTGTAGCTGAATCGAGTCAGTTAAAGGAGAAATTGGATAAGAGAGAAAGGAAAGTTTCAACCCTCACCAAGATGCATGAAGGGTATGTGAATGAATCCTCAAATCAAATCAGGGCACTAGAGACACAAGTCACAAACCTGGAGCTGGTATTGGAATCATTGCAAACCCAGAACAGAGATATGGAAGAGCAAATTAAGAGTAGCACAACTGAAGCAAGTGAACTGGGAGAGCACAACTTATGGCTACAAAACCAAATAAACAATTTTCAACATGATTTGCTTTCCCTGCAGAATGAGAAACAAGAAGTGGCACAGCAGTGTGAAAGGCTGAAATTGGAGGTGGATTCCATATACAGCCAGAAGAGCGAAGTTGAAGAACAAATAAATGCTAAAAACCATGAGAAAAGTGAGCTGAGAGAGGAAAATTTGGGATTGCAGGGCAAAATTACTGTGCTGGAGAAAACATTAGCAGGGAAAGAGGTTGAGTTCTGTGCTTTACAGGACAAACTTCATGAAGAAGAGAATGAGGCTTCAGCTCAAATAATTGCCTTCACAGCCCAAATTAATAATCTGCAAAAAGACTTGCTTTCCTTGCGGAAAGAGAAAGAAGAATTGGTACTCCACTGTGAAAGAGCTAAGGAAGAACATTCAGAAAGCCTTATAATGGTGGAGAATGAAAAGAATGAGTTAGCAAGCAAAACTATGGATCATCAGAGAACGTTGGAAGAACAAAAAGATGCATATCAGAAGTTAGATGAAGAATACAAACAAATTGATAATTGGTTTAAGGAATGCAAGGTGAAACTAGAAGATGCAGAGAACAAGATTGAAGAAATGACGGAAGAGTTTCAGAAAGGCATCGAGTCCAAAGATCAGATGGTAGCTGATCTGGAGCAAACAGCAGAAGACCTGAAAAGAGACCTAGAAGTGAAAGGAGATGAAATCGATACATTGCTTGAGAATGTACGCATGCTTGAGGTTAAGCTTCGTCTGTCAAACCAGAAGCTCAGGGTCACAGAACAATTACTAAGTGAGCGAGAAGAGAGCTTTAGAAAGGCGGAAGAGAAGTTTCAGCAAGATCAGAGATCACTCGAAGACAGGATTGCTACTTTGTCAGCAATAATTGCTGCTAACAGCGAAGCTTATCAGGAAATTATCATTACTATTAAAGAGAGTGTGAACAGTGTGATGACTGGCATAGAAACTGTTTTCTGGAAATTTTCTGGTGACTACAAAAATTATGAGAAGTGTATCTCGAACATCTCTCATGAGCTTCAGATTGCAAAGAACTGTGTCAGGGAGATGAATAAGGAAAAAGAGCGGTTGAAGAAGGACAGACGCCATTTGGTGGAGCAGCTGCAGGATAAAAAAGAACACGAATTGGCTCTGAGGGAGATGGTTGAGAAGTTAGAGGCAAAGGCAATCGGGGAGGAATTAGGGAAGAAGAATCTGACTACAACTGTAGTTCAACTTCAGAAGACGGTTGGAGAACTAGAGAAAGTGATGAAAGAGAAAGATGACGGTATTTTGAACTTGGGGGAGGAGAAGAGGGAGGCCATCAGGCAGCTTTGTTTGTGGATCGATTATCATCGCAGACGTTATGACGATCTCAAGGACATTCTATCAAAGAATCGCAGAGGCCAGAGAGCAACATAGACGCTGATAATTTTTGATGCGGCTTGTACTTCGTTTGTTTCTTCCGAACGAGTATGTTTCTAAATCAATTTATCGCATATCGGGGGCTAAATTTAAATTTTAAAAAAAATAATAATAAAACCTTTTTGAAAGAATATTTTCTAACCTTTATTTTTAAAAACTAAAACAAATAGATGATTTTTAAAACAGTTTACAGATGTTTTTAAGTTTAGTATTTCTGAAATAATAAAAAAAAACACTGCTTTATTAATATCAGATTATAAAAGCAGCAAAAAATAAATTCTCTAGAAAAGTTTCTTTTATTCTTTATTCTTCAAAACTTTTTTTTTTTACACTCTTCAAAACTGTTTTTGAATATCTTTTCAGAACTGATTTTGAAAATAATAAAACAAACAGATTCAATTGCATTCTGGCTCCTCCTTACAGAGTATTTAGTTTTGTTACTTGTAACACTTTAGTAACTTTGAATTTACGTGTTACTGAGGTAAAGGATCATTCGTTAAAAAATACTGAGATGAAGACTGTCGTTATATCATCCCCGACTAAAATATTTGCCCACAAAATGACACAGGATCCAGGATTTGTGGATGTGTATGTGCAGTAATGCCAACCGAATGATAAATTGAAAACAAAAGTCATTATTTTTACAAGCCAGCCATCTAGGAGGGCTGATACAATGCATCTAGTGCAGCTCCTCGCATTTACTTATTGCCACTGAATGAAAATAATATGTAGATATGAGATATGGATAGGACATTTAGCCGATTTTCTACAATTGAATTATGAAATTTCATTACAGAAAATGAAATAATAAGTATACCTTCTGCTACTATCCCTTCTGCTGGCAAATGCCGACAAAAGCTCAACGAATTGCTAATTATTCAGTCAGATATTCTCATTTCAACCCCAAGAATGTCCTTCACTACCTCGTATGTCACGAAAGCAATAGCTATAGAAGGGACCACCTGAAAACGAGTAAGATTACCATCAGAATGCTTCTCTGCTATATAAACACAATTTAACACGTTTTTCATGCTATAAATTTTCGCTTCCAAGACCAAGAATTTGAAAATAAAAAAGTTTATTTCCACCCCAAAAAAATTGGTTCAACAATGTACCCCCAATGTTTTGGTACCCTTAAATTTTTTTCACCATTGGATTATGTATCCAGATTCATGCCAATTAGGCACGGGTATCAAACCTTTGGGATAACCACAGAATTCCCCAACTGAAAAATATAAACCTGCTCACCCAGATAAATGAACATAACCATAGAGCAGTATAACATGACAAGGAAGTTATGCAAATGGCCCAATAGATCAACTGACCTTCACCGAATTGGGGACTAAGCCCTTGTATAATGCACCAAATCCCTCGTGCTGCACGGTTTTCCTGAATGCATCAACCATGCCAGTAAACTCAGCTTTGCTCTTCCCTTCACCAGTGACAACTGAAGCAGCATCTTTCCAGCCCACCATCTGCATTCTTCGGCGAATGACATCGAGCGGGTATGCCACTGTCTGGCCAACAGTTCCGGCAGCAGCCCCACATGCAAGCCTTGTGGTCACACTTAGCTCAGAGTCTTGAGCTATTCCAAGTGGTTTAGATCGAATCAACCAGTCTTTTAGAGATTCATATACAGAAAAATTAAGACCCACATATGGTATCTGCAGAAAACATAGGATTTTCATACAAAAATAAACATAGGAAATCTTTAAATACAGGAAACATAAAATAACAAAATTTGCTTCCACGCTCACGGCTCATCTCATCTTGCATGCAGGCCCCTAGAACCAAAGGTTAATACCAATCTATCTATTTTAAGAATCAAAAGTTGTCTACTTACAACTCCTATCACTGAAGGTAGCCATCCTTTATACAAAGCTCGAGCGCCTTCTTCCCTGAAGACTGTTGAAAGAGCATGAAAAATTCCTCTGTATTGACGAGGAGATGCCCCTGTCTACAACAAAATTATTGAAAGTGAATTAAACTTAGCCAACAAAGCAAACAATTCATTGAGATATCTTCATCTTCCACAAACAACACATCCACACGCAAACCGAATAAACCAATCTTCCAAAAGAACTTTCTTCTAACAATACCTGGACAGTTAGCCGTCCTCGCACCAGGTCCATAGGGTAAGTTGCAGACATAGCAATGATTCCAGCACATGCGCCAGCTCCAAGACGTAGAAGAGGAGTGAGCTGGGCTTCTTCTGTTAAAAAAAAAAAAAGTGGGTGGGGTGGGAGGAATGAACGTCAACCATACAAACTCCATTGAATGACAATGACAAAGCCTTGAAAAGGGGGAAGGAAAGCACATTCATTATGAATTAACTTATCCTGGACAAACAATATACAACGACAAACACACATGATTATATGGATTTAAATGTCCCTTTTAACATTAACATCAAAATCAACAGAATAAAATGATCACCGCACCCAATGAAGAAAATTGTTCTCATGGACAAAACTCTTCTATTGACAAAAAAGTTCTAGTGTTTTCCACTTGTAATTTTTCCATGACCACCAGATTATAATAAGGATAGATGGAACAGCCCAGTTCTGCTTGTCTGCTGTATTGGACCATCTAAGCCTCAATAATGTTCAGATGCATAATAGAGTGATTCAAGGAAGAGAGAGGTGTTTTGCTTGTACCATTTCCAGATTGCTGCTGGTAGAGCCATAAAATACCCCTGCATTTGTATTAAGTTATAATTAGAGGGAAACCGGTTGAATTAACAAAATTACAACAGAGAAATGAAATAAATATCAGAAAATAAATGTGCAGAAGCATACTTAGATGCTTCCTCATAGCTAAAGAACTTCACTGCTGAGTTTGGGATAATACGAGCACAATTAGTTCCGTTTCCTTTAAACATTCCTCTAAAACCCTCAGTTTTCCATATATATTTTAAGCCTTGTATTGTTCCGTTGTATTTTATATTGTGAGGATTTTGAACCTGCATTTTCAAAAGGCAATTTGTCTTATTCACTGAACACAAAAGCACATAATGAACACAATCTTCCCCTTGAACGCATATCTACATTCATGCTCCCAGCCATGTAAACCGCTGCTCCCGTGCTTTATGAAAACAGAGTTGATAATCAGAAAAGATAACAACAGCATCATGAGACTATACAACTAATCATGTTCAATAGACAGCAATAACCCTCATAGCCATAGAAAATGCCGCTTGCAGCCTTCGCTTGGGAAGGGCGGTAAGAGTGGAGGAGAATGGTTAACAGCCAGAAGATAATAGTAGTAGCAATAAAGTTAATGGGAACTACCTGCAGCAGAATCTTTAATCTCTCCAGAGGAGCCACAGCGGTTCGTGACCTATAAAATAAGTACATATATAATGCTTGGCTTTAGCATAATGCAAGATGAAAATCCGATTTCTTACATGTGTATTGTAAGGTAAAATCAGCCTCATCAGTGCCAACAAAAAGCTATAGCTACTTGGCTTGTATAGAAATGTCAATGACAAATACTAATAATTTTACTAACATGTTTTAGCAAACACATTCACATGTCCACAAACAGATATCACCGCACTAGATCTTCTCCAGACATGCTGCATGGAATACTTCAAAAGCTTTTCTGAAAGCAAAATAAGATAATCCAAACAAGCAAGTGCATTGACTGACTGACTGTCTCACTGAGTTGCATATTGGATAGAAAGATTAAATTGCTCGTTACATATTTTGCAATAGAGTACTTCTACTTTGGCGTTACTAATGGAATTTCTGGCCAAAACTGGAAAGATAAAAAGGAAAGAAACATATTGAATACAGGTAATAACTATCAAAATTTCTTTAGGGTGAATCTCCTAGAAACAAGGGAGACAGGAACTAAGGGTGGGACCAGTAAGAACTACAAATCATACAGGTACTGAAACAGACTCCAAAGAGAAAAATCAAGTTTCAATAGAAGGTCTAAACCTAGTAAATGATCACAGAGTAGCAATTTCACGGTCTCGTACATGCAAAAAGCAGAGTACCATAAGTGCTTCATCTTTTAAAGCCCCCAAAGAACCTATCGTTGGATTATAGAAGACGACAAATGAAAACAAATTAAAGGATAGACATCGCAAGCAGAACAAAAAAAGGGCAGCAAAAAAAAGGGCAGAAAACAAAACAAAGGAAGAAGAAGAATGAGAGAAACAAAGAGAAAAGCAACACAAGCAACGAGTGCGACATCCACCAAAAGAAAGAAAGAAAGAAAAAAAAAGAAAGTGAAAGCAATGGAACTCACACTCCACCGGCAATTCCACCGGCGGCGAGAGACTTGCAGATGCTGAGAAGCGCATGACGTGGCCCTTTCACACCTTCACTGGCAAGCTTTGCTTCCTCCGCGATATTGACGATCGGGGAGACGGCGCAGTCACTGTTCGTTCCGACGGCATCTTCGGACGCCATTGAAGCCCGAGAAAGAAGGTTAACGTGGGAAATGAGAGTCAGAAACGAATTCCCACGGCTATCTCGTCGGCGACGACGACGACTACCGAAGAGAGAGAGTCGGCATTTGGAAGGCCAATCAGAGGAGAGAAAGGAAAGCAGACGATATAACAAAATCCAAATGAATTTGAATTTCTTTCTGTCCCGAGTTTTGCTTTCGAAAAAGGGCTGCTATATAAACGGGAGTCAGCATCATAACGTGACTTCAGTTTGGATTTGGATTGGTACTTCCGTATTCTGATTTCTGAGGCCTTTTTTTATTTTTTGTTTTTGGCTTTGCGGTGGCGTCAAGCAATGAACAAACAGAGCATGTGCTGTGCTGGTGCCGTCGTCAGGAGGAAAGAGAAATTCTCACGTGCTCCATTAATTTATAATTAACTATTAAATTTTATACGTAGTAATTGTTAATTGAAATATTTAGTTAGATACATATCTATTTATAAATTTCTTTAACATCATAACTAGTATTTTAATATTTCTTAATAATAGTAATTCAACTTTAAACATAAATTAATAAGTTTTGGATATAATATTAAGCGCATTACATTCTTCAAAAAATATCAAAATTTAAATTTTAAAAAAATATTTATTAAAAAAATTAATTATGATAATACTCAAAAAATTAATTTTATAAAAATATCCTCCATCAAAAATATAAAAAAAAAAAACTTTGAACATGAAGGAAGGGGTTGGCTCTGGCTCAAGCCTCAAGTTCTGTACCTTCTACTTATAACAATGTATGACCTGTATTTGAACTAAAGGTTTCTCTTTACAAGTGATTTATAATTTTATTGTAAATTATTACTAATATTGATGGTTTAATTTAATTTTAAAATGATAAAATCTCTTTATATTTTAAATTTTTTTATATAAAAAAAACCTATTATTTTCCGGGATAACATATTTACTATTCTACAACGAAAGCCAATAACTGTAAACAACAACTTTTCTAAAACAAATAAAGTTTTATATAAAGTTTTTGGTGAAATTTTACACAACCAAAAAACCAAAACAAGAAAGTAACAGGATTGAAACTAGCTAGCTACGAGGGTGGAGCTTGAGCATCTTAAGAAAAATTACTTTTTTTCACTAATTTTATCATTTTAATTTTTGAAACTTTGAATTAATAACTAATCGTGTTCCTTCAAACGTTAAATTTACAAGAAAACAAATGAATAATATATAGGTATTTACTAACCAGTATCTTAAGAATACTTTTATAATGATAAAAATTTATTATAAAATAGTGTGTTATTAAATACTGTTGTATCTAAATTTTAAAGACAAAAATATCTTTAATCTTTTTTATCGACGGAATCTTAAAATCATTAGAAGATTTAACATCATCATCTTTCTCTTACCTCTTGCCTTTCTAGTACAGTAACTCATTAGGGTAGCTTGTATCTCCAACTAACAAAAAACAAAAACCTTTAAATGAAACGCGTTTAAATTATTATGTTTTAGACGTGTTTATTTTTTCTTATATCATAAAAGAAACAAAAACAAAAGCAAAAGAGTAATGTTACATGAAAAAAAAATATTTAAAATTTTTGATAAAATTTAAATAAAATATAAAAATATTAAATATAATTAAATAAAAAAATATATTTATTAATTTAATAATTAAAAAATATATCAAATTATTCTACTAAAATTTTAATAAAAAAATTTTATTACATAATATATTCCAAAGCAAAAAAGTAATGCTAACACCTAGCATAGAAAGGCTCAGCTCTGTAGGAATGATCCCAAACTTTCAATCTGTCAATTTTCTTAAAGTCAGTCTTGCCCCAAGTACCAGCAGGAAGTTATATTTTTTTGTTAAAAAATGTTATATAATTAAAAAAAATTATTAAAATTTATAACAGAATAATTTAATATATTTATTAATTTTTTAATAAATAAATGATTCATATAATTTTATTTCATCTAATATCATCTTTAAATTTAAGTAAGTTCTGTTAAAAAATTATGATTATTTTTTAATTATGTAACATTATTTAATTTAAAAAAATAATTGTTATTCAAGACATTTATTAAAATTATAAATAGATCTCAAGACTAAAAACCTTTAACTTGTATGATTAAAAAAATCTTATTATATTAACAAAATTTACATATGATGATAAGCGAATTACGTTTTTAATGTGAGAATCAAAATTTAAATCATGATTAAGCGACTGGTCTCACAGTATTATTTATAAAAATATTTTGATCGAAGATAAAAAATAAAATCTTTATCATTGTATTTAGAGTGATATGAGATTATCTATATGTGTAACGTAGGATTTTAAATATCCTTACTTATCAAAGCACTATTTCCCAAGCTCCATATAAAAGGGCCAAATAACACTTGAGCCAATGCACATAATTTGCTAGGATACCTTTTATAAGGTTAGCTTTAAATACAAAGTGTTGACATAATTAAAGCAAGTTATATTTTTAAGTATAAGAATTATAGTTTAATTTTTTAAAATCATATTTTATAAAAAATATATATTATTATCACTCATAGTTATGAGAAATTAAGTTTATAGAATAATTTAAATAAGTCAAATTCTATGAAAATACTCTTAATAAAAAAAAAGTTTAGCTTTGGAATAATTTATTGCCACTGGAATCCATATCTCGTGTGCTTAATAGAAATAACTTGCTTTTAATTATTATTTTAATTTTTTATTTTTAATTATATAATTATTTTATAGATTAATTAATTATAAATTTATTATAGTTATAAATTAACTAGATAAATAAAAATAGTTTTATAAAAAAAATAAAATATATTTAAAGTAAGTTATAATAATATATATAAAAAGAAGATAAGTTGTGATATTGAAAAATAGTTATAATTGTAAAATGTAATTATAAAAAATATTTATATTTATAATTTTATTATGTTTAATTAATTATTAATAATTTTTTAAAAAGTTAAAAATTTGAAACTAAGGAGGAAAATCCCTTTATCTATTTATATTATACTATTATGAGCACATTAAGGGGTATTAAAGTGTCCGTCAATTTTTATTTTTAATTTTTTTCTAATTTTTTTATTTTAAAAATTAATGGTATGTAAAAAAGTAAAAAAAATTTAAGTTTTTAAGATAATTATTTTATGTAAAAATAAAAATAAAATATTTTAAAATATTTAAAATATTAAGATTCTAAGTAAAGATAAAGAAAGCAATTATATTGTATATGAAATTATAATTGTAATAAAACGTGAGTAGTTTTAATTTAATCTTTTTTAATTAATTTTTAAATAAATAATTATATAATTAATACAAAAGGCATTTTGAGAATAAAAAATAGAGATGAAAAGGAAGAAATTCCTTTATATATAATATATATAAAAGAGATTTTTTTCTTTGATATCAAATCTTTAGTTTTTTAACTATTATTAATAATTAATTAAATACAAATAAAAAAAGTTAAATTTATAAATATAAACATTACATTTTTAATTATAATTAATTTTAAATATAAAACTTATTTTTTTTACATATATTATTATAATTAACTTTAAATATATTTTACTCTTTTATAAAATATTTTTATTTAATTAATACTAAAAAATATTTTCATTTAATTAATTAATTTATAATTATAATAAATTATAATTAATTAATTTATAAAATATTTATATAAACAAAAAAAAACATGAATTAACAAGCACCACAATGCCTTCTTAATATGCTAGAGCTTTTCTCGCGGGAAAATTCAGCTGCTTCTCGCGTGCCTCATTGCCACGTGAGCTTCCAGCCAAAATGATCCGTTGGCTCCCGCGATTTCCTCGAGGCCGGGTACCATAAACCCTGACCCAAGTGCTAGTAAATGTAGACACGCAAAAAATATTTTTGTTTATAATTTTATTTTTTTATTTATGTTCAATTAATTATTATTAAATTTTTAAAAAACTGAAAATTTTGAGATAAATACTAACGTCCATGTAAAGTCCTGCTTAACATTACTTTGTTTTTAACTTTTTATCAACTATTACAATAACAGTTCTATTGCTAAGAAAAATCCTTGAGCCAGTTGAGCCTAAACGGCCACAGCGGCAACCCAAGAAAAACCTGTGTCGTCTAGTGATGTGTATGGTATAACAGAGTTTGCACTTTTTACGGAAAGGGAAAAAAAAAGTGGAAGACTAGATTTATTATAATTTATTAAGTAGAAATTTTGTTATTATTATTCATTATAATTTAAATTACATACCAACTGTATACCGCGTGCTTGATTTCTGTTTTTATTATATAGTTTTGATGATTCATGAAGCAATTTGTATTATTATTTTTATGTTACAAGTGATATAACGTTGAATCACTGATCACGTGGAATCTGCAACTTTGACGATTACGTGACATTATCATTAAAAAAAAAACTAGCATCTTGAAAATACTAAAAAAAAAAAACTAACATCGTGGGACCTATTACTTAAAATGATAAATTTATTATAATTATTAATTAATTATTTAAATACAAGAATTTTTATAAAATAATAAAATATATTAAAAATCAATTATAATTTTGTATATAAAAAAACTCTCTTTATTTTTAAAAAAATCATAATTGTAATATGTAATTATCTAAAAAAATATTTATATTTATAATTTTATTTTTTATTTATATTCAAATAATTATTAATTATGTTTAAGGAAACAAAATATTTGAGGCCAAAGAAGACCCTAATGTTTGTAAGAATGATACGAGAATTATAATTTGATACTTAAAAATTATATTTTTTAAAAAATAATAATATTATTATTTTTAATTTTAAAAAATTAAATTTATAAAATAATTTAAATGAGACGAATTTATAAAATATTTTTGATTTATTAAAAAAAACTCTAATAATTTATAAAAATATTTATATTTATAATTTTATAATTTTTAAATTTATATCTAATTAATTATTAATAATTTTTTAAAAAATTAAAAATTTGATATTTAATAAAGGAAAAATAGTGTAGATAATGAAAAGCTAGCATGACTTTTTCTAGAAGCCCATCAGGCCCGTGAAATTAAATCGGAAAGGACACCTTTTTTTTTCGATAAATCGAAAAGGACGCTTTAAACAAATAGCTGCATGCTTCACGTGATTACGTCAATTGAGGTTCTGGCCACCTGTATAGTATTATTATATGATTTATAATCTTTCAATTTAGGATTTGATTCACTTTACCCTAAATCCTAAATCCTAAACTCTAAACCCTAAATTATAGTGATCGATAAAAAAAAGTGATATTTAATATAAAAAAATAGTAATTTTATTTTATATTTATTATATAAAATAAAATATTCTTATATTTATTTAAAAAAAATTTAAAATGACGATTTTATTTTATATTTTATTTTATAAAATCAAGAATAAAGTATAAAATTTATTTTGTTTAGAGAAGTAAGATTAAAATTTTATACACTATAAAATAAAATTAAAATTATTTATTTTTAATTTACTTTTAAAAATTTAATAAAATTACACTTATATATTGTCCTTTTTATATATTTTTTGTGGTAATAAAATATTATTATTTTTAGATTTTATTTTATATTATGATTTTTTTGATCAAATTTTATGTATTTGATTATTCATTAAACTTAATGCTATTTTAATCTATCAATATATTTTTTAATCTCAACTTAAATGGTTTGTTTTTTATTTAAAAACTTATTTATATATAAAAATAAATATGAAATATTTACTTGATGTGATAAAATTATTCTTCTAAAAGATAACAGTATTTATTCTAATCAAATTATAAAAAAATAATAAAATTAAACATTATTATTAATTTTAAAATATTTTTTCATACAAGAAATATTTATGTCATTTAAATCAATTTTAATTCTATTTCACAGTTATTCTAAATACCAAACAGTAGAGTGATTTAGAAAAACATTCTATTTTAAATTATCAAATTATGAATTAAAAATGACCATATTATTTCATTCAAATTCATTTTATTCTTATTCTATTTCGATTTTATGAAATCACCATACGATATACTAAACATTATGTAAATTATATATATATATATAAAATAAATTTTTAAATTATTAATTTTTAATTTTTTTATTAATTATAACATTTTTTTTCTAAAATCAATCTCTCATTTTAAGGGAACAAAAGTTAGACAATGATTTGAGTAAATTATCTCATAAAATAAAAAGATATTTTATGTAATTATGTACAATATTACTAACTCAACTTATATGCCCCGGTTAATTATTCCATGACTCCGAATATTAAATAATGCTGCTTACTCGCCAGACATAACACAACAACCTGTACAAACTGCTGCGTGTCTAGTTGTTTATCCGATGGATGACATACATATAAAGAGAGACATTCACTTTAGAAAACAAAAAAGAAATATATATATATATATATATATATATATATATATATATATATATATATATAATTGTTGGTGAAAAAAAATAAAGAATTAAAATTTCATAATTTATTATATACATATAGATATTTTGTTATTATTTTGACTACTAATTTTTTCATAATAAATATTATTACTCTTTACTTTATCTTAACTATACAAAAGTAGATACATTAAAAATGAAACAATACTTATATTTAGAGTTTTGTTAATGTGTTCTAACGATACAAGTTAAAAATAAAAAATAAAAACTATTAAATAAAAAGTAAAAATATTGAATACTTTAAAATTTTAAAATATATTTAATACTTTATTCTTTATTCTTTAATTAATTAATATAATTTAATAAAAGATAATAAATACTATTTTTATTCCTGAACATATATTTAAAAAGTACACATTCACAAAACCCTTATACATTTATACACTATAATTATAACAACATACAACTAGAAAATATAGCTTTATTTGAGTTTAACAAAATAAGTTGAATGGAGCTATGCTATCTCAACTTTGACCGAGACATATGGCCACTTGTGTTTCAATATGAAAAGTTGTTCTCTTTTATTCATCAGGCAAGTTTTTGTGGTTAGGGTTTAATGAATTTATGAAAATTTTATTAAAATAATATTTTATGTTTTATTTAAGAAAATTATGAGAATCTTTTTTTGTCTTTAACTGCAATATTCTCACGTATATTAAAGATCCTTATAATATGCACTTATTTCAAAATTCAACTTTTAATCTTATTTCTAAGAAGATAGCTTGCTTAACTCTTGTTTGTAAAAAATTATGAGAATTTATTTCTTCAAAATTTTCAATAAATTAAAAATAAAGATAGCAAATCAAATTTTCATCTACATATGGATTTTCTTTTTTCATACTGGCTCACTGCAATATGCATTTAGAATGTTACGATTCGATTGCTCTAATTATTTAGAGGATCCGGATTTGGTGAGATATGTGGTGGATTAATCAATAATTGATCATTAGCATAATCAGCGGCGGTGGAGCCGCGTGTGCCGGCAAGTGGTCTTTCTATAATGAAAAAGATTTAAAAAAACAAAAGAAAGGGAAGCTTAAAGGTTTTTTTTTTTTTTTGGTTGCAGATAGTTTGAAGTTTTTATTCAAGAGGTTTCCACGTATTATTGATTTATAAATTTTTCATTAAGAGTGGTTATTATATAAATTAGATAACATAATTTACATAAATAAAATATACTATGAAAAATAAACTGAATTTGAAGTTGACAAGTTTTTTTTAAAATAAAACTAATTATACATAAATAATTTTGTTATATTTTAAATGTTGAGTCTTTTATTTATTTTTAAATACAATAATCATTCATAGATTTTTATCTTGAAATTTAAATATAATTTACCTGATGCGATAATTTATAAATTTTTTATATAAGATAATTTTTAATGCATAATAATATTATTAACTAAGTGGATGTATCATTGATAAAAATATATAATTTCATTTGATCTTTTATTATATATTTCATAGCAAGCAATTAAATAAAATGCGTTTCCTCTTAAAATTGTATATTTGGTGATTGAATTTCATACATTTATGATAAAGATTCTTAACTCTACATGTATGTTTGGTATCATAGTAAAAATGAGAGTAAAAAATTTATTGATAATTTTTGTTTATAATTTATGCACTAAATTAATCATGAATATAAAAAATCTGCAGTCATTATAAATTTCGGATTAATCTTTCAATGAAAATGAAACTCGATACTTATAAAGATTGGTGCTTATACTTTTTCTTTTTTCTGACATGAGTGTTATTACTCAAGGTTTGTTCATAACTCAAATGCTCAAGTGTGATCCCTAAACAAAGTGTGCAATGCATTTTCCATCAAGCATGCTTTTCATAAATAATGTTAAAGGATGCTCTTTGAAATATTTATCGCAAATGTCACTGTAACTTTGACCCCAAAAAAAAACTGATTAGACATATAATCAAATTCGAAACGGTTATTTTATATAGAGAGGAGGAGGTGTTTCTTTTATTCTATTCATTAGTATAGAATTTTATTTTAACTTACAAAAATTAAATGTGTAACTTATCATTGAGCAATAAAATAAAAGAAGATATCACAACTGTGTGATTTCGTTTTGTTACATATAGGAGATACTAGCACAGTTCTACGTTAAAGACTGAGGACTGAGGCCGATATTAGTTAAAGTTGTTGGGCAAGTGTTTGTAATTTATTTGCAGACACAAAGTTGGAAAAACAAACAAAAATAATAAGAAATTTGTTCCTTTTGTAAATTGTTGAAAAATAAACTTTTTTTTCAGATATTTATATTGAATGACTTGAATGTTAGATTGAATATATCGATAATCATTAATTAAATTAGAATTTAATTATTACAATAAATAATTTGATTATTATCTTATATTTTTTTTTTCAGAAAATCAATTTTTTTAATTAAATTACAACAATAATTTTACAAAAATAAAAAATATGATGTTAACGTCATAAAACATAACTTGCTTTTCGGTTGATAAAAATTAAAAACTTTTATTTACCAAAAAAAAGAATTTTCCTTTACAAATGCAAGAACAGGTGGAGAATCTTGTCCCTCGATAAAATGAAAATAAATCATGTTTTAGTAAGCTAAAGTTCAAGTTGCATTTTTTTGGTACAAATTTTGGATTTAACTTTACTTGGGATTGGTAAGGGGGAGCAGCTGTTGGATTTAAAAATTTGGACTGCATTTGGTGCCGCGTTTGTGCAAGCTCTCGGCACTGTAACTGACTTGGGGAGAGAAGGAGGCAGCAGAGCCAGCTCAGAGCAAGGAAAGGAGATGAAGATCGATTATTTCAAGCACAACTTTCCCTTCAAACACCAAAATTTGCTCGTCAAGTTGGTGCTTACCATCTTCTTTTTCGGTCTCGCTTTTCGCCTCCTCTTCTTTCATTCCCTATCCCCGGAAATTTCGCCCGTTTTAGAATCCCCATTTCCTCAGAAAGCTACAGCACCAGAACCCGAAAATCCACCAGTTTCGAAACAAGTTCCCGAAAATGCAGATCAAGCATCTCACACAGACACGGGTGAGCATATGCTGCTCTTTGTTTCGTTCGTTTCGTTAATCTTATTTATTGTTTTTCCTTTCTGTTTCGGCATTGGCACACACTCGTTCGGGGGAAAAACTGATGAAAATCAATTCAGGTCAAAAGAAAGCATTTATTTTTGTGAATCAGTATATAGTTTTCTGTGTTTTTTTTTTTCTTTCTAAATTTGTTTTGAGATCTGCACTCCCGAAATAGTGTTGTGGCCAGTTGTGGGTTTATGCATTGGCAATTCATTATTGGATTTTCTTTCTGATTATAGGTTATACCATAGGAAGCAGAACAGTTAGATTAGATTAGATTAGATTAGATTGGAATCTGGTTACTTACTACTTAGTAGTTACACGCTTAGCCTGGAATGCCATTGTGTGCTTCCACCTTTTATGCAGAGAAATGCGATATTTTTAGCGGGGATTGGATCCCAAACCCCTCGGGTCCAGTTTACACCAATGAAAGCTGCAACCTCATCTCAGATCATCAAAACTGCTTGAAAAATGGGAGGCCCGACACAGGTTTTCTATATTGGAGGTGGACTCCACGAGACTGTGAGTTGCCTCAGTTTAATCCACAGAGATTCCTCAACATGATGCGGAATAAAGCCTGGGCACTTGTTGGTGATTCCATTTCCCTTAACCATGTTCAGTCCTTGCTGTGCATGCTTTCAAAGGTATGTGCTTTCGCCTACCCATCAAAACAAACTTCCTCCCGATGTCCGACAACTCCTAAGCCCGTTCTCACACCTCCTGGAACCACCACACGGCCTACCCCCCTGCAGACCCCAGGATCATCGCATCCTGCTCTTTCCCGACGCTAAACCCATCAATGTCAAACCTTACCGCTACCCATATTTCCAAAAACAGAAAATTGAACGACAGGTTCGTGCCATGCTCGATGACGGACTCATTCAACCTAGCCTTAGTCCGTTCAGCTCTCCGGTCCTTCTCGTACGTAAAAAGGATGGGACATGGCGCTTTTGCGTCGACTTCCGAGCTCTGAACGCCATCATAGTTCGTGACCACTTTCCCATTCCAACCATTGGCGAACTGTTCGACGAACTTCGTGGCTCCAAGTTTTTTAGCAAGCTTGACCTTCGATCGGGTTTTCACCAGATACGAATGTATTCCGATTCCATCCCTGCCACTGCCTTCTGGACTCACGACGGCCATTATGAGTTCAAAGTAATGCCCTTTGGTCTTGCAACGCCCCATCCACTTTTCAGGCAATAATGAACTTCGTGTTTGCCCCTTACCTGTGCCGTTTTGTGCTCGTCTTCTTTGACGACATCCTTATTTATAGTTCCACTTGGCAAACACACCTACTGCACCTCAAAGACGTCCTCACTATGCTGCACCAGCACCAGTTGCACATCAACCTATCCAAGTGCTCTTTTGGGCAAACCTCCATACAATACCTTGGACATATTGTTTCCTCTGAAGGCATTTCAGTCGACCCATCCAAAATCGCAGCCATCACTACCTGGCCCCAACCTCGGAACATCACCCAGCTACGTGCCTTTTTGGGTTTGGCCGGCTACTACCGACGTTTTATACAGCGGTATGCCACTCTCGCCGCCCCACTTCACTTCTTTGCTGTGTAAAAATGCCTTTCAATGGACATCACTCCAGGATACCGCATTTTCTACACTTAAACAAGCTTTGTCCACTGCACCGGTCCTTCGTTTACCTGACCTCACCACCCCTTTTTGTATCGAGACCGATGCTTCAGGTGACGCTATGGGTGCTATCCTCACACAAAATGCACATCCTATCGCTTACTACAGTAAGTTGTTCACTCTAAGGGTTCGAGCCGCATTTACATATGTCCGGGAGCTTTGCGCCATTACGGAGGCCGTCCATAAGTGACGCCACTACCTTCTCGGTAGCGAATTTTTAATCAAGACAGATCACTATAGCTTGCAGCATCTTGTCAGCCAGTCCATCCATACTCCAGAACAAGAAAAATGGCTTTACAAACTACTCGGTTTCCAATATTGTATAGTTTACAAACCGGGCAAACACAATGCTGCAGCTGATGCATTGTCACGCCGTCCTGCACCAGCACTCCATGTGCTTTCGGTTCCCATTCCTGTGCTAAGTGCCCGCATCCAACAGCAACTTTAGGCCGATCCTAAGTACCTTGCCATTATTGATGACTTGCGTAAGGACCCGACTACCCATCCTTACTTTCGTTACACTAACGGTCTGTTGTTTTTATAAAAACAGGATCTATTTGCCCGCGGGTTCCTCCATTTGCAAAGATATGTTCTTCGAACATCACACCAGTCCCGTAGGCGGCCATTCAGGCTTTTACCGCACGTTAAAACGCCTGACCCATGCCTTCTACTAGCCAAAAATGAAACTGCAGATATCAAGTGCTGGGTCCTGTGAGTGTAATATCTGCCAGCAAACAAAATATGCAGCCACATCTCCACAAGGACTCCTCCAACCACTCCCAATTCCGGACCGAGTGTGGGATGACATCACTATGGACTTCATTGTTGGTCTCCCCCCTCCCACGGCAAAACTTCCATCATGGTTGTTTGTGGACCGCCTTTCCAAAATATGCACACTTCATCCCCTTGCCAACTCACTTTACGGCCCAAAACAGCAGCTGCCGCCTTCATCCAGCATGTCGCCAAGCTCCATGGCATTCCCAAGAGCATCACTACAGATTGCGGCTCCATTTTTCTCAGCTCCTTTTGGCAAGAACTATTTACTCAGCAGGGCACCAAGTTACAAGTCAGCTCTGCCTACCACCCTCAAACCGATGGACAATCAGAGGTGGTAAATCGATGCCTTGAGCAGTACCTACACAGCTTTGCCATGGACAACCCACCTGCTTGGTCTAAGTTCCTTCACTGGGCCTAATATTGGTACAACACCACCTTTCACTCTTCTGCACAAATGACTCCATTTGAAGCATTATATGGCCACCCCTTCCAAGACTTTCTGACTACATTTCCGGTGGCACAGCTGACCCCCAAGTTGACCGCACTTTACATGACAGAGACACACTCTTATGTCTCCTCAAGCAAAATCTCTTTCGCGCACAGCAACGAATGAAGGCGCTTGCTGATAAAAAACGCATTGATCTTAACTTCAATGTTGGTGACTGGGTTTTGGCCAAACTCCATACATATCGGCAGCACTCCTTGGCTCAACGTAAATCTTATAAGCTCTCACGACGATATTATAGACCCTTATAGGTTACTGACCGAATTGGAGCGGTTGCCTACAAACTATCTCTCCCCCCGAGTTCGCGCATTCATCCTGTCTTCCATGTGTCGTTGCTTAAACGTCACTTCGATGACCTCACGGCTGCCCAGACACCAGCACGTTCGGATGAGGAACTAGAGAACCTTGGGGACAAGGTCCGTCCAAATGAGGGAGGGGATGATACAAACCCAACTGTAACTTCCCCAACATCTCGCCCACGTAAGCCACCAACATATCTCTCTGACTACGTGCATGGAGTCCGCAGCAAGAGCGGCTGAAGACTTGGTCTCGTTTCTATTTTACGTAGCATGCACGATGTCCCATTTTTTCGCTTTTTGGCATTGCATATTTCAGCATGCATCAGTTGGTTTGTTTTTATTTTTGATAGTGAGGCCCTCACTGCTATATTAAGGGTTCATGATCTCAATAACAAGTATCAAAAAATTGCCCAACTCTCTCTTCTCTTCTCTGTGCTATCTCCTTAAAGCTTACCCTTTTTGCTGAAAAGGGGTTCTATCAGTGTATACCTGGGCCAATCGACTCTTGGAATGACATAATAATGGAGATGGTCATCAATGGATAGAAAATAAGCTAAATTCCCCCATGCAGTTCCCTCACGGAAGTTGTCAACACACGTTAATGGCTACTCTGTATACTACGGTTCTTCTCAATATTCATTCTCACATATCATTGAGGTAAATAGATTGAATATAGCAGAAAGGATTCTAAATTTCAATATGCAACTAATTTTGGTATCTATATAAAATTATGGCTGAAATTAGAAAAATTCTTTTAACTTTGTCTTATCTGCGATTCACCTGAATTTCAAAAAGAGAAAAAAACCGCTTGAATTTTACTAAAAGCACCCAAAAAAAATCCTCTTACAAATATATTTCAATTCACTAACAAAAAATGTCATATATTTATCACATGATCACTTAAAATAATAAGGTAAAATATAAAAGCATTTTTAAACTTTGATTTATGTGTGATTTATTCTTTGAATTTTGAAAAATGGTTGAAACATACAAGAATTTATTACTTGTATTTTGACCAATTTCAAAACTCAAGAGATAAATTATACATAAATCGGGAGGTTTTTATAGTTTGACTTATTATTTTAAGTTAATACATAATGAGCATATTTTAGTCAATTAGAATATTTTTGATAAAAAATTATTTTTACACATTTAATAAAGTACAGAAAGTTGTTTTTTAATTTAATAAAATTTAAGGATTTTTTTATCCTTTTTGAAATTTAAGAAATAAATTACAGACGAGACAAAGTAGAAAAGGATTTCTTTCATTTTACCCTAAAATTATATGCCCACGGTTATCTGCTTTGCGGGCCATCCTTGCCTATTTGAGGCAACTACTGTTCCAGTTTTTTTTTAAAAAAAATTTCTGTCTTTCGATGCTACTAATATCAGTCATCGTGTTTGATATGAAATTCCCTCTTGATCATTAAAAGCCACTGAATAAGGCTTCGGCTGTGTTCCTTATACGTATACTTCATTTATATTTATTAAGAATTAAATCTTGTATATAATATTTAAGAAATTTAAGTAACTTTTACTTTAACCAACACATGTTTCATGTTTACTTATGATTTTACAAATAAAATCTCTTATATGCTCCTATAGTTATAATAACATATAAAGTTAATAAAAATAAATTAATAGTGAATAATTTAAATAATTTATGAGAAGGAATAGATTGGAGCCGTATCAATACAATTTATAACAACATACAGCTAGAACATATAACTTTATTTAAGTTTAATAAAATAATTTAAGAATTTATCTTTGATTTATTGTTAATAAAATTACATTACCATCAAATTATGTCATCGAAATTATATCCATAAGTTAAATGGAGCTACGGAGACATAAGTGCATGTTGTGTTCAATATATGACTAATAGTCCTCATTTTAGATTCACCGAGCAAATGTTTTTTAGGGTTTAACGAATTTATAAAAAAATTATTGAAATAAAATTGTTTGTGTTATATTTAAGAAATTTATGAGAATTTCATTCTACAAAATTTTAAATAAATTAAAACTCAAGACAGCAAATGAAAATTAACTAGAGGCAACATTTATTGGCGTTTAATCAAATTTATTGTTTAATCACATGGTAATCAAATTTATTTGCGTTCATTTGTTATCAACAGATTTGAAGGAGATTTCATATATCTATACTCCATAATTGTAAGTGAAACAAATGTTGATTGAATCCAACGGTAAAGCATTGTAGGTTCATTCCCACTTCAATTTTTTTTTATTTGCATATGCTTTAAAAATGATATTATTGCTCTAATTATTTACACCAACCAGATTAGGTGATACTGAGATAGAGGTAGAACATGTACTTCATGCATGTTATAATTTATAATTAATTAAATATAAATTTTTTTGTTTCATAATATTTTTAACTAAGTGGATGTATCATTAATTAAAAAAAATCATAAAATTTATTTTATTTTTGTTTCATAATAAAAAATAAAATAAAATACAATTCCACTTAAAATTGTGTATTCAATATTCAGTGATAGATTGTCATAAATACATTTATAGCGAGGATACTTAACTCTACATACAAAATGTACGCTGTCATTATAAAATCGGATTATTGTTGCAATGAAAATGGAAGTCAATACTTATGCATGATTGGTGTTAATGCTCAAGTTTTCCCCCCTGATATGAGTGTTATTACTTACTAATAACTCATACATGCTTTTCATGACAAAGTAAGTTTTTAAGGATGTTTCATGAAGATATGCAATCATAAAAAATAATTAAAATTTTTAATAGAATTCAATTAGAATTAAGAAGGATTGTTAGATAAAATTAAGTGATAAAAATTAGTAACTTATATAAAAATCAGCAAATATGTTAAATCACTCTATCAAAATTTATAATAAGAAAATTTTAATTTTATAATATTTTCCTTTTTTTAAATAATCATCTAATGATTTTTTATTATTAAATGAAAAAATGTTAAATACATTTTAAGTTTTTAAAATAAATGTTTATAATTTTTTATTTAATATTTTCTTTATTATATATTAAGAGAATTATTTAGAAGGATATAATATTAATCTTTTCTAAAACATTTAATAATGATATAGTATACACTTTGATTGAAATGAAATGATGGATTTTTTTTTTACTGAAATGGTATGTTTTTTAGGGAAAATTCTAGAAGAAAAAAATTGATATATTCTAGTAGAATAAGTCATTCTACTTATAGACTTTTAAATGAACGAGTGGTTTTTATTATTAATTTTTTCTCTAACAACTACACACAAAGTTAGGTTGAATTTGTCAAATTTGTTTTTTATTGTGTACCACTACTCAATTATGAATGGTTATATTATATAGAGAGGAGGAGCTATTTCTTTTATTCTTTTTATTAGCGTAAAATTTTATTTTAACTTACGAAAATTAATTATATTTGTAAAGATAATTTTTAACATGAAGAAGATTTTACAGCTGTGTTTGTGATTTGTTTGCAGACACAAGGAAGGAAAACAAAGAAGATTAATAAGAAATTTATTCCTTTTCTAAACTGTTGAAAGAAAAAACTTGTTTGTTTGGATAATTATATTGAATGACCTGAAGGTTAAATTGAGTATATCAATTAGCATTAATATAACTAGAATTTAATTATTAAAATAAATAATTTGATTATTATGTCAAAATATTAAATATTTATCCTTTTTTGGTAAACAAATTAATAGAAAATCAAAATTTTAAATTAAGTACAATAACTTTACAAAATAATAAATATTTACTTCTACTTCTTCCGGTTGATAAGGTGGTGAATCTTGCCTTTTCAATAAAAATAAAAAATAAAATTTACCCCAAAAAAAAATCAAGTCGTGTTTTAGAGTTTGGTCGGTCACAACTCACATGGATCTAAGCCAAGTTGCATGAGAAAGGAAGCAGCTGTTCGATTCAAAAATTTGGACTGCATTGGTTGCCGCGTTTGTGCAAAAGCACTTGGCACTGTAACTGACCTGGGAGAGAAGGAGAGAGAGGCAGCTCCGAGCAAGGAAAGGAGATGAAGATCGATTATTTCAAGCCCAACTTTCCCTTCAAACACAAAAATTTGCTCGTCAAGTTCGTGCTTGCCATCTTCTTTTTGGGTCTCACTTTTCGCCTCCTCTTCTTTCATTCCCTTTCCCCAGAAATTTCGCCCGTTTTAGAGTCCCGTTTTCCTCAGAAAGTTACAGTACCAGAACCCGAAAATCTACCTGTTTTAAAACAAGTTCCCGAAAATGCAGATCAAGTATCTTACACAGACACGGGTGAGCAGATGCCGCTCTTTGTTGGGTTCTTATTGTTAATCTTGTTTATTAATTTTCCCTTCTGTTTCATCATTGGCACACTCGTGCGGGGCAAAAAATGAAAATGAATTCAGGTCAGAAGAAAGTATTTATTTTTGTTTGGCTTGTTTTTGTTAGAGATCTGCACTCCCGAAAATAGTGTTGTGGTTTTATGTATTGGTAGTTCATTATTGGGTTTTCTTTCTGATTATAGCCTGTACCATGTGTAGCTGAACAGCGAACAGTTATATTATATTGTATTGGATTCTGCTTATTTACTAGATACTAGCTTATCCTGGAATGCCAATGCAAGCTACCAATTTTTATGCAGAGAAATGTGATATTTTTAGAGGGGATTGGACCCCAAACCCCTCGGGTCCAATTTACACCACTGAAAGTTGTAGCCTCATCGAAGATCATCAAAATTGCTTGAAAAATGGGCGCCCCGACACGGGTTTTCTATATTGGAGGTGGACTCCACGAGACTGTGAGTTGCCTCAGTTTGATCCACAGAGATTCCTCAACACGATGCGGAATAAAGCCTGGGCGCTAGTTGGTGATTCCATATCCCGTAACCATGTTCAGTCCTTGCTGTGCATGCTTTCAACGGTATGTGTTTTCACACTCAGAATCCTTATCTATGCATCCTTGTCAAATTAGTTTCTTAATTTTGATCTTTGATTGCGTAAATATCCCCTTTTGGTTTTGGATGTCATCTGCTCATTATTTAAATTTTATTATCTTGTATCATTTCTCATTTCAGTTTGCAACACTAGTTGTTTGTGCACGCATCATTGAAAGGATATTCCGACTTCGGAGAATATCAAATCTGGTCACCTTTAAGTAATGTTCATTTATGTCGAGCGGCTCCGTGATGATAACCACTCCTGTCAAAATAAATAGAATAGACAAAGCTAATCATTAGGCTCAAATGTTGTTTTTCCTTTTTGTCTGATCTTTCTTGTAAATGTTTTTCTGATTATGCATTTGACCGTTCTTGCTTCTGGTTGCAGTGCCAGCCAGATCTTGAAGTTTATTGCCTTAAAGGCGTAAACAATAAAGTCAAGAATCTGTTGTTACATGAGTGAAAAAGTTCTGACCTTGATATATGGGATAAAGACTGGTCAACGAATGAGTTATTTTGGGATAAGGACTCTTGGTTTGTTAGCTGCACTTATTTGAATAAACTCTGAAAGGATAGGCCTCAGTACTTGGTCGTTATCTATTTACTAATTAGGGATGTGATGTGGGGGGCTCGAATGCACATCAGCATTTCCCATCTATTTATCAAATAAGCAGCTTACTAATAGGCAGCAGCGTATGATTTAAAGTGTGGAGAATTCAAGAAAGCCATTGTTTTCTTTTCTTAAGTTTGTGCTTGCTCGTTTTGCAACATAATCTAGTGGCCTATAGATCTGAGGCATAGAGATTTAGATATAGCAAGAATTCTGGGATTTGAAGTTGCTATTCTTCAGCTCTAGACGGTGATTGAGAACAGCAACATATCAGTTTACAAGATTTGATGAATAGATAATTGATTTAAACTTCTATTGGAATAGTTTTTCGTAAGTTTTTATTTTGGGAGGGGGGGGGGAGCGGAAGCATATTTTAGAGAGATACTTAGACACCAAAAACAAAAAGGAATAGACTAACAGAGTTAAAAAAGATACTTGAAAATGTTCTAAACTCAAGGTAGTAGAGTTAAAAAAGATAAGGAGTATGATGGCTAATAAAATGAACAAGCAGGAGCCAATTGATAAATATTCCTGAAAAGAAATCCATGCATATACAGTTGCAACCAGTCTACTTTGGACCCAAAGTATTAACGTGTGCAGTCCCTGCTCCCTTCTGTTTTAACTTTCTTAACACAGCAGTATTCATTTATTCTAACTTCCACGGCTCGTAAGATTTATTTCCCAGGGTCATGTCTCTACCCCTATGTCCTTTCTTAGTCTTGTTCTTCTTTCTAAACTCATGTCTCACCATTCTGTGTCGACATCAGTTGTATATGTGTACATCAAATACAGCAACATTTTCAGATACTATAATTCATTGGCAAAAAATTCTTTAAGTGTTCAAGGAATAAAATATTTTTTTTACTCTATACCATTTAATGGTATTCATAGCAATTTTGTGGGCCATTTCAGTCTTTAAAAAACTTTAATTTAAGCGAACGCTTACTATAAAACTAATATGGCTACTATTAAATGATATAATGTCTTACCCCTTGAACATCTAAAAATCTCTCATCGTTGGCTGCATATTGAACTTTCCTGAAAGTTAGACTTTGTCTCCACCTGTGTAGACTGTCAATTGAAGCATGTTCAATTATGAAATCAATGATAAAAAAGTATTAAAGGTATAAGTATAACATTGAAACCAACCCAGATCTTAAATCCAAGCACATCAATGAAATCATTGAAATGTGTGGCAGCAATCAAGTAAACTTATCTTTTTCTCTGACGTTTCAAAAAAGCATCCGTAAGTATTGATGATTCTGCTTTTTCTCTCAATTTCTTTCTCCTCTATTTTAGAGAAATCTAGAGTTATTTCTGATTGTGAAAAAATGTCAATGCTGAAGTCGTGACTATGGTTGTTACTGGATTTATCTTCTTATGAAATGCAACAATCTCCACTAGAAATTCTTATATAGCATTATGGATGATAATGTACTTCAGAAAGCTTGATGAACTATAATGGTTGTTGCTCTCAGGAACCTTTGGAAGGGAATTAAGCTAGTGATTCACATGAACTATTTTGTCCTTCAGGTGGAACAAGCTGTCATGGTCTACCATGATGAGGAATATAAGTCCAGAAAGTGGCACTCCCCCTCATACAACTTCAGTATGTCAGTTATATGGTCACCGTTCCTTGTGAAATCTGCTATTTTTGAGGACATAAATGGCGTTTCAACTTCTGAAGTTGAGCTGCATCTCGACAAACTGGATAGTAAATGGACGGATCAATACCTGAACATGGATTACATAATTATTTCAACTGGGAAGTGGTTTCTCAAATCATCAATCTACTATGAGAATGACAATGTATTGGGCTGCCACCAATGTCCTAATAGGAACCTGACAGAGCTGGGGTTTGAATTTGCTTATCGCAAAACCCTCAAATTTGTCTTGAACTTCATAGTGTCTTCCAATTACAAAGGCTTGATTTTTTTTAGGACATCCACACCCGATCATTTTGAGAATGGGACATGGTCTAGTGGGGGAACTTGCAAAAGAACAGCACCTGTTAAAGAAGGTGAGATGGAAATGAATGATTTGAACAGGATTCTTCGGGACATTGAGTTAGAGGAATTTGGAAAGTCAGCTCCTCAAGCTTCAAGAAATGGAGTGAATCTTAAACTTCTTGATCTTGCACCTCTTTCACTTTTGAGACCCGATGGCCATCCGGGTCCATACAGGCATTTTCATCCATTTGCCCAGGGCCAAAATGCTAAAGTTCAGAATGATTGTTTGCATTGGTGCTTACCTGGGCCAATTGACTCTTGGAATGATATCATAATGGAGATGGTCATCAATGGGTAAGAAAATCAGCTAATTGCCCCATGTATACAGTTTCCTCAGGATGTTGTGAATACGCGTCAATTGCTACTTTGTATACTACGGCTCTTCTCAATATTCATTTGCACATTGAATGGAGGTAAACAAATTGAATGTAGCAGACAGGATTCTAAATCTCAGTTTACATCTAATTTTGGCATTTACATAAAATTATATATAGAGATTACTTTGTACCATGAAAGTAGATTGAAAGTTAAAGCGCATGCCCATGTTTATCTGCTTTTGGGGCCATGTGTTATTATTTGAAATTGGAATCCTCTCCTGTGATAGAATTATCCTGTTAGAAAGAGATAAATATAAATTTTAATATATTTAGACTACCTTGATGGATTATAAATTTTATTTTTTATATCTAAAATTTTTGTGTTTTTTTCTCTCTAAAAAGATATTTTTTTTATTTCACTAATAGGAGATAATCTGATCTTGGAATTTGAGGCAACCATTGTCCCATTTTTTTTCAAATTTCTGTCTTTCGTTGCTACTACTAATACCAATCACCATGTTTGATTGAAACTGTCTCTTGATCATTAAAAGCCGCTTAACCAGTGCTGTTGGGATTGATGAGAAGCCTGGAGCAGAAAACCGAAGAATGATGAGAAGCCTTTACATGTTCAAATTAGACTAATTAGTGTTGAACATCTTGTTGGTTATCATTATGTCAATGCTTTGATTTCTTCTAGCTGTAATTTCTTCATGCAGTACTAGTCATAACGTAGAATGCCTAACAATGACAGTTAGTTTATTTGACATTAATTGCATTACGTTATTTTGATTAAAATAAAACTTCTAACCACAAGCTCCCTCTTTGTATTTTGAAAAGAAAAAAATGTTCTGAAATCAAAATTCAAAATAAACACGGCATGGAATTGCCTGAGACAGTTATTAATAAGCATATGCACCAATCCTCTACTCGTTTTTCCAATTCTGTTCGAGAATATAGATCGAACGATAATCGTCAAAAAAAAAAGAAAAGAAAGAAAGATGGAAAAATAATCCTTCTGGTTCATCCGTAGTTTTTGCGATCGCCTTCGCCTCCTGAAGCGGCAGAGGGGCCCATGGGAACATAGCGTCTCAGCGTTATCGTAATTCACCCGCAACAAGATACTTCTTAAAATCAGCCACATAATGTGCTCCGCTATCGCGCGCTTTCGCAATAGATTATTAGGATAAGGTACTGTTATATACTCTGTTCCCGCTTGGTTTATTTGGCCATTCCATTTCCAACAAAGAGCGGAAGTGCTTTTGTTGTTGTGCATCTGCCGCTGCGGTTGTGGTCGTGGAGCTATCCAGATTTAAAAATGTCTTCCAGTTTGGAATAGATACATGATGTTTGTTGGATCTATTTTGAAAAAATGAGTAGAGATGTTTTGTAGTGGAAGTCTTTCACTTCAATCTTTTATTCACGCACGTTTCGCTAGATTCACGTCCCAGTCGAAGTAGAATTTCTTATGTATTCTAAAAATAATACTCTCAACAAAATGAATTAAAAGATTTAGATTTTATTTTAATTTGCATATGCTTTAAAATTATAAAGTAGATAGTTATACGATGCTTTTGTTGAATAAATATATTACTCTAAAAAGTACACGGAAATTGCTCTAAAAAAGTGGCCAAATCCGAATAGAAAACAAGCCCTGGCACGTAGTTATCTCAAAGAAAGATTCCCCTCCTACACAGCTACACCTTCGCTTCGGTCTTTCCTCCCCTTCTCATTTCGCTCACTTTACAATTTGCGCTTTTCGAGGCGAATGAATAGTTACTAGTTAGTTACTGTTACACAACCTACAAGGAACCATCCATGGAAGAACCCCCTAAAGGGGACCCCTTCCCGGAGAACCGCTGTGATGAGAAGGACGCCGGAGCCGCTTTCGTCCTCTAGTCAAAAGGTAACTCCTCCACTTCAACACACACAAATCGTGGGCTTCTTTCGATTTTCCCTTCTCTTCAGTCAATCCAACGGGGCCTGATGATGCTTAATGCTATCATGCCTGAAATTTAGGTCAATGGTGGCACGCGGGTTTCCATTTATCGACGGCGATCGTGGGGCCAACCGTACTGACGCTGCCCTACCCGCTGAGAGGGTTGGGGTGGTGGCTGGGGCTCTTTTGCCTGACGGCGATTGGGGTGGTCACCTTCTACGCCTTCTACCTAATGTCCAGAGTGCTTGATCACTGTAAGAAATCCGGTCGCCGCCACATCCGCTTCCGGGAACTCGCCGCAGACGTTTTGGGTGAGGGTGCATGGTGCATGGTGCATGGTGCATGGTGCATGGTGCATGGTGCATACATACAATACAAAAAACAATTAGATTTACTCTCTGTTTTTTGTTTTTGATAAGTTTCAACACGCATCGCACTTCCCCGGTCTTTTCTAACTGTTCCGAGGACTCTCACAGTCTCACTTTTTAGAGTGTCGCAATCAATGTGTATCTATGACTCGTACCCTCGGAGGATACGTGGTTTTCGGCTGAGCCCGAGACTCATGGAGGACTTGGCACATCTACATGCATTTAGTCTCGAGCTGTCCCTACTTAGTTGAGATTGATAACTTACCAAAAACAAATTATCTGGCCCAAATTTGTACGCTTGTTCCATGCTGCAGTGCATGGACGCTTTGTATTTGTGAAGATTTTTACCTTTCGCGTTTGCTAATAAGTGACATGAGTGTGCTCATTAAAGAATTAAAAATAAAAAATTGAAATGTAAAATAAAAGTATTTAATATATTAAAAATTCAAAAATATTTAATATTTTTCAAATAACTATTGATTAAAATAAAGAGTATTAAGTATTTCTTAAAGAGTTTTGTTAACATGAGGATTGAAAAGTAGTATTTATTATCTTATATTAAATAATTTTAATTATTTAAAAAAATATTAAATTTGTTTTAAATTTTTAAAATATTAAATATGTGTACTTTTGATTTAATGATTTTTAATTTTTATTTCTTAAGGGTATGTGATAACAAAATCCTTTCTTAAATAGTACCTTTAACAGAGCCCTTTTAAAGAAAAATGATTGTATACATTACTAATTAACGTAACCATAATTTAAATTTGTAGTCTGTGACTCTGTTTTGTTGCATTTGTTTATGACAGGGTCGGGATGGATGTTCTATTTTGTAACTGTTGGGGTTGGCGTAGGAGCAATCTTGCTTGCGGGTCAATGCCTTGAGGTTATCCCCTTGTCTATCAATCTTTCGTCTTTTTAAAGAGTTGACAATTTGCTGTTATTTTCCAATCAAAGACCAATTGAAAATATAAAAAATACGCTCAACAATATATATATATATATATATATATATATATATTTATTTTTCTGTTTATCAAAAAGTATATATAGTATATATATAAAGAGTACATAATGTACCGAAAAAAAAAAAGAGTACGTAGACTTTGCATTATAGTGATTGAAATGAAATAATAGATAATATTTCTACTAATATAGACTCTCATGTTTTAGAATTTAATTAACAATATAAATAATTTTTACACGTCATATATTTAAAAAATAATTTATCAAAATTAAACTTTTCAATTGTTTTTGTCAGCTCCTCTCTTTAAATCTGTCCCATGTATGTATATACCCAACTAAGATATAGGTGAAAAAGCAGAACCAGAAGCATCAGTTAGTTTCTAGTTTGGTGCGGAGGACAAATCAAGATGCGTTATAAAATTCAAAATTAAAGCACTTATTCTGCTTATTTGTTGCAATCATTATGATTTATTCATTCTTATGTTAGCGCTGGATTAATGTGTGTATATATCTGTTCAGCTTTTGCCGTGGTTATCAGGGGATTAATGAGTAAATTAGCTAACTGCTTTATTAACTCTCACTGGTTTCAGGCCATCTGGATGAAATATTAAGTCCCTGTTTGGTATACTGTAATAGTATAGTATAATTAATATTATCTATATTTAGACAAGGTACTGGATAACAATTTATTCAGTTAAAATAATTTTATATAGCCTTAACTTTATAAGATTGTAAAAGATAAAATAATTCGATCTCTCTCTTACGGGTCAATACTAAATAAAATTATTTTGACTAGATATTATATTTTCTTGTATCTTACCTAAACATTGTATAAAGATATATAATATTAATTATATTATACTATCTATTCATTATACAGTGTACCAAATGAAACCTGGAAAAGATATCTGAGTAACATCAATTCTAAGCTTATTAATTAATTAAACCAGTTGATAATTGCAAAAGAACCGTTGGAAAATATTTGACATTCACGTTCTCATGCAGACGTACTTAACGATATAATGATTTTGACACACGCGGCAAGTTAGTGTCTTGGTAACAGTATTTCAATTGTAATTTGGTCAATTAACTTTTTTTTGCTTTTCCTTTATGTTGTGAAAGATCCTGTATTCCAGTATTTCACTGCATGGATCCATGAAATTGTACGAGTTTATAGCAATCGTGACAGTGGTAATGATAGTTCTATATCAGCTTCCCACTTTCCACTCCCTGAGACACATCAACATGTGTTCGCTGTTTCTCAGCCTGGGCTACACCGCCCTGGTGGCTGGAGCCTGCATTCATGCAGGCATTACTAACTCTCCATTACTTCTTAATTACATTTATACGACAAACAAGCAGAAGTTTAATTAATATTGGATCCCTTGATCTTTCTTGTGTTATTAGGAATACACTGTAAATTAATAATAACTTTAAATCATGATTTTGCAATTCCAAATAACTGATGATCACAAATTTGTCACTAGGACTATCTTGATATCTGTCATAGGACCAGGACTAGTTACTTCTCGTTCAATTCATTTCACTAGGACTATCTTGGAGAAAATTTGTTTTCCTACACTCTCGAGGGTCAGTGAAGTTAATAATTATATTTTCAAATATTACGACTTACGAGACATGATTGGGTACCTTCTACATTTGGGTACCCAGAGTTCTGTTAAATACTGGGAAATGTTTAAATTATTTAATCAACTTCCAATCCTTTTGCAGGTACATCAGAAATCGTCCCTCCAAGGGACTATTCCTTGGAGCCTAAGAAGTCTGCAAAGGCCTTCAGCGCCTTCACTTCCATCTGCATACTTGCAACACTACTTGGGAATGGCATGTTACCAGAGATACAGGTACCCACAGTTCCTTTTTATAAGTTGAAATAATTTATTTCGGCATCCTTCATAAGATGAAGTTTATTGTAGTAAAACTACCTTTACTTGGCAAATGCTTCTTGACCTTACTTTTTGACCATGTCATTATGAATGAAGGCAACTCTAGCGCCACCTGCCGCTGGGAAGATGGTTAAAGGCCTTAGCATGTGTTATCCTGTGGTTTGCGTGACCTTCTATTCTGCTGCAATTTCTGGATATTGGGTGTTTGGAAACAAGTCCAGTACAAACATTTTTAATAGTCTGTTGCCAGACGATGGACCTTCTTTGGCTCCAACTTGGGTCCTTGGTCTTGCAGTCATCTTTGTTCTTCATCTCTTTGCCATTGGCATGGTAAGCTCATAAAGTTCTCTCTTAATGGAAAAGGGCCACAAAAAAATTATAAGTTTTTGCAAGGGAGACGTTTTAATTTATTTTGGTCCTTGGGAGGGAGTGGGGGATCATAAGGGGCCATCTGCAAGAATAATGTTTTTCTCAACATATCACAGGTTTATTCTTAAGTCGCTTATGAGATAATGGAGAATTCAGCTGATGTGAAGCAGGGGATGTTTTCCAAGAGAAATCTTAATTCCTCGCCTAATTCTTCGAACAATTTACATGATATTCTGTGGATTTGTGGCATCCATGCTGCCATTTTTTGGAGACATCAACGGAGTGGTGGGTGCTATTGGTTTTATCCCTCTGGATTTCGTTCTGCCTGTGCTTCTATACAACTTGACATACAAGCCTCCAAAATCATCCTTCACTTACTGGATCAACATATCAATTATGGTGCTCTTCACGGGTGCTGGAATAATGGGTGCATTCTCTTCTATAACGAAATTGGTTCTTGATGCCAACCAATTTAAGCTCTTTGGCAGTGAGGTTGTGGATTAAGCAAATGCATGCATAAATCACATGAGGAAAGCAACCATACGAGTAGTGTCCAAACCCTCGGTCTTCATAGAGGTTATTTTAATTTGTAAAACGGGAGACAACGGAATGACCAAAGCCCTATGCTATATTTGTTTCGGATTCTCACTGAGCAAAATGGGAGTTTGACATAAGTAAAAAATGTGCTTTATCACTACTTCCATCACTTGTTCATGTAACAAGTTAGTATGGGGCTCAACACTTGGTCTTTGTTTCGACTACGTAAACAGTGATTTTTTTGGATCAACATGTAAACAGTGACATTAGGGGTCGTTTTCTCGGCCATGAAGCATCGGGGAGGTTGAATCGTCCTACATTGAGATTTAATCCTGGGTGCCGTGTCTCAAGGCTACTGCCTTTTGCCACTTCTGCTACTGGCCAACAAACCCATATGGCCATATTTAACAATCTCAGTCCTGGCCCAGGTCCAGGTCCAGTAATGCTTTTTATTTTGGTTGCTTATATTTCAAATACAAGGATACAACGCTGACTTCATGACCAAAAACAAAAGGAAAATATAACCGCTGACTTCGTGAATCAGAAGCAAAACTACAAAGCAAAGCAACCTTGATGATGACCAAATTAAAAAAAAAAAAAACGGGATTCCATTTATTGGATAAAGGAAAATTCCCCACTTGTTCTCATTTTTTTTATTTTTAATTATTAAGAATTCTCTCGCACTGCACTTAAATAGGCGATTGAAGATTGCTTCAAAGCTTAAAGAATTAAAGCTGATCTAATCTGTAACTAAAATATCTATTTGCCCAATATTAAGCTAACAACTAAGCAACGATAACAGCAACTGGAAAAGTAAAAAACAAAGGTTTCCCCACGGATTTTAATGGTCCATATCTGTTGGACGTGAAACGCTTATAAAAGGATAGTACCCTTTCAGGTCACAAGTCATAACAAACGCGTTTGATTCTTTACCAAACATGAGGAAAAGCGATCGAACGTCACCATCTCTTCTCTCTCTCTCTCTCTCAAATCTTCTTCTATTTAGTATTTTTACATACAACAAAAAGACAATTCCCACAGGATTCTAAAATAGCACTAACAAGCAAGAAACGAAGCCAGCATATGGAGAAACTCCGAGAAGAAAAGCAAAACCAATTTTCAGAGGCGAAGTCGTCGTCCTTCTCTGGTAATACAAATTTGTGGGACTGTGGCAGCACACTCTACGACTCCTTCGAGCTCAACTCCTTCAAACGCCAACTCCACTCAGCCATAGCTAATTCCCCCAGAACCCTTTCCATGCCTCGTTTACCGGAACGTCTTCTCCCACTTCAACTATCTTCGCCGCCTCCACCGCCACCGCCACCGCCACAGCCACAAACACCCTCCTCGGCCATGTCCAAGAAGTCCTTCAAGATCTCTCGCTCCTTTCAGAAACTCCTTCGCTCCGTTTTCAAACCCAGCAATAAATCCGCCATCTCTAGCACTAGCAGCAGCAGTGCTACTAGCTTCCAAGTGCCAGACAAATATTCCAAAGACCGTTTCTACGTGGTTTACGACAAGTCTGGGTCCGTTCTCTCCACGATCCCCGAAGTTCCAGAGTTCGAGATCAGTGCGCTTTCGCCGGAGATAAGTTCCTTGGTTAGAAGGTCAGCTTCGGAGCGGTTCACGGCCACCGCAATGGGTACTTCGTGCGCTTAACAGGAATGTCATAGTCATAGATGTTGTTAATTATTATTATTATTATTATTATAGTCATAACGTAGCAATTGGCATATGTGCATAGCGTGTGCTAGATTTCTGTTTTTATTATATAGTTTTGATGATTCACGATGCAATTTTTGCTTTTATTTTTATGTTAAAGCGCTGAATCATCGATCATGTAGGAATCTGCAACTTTTGACGAATATGTGACATTATTATTAATAAAAATAATGGAAAGTTACAGGCCCATGAAATTAAATGGAATGCTTCCCATGATTGTATATATCAATTGAGGGTTGGGCGTCAATTAGGTATGGTTTTACTTAGATGGATTTGTCGGCGGCGAGTGTCCTTCCCTCCCCATCCCCAAGTCCCAACACGGCATGGTCATGGTGCATCCAATTTTGCTATCCAATGGCCAAAGTCGTATATCAACTACGTAGATTTGAATACAAATTCTTAAGTAGAACTTGTCTTATGTAATTTTTATTTTAAAAAACATATAAAATTTATAACTATGAATAACTTATTTATTTTATATTAAAATTTTAAAATAATTTAATTTAACATATACGGATGTATTAAAAAGTTAACATCTCTTATAATCTCTCGTCTAATTAAAAATTATGATAAAATATAATTTATACTTCTAAAATTTACTTTAATATTAAATTATTTCTTAATTTTTTTATTTTATTAAATTTCTTAAACTTTGATCTAACTTGAAAATATTAATTTTCTGTTAAATGAAACAGAGTTTTACATCCAGTTTTAAGTTACACTTAACTTCCGTAAGATTTAGTGAAAAATAATTTCATGAAATAATTTGATATATGGATAAATTTTAGGGGTATAAATTATATTTTATTTCATAAAGTATTCTAATTAAGTGGTCACATGATGTGCATATAGGTCACACGAGGGTGACCTCTGTTTTATTTAATAACAAAATTAATATTTTTAAGTTAGATCAAAATTTAAAAAATTTGGTAAAATAAAAAAAAATTTCAAAAGAATAATTTAATATTGAGATTAAATTTCAGGAATGTAAATTATATTTTACCTTAAAAATTATATCCACTAATTCAAATATTACTTTTATCTATATTTTACTTTAGTTTTTTAAATTATTTTTTTGGTATTGTTTTTAAATCTTTTTTAATAAAATAGTTTTTACTCTCAAGATGGCACCCACATAATGGATGTCACTACTAATAGTGTGTGTATAGATATCAATATCTATAAATCCTACGTGTTTTATTTTAATATATATATATATATATATATAATATCAAGTGAAAGAAATGTTTATTGTAAGAAATGAAAAAAATAAATCTTAATTATTTAATTTTAAATAGATGATTAATATTAAAATAAAAATTTATATGATTTTTTTAAATAATAATATGAATATTAAATAATATTTAATTTAAATTATTTATACATAATTTAATGATTGAAATATATATATATATATATATATATATATATATATATATATATTTTAAGAGAGTCAATATTGTTTTCGGAAGTAAACAACGATTGTGTAGATGAGCCCGAAGATCAGGGCATCAATGTGCAGGCATGGGCCTTTGTTTGATGGGGCTCACATAATTAAGAATAACCCAGAAGAAACCCAGAAAGCAATATTACGTGTTAATGTTTTTGAAGAAGGTAGGTCCAAGGAGTACTTCGGTGGGGTACAGTCATAATTGTGGGTAGGTTCGTTTATTAATTGAGTGGCAAATAAAGAGAATAAAATTTCTTTAAAAAAATATTTTATTTCTTATTTTTTAATTAAATATAAAAGTAAGAATATCTCGTTTCTATTTTTTATTTCATTTCTTTTTATCATACCGTATATACACTTAAATGCGTGTTTGTTTCGGCGTTTTCCCAACCTAAACACCCGTTTCGCACAGTCAAATGGGTTTTTTTCTTATTTTGTGATGTTTGGAAAACTAAATGCCGGAAGGTCTTCAATGCCCGTTTGCTCTTAAACGAGCGTTTGAACCAAAGCTTTGGAGACTTGCTTCTGCGTTGAAAGGAAGGACGTTGGGGAGTTTCACGGTGAAAATTGAATATTCTAATTATCAATCTTCCCATAATAACCTTCCATTCTTTCTGCTACTTTATTCTTTCCACTCTAATAAATAATTACACATATTTTTTTTAATAATTATATATATAAAGTAATTTTGATTAATATTATTTAAATAACATTCATTTTAACAAATTTATTTTTTTAAATAACAACTTTTAAATAAAAATTATTTTAATATAAATTTATTTTTGATTAAAATTAAATTTATCTAAAATTTGATTTGTAAAATTTAATCTATATGCACTCTTAATTCCTCTAAATTGGGACGGGCTTCGACTTTCGAGCGGATGTGGATTCTGCTCGCAATCAATGGCTTAAAGCAGAAGAAAATTTTAGTAGCCCCAATAATTTGATCACTATTTAATTTTCGAAAAAATGTTTGTTCTCGTCCTTTAATTTTAAATTTTAAAAAACAGCATCCATACTACTAACTAGTGCTATGTTTACACCATTAAATGTGTGGTCATTATTATTTATGACGCGGCTAAGGATGCAATGTTTGACGTGACAGAAACAATGTGGCCTCTTTGAATTGAGTAGTCAAATTAAGGTCACTCGCAGCCAAAAAAAAAAAAGAAGGTCAAATTAAGAACCACTAGCACTCGCGAAGAACCGAGCCTTGCCGAACAAAGTCTACAACATTTTTATCCCATCATCAACTTCCAATCTCCTATGACTTAATTTTGTTGCTGCCGATTGGTTACTCGATTATCGATTGTTTATTTCTCAACTAAGATTAGAGAGAAAAATGCTCAATATAAAAAGAAAAAGCAGAAGAAATTTGAGTCAAAATCGCAAGAAATTCAACTCGGTCTGTTTAGATATATTCATTTTCAGAGCAAAACCCTTCTGCAATAGCTATGACGAATACGACGTATAACTTTTCAGAACCACAACACAATCCACAATAACCATTTGCATAAAGAAACTCACAAGATTGATACCTTAGAGAACCTCATTTAGGAGGACGCAACATTGGAGATATGTAGATAACACCGACTGGCTCAGCAACGGAGTCTTGAGCTTTTTCCCAAAATTGTGTCCGTGAGATGCAAGCTTTTTCCTTTCTTTCATTCATTGTGAGACTTGGCAGCTTCTAGCCAACGGCGACGAAGTTGAATCTAAAATCATTTGGGTACCCTCAAATTGGGTTCTTTCCATTTCCAAGTCATCAATTTCTTCTCCATATTGTTCAATCGCATCATAGCCATCATCTAAATTCATTTGGGTACCATCTCACTTTTCGGCTAGATTTGTCTAGTTCCTCATTTGCACTATTTTTTATTTAAACTCTCATTGAAAAAGGATAAGAAAAGAAATTAAGGGAAATGAGTTACGAGATAATTATTTGATCTCCTTTAATTTCGTTATACAAAATGATTATGCCATGTATTATTTTCTCGACATATCAGCAATGTGACGTCACAAATTATCAGTCACATAATTAATTTATGTATAACTCCAGCTGACAGTGGAGATAATAGTTAAACAAAATTAAAGGAGGTTAACAAACATTGATAAAATGTATAGACTAAAACTGAAATGTGATTAAAATAAAAAGATTAGAAAAATATTTAATCCAATTTTAGGATGAAATATGGTAACGGTGCTTATGATAAATATACAAGCAATAGTCTATGAAAGCTACGACTGTATATGCAGTATTTACGATAATATATTTCAGGATAGACTCTTATTTTAATTATTTAAAGATATAAATATTATTATTTTAATTTTTAAAAATTTTTTATTATTAATTTAATTTTTAATTTTATAAAATATCATTAAAATTATTTTTTTTATATATGAACAGAACATAAACTGATAAAATTTTAATAATTAAAGAATTAAATTAATAATAATTTTATATAATTAAGAAATTAAATTAATAATATTTTTTTATTATTAAAAAATTAAATTAAAATTAATATCTTTAAAAGTGTAAAATGATAATATTTTTTAAATTTATAAACTAAATTGATAATAAAATTTTTTAAAAAATATAATAATAATATTTATATATTTAAAAGATGAAAATAAAAGTTTTTTCGTTAAACCTTATGGTCTACGAATACAAAAGAGAAGAGCAAGAGAGTAAACATGTACCTCTAATTTCGTTTTCGGCTTTACTTGTATTTCTAACTTCTTTTTTTCCGCCTTACTCTGTATTTCAAAGTCCATTAACAGCTCACCGGAGATGGAAGAGTTACGATAATTTTTTACGGCGCCAGAATGTTTAACTCTCTGTTACGTCTCTTGTAGGCTTCAAGACCTTTGCAGAAGTCTGAGGGCAACTAAAACCAGCGTCTCGAATCTCCTGGATTGTAGCCTCTTTCGCACTTCTATGTCATTATTTTCTTTTGTGCAATTTGCAGGGGTAATGGCACAACTAGGAATGTACCAGTGTGATGTGACCAACATTAATGGGGGTTTATTTTTTTGCCTCTATACCACGAAAACCTCTGGCAAATTTCGAGTAGACATCAGCAAGTTGATTAGCTTGCTCATGGAACTTATAACATATAACGTTACGAGAATTTTTATCATTAGTATTGACTGCTAAATTTAATGTTTAATAATTGTACATAATATTCCACTTTATTATATTTAAATGTTTAAAGTAATAATAACAATTTTGTATAAACTCTATAAATATATCCGTTCACTATTTGTTCTCTGTGATCTTATTAAGTATTTATTTTAATATTAATTTGTACATAATTGTTATGAACACACTAAATTGAATAGTTTTATTTTAAAGAATTTTATTATTTAACTTTAATAATTTTTTAAAATAAATTAATAATACAATTATTCTCGTTTTATTTTTATTTATACAAGTGAATAATAGATGAAAACTATCAAAACGTCAATACACTAAAGTGTAATATTTTTTTTTGGTTACAGTAATACATGTTTTTTAAACATAAAAAATTTTAAAAATGTGATGACAACCTCAATTTTTGGCCATTGGCCTATGGAGCCTTATGTCGTGTATTGTTTAGAGTCAAATCAGGAACAATATTATATAAATTAGTGTTTTGAAGGATATTCTAATATTTCTTAATTCATATTTTTTTTTAATTTTACTTATATAATTATTTATAAATTAATTAATAATAATTTTATTATAATCAAAATTAAATAAATAAAATAATTTAATAAAAATAAAATATATTTAAAATTAATTATAATAATATATATAAAAAAGATAACTGTCTTAATTGAAAATAATTATAATAATAAAATATAATAATAATATTTTTATAATTATAAAATTTTATTTATATTTAATTAATTATTAATAATTTTTTTTAAAAAAAATTAAACACTAAAATAGAAATTTTCATTTATAATAATATAAATAATGTTTTATATTATATTTAATTTTATAATTAAAATATTTTAAAAATTACGACTAATTATATAAAAAAAATTATTTAAAAAGATTAGTCTATTGAAATAAAATAATACATTAAATATCTTAGTCCACTCAATACACTACATAACATTTTAACTTAAAAATAAGTTAATTTATTTAAACATTATTTAAAATTATTATCCCGAGAAAAATGATTAATTATTAAAATAATATGATATTAAAACAATAAAATCAAATGCTTGTTGGAATATCTAAACCCAAAATAAAAAAAAAAAAAAAACACTTGTTGGAATAGCATTGTCTTGTCCCAGTCCCCAAGCCCAAACTGTAAAACTCTGGAAACAAGGTGTTTACGTTTGGGATCGGCACAAACCGGACTTGCAGCTGCAGTCTTCGCTCAGAGAGACTTACATGGCGAAACCGTTGTTGACCCTTGACAATGGCGCAACCTGCTCTTCCTGGAACTACTGTGGCACGAGACTGGCTGCTGGTTCCGCCGATGGAACGCTTTCAATCTTCGATTTCCGCGACCCAGCTTCATCTTCCTCCCTCCGCTCCACTTTCAAATCTAGGGTTTGTGTGCCTCTTTTTCCACTTCTGTCATTTCCCCAACATTTATCAACTCTTTGATTACATGGGGATTCGTTTATTACATATTCTATAATCCGTCAGGTTGTCCGCCATCATTAGAATTCTTTTGCGAATATGTGAAAATTGTATGGAGTGGACAAATTTCGGAGAACTGATTGTTGAAGAATATATTATCGATTGAGGGTTGAACTATGGTTTGATTATTTGATAGACGTAGACTTGTTACTGGGTCAGGTCAACCCGACCCGTCAGCACCTCTAGATGTGGTTGAGTTTCCCCTAATCTCTAATATGCAATATGCCTTCCCTGAAAATCGGTTCTTCTCAGTCCACATTTATGCTCTTGAATTGTTCAAACGTGAATTGAATATTAAATTGCATTTCCTTTCGTTTTTATTTGGATAGAATTCCGCTGACCTTGTGTGAATCATGTAATTCTGACTAGATTCATTTATCAATAAAGATATTAGCATCCAGTTAAATTATAATTATAACTTTTATTAATTATAATTTGCCATATATCAATAAGGAACCAGACTTATGGAAGAGTTATTTTTCATTTTAACAACTCTTGATGTCCATGCTCAGCAGATATCCTTCTCTCGGTGATTTCTGCATTTACTTTTATTTCTATATAATTTTTTTTTTTTTGAAACTCTTCAGGTGCATGAAGGAAACATCGTGAAGGTTGTTTGGGTTCCTCCAGAGTATGGTGACGCAGTTGCATGTATTTTTTCCCATGGAATTGTATCATTATGGGAGGAGGTTGCGGAAGGTATCAGTGATTGGGTTTCTTGCTTGAGTTGAAAAATCTGCTTCTTTTTAATTGACACTCAATTTCTTGTGGGAACAGAGTTGCATGCTAGCATTGAAATATTGAAAAATCGGTAGTTCTTTTGTGATACTATTATTGATGGCATGCTGTGTTTACTGTCTTGTCAGTTGTTAAATGTTCTTTACTTATTTCTAAATCCACTATTTTGGTTTTCATAAAGTTTTGGTAGTTTTATTCAGTCAATGCTGAAAGCCCAAATTTTTTTTCTTGTATATATCTTATGTTCTTTTGTCTTTATGTTAGATTCACAGCCTCTTCAGTGGAAGATATGCAAAAGCTTTGGAAGCAGTTCAAGCAAAGTCCTAGATGTTCAATTTGGAATCTCTTTGACTAGTTTGAAAATGGTTAGTTTTATAGCAAGTAATGCTTTCATTAATATTTATTTTGGAACTATATTTTTAAATCCGCATTTCAGATAGCCATTGGTAATTTCTGCAATCAGTTTATCTGATTCCATTTTTGTTTCTTACCTTTATTGCATTCTCTTTGCATGCTTTTCAGTTTTTGCATGAAATTTTTTAACAATGCATAAAATTCAGGTACTGATGGTGATTTCACACTTTTCATTACTATTTTATGAACATTAAAGGTCGCTGCATATTCAGATGGTCATGTGAGAATTTATGAGCTCTTGGATCCCTTGGAACTGAGAAACTGGCAGCTTCAGGTGAAACGAGCTTATTTTGCCTATAAGTCAAATTATACCTTGTTTCAGAGTCATGAAATGTGACATAAAATATTCTTATTACAAGAGTGCCAACTTATTCTTTTATTCTTTCTTTGAAGGCTGAATTTCAGAATGTTATTGAGTCAGTGTCTGCATTTGGGAAGGCTTTGTGTTTCTCTGCATCCATATCTTGGAATCCACAAAAAGGTGGATCCCAGGAATCCAGCTTTATTATAGGTTTTAATTCAAATACATCAGAGCTTAATTCTTCTAAGGTAACTCAAGTGTTCAGTTTTGCCCCATTATTTCATTTTATTTTCAGTTGCATTCTCGTTATTTTTCCATGGCATAGTCATTGCATTATAGAATTGTCTCTTTGTCTCTCTGAATTGACTAAGAATGTATAGCATTGCAAATCTTACAAGCTGTGACAATGGGGAAGATTTCAGTATTTAAGTGGCATAATTTTTTTTTTCACGTCTTTCTTCTACTTTTTTTTTTTGGGCGGGGGGTGGGTTGGAGGGGATTCTGCATCTCTTACTTGTGATATTTTTTCCACAGGTATGGGAATTTGATCAAGCTCATCAAAGATGGCATCCAGTGGCAGAATTGGCACTGCCTGAGGAAAAGGGTGATCAGGTTTATGCTGTTGCATGGGCACCGAATATTGGCAGGTTAGTTTGTACCAAATTTGAGTTATATATCAGTCACTTTAGTTTTCTGGACTTCCTCATATAGCATGACTGGCGTTAAAGTGCTGGATTGCTGTGAAACACACCCATTATTTCATGTAAGGAAGTTTGTGCTACTTAGCTTAGTTTATAGTTACTTCTACCATTATTGTCTTTTGTAGCTAAAGAAATGTGCGAGAACTCCATCTGTTATATGCATATTAGCTTATATAGTATGATTTTTTTATAGACCATGTGAGACAATTGCGGTTGCAACTCACAAGGGACTTGCGATATGGCACCTTGGGTTGAACCCTGATCATGATGGGAGACTCCCAGTGGGGAGAGTGGCACTACTGGCGGGTCATGAAGGCATGGTATAATTATGATTTTTAGATTTGTCTCTCTATTTTTATAGGTTTAAATCTACTTTTCAATTGTTCTTCTTTCAACTGGGTTTTCGGTGGAATTATACTGAAATTTAGAGGAACCTGGTTTTTGGTGGATTATAAGACAAGAGCTTAGTGGATATCTTTTGTTAAATGTTTTGTTTAGGTGTGGCAGATGGAGTGGGATATGAGTGGAATGACCTTGGCTACTACGGGTCATGATGGAATGGTCCGACTATGGCAGTCTAACCTCAATGGTGTTTGGCATCAGCAGGCTGCGTTTGAACCCACTTCTTAGCCACTCGTCTCCTGTTGTACCCAGCCATTTTATGTGGAAAACGAATCTCTTAATTATTTTGGGCTCGAGTGGTCAAAAGATCTCCGCATGCTTATTGGTGATCTTTGATGTCTAAACCTCGTTCAATTTGTTGTAACTTGTAAGTGGTAACTAGTAAGCTTGCGTGGGTTTTTTATTTTCTTTTTTTTTTGCAGTATTATTAGATAGGATAACGTGTATTCTACTGTAATTTAGGTGGACAAGATTCCTAATATCACATTAAAGTAGTGATGGCTTTCCTTTTCGCCGGCTGAAGTATCCTGCCGTTTGTACAAACTATATTTTCGCTTTCAAACCTTTTGCACTTTAAGTCTAACCGATGAGTTTGTCCTTTTGTGTCTATTGCTTAGGGTTTTTTGGTGCAAAATCCACTCCGCCGGGTCCCTGCGGTGTGTGGGCTGGCTACACCAACTTTTCTGACATGGACTTCTTGATTTAGGCCATGTTTCACAGTTTTGGAGATAATGAAATAGAACCCTTCAGCTATGTATGTCTGGGATTTTTGTAGGTAATGAAATAGAATAAAAGGGGATTGGATGAAATAGAAAGGGTCGGGCTGGAAAATTATTTATCAAGTAAGGGGAAGGTGAAGGGTTGTGGAATATGTACACCAAAGCTGGAGTTAAAGAATGGAGCAAGAGAGATGAGAAGAGCATTTGGCAAATGGCAATTATTACCTTCACTGTTCCCTCTGCGCCCTTGGAAATCCCCCGACTTTCTTAACCCATCAAGCTTTCTTCTCCGATTCTGCAATATGCCAACACCGTCCCAACCACAAGAAGCAGGGAATTAAAGAGTTGCAGGGAGGCCACTAGGCAAGGCTTTCTGGGAAAACGGCAGTGGTTGTCTCTGGGCTAAGCTGTAGAGTGCTTCTATCCCAATGATTTAACTGCAGCGAGCTTGAGGTTTGTGGATCAGAACAGATACGGAATTATGGATCCGCGACGGGTAGTTTAGTCTAGCATCTGCAGAGGCAAATCTTTCATTTTTTTAAGTTAAAATAAATAAATAATTTCTATAATTTTACTTAATTTAAATTTTATTTTTTATAATTTTTTTTTTGTATTGATCTTTATAATTTTTTTTATTTAAATTGTGATCTTTACTGTTAAGGTATTAGTTTTTATAATTTTTATTTATTTTTAGTCTTTATAATTTATATTTAATAAAATATTAATTTTTATTTTTCATAAAAGATAAGTCTTTATAATTTTTAATTATTAAAGTATTAATCTTTAAAGAGTCAAAATTTAAATAAATAAAATTATATAGATTAATATTAAAAAAAATTATAAAAATTTAAATTTAAATTAAGTGAAATTATAAGAATCAAATTTTAAATTAAGTAAAAGTATAGAGATTAATTATTTATTTTAATCATTATTTGATAAGAATGTTCTAGTTAATTACTCTCTTACTACTGCTATGCTCTTCTACAGAAGACGTAGATTGTACGTAGTACCAATGCAAATCATTTACGTTTCAAAGATACTACTAAGCAATGCAAAAATAATTGTAATGCTAATATTAACTACACTGGCATTTACTAGTGCTATCATTGCTTGTTCATTGTTCTACTGTCTGAAGTTGTCCTAATTCATAATACATACTATGGTTAACAGGCACGAATGACCTATTCTTTCTTCAAATCCTGACCATAACTTTATATCTAAAACTAATTTTAAATTATATCTTTCAAACAAAATTCATTTTTTTAAGAAGTACTTTAAAATATATTGACAAAATCATGAGGAAGGTGAATTGGTTCTTAAAGTTTAACAATATAAAATTCAAAAATTTAAATTTTCACAAAAGAAACACAGTTATTGTGAATGCTTGAAAAATAAAAGAGATAAAAATAAGAAAATTACACATATGGTTTATCCTGATTTAGTCACTAAATGTAATCTATGTCCAGTCTTTTTTTCTACCTTAGACCTGAAGCAAAAAGATGTCATTTTTTTAAAGGCACTGCAAAAACCTTCTCCTATCTCACTAATAGTAAGTTCCTAAAATGTTACCTACACTCTCTTCCTTTCTCAATATAACAAGTCAATTTCCAACTTTTGAATGCTCCTATGAAAGAGGTATAATGATTTTGAGACTCTTTCTAGAATGGATAAGCAAGTGAAAAGTGTTTTAGAAGGAGGAAGAGCAAAGAATAGCAAGTATTCAGCAGTTCTTCTATTCAAAAGTCTTCCCCAAATATTTCAAATCAATCTTATTAAATTAGCACATGCTCGAAAAAACTTAATCAAATAAAATCAAATCATCATCAAAACTGAAAACTAACATATGTTATCAAATATAAATAAATTCTTCAAACATCAATTCTCTTATGTTGTGTTTGGAATTATTAAAATGGAATTGATTCAATTTGATTTGAATTCATTTAATTTAATTTGATTTAAAAATTAATTCTTATGTTTGGATTTCTTATAAAAATTAGGATTTGTTTTATTTGCAAATCAAATTTTGGGTCTAGAATACTTAAAAAATTATTGGAACTCATTTTATTTTAGTAATTCACTTTGTTACCCTTACTTACATTAAGTCAATAAATTAATAAAAATAAAATTGTTAATTGAATTAAAATCAAATCAAATTCAACCAAATTAGGATGAATTTCTAAATATACATAACTTAAATATAATGGATTTTTAAATCAAATCAATATCAATTTTATAACTTTCCAAACATAAAATCTCATTTACAAATTAAATTAATTTCTAAAACTTATTGTTCCTAACACATTCTTAAAATCAATTATTTTAAAATTAATTCAACTAAAATCTAATCCAAACATATCCCTAATACACCATTTATTCTTTAAGCACAATTAGGGGAAAAATCCAGGGGTATTGAAAGGGAGATCTGGATCAATTTCCACCGGATCAAGTGAGAAATTGAAATCGAAAATTGGAGAATTGGTGGCTGATATGTTGGCGGAAATGATTTCAGTAGTATCAGATTCTGAACATAGCTTGTGATAGACCCCATCAAACTCATTTATCAGCAAAGACGGACGCGGGAAATAGTTTGATTCTTGTGCGTTTGGAGGTAACAATTGTCTTTGGGAAAGGCTGTTCCAGAAGGAATCGTTCTCTAGTCCCGAAGGAAGTAAGCTGGGGTTTTCTTGTGTCATGCATCCAAACGACGTTGAAGGAAAAGTGAAAGGATATGATGCCATTTCTTCATTTCCCAGGTTATCCGTGTTGACATTCGAGATGTTTCTGAACTCTGTAAGGCTTTCTTGAGATGGCCGTGCATGGTGAATGTCACTATCATGACTATGCCGTTTCTCTTGTTTTTGTGGTGACTTTGGTGGCAGAACGGCGTTGTTTCCTAGATAGCAGGTGTGCCTTCCTCGGTAAGTTATGTCAAAGAGAGTGGGATCTTCATCTGATCTTTGTACTTGCTTCGTGGCCCAGCAGCCCTGAGTGTTGCGAAAAGTGCACCTATAATAACTTCTGCAAATGTAATGATGGGTTGTTAATTTGATGCCCACACAGGTAAAGACTACGTTGATAATTGACTGAGAATTTTAGTGTTGATTATTTTATAAAGCAGGATATGGGGAAGTCCTCTCGCACCTGGTATATTTGGCACCGAGGATGTCCTTCTGTCCATATTTTCTCCAGCGGTAGCCGTCTTCTTGGGGTCCTTCAATGCCAATCTCGGAGCTCACTCTAACCTGATCCATCCATTTGGGCATCGTCTTTCTGAAACCAATTTTCACAAACAAATTGCTAGGAGCGTTAGTATAAACCAGACATAGCCTGTTTCCGTGGCAGTAAACTGCTACTATGTGTAAAGTAAAATTAACCTTTTCTTTGACTCGTTTTTAAGCTCCTGATGATCCTTGACGTTGAGGGGCCCTTCAACGTCCTCCCTCGGAGGACTTCTGTTCATAGATCTTGGGGATTGGGGCTCTGGTGACGAAGTTTTAGTTGCTTGATGCATGATCTGCGACTTGGAATTTGATGATCTTAGAATTAGCAGAGCCTTATCATAAGAAGATAACATCCTCTGCACCAGCAAATCCCTTGTCTCTGCCGAAGATGGTATCCTCAAGTCTGCTTCCAGCTTTCTTGCTACCTCCAGCCCCTCAATTAGCTCGTTGATGAGGGCATTCTGCTCCCAACTCCAGTCATTCTCCATTTTGTATTATCAATCGCCTTTATAATGATTAAGTATGATGCTGCTCGATATCTAGTTCATGCCCGAGAGCACCACTTCTACTCTGGAAATGCACACTTTTATTCAGAACCAGTGGGTTCTTACTTGGCAGCAGAGTTAGAAACTGAAGAAATTTGGAAGACCATTGGAATGTTGAAGTATAATAAGCTATGAACATGAAAGTAGCCAGAACGAGCTTTGAAATTTAGTTGATTTGTTATGGTTGAATGGTTTGATGTTGGAGCAGACAGAATTGTGTGGGAGTGAGGCTGAAGGAGCAAAGCTTAGTGAGCGAATTTTTTTTTTTTTTTTTCTGAAGGAAGGAAATGAAGGCCTTGTATTTATACGGTAATACCCTGTGGGGTCTTGAGTTGCGAATAAGACCAAGTTTGACTGAGAAAGCGAGTTTTTGAGCCAGGAGCAATGCAAGTAGTTGGTCAGTGAACTATAGAATGCTGACCAAGTCCAGTCCACTTCAGCTCGATAAGTTATTGAAAAATGATTGGTCCTTCTTAATTGTTATTGGCTTTATTGCAAAGCATGCTCTAATTGAAGATTTGAAGGTCAGAGTAAGAATCAAGAGAGGGGGCCAGAGAATTTTCAAGCCTACCGCGTCGTTGATTTGATCCCATACTGTTATTTTTCTCCCTTCTAGAGAAAAGAGAGAAATGCAAGAGACAGCTGACGTGTAATTATGGCTGCGTTTTGCCGTCGCCCCCATTTCCTAGTTGATTTTACTCGCTCCTGATGGAAGCCAAGATAAGATACTCTTCTCTCTTCTCTCCGTTCGCCAAAGGCAGTTGATATACACATGGGACATGGCATAAATATGGGTGGAATAATTAGGCGGCCCATCATAGATCTACAATCTGACCTAATAAGGAGGTGTTTTTAAAAGTGTATTTAATTAAAAAAGTCAAGTTTCATATTATAAAAATAATTTTTTAAATTTGACAAACCAATTTGTTTATATTATATTATAAATTATAATATTTATATAATTATTATTAATTTTATAATAATATAATAAATTTATTAACTTATTTAAAAGTTTAAGCATGTTGATATATTTAAAAATATATTTGTTGACTATTTTAAAGATTTTATTGCAAAGTAGACCTTCAATTAAGCTTTTAAGAAGTTCAAGCCAAACTTGAAAAAAAACTCTATATCAAATGATAGGCTAGGCTCAAATTTTATGTTTATAAAATCAATTTAAGACTAAATCTATCCTGACCTGACCGTTTTCATACTTAACACAAATGAAAACGCAAAATTGTAAATCACAATTTGCAAAAGAATATATATATTTTTATTTTTGCGAAAAGGTAAATCTCTCAATGAGTTTTATTAGTTAAAATTATAATTATAATAAAATTTATTTTTTAAATGAGAAGTGAGTAAAAAATAATAAATGTGATTGAGAGGTAATTTACCTTTAAGATTTGGAATTTTTTAAACTAAGAAATGAATACAGATAAGAGGTAATTATCTTTTAGACCGTTTTATAATGCAAAGGGATACAGTTTGACTATGTATAAGACTGCTCATAATTTCATATTTCATACGTCCACTTTTATGTATATATTGTATAAGAAAATTTTTTTATATAAAAATATTTGTCGTTTGATAAAATTAAAAAAATATTAATTAATTTTTTTTAATTTAACTCTTATTTTTAATAAAAAAGAATTAATGAATTAAATAAAATTAAGAAATAAAATATTAATAAAATAAAAAATATTTTAATTATTTTGGATATTTTTTTATAATTAAGATTATTCAATAATTTTTTAATTATTATACAAAAATTTTAAATGAAAAATAAAATATGTTACTGATCATAAATGATGACCGACAACCCCCTGGCTTAGTTTATGACTCTTAAATGGAGAAATTAACGGGGACTGCACGTGTCCGAGTTAGAGATATGATCCTGTGATAGGGTGACCAATGCCAGCGTGGATGTGGACCGATTGGAATGTTAGTTCAAGACTCTAAATTTTTTCATTTGATTTCTCTACTTAATTAATGTGACATCAAGACAAGCATGAGAGGGTGGACTACGCGTTTCGTTTTTTTCCATATGGACAATGGTATGTTCGGTAGCTTTTTTTGATTTTTTTCTGGGGGTGGGAGGATTTGTCCCATCATCAAAAATCAAATTGTGGTGCGGTGGTTTAAGCCCACTGCCTTAACCATTGTAGTCAAGGCCTGAACTGCGGTATGTTCAGTAGCCTAATTGTTAACACTATAAGCAAGACCGTGTCAGCAACCTTTTAGTTTGGGCTTGTTTGGCACAAGACACATCCAACTAAGGCCCAGTTCCTTATCAAGCCCAGCCTAGCCTAGGAAGTCAATGATTGATCCAAGTTCAAAACTCGACCACAAAAAACAGGCCCGGAGTCACAGACAAAGCGATCAAGCCAGAGATGAGATAGGACATGGATTTAAAAGATACACTGGTTTTATATTTTTTTCTCTCAAAAAAAGGAGAGACTAAGAACTCTCAGGCTTGTGGAAAGATAAAGAATTAAATATGGTGCACCATGTCAACATCCGAATTTTTCCAGTTAATGTCCACCGTGAATGGGGAATCAATTGAAAATAGTGGACAACGGTGAGGGGAGGGGCTCGATCAGGCTGGGTCTAGTTAGGGATAAAAATAAATTAAGTACACTAGACTTTCTTTAAATAGGTATATCTAATTTTATAAAACACTACTTATTATTTAATACAGATTTTTTTTGGAACTCAACTTAACTTTTTTTTGTAAAAATATAAAAGTCTAATATGATATGCAAGTCTATTTAGAAGTCTAAATTATATAAAAACTTTCAATTAAGTTAATAAGTTTAGATTTTTAAAATTTTAAATAAATTTAAGTCTTTAATTAAAATTATTAAATCATATATAAAACTAATAAATTATAGAAATATAATAATAAATTATATAAATATTATAAAATTTTAATTATATATAATAAATAAATAGGCTAATTTTAAGTTATATAAATATTTTTAAAAACTTAAACTTAACTTATTTAATTAAATAAATTTTTTAAAAAATTTAAACTTAACTTATATAATAAATAAGTAAAATTTAATAAAATTAAAGTTAAGATAAGCCCCATGACCAATTTTCACTCCCAAGTCTAGCTCGTTACAAAGCCCGGACCAGTTGTTTCTTTTATATTAAAATTATCATTTATTTTATTATGTGAATGGATTCGGGCTTATAGTCTGTACGCTCTTACCCAAAAGAAAAAAAAATCGTGATTTTTCTTACATTATTTCCATGTTTACTGGAAACGAAAATTGTGATAATTAAGTGTAACATAATTAATCAGTAGTGATCATATATGCATAATAAAGTCAGATATGCTTGTTTCCTCTAAGCATAACAAAAGATCGAGCTATTGTTAACAGGAAGAAAAGAAATTCGGGAGCATTTGCGGGAAATTTGTGACGAAATAATGGGAGTGGCAAACTAGAGCGAATACAATTATACAACGGGAGATAACCAAAACAAAATTTATATACCAGAGTAATACACTAGAAAGAGAATTGAAAAGACAAATCACGACTCGTTGACTTTGTGTTCAGTTCCTCTGACAGAAAAAGCCTCGCCGTGTCTCATAATCCAGAATCTCTCTATTTCTTCGGCTTTACGACCTGGAATGCGACCCGCTATCAAATCCCACCTGCTTGATCCAGTGTCAAGGTTTATTAAATTAGTAAATTACTCATGCAACCAGAAGTTCCTTATCTATTAGTTACTTCGTTAATTTTGAATTTAATTTGGGGAAAAATGTTGAGTAAAAATTAGGGGGGAAAACGTATAGTGTGTAAGAACCAGAAGTAATGACAGTTCCTGACTTCCTATCATAACTCTAGTAATGAACTTTCATCGCTTACAGATTGCGGCTGCGCATGCACAGCACTTATTTGTTCCGGGTTTCTTTCTCAAAACTGAAAATAACAAACCCAACCTTTCTTCCTGCTAAAAAATAACATAATTTATTTCAGAAAGTTGCCGAAATTGATATGGAAAACTTCCAGAAAGAGAAAATGTTGACGAAAAACTCAATAAGGACAAAACATCAAATTCTCGCTGCAGCACACGAAATGCTAAGGTCAGAGACTCAGAGCAGCATAGGTATCCTCCTTAAGACAGCACAGCAGCGACCAACTTGCCGTTCATTCAAGGCAAGATTGCCAAAAAAATTGAAATTAAGGATAGAGAGCAAAGTCAACATGGTTCAAATTTATTCTTGAAATTGAAGTTGGCCAAAATTCAAGGTCTAAGCCAGCTGTTATACATCGCAGTACCGTACTTATTCTGGAATTGTGTCTCTCAGCCGGCCCAAATAAATGGAAAAGAATAAATTTGGGGAGGGACATGAAGCATTCTTTCTTACATCATAACAGTAATAGCATGAAACTAATATATGATGAATTTTCTGTGTCATTCGTGAGAAACTAATTGCACCAGAAAAATGGAGCTCAAGTGCACAGAATGGCGGCTAGCTAGATGTGGTATAGCTTCTATTATATAACAAGCGCAGGCACTGACTTAATTGAAAACCTATAATTAATTTACAGTCTAATTACTCTTATTGGTTGCAAAGAAAATAGTTCAAACTTGAACCATGGGATCGCAGAGGAAACCGCACGTGCAACGGAATTTTGGTTGATATGGTAATGATATGGTAAATAAAGGACGCAAAATGCAAGGAGTTGTGATTATGAGAGAATATAGAATATGCACTCCATGCTTACCTATCTCCAACTAGCCTGTACATTCTGCGGATGAGATCCTCCTCTTGCCGGCTCATGTCTATGAATTCCCACTCGGCACTGCTCACTTCTGCGCCCATTAACATTTATCAAACAGCTGTGAATAACGATGCAAATTGGGAAAAGACTAACACTGATTGATGAAAATTGTGGCATGTGCGAAGAGATTAAAAACCTTCCGAAGTCGTGCTTGTGGTTGTGGCTGCGGTGGCCTTCGGCTGTTTTTGGGGACGCTCGTCCATTTGTTTCGTTAAAAGACAAAGAAAAAGGGGTGGAGTGAGGCGGCTAGCTGCTCACAGGTAGATCATTTATATTTTAGTGGAAGCTTGAGAGAGAAATTTATACGGCTAGCTTTGGCCTTTGGCCAGTCAAACTAATGTTAATATATATACCTTCTAGAGGATTTATATCGTTTAGTTTTTATAATATTTTTTTATTTATTAAATAAAAAATTAATCTCTCAAAATATGAATAAATATCGGAGTAAAATTTTTTTTAAAGAATATTTTTTTTCATACAAAAATAAATTTTAGTTACTAAAGTTAATTTTTTAAAAAATTTAAATATTTTTCAGTCAGATCAATATCCTTTGGTTCTAAAGGATTTATATATTATAGCGTACTACACACTTTGTTTAATATTCCACATTTTCCGGCATATCATTATTCTTATACATAGTCGACTTTTTGAGGTTAACAGTTTAAAGAAAGGCCATGGCCCTATATTATGGATAAATATTTATGCCACTATTTGATCTTTAATTAAAAATACAACAAGCAAAAAAAAAATTGCTCAAATAAATCGATGACAATGAATGAACTTTCTGGGGGGTTGCCCTCTTCTCTCGACTTCTACCGCGAGATTGGCTACTTTATCGTGCTTTCTAATGGCGGATGGTAGTAGCTTGCATAAATTGATAAACTGAGGATGCCTGCCTCGTGGCTACATCACATCGCAGGGAAAGATGGACTGCTGCAAAACTATTAAGACGTTAATTTTGATTGTAAAAAATTTTATATTATTATGAGTTGTTAAAATTATTAAAATTATTTGAATGAAATAATATTTATTTAAAAAATTAAATAATAAATAATATATAATTAAATAATATTATAAAAATACTTTATATTTTACTAAAAATTAAATTCAACTATTAATTTGATATGGGAGATTCGTTTCTTCGATTGCAGATAAGATAAGAGAGATTTTAAGTACACATAATAAAAGATAACTTTTATATTATATTATTAAACATGTGTTGAGTTATTTATTTTTAATATTAATTATTATTAATATATGAATATAAAAATAAAAAAATAACTCACGTAATGATATAACATAACACATATTATATGATATAGTATAAAAGATTTTTTTTTATACTCCATATATAAACATTTTTAAGAAAACAAAAAAAAAGAATTTTTCTATCGGTATATATTTCTTTCTATGTTTAATTAAGAGTAAACTCTTATTTTAATCATCTAAATTTATAGGTGTTATTATTTTAATTTTTTTAAATTTTTTTTTAGTAATTTAGTTTCTGAATTTAAAAAATAATATTATTTTGATTCTTTAAAAAATTAATTCTAATTTAATCTTTTAATAATTAAAAATTTTAATTAATTTAATTTTTAATTATATAAAATTATTATCAATTTAATCTCTTAATTATTAAAATTTTATTAATTTAGTCCTTATATGTATATAGAAAAATAATTTTAATGGTATTTTAAAAATTTAATAATTAAATTAATAATTTTTTAAAAAAATTAAAGTAATGATATTTATATTTTAAAAAATTTAAAAATAATTTTATTATTTAATTAATTAACAAATCAAGTTATTAAAGTAATAATTGTGCTTTCAGTTCCAAACGAATTTAATTATTAAATTTGAAGAATTGGACAGCCAGTGTGACTATAACCGAGTCGTGCCACTGCCGACGATATATAGAAAAGAGTGCATGTACGTTGAATGGCGCGCCTATGTCATGCTAGAAATCTAGAAACTTGTTTAAGTTGTTTTGATAAAAATAATGTGCATGACAGAACATACGGGCTTTAGAATTCTAGAAAGTAACACTCCCCCCGGTTCGTTGATTGTTCTTTAATAGCAATGCCCTTTAGCTCATTGCAATAATTTCTCTTATCTTCTAGAAGGACGTGGCTTAGACTTGACTGACTTAAAATTCGTTTGTAAATTTAATGTATAAAAAAATATACAAATATCTTAAATTTTAAATTATTTATAAATAATTTTTTAATTTTTTAATTAATATCTAAAATATAAAAATTAAATGAATTAATTTTTTTATTTATTTTTATTTATTTTAAATATTTTAAATTTAATTTAAAATAAATAAAAATAAATAAAAAAATAATTTATGTAATTATTATAATTTATAAATAATTTTTTAAATTTTGATTCATTTATAAATAATTTTTAAAATTTTAAAATTATCTTAATTAATATCTAAATTATAATAATTACATAAATATTACACAAAGTTAATAGAAAGATTAATTTATATAATACCTAAACTATAATAATTACATAAATATTACACAAGTCAATATTTTTTTTTACTTTTTTTATTTATTTTATTTTTTTTTTAATTTAAAATAAATAAAAGTGAATAATAAATAGAATAACTGATTTAATAATTATTATAATTTAAATATTAATTAAAATAATTTTAAATTTTAAAAAATTATTTATAAATAATTTAAAATTTAAAAAATTTATATACTTTTTTTTTATAATTTATAAGAGTTGAGTATTAAATTAATAAAAAATTATATATTATCATTTTAAATTAAATAATATTATTCAATATAAAAAACGATGATGTTACTTTTTTTTTATTAATTTAATATGCACAACAATGTGATAATCTTTTTTGATTTGTCACTGTTAGGAACTCCCCGGTAGGGTTAACTCGCTATCAGTAGATGCATTATAGGTGTTTACTTTTGGGGTCAGTTTAATTTTATAAAAACTAATTTGATAATAAAAATGTTTTCTCCCCGGTAGGGTTAACTCGCTATCAGTAGATGCATTATAGGTGTTTACTTTTGGGGTCAGTTTAATTTTATAAAAACTAATTTGATAATAAAAAAAATTTTCTTTAAAAACATTTTCTTAAATATTATTAAGTAAGGATAGTTTTTTAAATAATAAAATTAATTTATTTTTAGAAATATTTTTTTATTTATTTAATAAATAACTTCTCTTTCTTCTAAGAGAAAAGTAATTTCTGAATTAGTTGTAAGTAACAATTGATTAGTTTTTTTTTTTCTGTTACACTAAAACATTGAAAAATACTTTTTTTTTAGATAAAAGACAGAAAATATTCTAGAAAAAATAATTTTACTATCACACATTAAAAAAAAGACTCTTTTGAAAGATAATTTCCTATTAAATAGACAGAACCTTATTACCGCGTGGATGTAACCTGGAGACTTTGACAAACGCTGGGGAGCAGGTGGTTAAAAATTGACGAACATACGGCGACTAATGTCCTAATAGGTCTTGAATTTGACCATTATTTCCCTGTGGGGAACAAAGAGGAGCTAACTTTACTTACCAAAAAAAAAAAAAAAGAGGGGCTAACTTTGAGCATCGTCGAATTTCTGGAAGATCTCTTAACAATAAAAGGAAAAAAAAATGCTTGAATTAATGGTCAACGGAAGCTTCGATGTGGAAATTCGGATGGCTAGACAGTTCTATTTTCCATTGAAGGATACGGACGTATCTGATTATGCACCACTCTTGGAATTTAACGTCCTACTTCCGCCGCTTCATGGTTGATATTGTATCTGTTATTTTCTCACTCTAACACCTTTGTGTTATGTTCCACGGCACTCATTAATAACTAAGAAAATATTTCATTTCGAGTGTTACATTTTGGTCACTAAAAATTTACTGTATTTTTTTTTTGTCTTATTTAAAATCAAGATTTGGTTGCTTTATCATTATTATTTTTGGATCAAGGAAGCTAGATGTTGCTGGCTCCAGAAGGAGAATCAAACTAGCGTACCCACCTTGGCTAAGGCTTTAGGACAGACTCAAGTGGCTAGCTGTGTATAGGATGCTCTTTTTTGGTTTGCTTCACGTAGTTGTAGATGCATCCCAGGGTTAGTCCGGTATAATTCGAAGAAACTTTATCAAGCGTACCCTCTCGATCGTCCAGCTGGCTGCCATGGATGGAGCTCGCGGTATACGTCGCACACTTGCATATCGCATAAATTAGTTGGGAAAACAACCCATCACCAATATTCATTTCCTTTCTGCGGCTCAAATATTGTGGAAGAGTCAAGAAGGTTCGAGTAAGAAAAGGAGCTATATATATAATTCTTGGATTCTTCCTTTCTCATCTCTATTCTATTTTTTCCTGAACGAAATTAATTTGGTACATATTCGGCGGGCAAAAAGGTTAAAGGCAATGACATTATAGAATCCTTGATTTTTATTCGACCACATTAACGAAAAACGAGATTCCAAGTTTGATCATTGATGTAAAGGTGTAAATGATGGAAGGCCGTTCAATCCAATGAAACATGAATGCCTGCCTGTATATGAAATAGCTCACTCGCAAAACTTACAACAAACACCAAGCAGCAAGCAATTAAACGACTACAGAACTAAGCTACACACACCCTTTAGTTGCACTATTTGAACTAGTACCAATTAATTACCATGGCCTCCGTTCAGTACTACAAAACCTGCGAAGAAAGCTGCCAACAGAAAAGCCAGCACAGCTCATTCGGGCAGAAGGTGTCTGACTTGTTCAAAGGGCATCACCACTCCAGTTCGGGCACCCAAACCCAGACCCAATGCCATAGCCAAACCCTGGTGTATTCCCAGCCAGGGCACGCAACCGCCAAAACTCAGACTCAGTGCTGCCACAGCCAAACCCAAGACACTCTCGCCACTAATGGCGCCGCCACGAAATGTCATGGGAGAACCAGGAGGGAGCACAAGAGTAATCTGCTCCAGAAGATTAAGGATGGCTTTTCGGGTCACAGTAGTGACAGTGGCAGCAGCAGTGAGAGCGACAGCGACGATGAAAAATGCCGAAAGAGGAAGGCAAGCTATTAAGTAACGTATATAATAATATAATAATATATTGCAACATTCATGATTTCTCATATATTGTACGTAATTTGACTTCCTGTCACTTTGGTATGCATATGCGGAACTGAAATTAAGGAGCAGCTGTACTAGTAATTGGAGGTGGAGGATCAGAATTCACTACTCATAAGCCAATGTAATTTCTGATGGCTGCGGCCCAGTATAAATAAACTAAATAATAGTAACATAAAACAAAAACAAAAAGTAATAGTAATTCCTTAAAAAATAAAATGCACTTGAACCCAACAAAAACAAAAGCACTTTGGTTATGGTGCTAGTGTGCGACAAAAAAATGCATGAACTATGATACAAGATATTCGTATTATGCCAGTCAAAAAAAAAAAAGATATTCGTATTATGGATAAAACTGTCTGTTGCTTAAATTGGATCTCGCTTTTTTTTTTTAAATAATATTTCTATATCATGATCAATTTATTATCGGCAATCTCGCAGCATCCTCTTTCTGGTCCCTCTCTCTCATGACTCATATATATTCATCTAAACCGGTAAAGGTGGGAGTAGATGTATATATATTGATTTAAAAAAAAAAAAGGATCAAACTGGATATTATCGTTTGATAACTCAACGACTGAGACAAATTTTAATTTTGATCCATCATCAATTTAAATTTTTTTTATATTATTATTTAATTATATTTTACTTAATATTCAATTATGTAATTATTATCTTAATCAATTTTTTTAATTATTTAATAACTCATAATTAGATAATAGTATAATTTTTTTTTATAATAAATTAAAATTAAATTCATTTACCAATTAAATGATAAATTATACATAAAATAAAGTTGAAGAAAGCTTTTTTAAATTTACTTAAATTATACAAAATTACAAACATTTAAATATGTTAAAATTATAATAAAGCAGTTTTCTAATTTAGTGATCTAATTAAGCAGTCAGAAAATGAGTTTTAAACTTTGAAGTACGTACTAATATTCCCAATGATATGTGGTTCATATGTTCAAGCAAATGTGATCAAATGCTATTTTTTTGAAATGCTAATATTGACAGTGAAAAAAAAAGTGTTAAATTTTATATACTCTTTGCACAAATTATAATACGTGACAATGCACTCAAATATAATATTTTCAATTATTTTTAGAAATTATTAAATATAATATATAATACAAGTAAAAAAATTAAATGGTGGATAACAGTTTCTAAAAGAATTTAATACCACTTAAATTAAGGTTGCAACTTTCTTTAAACAAAATTTAATATTTAAAAAAACATTAGAGTAAATTATTTTAACTTTTTCTTTGTTTATTTATTTTTTATAAAACAAATTTTATTTTCAAAGCCTACGTAGACTTCTCTTTTCAATAGAGGTATGTGTAACGTGTTTTTAAAATATAAATAAAATATGTATAAGTACTTAGAAATATATATAGATTTTTTAACATACTTAAATATTACATGTAAGTTTTGAAAATAGAAGACACTACAAAATTCTGAGCAATTAGCCGCTGTCATTTTGGACGTTTAGTTGCGATTTTTGACTGCGGTTAAATGACTTGCCAACGAACATAAAAAATGTAATCATATAAGACGTCTACAAACGATAGCCGCAGTATGGAGCCAACTGCTAGCACGACCGCGGCTAAGTACTTAGCGTTTAGCAGTGGTTTTCATGTGCAATTAGGGGTGGTTTTGAACGGCGGTTAAACAAAATAGAGACAGAATGCTAGAGGCATTTAACCGCAGTTTTAGACAGTTAGAATCGCGGCTAAGTGCCTATATTTAAAAAAAAACATTTTTTTCTATAATCTAATTCATTTGATATTTAAATTACTAATTACACATAAATCAAAAAAATCAAAATAATTTTATTCATCATTCAAGGTCCATCCCACAATAAAAAGGTTTCAAAATAAGTAGTAGTTACTCAGTTGCATGAAGATCAAAGTATATAAACAAAAGTATGAATCTATTCATCATCTAAGTTAAACTAAATACATCCCACAAAAAATGGTTTTAAAATATGAATTAGCTACTCAGTTGGTGAAAGTTCATCATCATTTGCAGAGCTTGCATTGCTTGGTCCACATCTCCATCATTAGTATTACCAACCTGAAAAATAGTGTGCAAGAAAATAAAAAATTAATAACAATGGCATCATATGTACTTATATCATCAAATCACATATAAGAATTAAATAGCAGTAGCAATTTGAACCGTTGCATTACAAGACCGTTGCATTAAAATATTTTTGTTAGTATCTCATCGTTATCAAATGATTACTCTTTCTTTTTTATCTTCTTTAGGTATTTTTTAATTTCTATCCTCATGTGAACAGCAACATATGGCATCAAATGAAGACTTATCTTCCAACTGATTCAGTGTTGCCTCCTACCACTCTTCCAATTGTTCTAATCATAGACACAACTCTATTCTCATCTATCAAAACTAAACACTCAAAAACCTTTGCACAGTCCTTCACAGGCCAATGATCGTGCCACAAAAATGGGTTTTTCCCTACTATTTGAATTACATCATAGTCATCAAATGAGCCTCATGCTATGTTGTCTCAATTGATCTAATATCCCTCTCCACTGTCCACTTCTTTATTTATTGTGTAGAACTTAGTGATGGCAAATGGTTTCAAATATATACAAGGTTGCTCCATTCAATCCCACCCAAAGCCAAGGAAGAGAGGAAGCAACAGAGCTCTAAGGATCTAAACAGTAACAAACAAAAACTCCACTATTTTAGGTTTCAATCCTTGCTCCCGAGTGATAGTTCGAAACCCATATCCATTGATGTTATATGCAGTCCACCTTTTTGCTTGTTGAAATGGACCTTGTGCAAGTAGCTTAATATCATTTAAATAGGATTCATTGGAAGCATTCATGATCTGAATTCAATATACACATATATTAGAAATATAATTAATAACCAAGTTCAAATAAAATCATAATTTCAATTGTTATACTCACCCACCTATAAAACCATTCACCAAATTCTCTATGAATTATCTTCTCTAACTCTGCAATCGACCGATTGTTCTTACTCCTTAGTTGTCTCCTTGTTTGTCTTTTAAATTCACTATATATATATATATATATATATATATATAAAATCCATTCACAACACATGGTAAGTAAGAGGATTGCATATGAGATTCATTTAAAAAATGACTAGATACTTACTTAATAAAAGGCCCACTAGTCTACTATTGCCAATTTGTGAAAATATAGTGTGCAGTGTCAAAGATTGAATAACATTATTTGGTTCATCATTCACTCGTCCCAAACAATTGAATCTAGTTTCAATATCGTTTAAATATCTTGAACAAAAGGTAAAGTAGCTGCTAGTTAAATATGTTAGTAAGATTTTAAAAAAGAGCCTATCCAAAGTGGGAAGTGCTTATCACATTAATCCACATAGTCTGACTTTTATTTTACTTTTGAACATGTTATATGTTAACCACCAAAAAAAAAAAACCAGGAGTTATATATTTATCACAAAATAGGAGAGTCATTAAATATAGGTCCACAAAAGTATGAGATTAATTATGTAAAGCAATATTTTCTTCTATAAGACAAAAAGCAATCACATAATTAATGTTGCATATAATTAATAATATGATATAATAACAATATCTTAAAGTATCAAAAATTTTCTCACAGAGATAAATTAGGCATAAAAAGAAAAAAAATGAAGGAGACATGTACAAAAAGAGATTGAGATGGTTATTGAACTGTGTGTTAGGTTGCTGGGAAACTAAAATCCCAAGTTAGAACGTAATAATAAAAAGCTTACAGCTTTGTGCCTTAAAAAAACTATAAAACAAAGGACCCATACTGGTTATGTGAGAAAACAATTTCAATATAAAACAAAGAATGGTTCTTGCTGTGTGCAGGAGTCAACTTTGGGGACTATCATACTGTTTTGACGCTATATAACAACTAGGAACCAATTGGTTAAATCAACACACAAACTACTAAATTAAATGATAGATAGACACACACACTATTTTATAGAATTACATTTGCTTTCCTCTAACTTATTTACACAACCAAATTATAAAAAAAAAGGGATTAATTCTATTTTCCTCTTCATCCAAATATATAATTTTTTTTGCATATTTCCTTTTCTTTCATTTTTTCTTTCTTGTGTAAGTGCAATTATACTCTAAGTTCCTTAATTAATTGAATTATTATAGTGCACACAGATTCCCACCTTAACCATCAAAACACACATGCAATAGAAAAGAACAACAAATATGAATAAGTTGGACAAGGTGGGCTCCAACTGCATAAAAGCTAACTCAAAGAAAGAGAGAAGCGCAGCACTGCACATTCCTATGATCCTAACTCCTAAGTGAGTCAAGGATACTTAAAAAGAAAGAGTTTGACCAAACATATACACCTCAACTAAGAACAAAACTATTGCCAAAAATGCATTATGGAAATAGATTCTGTGAAAAGGAAATTGTGCAATCACAATTTTATATTTAGAGAACAATTCTGAGATAAGTTTGTCTGGAAGTTTAGGCTTTCCGCTTTTTTAGTAATACCATGACATTCAAAAATTATTGCAAAGCAAAAAAATCAACCTTTCCCGTGCACAAATTCCCCACTTCTGACTTTTCCCTACCAAAAGAAAAGACAAAAGTCAAATGCTATTAGAATGCTATTGGTTATAACAGGGGTTTTTATTTATATTGGAATGCTATTTTTTTACTTTTTTTAATTAAATGCAACAAATGATGCCTGATATTTTCAAGTTTTTCCCTCATCCTTGTGATTTGAATAGAATGGTTCAAAAAACACAACAGAAATATGCTGCCACTTTTATCAATGCATTCACCTTTTCCAGCAATTGATAATTCCTATTTTCCAGGTACAACTACTTAATGGTTATATAAGTCTGGTTAATACCTGTTTCTCCTTTAGACTTCTAAAGATATGTTTTAATATATTCTCAAAAGCTTAGGTGTTAGTTTTTAACTTTTAATACAAATTCAATGTTAAATTTCGGAATGAAGAGTGTTATCAAAGTCTGACCAAGTTGAGCTGATAGACCAACAATTTGAAGTTAATTACACTTTGGGTAATTTAGCATCTCTTAACCCAGCTCTTTACCCTCAAAACCAGAAGCAAAAAGTGTTTGCTTCTATATCAGCCATAATAAATATTTGTATCAATTTACTATTAGATTGTTCTTTTGCCTAATTTAAAAAGTTAAACTAGCTAGCTTACCCATTGGAGTTAAACTGTAAAATTAGTAGGCTAGCTTACCCAAGCCAATTTTTCTCCAAATTCCTGCTTTGGGCATATTGCACATTTTCCTCGGAGGTGCATATGTGATGATGCCATCTCACATATGCACCCATAGGCATCTGATATATATTTTTGTTATCCGACTGAACCTAATAATATAGTCAATAAAAAAAAATAAAATCTCAATGGACATAACCATACCAGGAAACAGCTTGGTAGCTATGAGCATAATACAGAAATCAATGACAATGGAGTGCTTCTGCAGATCAATGACAACCCCAACTCCAACGTAAACTAATGACAAACTCCAACGGAAAGTAAAACAGAGAAGAAGGAAAAATAGCATCCCTAATTTCTTTATCTTCATTTAGAATACCAAAAGGGGAACAAAATTCATAGATTGAAATTGTACTTCACAGAGAGACAACCGAAAATTATACAATTAATTACATTAATTTGGGATTTCATACCAGGTAGAGAACCGACTTCGACGAGCGATGAAGGCAACGACCAGGTAGAAGGATGAGGAGGCCACTAACGTTGAAGGACAATGGACTCCAAGCTGCCGACACCGGTTCCACCAATGATGAGAGCGGCAGTGGGAGATTGGTGAGGGTTTCGCGCAAGGAAGGAGAAGGTTCTGTGTGCACAGTACGACAGAGTGCTTTGCAGGAGAGGGATTTGCTTTCGCAATCCCAGAATGGCGCGATGGGTTATTTTAGTGGTGTTTAGCGCGGTTGGGCTGCAGAACCGCGGCTAAATTCTGGGCTGCAGAACCGCGGCTAAATACTGAATTTAGCCTCGGTTGGGTAAACCGCTGTTAAAAAACTGCGATTAATTACTGCTATTTCGATAGTGAGAGAGTTTGCGAAAAATATAGGTAAATAGAAAAAATGTTAGAGTAATTTACTCAAAATATTATCATATAAAATTTATTTTTAAAACTAACACTTTAATCTTTGCTAAACACAACCTACAAGATACAAGTAATAATATATCCGAAAGACAACGTTTAGGCCGCATATAATAAAAAAAAAGGATCAAGTCTTTGTTAACTAAAAAGACAACCAAGTTTTGCTAATAATCACCTCCACTGAATTCCGCGCACTTGAAAACAACTAGATCCCCAAAAGTGGACCAGCTTATGATTATTAACTCATGCAACCAAGACCTCCTGTCAAGTGTTAATTTTTAAATAATAATAACATAAAATCTGAATAAATGAACTCTTACAAATTATCTATAAAAACGTTAATTATTAAGTTAGTCCTAATTACTTATGAAATGTTGACACTGATAACGTGAACACCTCTCGTTTACCATATGGGAACAAAATTCAGATTTCCTAGGAGGAAGTAACACCGCATTACATTCCCATAAATACATAATTGTGAACACATATGAAGATAAATTTTAAGATACAACGTTTGAATTCATTGATTTACTTTTTCTAAATTCATATTTTGAGGTAATATACACTTTATATTAAGTGATTTCACAAATTCCGTACAGACATTAATTCTTTGATATATGGATTAAAATAAAAAAAAATTGAATTGAGATGGAAGGAAATCCACCTCATGTGCATCTCACGTGCCATGTGTTATTACATTTTCCCTCTGTTTCATTACTCAAAAACAGAGCAGCAGCACCCCCTCATTTTTTCTTCCCGGTACATAGCACCACCTCATCTTTTAATAGCACGAAAATGTGCCATATGCTTTGCTATTTTTTTAATGACAAAATAACTATTTTCTTGGTCCACAGATTGAGTGGGAACTTATTCATCATGATTGTAAGATGCCAAGGCCATGAAATTAGGTTCTTTCAATTCTTTTATTTTCCATAATGAAATTAATTATTGATTTGAAAGGAGCGTGAGAATAGGTTCCGTTTCCTTTTTGATTGATGAGACTACTTTTATTTAGGCCATATTTCGAAAATTTGTTTCTTCGTGATACTGGGAGTGAAGGAGGAGCCCCACCCCCCTCTCACGGTGCCAATAAAAGGCCTCTAATGAGCTCCCATGCCATGCAGTGCCAAGGAAACAAACACAAGCTATTGCCATGGCTTCTGCTCAGTGTCAGAAACCCACCACCAACACTGAAATCTGCCAACCAAAAAGCCGCCACGGCTCGTTCGGCCCAAAAGTTTCTGAGATGACTAGCAAGGCTTTCAAAGGACACCACGGTCGCCATGGCAGCAACCAAAATCAACTTCAATGCTACAGCCAAACTCAGGCCGAGTTCGGCCACGACTACTCCAAAAAAGAGACTCACTGCTATAGCCAGACTCAGACCCAACACCACAAGAACCAAGGCGCTACCCAAACCCAGATCACAGTTTGCGTGGTCCAAGCCCAAGTCACTCAAACCAACGGAAACCCTGCTCCTTACGGTACGAATACATCATGCTTTGGGACTCATGCCAAGAAGAACGGAGAGCACAACAAGGAAAGGAATGTGTTCCGGAGGATTAAGGATGGCATATCCCGTCGTGGCAGTGACGGAAGCAGCAGCAGCAGCAGCGACAGCGACAGTGACAATGAGAACTGCCACAAAAAGAAGGTAAGTGCACTTACGTGCAAACGAGTTATTAGTATATCACAAAGAACAATCACATGCAACAAAAATTAATTAATGAAAGGAAGACAGGGCGGCGCGTCTTGTATAGTAAGCCAATTTTTTTTTAAATTTTAAGATTTTATATGTAAAATTTTTTTATTTTTTGCTTTTTTGAATTTTTTTCTAAGCATGGCCCCCCATACCTTAACAAATTTTTTGATGTAGCTCCGCCCCTGAAGGAGGAGATTCTGACTTCTCTGTTTTGTCTATTGAAAAGAACAATCACGAGCTGGGTTAGAGCTTAGAACAAAGCTTATTGATTTCATTGACGAGTTTTTTTATTAGAGCTTAGAACAAAGCTTATTGGTTTCATTGACGAGTTTTTTGACTTCTCTGTTTCTTTAATTATAGCCTCTGCAGAATTGATGAAAGGAGGAGCTGCACCCGGGATGAAGATAATCACGCCCGTGTGACGAAATGAAAGAAAAGTCATCTTCTTAATAATTTACAAAATAAACATTATCTCTATGATCTGATAATGCCAATCTTGTAACCAAACTAGTTGGGTGAGAAAAAGCCAATTTCCGACTTGGCTGTGGTGTGTGCCGTATGACGAGTAGTGTGTGCCTTATGACGAATAACAGATATTGAAGTCTGCCTTGTATTACTGGTTTGTCCTACGACAGGATCTTACAAATAACCCTTATCAGCTAGTGTAATACAGAAAAAAAATTTTATGTAGGCAATTATAAATACTTAAATCAATTTTTGATATATTTGTATTTACGTGAGTCATGTTATAAACATGTTAAAAGTTTAATTTGAATGTCTAAGTAGAAAATGTCTATTAAAAATTTCTTAAAATACGGATACATCTACTTTTATTTAAACTAATATTGTCCTAAAAAAGAAGTAGGTTTTTCAACGAATTAATATATGTCTACTCTTCTCACAAGGAAAAACAAAATCAAAACCCATTTTGTCAAAAGGATAAATAATATAATTACAGCCCACTAATAAGACCTAGATTACCAGTTCCCACCAAGCAAGTCCAAAGCGTACGTACATACAAACCTTGATACACTACGCACAAAAACAACAAATGTAGGGGTATGCATCATCCATCAGTAGACCTGGAAATGAAAGCTGCAATGGCCTGCTCGGCAAGCATCTTCAGCTTCTTGTTGGGTGGAGCCATGGAACATTTCGCTTGCAGATGCTTCATGGCAATCTTGAAGGAGTGGTCACCACCATCTATGACATGCAGCTCATTAAGGGCTTTCATCTTCTTCCGGGCGCGGCTTCTTATTTCTGAAGTGCAAAGAGACCATCCTTGCTGCCGTGCAGAAAACCATACTGATAGAAATTGATAATGTTAGACAGCTCACTTAATAAAGAACAATTAAAAGATATATTATCACATATACATACAAGAACCTTCAAACAAGTGCAAGACAGTAAGAAATGGGGAAAAAAAAATTAAAAAATGCTCAAAAGAAGGAGGAACATAGTAGAAATTCTGTTCTTACGTGCTTTGCACTAAGTCACAAATTATTGGTTTCAGAGCGCTCCACACTACGTGCTCCAAGGAGGACAACTTCATTAATCAAGTGTCCAAATTAAGATAGCTTGCGTAAGGCAAGCTGACATATGATTTAATGAACAGAGACTCATGGGTAAACTATAAATATATATATAAAAAGGATAAATGGATGTGGAATGATAAAGAAAAATCGCAGATAAGACAAGGAGGATACTGAGACTGAAAATTTTTTAAATAGGTATTAATTAATTATTTTAGACATTTTATTTAATAATTAATGTATAAAATTTTGTAAATCATATTATAAATATATATTATTTCTTAAAAAATTAATAATATATATTAACAGTTAAATAATGTGTTTAAAATAGATATTATTTACCAAAAATTTTCTCATGAGACAGATAAACTAATTCTATAGGCCAAAGAGACTGGCATGAAATTGTCAAACAAAAAACAAATGAAACCTTTAATGGGTCGCCTAAGCAAACTACAGCAGAAACATTAATGTCATGCAGCAACTACTCCTCAATATAATAAAATAAAATAAAATAAATAAAAGATACATCCTGACATATATATATCTTGTTCATCAATATTATTTACACATTATTTTTATTATATTATTTTTTTAAATAATAAAATAAAAAAACACATATATTCCAATTTACTATCTCTATTTTTTTTTCAAATAAAAAAATATAAGAAAATGATGTAATCAATATTTTCCTATCTTGTTACCTGAAATCCTTATTGGAACTTCCTCAGCCCAGCCCAACATATATATATCCGCATAACAAATACGACATAGGTTGAACCCATTTATTTTCGAACAGTAGGGATGACCGTGTATTAAGCAGGGGTTTCCTTGACAATTTGTGAGTGAAACTCCACGTTTTTCTGCCTAACGAGGAGTCTTCCTTTGAGCCCTCCTTTTCCCACATGAATGTCTACGAAATTGCAAACCCATTAGATTCACTCAAGAGAGATACACCAATCTCATTAAATACATCAGACAACACGATTATCTTGAGGTTCACTCCGTTACAGGTCATGCGTCGAGATAAAGTACATTGACCATACACTCTTTCTCTATTTTTGTCTGTGAAAATATTTTTAATTCAAATATACTTATAGTTTAGGAATATTAAAAGAAAAATTAATTAATTTTTTTAATTTTATTATTATTTTTCATAAAATAATAATTAATAGAATAAAAAAATAAAAAAAATAAAAAAATATTAATAAAGTAATAGAAAAGATAAATTAATAATTTTAAATTATATTTTTTTATAATTAAAACTGTTTAATAATTTTTTAATCTTTATATAAAAATTTTAAATGACAGATAAAAAAAAATAGATAAAAAAAAATATAAGTGTTCTAGGAGTGAATTTTATTAAAAAAATGTAAAATCCCGAGAATGTAAGCAGTATGATTGTATTATTAATTTCTAAATTAATACCCAAAGCAGCTTTCAATGTCAGAGAAAGTTTTAATATTACTTTATTCAACCGTTGATATTTATGATTAATTTTTTTAAAAATAATATAGATTTATTATATGACCATAAAATTTTACTTATGTCAAATTAAATGGATTACGAAATCACAAGCATTTGTCAAAATTCACCACATCAGCAACGCGCAGTGCCTCCCTCAACATAAAGTCTTCCGTCTGCTTCAAAATGGCGTAATAGCTTTGACAAAAGCCTGTAATAAGATTTAACCAATCTATAATATCTAAATATTTTTAGGTCCTAAAAGCTCCACAGTGGGATTTCTATGAGCTTCTTTAAGCTTATAAGTAATGGTAATGAAATCGACCGGGTTCCATGTATAGCCACTTTTACAATAGATAGGAACAAAAACGATTGACCCACAAGTCATTTACTTGATGTTTAGTATATAAAAATAGATATGAAATGAAATAAAATAAGTATAAATTTCTGGATTTGTTACCGAAAGATAACTTAGAATCTAGAGGCTCTTTTGATACTATGTCTGTGTTTGGGATAGTAACTGTTAAGGGGCAAAAGTTCTTTTTTGAAAGCTGTATTATTATATTTAATAATTATAAGATAGAATTATTTTTTTTTAAATTAAAATTTTGGTAGAAATAAAATATTATTATTTTTGTATTAAAAATTTTGATATTTTTAATTTTAATATTTTTTTATAATTTATTTTATCTTTTTCTCCTACTCTTAAACTTATATTCTTTTAAGTAATTATATATTTAAAAATAATTTTATTAATATTATTAAAATAATATTTATCTTGTCAAAATTAATTTTTTTTAAAATTTTTTAAATATAAATCATTTTATTCAAATTCAGTTTTGATTAAAATTAAATTTATAAAATTAAATTTTATTTAAAATTAAATTTATAAATTTTAATCCAAATACACACTGTACATAGTTCAACGAAGAGGTGAGCTGCAGGATATAAAGCGAAAGACAGAAAAATAAGGATAAGACGTGAAAAGGATGTCAAACAGGAATTGTATTTGCAAGCGTTCATGTGCTTAAAGATAACGTTGAGATGCCTTTAAGGAGTAAAAGCTGCTTTGTTTTGTGTTATTGTCCTTCAAGGTTGGTAAAGGCCATCCTATCTTATCAATTATCTGACGAAAGGATGCTCGAGCCCACGGGAAACACCCGTGAGCCCATTATTAAGAGGGTATTTAGAATGAAACATGGCTTAATCAACGTTCTTCTTCCTCTGAAATTGTTACCTGATGGAATAAGGTTGCTACCTGAGCAATCTTAGCATGGTGTTGAGCGTGTCTGATCACATCTTTTAGATTTTGGAGATCCTCGTAGGAAGAAAGGGGATCTGATCTTGCCACAAAACTTCAAGTGCCAAGGTATGGAGACCCCACACAATAAGGTCAATGGCTTCCACATTTTTAAACAGATTCTATTTTGTGCAGTATAAAAAGGGCTTCTCTGAACCCTTCGAGGGATAAGCCAGGCCAATAAGAGGAAACGTGCATCAATCATGGGATTGGTTGTTCACTCTCCCTCAAAAGGGCTTCTGGCCAGGACCATCCAAACGTCTCCAAACAAGCTCTCCACAAAGCAGTTATGGCCTGACTAAGTAGTACTCCGTATATTAATCAACCTTTCATTCATAACAAAGCTAGCTCCAATTCCATGCATTTTCTGGGCCAACATTGGTATATGGCCAACTGGTAGCATTCATTACTCACTCTCCCTCAAGGGCTTCCGAAATTACTTCCTGAGAAGCCTAGTCTGAAGTTCTTCGGGGGGAGTGGATAATGCTTGTTACACCTTAATTTCTTGAAAGGAGAAACATAAATGCCATGTACTACTTGTTGAGGTTGGTTCTATGTCCATTTTGCTCAAATTTCTTTATCTCCTTTGATTTGTTTGCTCAACAATTTTTTCTTTTTGCATCAAGGTTGTGCCTAACAACATTCAAACCAACTCGAATTGAACAGGAAAAGAGCAAGACAATTTCATTTTCAGGTGATGGTAGCTCTGCTAACTCCAAAACCAATTCGAAACTGGGGACATTGTACATGCACCACCCTTTTCTTTTTAAGTCCCTTTAAACTGCCAACAATGACTTTAAATTTGTCCAGCTTCCGCTTATATTTCTATATATGTGCGATCATTATAGATTTGACAGATCTTTCAGCCAAAGCAGTGACCCAGTGAGGCACATGGGATAGAGACCAAATTAGATTTAAGCAACTTGTGGAAAATAAAAATCCATCAGTTTGCTTTTATAAATTTAGTTCATACTATTGTTGCGTTGTTGTATGCTATCTCCACATTCTCCGCATCAGGCACCTGCATTTGAGCAGTGAAAATTTGGCTGGTAGTGCAGGGACAAAGGCAAAATTAGAATTAAATCAAGGCTTAGTTCTGATTCACAATGATTTAACTTCGGTTAGTGGGATGAAACTAGAGACAAAAATGACTCAAAATATAGCTAAATTGTTACCTGAGTTTATTTTAACAAGCATTTATTAACGAGTTGTCAAACAGAAAAACAACGCAGTTGTAACTGTTGTCAGCTTAGGTGTTATGTAAATAGAATTACTTACTAACTACTATGAAATTCAGCACATATTGGTCATGAAGAAAACTTAGAAATATAAAACATTTTAAAGGAGAGGATTTTATACATTCAAATAAGAAGAGAAAATTTTATTATTTAACCCTTCCTTCTCTTTCCTTCATTTCTTTTTTATTTCTTTCCAAGCCTTTCCTTTCCAACTCCAATACATACCATTATAATGTATACAACCTTACCTTTTGTATGGATAATTATGAAGAAATATGGCGTCAATAACCAAACTCCGTTATAAAAGCTCTAACGTAATGCCATGTAAATGACGTTGAAGAATGATAAGATAGAATTTACCACTTAGTCATACATATTTTAACACTATATTAAGGATTAAATTTTTTTAAAAAAATTTAAATAAAATCATATGAATAATTTTATATTTTTTTATATCTAACAAGAAGGATTATGTAATGAATCTAAACATTATTTATCGTTATTTTAAAGGCATCCTATTTAGTTCAATATTTCAGTGACTTAAAAAGTATTGACTCTAAAAAATCATAACACAACAACTAGTTTTCAACACAATAGTTAAACTACTAGTTGAGAATTCGTCCTTAAACTTAATTATTTTCCTTCTTTTTTTTTTTGGTCAACATATCTTAATTATTATTTTTCTTTGTTCCCGAATACAAGTCTCCCTAAAATAAAGCAGGGCCTGGGCCTGCCTGCACACGGTCATGGCCCCTTATGGTTTGTACTTGGTAGGAAACACCGAAACAGAAGTACTTTACACGCAAACTGCTACTGCAATAGGAGTGGCCTTGTTCCGAGTTGAGTACCCCTATGCTGTGTGCATTCCCCTTCTCCATAGAAAAGAAAAAGGAAAATTGTAGAGCTAAGGCGTAGCACGAGGGCTTGAATCCTGGAAAGAGGGTCTAAAGTTCAAACTAAACTAAACTAAACTCTTGGTGTGGTGGGGGCTCTGACAATGAGAGCGAAGGCTGCTAAGAAATAGCTTGTGATGCTTGCATGTGAAAGATCTGACCCATAGTACAGGCTTTGTTCTCAAACTTTGTTGAAAACTGGAAGCAAGTGGAGTATATAGGCCGTACTCCTTTATTACCTTAACTAGCAATGCTGGTTGGGACTCGGAAGTTCGCATATGCAGCGTTTCAGTTCATTCGGTAGTACACGCCGCGCATTACCCAAAATTATGAGGGGAATCCGGCTGTATCTCTCTGATTTCTGTCTGATTCCTTGTTTTATTTTGCATTTCTCTGTGGGCCTGAGGCAATTTATTGGGCCCTTGTTGGACCACAGAGCACCAGCTTTAAACTAATTGTTCTTGGGCTTAATCAAAATGTTCAAAGTAATTAAGTGGAGTATAAATGAACTCATCTTCGATCTATACCAGCAAGTCTGCTCCTGTTGTTATCCGTGCATGGCTATATTACGTGCCATTTCCATGCTTTTTTATCTTATTATTAATACTAACAATTTTTCAGTGCTAAATTTTTCTTTCTTGAGTGTCTACTAACAATTTTTCTTCCTTCTTTTCTTTGTTGTTCCAAAAAACAAATTAAAAACAAAAATCCCCAAAATCCAGGCTAATACTAGCAATTAGATGTTTTTCGTCTGCATTGAATTAACCACCCTATCCAGTGGCATGCAGCCAAAATAAATTAATGAAATCTACAAAGCTATTTATTATTGTTTCTTAGACTTAAGCGACTTTATTATTGTAGTATATATACTTTCAAATACGTTTTTTTGTTTTTGTTTGAGTATCTTAGAACACTGCTGAGCTCAACACTGCCAGAATTTTGGAAATCATATCAAAATCAGGAATTTCAAACCCACTCCCTGCCAAAACGATTTAGAAAAAGAAACAGTTAATTAGAGAATTAATTATCGGAGATCCTTATCACCAAAAGAACAAAAAATAAAAATCGAAGATTGTTTGAGTAGACATTCCGGTGAGGTCCGTCATCTATTTTTCTCCTAGACTAGGAAGATCCATGATCAGTTTATCAAGTGCATAGAGTTCTATTAAATCGGCAGCATGCGTGCGTAAGAGAGTTCTCAAATAGGATGCATTACATATATAGTCACAGATATTCATATATAGATGATACACTCAAACTTCCCTGCGTCATTGTACTCGAAACAACTTTTTTTTTTCTAAGAAAACAATAGAACACAGATAATAATCACCACAAATCTACCTTGACTTCACTAATATTATCCTCATGAGCTCGAAGCTTCACAGAAATTTAAGACATCACAAACTTCAAGACCAGAAGTTAACAAAAAGTCATTTCAGTTTTCTCCTCATTCCTCATCAAATCACCGATCTCCAATGCTACACTAAGCTACTTCTTCATTTTTCTCCACCACCCTCACTCCTTTAGCAGATCTCAGCACATTGGCCTGTTTCAGAATGATTGCAAATTAAGACATCAGATGCCACCATACGTGTGTATATCATATCATAATAAACAAAGAAAGAGATTAAGGGGAATCATCTATGAGGGAAAAATAAAATATAAAACCGCTCGAGGGATTATATATAAATTTATAGCTATATATATGTATATACTTGATCCTCGGTGATTTCCACTGCAAACCCATCAACGATGACCAAGGAAGAAGTCTTCTTGTAGCTTCCTGGCTCAAGGGTGCTTGCTAATAGCTCATCGTGCTTCCTACTAAGGTACAAATCAAGCTCGTGCGCCCCTCTCTTGGTTCTGTAGAGGCCAAAAAGTGAAAAGCACAAATTAAAATGAATAGAATTTGATCAATGATCATTAATAAAATGGTTTGAAGCATATATTCTTACAACTAATAATAATGTATATAAATGAGATCGAACAGACCTATCAACTCGAAATCGCTCGTATTGGGGATCATAGTTCATGAAGACAAAATATGACTCACTTTTTGTGCTTCCCATTGGGACTCTGTCTCCCTTTCTCTCCCGTTAATTTGATAATTGCAAGGATATATTTGCAGTGGCTTTCTTCTCTGCTTCACTTGCTAGCTATTTATACAACAAAAGGTGGAATGACTTCCAAACAATAATAATAATAATAATAGAGTAAAAGGTAAAGGCCCACGTTCATTTTAATATTCATTTGATAACTGTAAATTATATAATAAAAAGAACTCTTAATTTTTTCTTTAAAAAATTTCATCGTCAATTTAATCAACTCGCAACTTTAAATCCGCTTTTTCCAAAGAGTTGATTCGTGCACGAAATATATAATTGAAATTAATCTAGCTGTAATTGAGTAAGAGAGATCCAGACCCTGATTTGGAAAATGCCCCCTACATAGACAATAGCAAGGCACCACTTAGTACGTGCAGGATGGAGAATAATTTCCCGTGCAGGATGATGAAGGAAGGAAGCACCGTCGTTCACACTTGGAGCTACACAAGTACCTATGATTCTTACGAAAGTCAAAGCTGGTTTGGTATATTATATAAATTATATGTATGATAATATAATTAATATTATTTATTTTTATATAATATTTAAATAAAATATTAAATATTATAATATTTAATTATTTAATTTAATTTTAATTGTATAAATAAATTAAGATTCAATTATTTTATTTTATATTATTTATATAATTAAAATTAAATAAAATTATTTTAATTAAATAAAATTTATTATTTAATATCTAATCTTAATATAAATATTATTAATTATATTATATTATCTACTCTTTATATATGATATACTAAACATGACCTAAAAAAAATCTGTCCTAAGTGCTTTGAAGAAAAAGTCAAAGCTTACACCTTAATTTATTAACACTGGCTAAATCTAAGCACTTTACAAGGATAAACATATTTTTACACTCTTCTAACGTACATTTATTATTTATATTACTAATAACGTAATATTTTGTGTTAACATTTTTTATATTATTTAAAATTAAGTTGCTAATATTTTGTAAAAATTATTAATACAAAATAATAAAATATTCTTTATCATAAAAAATATAAAAGAGGTGTAATAAAAAATAATATGAGAATATTATTATCACAAAAACTAAGGGTGTCAAATAAAATTAAGTAAACGGTTAAATTGAATTAGATTACAATTTGGTCTTTTTTTTCCATTATAGTTTGGTTTAAATTTTAGAGATAAACTGAATTTGATAATATAACTATATTTCTTACATAATAATAATCATCATCATTTTAATGTAATGTGCAAATATATGTTCGTGATTTAATATGATTGGGTTTTGATGTTTGACTTGAACGAAATCATATTTTAAAACCTGACCTACAATAATGATTTAGTAATAAGTAAATTAAAGTTTCAGTTGACAGCTTATAATGTTAATAATTTAATTTTATTAAAAAATATTTTATGATAAAGGGTAATCTCAATATCTCAAATTAAAATTAATCTTATATTAAAATAGCATAGGTAGAATTACCTTGCAAGAATTAAAAAATTCACAACTCATAGATATATTAGTCTAATAGTAAAAAATAAAATAACAACCCTAACTAATGTTAGCTTAATTGTTATGATTGAGTTGCATATTTTTAAAAGTAAATTTTAGATTTTTTTTTTATTAGAGTCCTTTATTCATAAGCAATCTCTATATACTATTATGAGTTCTAATTAAAACTTAAGATACAATAGCCTCCTGACCCTTAATATTTTTTATACCAAATAAAAAAGAGCGGCATTGGGCCAAAGGCAAAAAGCTGCTCCGTCAATTTTTTTTATTTAACCCAAAGTTGACTTTTAAGTCAAAAAAAGATAAGATTCTACTATGCACCGCTGATTATAAAATTAATTATCAGGTTTTGAAACCAACGCATTGTCGTTCTCGTTCATGCATGAACTTAAGTTACTTAATTTAATCAGTCATTATTCTACACATAAAAGTATTTACTATTTACTTAAAAGATTAAATAAATATTTATATAATAATGTAATCTACTTCTCACACGGTCACCTCATCACTTTTCACATTCATCACTTGAAAATGGCAAACCTTGGGCACAACACGAGTAATATCTTACACAGTGACTTGATTCTTTATCAAAAACGAAGATTCATATTACTTTTAGGTACGAAAACTATGATTTAATTTTTAAAAAATATATTTTATAACAAAAATTTTATCGTTATTATTATTAGTTTTAAAAAATTAAATTTATAAAATAATTTAAATAAATCAAATTTTATAAGAATAATTTTAATTTATATAAAAAAAATGAAGAATCATGTTTATTTTTTTTATTAATTAATAAATGTAAACTCGCTAAAAACCAAAATAAAACACCTTGGGTCCGCTCATGTCAACTGGGGTATGATCACGTCGTATACTCGTATATCAATTCTAATTAAGTACTTATTTGGATTTCCTTATGCCAATATGGGTTATATACGGTAACATATTATTTGATTTGAGTCCAAGTGCGCGTGTTTATGAATTTTTTTTTAATAAAATGACCTAGTGAAAAAAATTAATATATATTTTCTATAATTGAATATAAATTTTCTAATGTTATTTATATTTAAATTTGGGTGCAACCGTGCAAGCATTTAGGTATTATAGGTGAGACAGAGATAATGTGTTTAAACTAGTATGGGGTGCAATGTACGCGCGCATCAATTTGGTTCCCAATACGCCCAGTTCACTGAAGTTGTTGAACTTTTCAGTCACTTGCAGAGAAGAAAGGGAAGAAGAAAGACGCATAATAATATCAGATTCAGTTTCAGTCTTCCCAAGTGACTGCTTCCATGAATTGAACGCATTATCAATTTTGTAGTGTAGCACTTTTCTTCCAAATTCCACGACCCCTCGTTACGCCTCAGATCGTACTCTGCAATGCGCGAGTGGTGAAACTGTGAAAGTGAAACTGAGAGGATCTTGACACTGGAAGTTTCTGTGTTACCATTTTTCAGAATAGAAGTCATGTAAATAAAAATATATATATAAAAAAAAACGCTCAATATGAGTGATGATGATTTATTAATGTTGCTAATTTCAGATATACTTTAATGGAATATCTAAATGGTTCAAAAGAAAGAAAGAATCTTGTAGAGCTATTCGCGACTATGCTGAGGATTATATAGGTAGATTTGCATAGGATAGAACAGGGGAGACAATAATACAATGATTGAGTGATAGTTAATATAATATAATTAATATTATTTATTTTTATATAATATTTAAATAAAGTATTAAATAATATAATATTTTATTAAAATAATATTATTTAATTTTAATTATATAATAAATAAAATATTTTATTTTATATAATAAATAAAATTATTTTAATTAAATAAATTATTTTATATTATTTTATTTAAATATAAATAAAATTAATTATATTATATTATTATTTTCTTATACAATGTACCAATCAACATCTTACATCGTGGTTTGTGCAGGTTATGTTATAACCGAGGCAGTGAATGCTTTATAACCATTGTAATGTCTTGTGATACCTGTAAGGAGGCAAAGGCAGAGAATTGGTGGGGGTCACACATTTTCGACTTGATTTTATTACAGGGTTCCCGCCGTCCACAACTACCACGTGCCAGCCAAGCAGATTTTGCCAAACCACCAATGGTGGGGGACGTTTCGCTTTGTGAATCGCCAATCACAAAAGAGGGTCAAGCCTATGCGGTTCAGTGGCTGTGCTACTCTTCCTAGAGTACCGGTATAGCTCACCCTCAAAATAAAAGATCAACTACCTAAAGTGAGCAAAAATCGTTTATATTATATGGTAAATTTTAAAAAGTAAAAAATGTAAATATAATACTTCATGCTTTTATAAAATATAAATAAATATAGAATTTTATTAACGTATATCTTAAAAATATATATCAAAAAATTAAAAATAAAATTATTAAATATAAATATAAATATTTAATATTTAAAAATATAAAATATATTTTATATTTTATATTTTTTTAAGTAATGAGAGTAATTTATTAAAAAATAATAAATATTATTTTTATTATTTAACATTTGTCCTAACAAAATTTATAAATGTATAATAGTTTATAAATTTGTGAAATATATTTTTTTTAAAAATAATTTAAGTACAAAAGCTGCATTGAGAGCATCGTAACTTAATGACACATTATACAGAAATTAAAGTTTAATTTGCTTTAAGTTAATTTAGGAGTGACAATTATATTTATTAATTAATCATTGATTCATTGTATTTCTATTTAAATTTAATCTAATCAATTTTATTATTATAATAAATTTAGTGAATTGAATTAATTAAATTAGTTTTAATTAATAGATGGTTAATGAATTAATTAAAATAAGATTTGAAGTATAAAATATATTTAAACATAAGAAGAGTATTTCTAGTTAATGGAAATGCAAATGTGAATAATGAATTGTATTTGGACAAAAAAGAGTTTAGATGTATTTAATTTAAAAACTTATATTTAATTTATAAAAGAAAAAATTAGTTTTTTATTAAACAAAATATAATTTTAAATAAATGAATTAGATATTCATCCATCATATATATTAAAATAAATTAATTGATTCCATCCATTAAAATAAATCATGATTGTATTGAGTAATTTTAACAATTAATGATTTATTTTTTATATATCTATTATTTTTTAATCCAAAATTCATCAATTTATTTATTTATCACCCATGAGCTAACCTCATAAATATTACATGTAAATAAAAACAAAAACCGCCATGTTTTTTGGTAAAGAATAAATTACTATTCTACTTAAGTGTGACGTGCATGTCTCCCTCTCGAAATAAATATTAATAAATCATAACGTGTGATTTAATTGACAAATTAAATTTCATGTAAATAGACTTTACATATAATGAAATCCTCTGGAAATACTTTATCGTCAAAACTAAGTTAAAGTCCAACTCGAGATGCCTTCATATATAAAAAGTGTGAGAACATTTCGTGATTTTAAAAAAATTCATATTAATAAAACTTTCATAAAAAAAACAATACATATCAAAGAGAATAAGTTATTAAGATTAGGTTAGTGTTGAGAGATTTAAATAAATTATAAACAGTCATAAATTCAAATTTGTATAATATTATTATTAAAAAAAAGGAAAAGGTTAGTGGTGGTCTATGTGAAATTATAATATACTTTTAAATACATTAGTATAAATTATTTTTATATTATCATTTAATTACATATTATTTGATTAGTATTTAATTTTTTGAGTAATTATTATTTTAATTAATTTTTTAATAATTTAATAATTCATACTTCAATGAAAATTTAAAATTTTTTACATTGATAATTGATTAAAATTAAATTTTTTAAATATTATATAAAATTAATCAACATATATTATAAAATTTAAATTTTTAATATTACATTCGTTTTTAAATTATTAGGTGTATTACAGCATAGTATATAAATATATTTCGAGAACTAGCGAGCCTGAGCTTACATGGTACCTCTCCTGGTCGTAGTCAAGGGGTATGCTGGTGGTGGGAGGATTCGTTCCGCCAAGTCACATTCCCCTTTCCCCTTAGGTCTTGGTAAGGGCCTCCTTTGAACCAAAAAAAAAAAAATATATATATATATATATATATATATATATATATATATTTCGAGTTGCCGACAGCTGTCAGTCACGTGCTGATGCCCTTCGTGTATTGAATGCTCGATAGTTTTCCATGCTGGAGGAATCCACACGTGGGGTACGCGATAGCGATGGTACAAGCGTACAACTACGTAATGACCAAAAATATAAAAAATCATGTCATGACATGAGCCAATTTTTGGTCTACTGTTAAGAGCCCATTTCATAGTCTGTTATTGTTTTGTGAACCAACTCGTTGTTACACGAGAAAACATTTGAAAGGACAAAAGACATGAACCTCGGAATGGGCCTATTTGACTTCATAAGGGCTCAAATTACTCCAAAACACACATATATATTAATAATCAATCGACACGCGGTTCAGGCCTGATCTCAACTGACTAAAGTTACTGTTTTGAAATCACCGCCACTAAGAATCGAATCTAAGTGGAAAAGATCCAACCCCCCCAATACTCCCATGACAAAAAAAAACCAAAGGACACTAAAGACAAAAAATCAATCGACATTGATTACTTAAAAAAAATGACACTAATATAAAACTTAATACACTTAGTAATTTTGTACAAAAAAATATTTAAACAATTTAACTGTGAAGATATAATTATTTATTATGTATATATTTTTTTTATCAGTTTTATAAATTTTAAACAATAGTATATGATACATTAATTTTGAGACATTTTGAAAGAGACAAAATTATCTTAGATTAATATAAAATTTTATGAGCACAATATTCAAATATAAACTTTCAATCAAATGAAAAATTATCGTATATAGAACACTATCTCTTCACTATTTTTATTTTTCTCCACTCTCATCTTCACACGTGTCTCTATTAGGCCATTATTTTTCACGATTTTATAAAATATCCAAAAAAATTATCGCCACTTCTTAAAGATTTATGACAGTTACTAAAGGTACTTAAAAGTACCTCACATATATGTAGTGTTTCCTCAAGTGCCTATAGTAACTATAGAGTTATCCAAACTTTCTATTAAAATAAAAAAATTGGACTAAACTAAAAATAAATTATTTATATAAAAGTAACATTTTATTCTTTTTGCCTTAAATTTTGTTACATATATTTATTTAATTTCGAAAGTGTTTTATTTGTTACAATTGAATATTAAGTGTTTCAAAAATTGTTGCATGTACAATGTGAATTCAGAAGATATTTGTAGGAGAGTGATGCTATATAAATAACATATATATTGATATATAATGGCAAAACTTAATTTTAGGGTTTGCTCTATTTCTACATACAAACATTATTATGAAAGGCAAAAAATTATAATTACCGGGATAGTCGTTTTAATATTTCGAACAAATAAACAAATGAAATAAAGTATAACAATCATGTGGGCATGTAATTATTTAATTTTTTTAATAAAATAAAAATAAAAGGACGTATTGACGCACACAGTTTCATGTTAAGTCGCTAGCTTTATAAACTAATTTTATATATACAAAAATTTTACATCTCTTATTAGATTTGCTTCTAAATTTACGTAATAAATAAATTATAAAAGTACAATTCTACACATTAATTATCCTTTTTCTTACAATATTTTTTAGTTGTTAACTTTTGTATAACAAAGAACCCGACCCAAATAAAATTAAAAAAAAAAAAACTAAAAGAACCGGACCCGAGTCACACACTATTCGGCTCCAGTCACGTGGTCGGTTTCCCCAATTGCCCGCGGTTGGTCTATTCTCCGTCTTTCGTTGTTTGCTTCTCCACTTACTAGCGTGCCTGAAATACTCCTGCTTTTCTTCCATTATGCATATTCGTCACAGTCTCATTTCCCATTTGAAAATCTATTACTTCACAAATCACCATGGATCGTAAAGGCATTGCTTCCTCCACCATTCTCGTGTTCTTGCCGTTGTTCTTGTTTAACTTCTCCTCAGCTGCACGCACTCCCCTCGATCGGCCTGGGTTTGGCCACACCAACCATGATTCCTTTTCAGAGTCTGAAAAGAATCCTGCAGAGGCCAACGCCATCTTCCTCCCCAGCGAGAAACACGAAATCGAACCGGAAACTCTGATCCAATGGGAACCTGAAACGACGGACTCCAAAATTTCCATACCCGAACCCGAAACCGTTGCATCAATGGTGGTGTCAACGGATCAATCATCTGACCCTGATCCTTTCACAGTCATCGGTCTTCGTTCCTCCAACCTTCGTATTCCTAGAAGTCCTTCACCGTTATCCTTCCGCCTCGGCCACCGTTGCCGCCATAATCATCGTTTCAAGCCATGGAATCCTCGCCTCCCCCGCCGCGAGACACCGTACGGTGACGACGTGATCCTGAACAACGTCGAGGGTAAGAACTTTGATCCAGTGGACCGTGGTGGAGCGCGTCAGATTCCGGCTAGATGGATGAGGTCTCGCCACATTGAACCGAGGTTCTTCCTGGAACCTAGCATGGATACACATAGCATCGAGAGTAGTGAGGTAATGAGGAGGCTTTATCACCGACGCCGCCACCACCACCACCGTGAGCCGGAGAACAAGGACACTGGGTTGATGAAGAGGATCCGCAAGTTTTTGAACCACTTCTAGTTTGTATGCTATACTACAATACATAGCGATAGTGATGATGCGCATATATATAGCCCCTCACTTTTAATTTATTTTTCCTTTATTTTTTGTTGGTAATCATCATGTATGATGTATGTTACACAGAAGAGTTCTATATCTCTGTAAATAATTTTGCATCTGCATGAGATGTAGAATGCATGTCTATTTAAGGATGCTATCTGTTACGGATTTAATCTTGTGTCCTATATTTGAATCCTTGTTTGATATGGAAAGATATGTTGATTTAACTTTCACAGTTATGGTTAATCATTAAAGATGCTCGAAACCTCTTAAGCAGAGATTGACAAACGTCCGTTGACCGTTGTTCATACTTCATACCCTACGAGAAAGTAACCAATTGACTACTTAACAATGTTTGGTTCATCTCATTCATAGAACTTGCGAGTTTAGTACAGCCCTCCACTGCATCTCCCGCTTATGCTGCTAGCAGATGAGAAATTCTAAATTACTTTGAGAATTATACTTAACGGTTTAGATTACATAAATATTATTGTATAAAATTATAATTTTGATCTATATGCCTGTATTGTTATGCTACCACAAATATTATATTTTTAATGGTTAAGTATAATAAGAATTTCTCTTAAAACAGTGTTAGGATTGGTCTCTTGAGGAGTTAACTTTTTTATTTCTCTCTTATAGAGAATTTTTTAATTATTAACTATATATCTGATAAAAAGCCAGTTTCAGAGTTGTTAGGAAAAGCATAAAACAAAATATTTAATTTAGATTGACAAATTTGTGTAGAGTATTTAATGTGCAAAGTAATTTAGTGTGTGTTTGAATTAATTTATTTTGTATTAAAAATAACTTATAATTAAAAGTTTAATAAGAGAATTTTTTAAAAAACTATTTTTTTTCAAACATATTATAATACTTATCAAATGTGGGTGGAGAGACATCCTAGGCTGGGCCCATTGAATAAACCATAGTCTAAAACTGAATAGTGAAAATAGACGCGCCGTCTATTCTCCCACTCGGCCCAGCCCTCTTTGTCCTCAAGTCCCGCTTATTTGCACTGTGGATTTGGAGAAATTATTGCAATAATAAATGTTATTTAAAAAAAAAAAGGGCTCGCAACAAACCCTCGGCCCTTAAGAACGGCTGAACCTTTCGGACTTTCTCTCAGTTCCGGCCTCGGCAATTTCCCGCCACAATTGATCTTGTTCTCGCCATCTCAGATCGAATCTCCTCCCTGCTAGAGTCTGCGATTCCTGGCTCGAATCAGTAATGATTTCTGATTTCGCAAGGAAATAGCATTTCCTCAAGCCCGATTCGTCATCAGCGCCTGCATCTCTTACCTTGGAAGGTGGAACATCTTAATTTTTCCATCAAATTGAGTGCAAACTGAACCAGAGAAATGACGCGAGAAGAAGTTCAGGGTGGAAGGGATGACATGCTTATCGACGAATGTGAACCACAAGTGCCTGAGCAAAGGCAGGGGAGAGGGAGTGCCGTTCCTGATGAGTTCAACGCCAATTATCTCAAAATATATTATGGTAAGTTTGGCTCCTTATCTGTTTGAATATGACAATTTACTAGGTTCCTTTATTTTTTTCCCCCTTTGTAGTCTCACTGTAATTTTGGTTCAACGGCTCAACTACAGTAGAATCTCGCCCTTGTTTTTCTGGAAAAATAGCTAGCCTTTCATATCTTTCTGCTTATTTATTCATTTATTTTTCTCTTTTTCCCCTCAGGAAAGCTATTTCCTCATGCTGATATATTTAGATGGATGTCTTACGGCAATGGTAAGCTTAATTCCCTTTTCCAGAAGCATATAATCTGTACAGGGCGTGCTAACACTGTCATCCCCCTTCTTCTCTATGTCTCTTTTTGTGTATTTGTAGACGGAAAGCATCCCGCTTGTGATCCATCTTACTTGGGCCGAAGGGAATTTTCGTTCACACTGGACAATGATATATATATGCGCTTCCAATCTTTCAATAGTGCCGCCGAACTTGAAAACTCCATCAAAGACAAGTGCCCATTTAAGATAGATATTGGACCCGTGTACAGCGTGGACGTAAGATGACCCTGTTTTCCTAACTCTACCAGTTGAAAAATCATGTACTGGCATTTTCTTGTTCAACTTGATGTTAGACTTTGGTGTTATAATTTGTGTAGCATTAACTAACTTGTGAATGAAAGTAACATTAGGGCTTTCAAAGCACAACTGACATTCTGATTCTTTCAATTCTCTCTTAAATTCAATGTTGGTTCTTCTTCATCACCTTGAATCTTGATGCATGTATTGAGTTGACTAAGTAGTTCTACAAATCACGATCTGATTTCTTTAGGCACGGGTGACTTCTAATTTTGTATTATTTTTTCCCTGGTGAATTTCATTGAAACGTTCTTTATATGTACTGCAGCCTGCAAAAAGGCATGCCTATGCCCAAAGTGGAAATAATGTTTTCACTCCGGTTGAGAGGGAGCTAATTTTTGATATAGTAAGCATTTCAAATTTAAATACACATGTGAAATTTTCTGCTGCTGTGGGCTTCTTGACATTTTTGGTTAATTCTTTCCTGTAGGATATGACAGATTATGATGATGTTAGATACTGCTGCTCAGGTGCTGACATTTGCTTGAATTGCTGGCCATTAATGACTATAGCTATCAAAGTGATTGATACTGCCTTAAGAGGTAGTACTTTGCATCTCATATGATATTGTGAATTTGTGAAAGCCAGTGCAGTATTTGTGATTTACACTTTCATTAAACAGAACTTAATTTTAAAGTCAAGCCAGTGGACTATTCATTCTTGTGATCTTAAATTTCATGACATGATATGATGACAGCATTTTTTCATTTGACATTGAAAGAACATGGACAACAGAAGCCACCCCTTAAGTTTGATCCTTTCAACTCATAGCATAGCAGGGAAGTGAATTGCTGACATGGTCATATTTCAACAAAATAGGTTTACTATGGCAAAGCAGAAAGAGACAGGATTCGTGTTTGAATTTGTGTGAGAATAGTCAGAATCCTTTAGCTAGTACATCCCTAAATCTACCTGAATCATTTTTTGTTCCTGGTAAATAAACGCATTCGACAATGCATAATATATACATCAGATGATGCTTGGTTCTTGAACGATATTTTGTATTCTTTGACATTAATTATGCCTATCACATGTTTTGAGGCTCATAAGACATAGCTCACCTTGCTAAATTTGTTTTCATCCCCTCTCTGATCTTTCATTGTGCCTAATCTTTGTTACTAAGGCTCGAATGTTTATGACATATGAAACTACTATGGGAGGGATATAGAACACCCACCTTGCTTTAAAATTATATATACTAATACTACTATTGGACCTATCTGTTAGAGTGGCCAAGCTGCCCTTGAATTAGAAAGCTAGCGACGCAGCACAAGCACACACTTATTTTTTTCAATTTGTATTATATAAATTTGTAATTATATTTTTTTTTTATAAATCAAAAGCATACTTTATTTTTTATAAAATGGATGCTGCCCCATCGGGATTCCTAAAATGGCTACATGATTGAACCAGAGCATATGTGCCTAAAATGGTGGGAGTCAACAGTTTTCTTGTGGAGTAGAAAATCTGGTTTGGTGGGATAGCCTAATGGCTACATGATTGAACGTGGGAACAAAAGTATTAGATAAATTATAGTGGAGGCTCCTCTTTAGAATTTTATTAATATGAAAAATTGGTCTATGAATAGAGGCCAATGCAGACTTATCTTCCAGGTTGTGAAAACTCATTTGCAAAGAAAGACTTTGTTACCCATTGTCAATAACAGTCTATTGCAATATCTGTTTATCTCTGAAGTCTTTCACTATTTTTTGCTTGAGTTTATTATATTGCCATGTGCCGTTGTTGCACAAAATCAGATAGTTATTATTTGGAAATAATATGGTTTCTTCTGCACTAAGTGTAACTGTTGTGTTGATTTATTGTTTGGTGTTTCTGTTTCAGATGACTTTGGTTTTAGACACATTCTCTGGGTATATAGTGGCCGACGTGGTGTTCATTGTTGGGTCTGTGATGGAAAGGCAAGAAGGTGTGACCCTAAACCATCAAAAGTTGTATTTTGTTTCCTTCAGCTACTTAGGGCCCTACATATAGATTCAAATATGTTGCCTTTACTCTTACAGGTTGACTAATGAGCAGAGAGCAGCTATTGCTGACTATTTTCGTGTCTACAAGGTAGTATACTTTTGTGACAATAACCATGTTTGTGAATATCTGTATAAGTTTGTGTTTGTTTCATATTCTATACAGGGCAATGAAAATAGCCAGAAGAAGGTTTCTTTGACGGGTCTTGCTCTTCATCCCTTTCTGGCGTAAGTTTTATATGAATAACTGGCTTTCCGAACTAGATCTATTATTTCGTGTTCTAAGGTGTATTTCATATATGCAGGAGATCATATACTGAAGTTCTCAAGGATTTTTTTGAGACAAAACTGCTGACAAATCAAAATATACTTTCTAGTGTGGAGAGATACGAAAAGATCCTAGAGATGATTCCTGATCAGTGTACATGTCTTCATTGTTTCTGTCCTACCTCCATATGAACTTTGTCATGGCATTTTCCTGCTATGATCTGTATATAACGCATGAATTGCATTTGCAGCTGTTACTTCTGAACTTAGGGGCAAATGGCAAGAGAATAGGCGGTCATCTAGTGCAAAAGAAGATATCAATGTTGTTCGATGGGAACAGCTTAAACAGTTGCTGCAATCAGGAAAATATAAGGTATAAAGTCACATTTCCTTTTAAGAAATGCATGATTTTAGGGTTACAGTGGCTGCATGGCTTCTGCTCTATGCAGTATTAGTGTACATAGTAGAAAAAGGAAATGGACGTGGATCTCATCAGGAGGACTGGTTTGGAAATTCTTGCTGTGACACAATTTAGTAATTACATGCTTCTGTTGTTTGTGTCATATGATTATAAATTCTAGGAAATCATACAGAAATTGTGAAACAAGTATCATTTGATGTTTTAGTTATTATTAATGTTTACCTATTCCTTTCTGCAGGCACAAGGGCTGCGTAGGTGTGTTGAAGAGATTGTGTTCTCCTTTACTTACCCCAGGCTTGACATGGAGGTTTGTCTGTCATCAAGCCCATTTTTCCTGTATCCTCGTCAATATCTTTTATATTGTCTTCAGTTGTACACATCACATTCATAGTTCCTCCTTGCAAGCTGTCTCTACAGATAGAATATCCATTACTCCTTTGATTAATATAAGTTTCAAATGCGATTTTTTTGTAATTGGACCTATTTATGTTTTAGGTTTCAAAGCATATGAATCATCTGCTTAAAGCACCATTCTGTGTACACCCAAAAACAGGTCTGTATCTATGTTTTTTCTATCTCTTCTTATTGCAATAATTTGTTGAATTTTTTAGATGCTTGAGTATGACTGTATGAGTGTCTACTGATAGACACTCAAATCATGTTTTATCTTTAACTTCTCACTTTCCATGAGACAGTTGAAAAGAGAAAGGTATCCCCCCCTTTAAAATTGTTGATACATGTTTTGGCTAATTTGATCTTTTAACATTGTATGATAATTTCTTCTTTGTTCTAGGGCGTATTTGTGTCCCTATTGATCCAAATAAGTGTGAGGAATTTGATCCTACTACAGTACCAACGCTTTCACAGGTATACTTGTAACGATCATTTTCAGATCTAACTGCAAACTGCATTCCAGGGAGGAGAGATGAAACTTCCCTGGTCAATTATTTGCTTAACTTTCAGTATGAGGAATATTATATTAAATACTTGGGAGTGCCAGGCACTTTCACATTGACACTTTCAGTTCCATTCTTTACTAACACATTTTCACATGTGGAAGACATCTTTCGATACCTTAAACTGAAAAGGGAGTTCTTGAACTTGACAACATTACTGCATCAGGGATACTGAATTTTTCATATTTTTGGAACATTTCTTATGTTTATGCGAATCCTGATGTTGCAAAATTGCAGCTTTTAGAAGAGCTTAATAAGGAGGGCTTGAGAGCTGATGTTGATGAGGGTATGTTAATTAATTCTTGGGCAATATTTTGTAAAAATTCTGCATGCCATGTCAATAATCTATAAGCAGATAAATAGTTAGCCGTGCATATGATTGTATCCAAAATGCTAGGGGAAAGGGGATCCTGTTCATATCATATTAACCTGATGATGCTAATTGCAACTTGGCATTCTGTACAAGTGATTTTAGTACCTTGCCCGATGGCAGAATGGGATAAAACTTCACTTGGAAACGCCACCAGGCTGTTCAGATCATCATTCTTACAGCCTTTACTAAAAGCTTGCAAGGTATGGATCATTTTTTCATTCTTCTTTATAAGTCGAGATAACTTTCCCGCTAGACAGCAATTTATCACTTTTAAAGGGCTTATTGAAAAAAAGAACCTTGTTAACAAAATTTTAATCCTTTGGAATAATTTGATCAAATCTGCATTGCTTATAAGAACATGCTTCAAGCATGACTTTTTTCTGTTTCTTATGCATGCTCTTAAAATGTTGATGTTTATGCTGCTGATTTGATTGTGATACAGATTCAGGTAATATATTGCATAACTGTGCTAATCATGAATACTGCAGGAGGAGATAGACAGTTCCTATAATGCGAAATTGCAGCAGACAAAGAATCCCCTTAGTTGGTAGTGTCACTTATTCCTTGATTGGCCATGTAACTTTTGGAGGCCTAGTCGAATGGGGTCTCCACTTTCTTAAAGAAGTCAACACAACTAGGGATGAAATGTGTGGTTGTTGAATTACAAGAACTCTTTTTTTTTTTTTTTAACATAGGAGACCTTTTAGACCTACGAAAGGGGAAGGGAAATGGGACGGGGCAAGTATGAAACCTATGACATCAAGCACTATAGTAAAAACTATGGTCGGTGCCATATGAGCTGTTGGCTCGTTGGCAATTCTTAAGAGTTCATGTTTTTTCAGCAACCATAGTTGCAATTTCTTCCTGAAACCTTTCTTCTTCCAGTGAAAGAAAGATATGGTATTGAATATGGATTCCATCCCTTGTATAACTTTTTGATGGAAAAGCTTCAGTGATGAGACTTATTCAAGATATATTTCACGAAGTCGTTATTTGGAATTGGGATTCGTTGGTTCATGTCCATGTAATGTAGCCGTAATTACGTCAAGAGGCTTGCTTATACTGGACTACTAGTCTTTCTTTTAGTTGATTTTCTGGAATTTGAATAACCAAACACATGATTTCACTTCTGTATATGAGCCGGGCTTGAAAAAAATCTATACTTCAACCTCGTGTAACAAGGCCCGATAGTATGACTCTAAGTTTATACTATATAATTTATTTTTATTATATGTTTGTTATAACATTTAATATAATAAAATTATTTTATTTATTTATTTTTATTTAATAATTATAGAATAAATTAATTAAATTTCAAATGATATGATAATATCTTATAAAATTATTTTATTTGAAATAATTAATTTTGTGAATTACATAATCGAAATAATATACGACGTACCAAATGTTAGATAGTATAAAATCTTATACAATATATAACTTACACTATAATTAAATTTTATATTATTAAATTTTATATTATCAAGTTTTATCCTCTACAATATATCAAACAACGATCATTTACTGAGTAACTCTTGCATTTTTGTTTGTAATTCCAATATACACTAGGTTGGAACTTACGAACAGTCAACTAATTGTTCTCCAAGATACGGCCCGTAGAAATATTTTAAGCTGTCAAAAAATATAAAAAATTATAGTGCTTTTCAACTGGTTTTAATTTATTCACGTCCCTAACTTTATTTAAGGCTGCTTTTCGTGATATACTTTTGAGCAATGCTTCTGCTTTGTTTGGTTGCTCTTCTGCCGTTTGCAAAATTGATACACCGTAGCGATCAGAATAGGACCTCTTATCTTGGTTCACTCTTTTAGAAAAATAGTAAATGAGTCCCAAAACATATTTACTATGATGGTATTGATCATATACTTAAAACAGTAATCAAATTGGAGTTTCAAATTTAATCTTAGGAAGTCTTACATATAACCTTTACTTATCCTAGACTGAATTTATTACTAATTAGATGTAAATTGCAATTGGATTGTATTGTAATAATGGATGAAGAAGAACACAGTTCAGGTTACAGTTTTTTGCACGCTAAATTTCTTATACTATTTATTAGTTAATTCAGTGTAAATTTATAATTATATACGTGTATTGAGTAATTAAACAGATTGACAATCAATTATTATTATCAACTTATTTAAGTAACCGGTACACGTTTTTAATTATAAACTTATATATAATTAATTGGTGTAAAAATGACGTTCAAATATAGTATGCGAATTACAGAGCTGAAATTTATAATGTAGTCTGTAGATAGAGGGGAAAAACTCAATATCATGACAACTGCCATAGGAAAATCCTAATGCCTTGAGAAAAAAATCAAGGCGCAAATGACAGCCACAACAATCCTACTTAAAAAGCTAAAGGACCTCTCGCCATTCGGACAAACAAGACGGCCGAAAAAGGCATGCATACCCACTAAAACCATTAATCAAGCTGATTTTCATTTACACAGTTACACACTTTAGCGCTAGTGTGATAAGCTAAGAAGTAAGTAACTACTAATCCAAGATTCTCCTACGTCCATAGTACTAAGGAACATGTTTTCTTTCTAATTGGCCAGAACTTCCCAAATCAACTCGGGATCGAAGGATGGCATCCTTGCCAAGGAACAGCCTTCGAACTCTGATTCCTCTGTTACCATGGTGGGACATTCTGTTGAAACAGAGGGCGGCGAGTTCTCCCCCTTCCAAATTCCATCCTCTGAAACGGTAGGCGAAAGCAACTCGTTCGTCCAATTATCATAAAAAATTGAGGGTGACAACGGTATCGATGATGAAGAACAAGAGGATGAGTCGATCTTCTGTGATTTCTCACTCTGCCCGCTGTTCATATCAGCACCGGAATTGAGCTTCTTTGCTGCCCTCTTTTTGGCTCTCTCCCTTTTCACCTTTTGACAAATGGCCTGAATTTTGGCATCCACAGAGCTCTTCAGGGCATTCAATCTCGTGGAATCTCCGAATCCTAACTTACTCGGGTCCTTGAGATTTGGGAAATTCAAACGCGCATATTCGCCCCGGAGCTTATAAGCGGCGCAATCATACGCAAACGCAGCAGCTTCGGCAGTTTCATAAGTGCCGAGCCAGACTCTCATTCTGTTCTGAGGAAGTCTAATCTCGGCGACCCATTTTCCCCAGTGCCTCTGTCTCACTCCTCTGTACAGCTTTTTTTTGCAAGGGTTCCGCAAAGAGCTCGTGCATACAGAGCTCAGAGACGGATTTGCCAAGGAAGTGGGAACGAAAGACCCACTCACCCGGCTTTCCTGGTAGAACTTTTGCAGGATATCTCTTTGGCGGAGGTAGACGGAGGAGCCCAGAGGCTCAAATCCCGAATAACCGAAGGGCTCGAACATAGAGTTGGTAGTGGCATTTGTCGGCGAGCAATGAGAGAAAATAGAATCAAGGGTGTTCGTCCCGCTTGATAATATGAGTTTTGATAAAGAGGACCCAATGTCAGCACCGTCGTGGAGTTCAAGCTGTGCGTTTCTTTCTTGCATTCCCTCCATGATTTTGGCAAAATTTCTTTCCCGGGGAACTAGAAACTAAAGGGGACGAGTTTTACAAGTGCTGGAAAAAAAAATAATTGTGTGAGAAGAAGGGCACTTAAAAAATTGGTCCCTCTTCCTGTCTAAAGGAAAGAAAAACAGGGGAGCAAAGCTTCAGATATGAGGCGATTCAGAGGAAAAGACAACTTGAGAAGTGAACTTCTCCCAAGCCAGAGTAAAGGACCGATATAAATTATGAATGAAGCGAAGTCGTAATTATTCTGGCTTCAGAACGATGTGATCCCGAAAAAACATGAGGATCAACGAAACAAAGTGCAGATTATGTGAAAAAAAATACAGCATAAGGAGAGGAAGGAAGCATACAAAGAGGAGAGGATATGGCTTTTCGGGGGAGTTGAAACAGTTTGCTGCGTCTCTTACCCGAAACCTGCTCTATTTATAGCAGCAGGAGCAGGAAGCGCTTCCTACCGATCTTTCCATGTCATTAGGGGCCGCTGCGTCCTAACTTATTATTGATTTTATTACAGCTGACTTGTTTATTGTATAAGTTAACTTTAAATTTAGAATTAAAATTTTATAAAATAAGTTAAGTCTATTTAAAAAAAAAAAAGTTCAGTATGACTTAATCTATTTTTATCTTTACATACCATACAATAAATCACTGTAGCCCTCACAAATTAAGATATCTTTGGATTAGAGAGAAAAATATTTATTTTAAATATTTTAAATTTAAGATTTTAAAATGATTCTTTTTTTTTATTTTTCTCATATTCAAATATACCCTTAAAATCTTCAATTGTCTAGAATTCATTCATTTACAGTGTGGCTTCTTTTAATGTATGAGGTGTTAGCATAGTAAAAATAAATTATGTCCTAAACATAAAGAGTGTGATTCAATTTTTAAAAATCACATCCTATAAGAAGAACGATATCATTATCACTCTCAGTTTAAAGATATTATGCTTATGAAGTGATTCAAATAAATATAATCTTATAAAAATACTCTTGATTCACACATAAAAAAATTATGGCCTCCTCTCCATAATGACCAAAATGCCCTAACTGGCTTATCGTTGTATGTGAAAAAAGACAGATAAGATTTAACATTGCACAAATGTAAGGATTAATTTGTTCCTTTAATAATTTAAAAATATGACTTATTAGTTTTTAGTATACATGTGTATAAAGAACTAAGAAGTTGGATTTAAAAATTATTGAATGATTAAATAGTTATTCATACATATCTAAAGACTAAATTGACGAATTATATGTTTAGTAAAATATATATCAACTTTTTGAACTATGGTAGCATTATTTTCTTTTTTTATTTCACACAACATAAATTTTTTTAATCTAAAAGCTGGAAGGTAAATCAAAGGAAGGATACACATTGGAAAATGGAAATGGCCATTTAATTATTTAATTATATAATTATTAATGATTTAGAGAAACCCCTCTTATCCCAATACAATAATCTTATTCACATTTATGAAATGATTCTATATAATTATTATTTTTTGTTTTTATTTAATTTATTTATAGAATATTATCTGTATATAAAATATATAGCTTCGTTAAATGAAATCTTTAAATTCCACTAAAAAAAACTTCGCTATATTATTCCATTAAAAAAAGTGTGAAAAAGAAACGATGTTATCATATTGTAATCGGGGGGAGAATCTGGAAGCAGATTAGTGAAAGGTAAAAAATCCCATAAGCGAGGAGGATCACTTTGACTTGTGAAAATCTTAAAGCCAGCAAGAATTGGCCGTGTTTTTGTTGTATGACATTTGACTCCGTGTGGTCCCCAAAACGGTCTGCATCAATGACCTCTGCACTGCATAACCAAATGAAAAAGGCTACTTTTGCAATTTACTGCAGTGGTATGATATGAGAAAGTGAGATGAGAGGGGCAGCGTCAGAAGCCAAAGCCTGCTCTGCACTGCATCATATCATAACCATCGATTACTCTGTTATGCCACGCGTCTCCTACTCCAACCCGATCCATTCCTTCAGCTTTTGTTTCCTCTCTTACAACCTCCCAGCATTATTAATTTAATTCGTTATTGCTTAATCAATGACAACATCATACTGTCTAATATCATTGATCTTTCTTATTGACCCATGGATAAGGCATCCCAATTTCCCAATTTTTATTTTGAGTAATGCAACACAGCTTAAAGATTATACTAAATTTATGTTAAAATGACGTGATAAATAAAGTTAATATTGGTATCTTGTCAATCAAATCGAAAAATGTAATTAGAATAAAAAATATACAAAATAATCAAAATTTTCATTTTCAATTTTAGTGGAAGGGAGGGTGAGAGTAGAACCGTAGGAAACAATGGGGACTCATGGGACTCATCGTCATGTAGCTTGTCAGGTATTGACAACCACTTGGCAAAGAAAGTGCATATAGCTTAAGGCCAATACGCATTTCTTAAACTACAATCAACATCAAATTATGCATGATTGCTTCAAGGACCATTAATATATATTCCAGGATAAGCATTGATACGGGATGAACACTATTTGTGTTTGCTTTCCTAGCTGCCAGCAATAGAAGTAACGTGTCTATGCCAACTATCTTGAAATTGAAACACAGCCTTCAAAATGACAGTGATGCTTTCAAACTATTTCCTGTGGAAGACATAAGAATGGAGAATTAGTCAATAGTCACAATATTTTCCCATAAAAAGAAAAAGAAACAATCATTAATTGTATCAAGTAACTAGTGGCTTTAAGCAGGAGACCACATGGGGGAATCTAGGCATTACACTGATATTGGGTACCAGCTGTGAATCAAGTTTTCATTACTCTCGTGCCTGCTGAGGCAATACCTCTAATAGGACGTGTACCTTGTCCTGGCCCACGCAAAATCAGATTAAAAATGGCCGCATGCACTTGCAACAAAATGTTGAAGCAAAGTTATTGATTACTACTGATTAGTTAGTTACCATCAATTCAAGTCAGTATGGGAAGCACATGCCCATTGCCGAAGCCTTCTTCTCTTTTCCCAATCTCCCCATTTTTCTTGTCATAGACTAGTGAAAATTAAAAAGGTTTGAAAGTAAAGTCGCAGAGATTGATGTGAGATTGAGCTAATTTTTTAGGCAGTGATTTTTTTCTTTTGAATGAATAAACCAAGCCACACGTTTTTGATAAAGTTATGGCTATGTCTCTATGCGCGTCTGAGTGGGGGAGTGGCCGAGTGGGAGTTAATTTCAAGTGCAGGCAAGAAGAGCAAGATGCCAGGCCACAAGTGCACCGCAATCAAACCACGGTTTAATAATTGAATAGAGAGAGAGTCTGTGTGCGTGTGCTTTGGAGCTTTTGGGGGAACGGGTCTCCATTGTATCAAAGTGCAGAAACCAAAACAGAACCCATCCCATCAAAGTGGGGACGAGAATCACCTATCAATCAGGATGGTGCATTAAAGGCGTAAAGGTATCTTTGAAAAGGTGTGGGGGTGGCAGGCCTTCTTTTGAAATTTGAAGGACAAGGCTCGTGAAAGGACACTCCTCAGTATTTTCCATGGCCAAAAAGCCCTCTCCTCTTTAATTTATTTTTCTCTGCATGCTTGTGACTCGACCTAACAACTATCCTCGCAATCACACTGGTTACAGATGAGATAAGTTGAGACCAAATTTATTAAGTCAATCGGGAATCCCTCAACGTGATTTTTATTTATATTTTATTTATTGATCAAATCTTTCATCCTCTTCGACTTCGTACGTGCGTTATTCATGGCAACATGGCATCCACCATTTTTTCCCTAATTAAAATAATTTTTACTTGCAAAAGAAAACCCCTTTTAACCATACATGTAATACAAGTGTAAAAATGTAAAAATGCACATTCCATGTTTGTTTGTTGGGTCAACAGCGATCGTAGTTTGTTTGAAGTTTGAAGTGTACGTGTGAACAGTGAAGGGTATTGGAGCAGCCGCAGACGCAGTAATCGAAAGCAAATGCAATGGAATGGGCATTTGTGGAATGAGGAACTGACTCTGAAAAAGGTCTGGTTTGGCTGTATATGATGATCGACCTATTCATTTCATTTTTAATAAATGCTGTGATGGAAGTATACGGAAGTTAGGTTGGGGAAAGCAAGGAACGTCAAAACTCAAAAGGAAATGGGTATTTGGATAGAAAAAGAAAAGAGATATGGCTTGTGGTGTGGCGGTGGATGGCGATCGGGCCTGACGAATGGGACGATTGAACCCCTCACATGGCCATAGAAATAGGATAGCAAGTGTAGGGTCCATTTTCCATGACCTTTCCAGACACAGTAGGTGACTTGGTCACAGGTCTCCAACTCAAAGGTCCCCCACAAAATATTGTTGTTTGCAGTCTGGTTGCTGGGTATTAGGTTGGCACACATCATTGCAATGTAGAATCAAAGATCGTATCTGTACATACTATTTTCATAGTTTCATACATATTTGGTAATAGTTTAATTTAAAAAAAATTACATATCTTTTCAAAAAATTTCTTAAACAAATTTTAATTATAAAATAAAATAATTTATACACACACTTTAATTATGGATTACATTAATTGTGCCTGTCTAAAATATTGTTTATAAAAAAAAGTGTTAGATCATTCGTTATTCTAAATTTTTCATCTTTCAAAATTCACCCATTCAAAAAAGCATAACCTTATAAAAAAGAAAAGAAAAAGAAAAGCCCAGTACAATATTACAGTTGCAGTAGCATATCACTGATTACTTATCTGTCTCCACTGATTAATTACTTATCACATATTACAAATACTGCTGGTTTCAAACAAGTAAAATCTAACCGTATCTACCTGACTCGCTGGTTACAGCACTTAATTGAGATAGGACAGGAAGTACCAAAATGGTGCTTCTCTCTAGTTGGTTGTTCATGGGATTGAGTTGACCCTCCATGCTAATCGATCCTCTCAACTAAATATGCGTCTCATTTAATTTCAAACAGAAAGTTGAAAGTTATCGCCAATTTGCAATGAAGTACGAGTGGCCCTTGGCGGTTTGACCTTTGTCTCTTGAGGGTCGCTATTTTTAACCAATGAGCTGGGTTTGTACACCACGTTCTCCCACCAAATTCCTCAAATGTTATTCCTCCGATGGCATGTTTCTGAATTCTGACCCGGTCGGTTTGACAAATCACATATGCTTCTCTTTTCTTTCCTTTTTATTTTTTATGAAAAAGAAAAACAGAAACAGGTATTGTGGGACAGATGTTAAGATGAAGACCTAGTCGAGTGTCGCCCTTTGAATTTTAGGAAATGCAATTTATTCGGCTCTTCGGTGATTTCGAGAGGTAACAACCACCTCCTTGGGTTGGCTTTTGATGGTGAAAGAAAAGGAATTTCTGAATTCCATTTTGCGTCGTAGATATAAGTGCTTTTATTTAATGTAAATACTACATGTTGTGATCTTATGAAACCCTGTAATCGGGGGTAATTAAGCTGACTTTGAAACTTGAATAGGAGAAGCCATATGGCCTGCGTGCGACGCCGACATCACGTGGGCTGTGTTGTGTTCAACTTTTCGCTAGTGATTATCATCGTCTAACTGCTAATTTCGCCGAATAATAATTGGTAACATGCAGGATCGCTATAATGTTATATAACTACCCTCAATTTCAAGAAATTATTGTATATTTTTAAAGTAATATACTCATTTAATAAATTTATGACACACGATATTTTATAACTATTTAATTATTAAATTAAATATATAATTTAAATGATAAAATTAATATTAAATTGAAGTTTTTAAAATCTTTTTTAAGAGTATTACTCTCGGAATGAGCAAGAATTTTTCCTTAATTTCGCCCTCTATGCCTGGCTAGTCTTCCTTCTATAAGTAATGTTGAAGAGGCCGTGCTAAATTGGTAATGACTACTGAAATGTGTCCTGTCTTCGCAACATAATGGGTTGGACTTTTTGTTTTTGTCGTCGAATGGACTGGACTTAAGAATATGAAGTCGATCAGTATATGGGTCTCTATGGGCTGCAATTCCTCCTATTACCACAACTGCTGGCGTAATAAGGATTTTGGTCATAAATGGGCTTTTTTTTTTACGGAATCTGAAGAAGAAAATCATCAGATAATTATGATGAGGACACAAACGGATTTTCGTTTTTTTCATTCTCAACCCAGCATAATATATAATATGTTTATATATTTGTGTTGAAAGACCATTGCCTAATTTTTTAAATATGAAAACTAATCTTCTTTTTAGGATCGAGGAAGAACATTTATTATTTTAAAAGATCTTTATACCATTGACTTTAAAGGTTTTTTCTTTAATATAATGAAGGTAATTTTACTACTATTTAAAGTATTTATCAAAATATTTTTATTTTTGTAATATATCTTATGATTAAGTATCACTTCTTTTTTTTTTTTTACCCTCTTTAATTTAGCCGTACGTCATTGGTCTGCATTTCTTGGAGAAACTGTTTCGGTGTGTCCACTTATTTTGTTCAGAGGCAAGAACTCAACCTAATAACACGAGTTATTAATGAGAGTGCAAATATTATTTCTAACCCATTTTAATGTAAGCTTGTCAATGATCTCAATTTTTTTTTCTTGCCCTTTCTTTTTGATGGCCCACTCATGTTTTTCTTCCTGGCATTGCAAGACAAGAGTTCTGAACATTATTCATCGTGTTGGCATTACAACGCAACAGTTCATGAACGACGTTAGCATGCCTCGTTCCACAGAGATGTGCAGTGGATCGGCCGAGTGAAAATGTTTCAGCAAGAGAGTGAGCAGCAAGGGGGTTTGAAGAAATAGCATTAAAGTGCGCTGTGCCCATCAATTAGAGATAGACACAGTCTTACCTTATGCCATTAGTTAGGATAGATTCGTGCGGCAAACCCCAAACCAAAGCGAGTTTATTATAAGGCCACTCACTTACCAAATAGGCTTCCTTGAGGCCCTGATACCATTATCGATATTAGGCAGGTGCGTTTGTGCGCTTAGAACATGACTCATCAGAAGACCAAAAAAATTAAAGAACATGACTCATCAAGGCATTTGGGTTTTTTGTTTTTTTCCTATGGCGTTTGACATGCATGTGAAGGTTTATTGGACCTTTTTTTTGGGTCCACATTTATTGGACCTTTTTAGTGTACGTGTTTAAGCTATATCCCATCATATTATACTTCTTGTTGAACACATGGGTTGTCATGTTGCCCATGGATTCATTAGTTTTTGGGCACTCTCACTTCGACTTTGAGAAAGTGGGCTCTTAAATGTTTGGGTTAAATTTAGTTTGCCCTCCAGTAATTAGGGATAATATTACTTTGTTATCAAGTGATTTTAACTTTATCACTTTATCTCTTAATTAGTTTTGTTAACATTTTATTTTTGTGATTTTATTATCCAACATAATTAAAAGCTCTGTGTCTTTTTAAATTTTATCAATTAAAAAAATATTTATTTATGTTATAAATTATTAAACTAATAAGTTAAAAATATATTTAATTTACGTAATTGATATTTTATTTTTCATTAAAGCCTTAAAGGAGTGAAGTGTTTATACCCAGGAACAAAGAATGTAAAACAAAAACAAGCATCGAGAAAGGGAAGAGCCCATAATGGGTATTCAGTTCTTTGCTTTGACGCTTATCTCTTCTGTCAGCTATCTTTGGAAATTTTTACGTGTCAACAATAAAGGTGTATGCGAGAAGTATATTGGTACAATACAAGCATTTCTAACTGGCAGTCTCATATGTTCGAAGTAATGATACTTGCATATATTACATTCATGTATCACTCACATATTTTTCTGTTTTTTTTTTTTTTGGGGGGTTAACACACATCTTTTTCTTCGTTATTAAATAACACTCCGGAGTTTGAAGCATACCATAACTTTTTATGGACAGCTCAAAAAGAGCACATATCTACACTAGCAACTATTAATTTCTAATGTTTCAACATATTAAAATGTCCCTAGGCGTTGTCACAGGCCAACGCCCCCCAGGGAAGAGCTTCAGTTCAGCTTATCCCGGCATGAAGGCATATACCAGTTAAAAAAAGAAAATAAAATGAGTTAAAGGCATGAAGGAATCAAAGAGGCCAGAACAAACATGGGAAAAAGAAAATGGATACTATGCTCGTAAATATAAATAATTTTTTCCCTTTAACTGTGATTACAAATTCTTGATTTTTAATATAGAAGATGGTCCACATAACAATTCTGGATGAAATAAAATATAATCATCATGTATATGTAGCAATTAATAAATGCATTGTTGGGGCACAGTTGAAAAGAGCTAAATTAGTAAATTACATGTAGAAAATTCCGGGCCGAGTTGCGGTTTGAATATAGAAAATACGGAGACAGAGTCAAAAATCCATTATGGTTAGTGGGGACCTTGGGACATTAGAATTTTGGTGTCGCCTTTTGGAGATTCAGTTTCAATCTAGCTACTTGCCCTGTTGCCCCACTTCACTTCTATATTCAAATATTTCGTACAAGTTCAAACTTCAAAGTTCTAGCGTATCATATCTGATCTTTCTCTTACCTATTTAACTTATTTGCTTATAGCATCTCTTAACTTTTTAAAGCTTGAATGCTCTATTTTGTATCCCCACTAGGAAAAACACAGAAAAATACAAGAGTAAAAAAGAAACCCTTGCCTTAATTCCGCGCTTGATCTTTTATTAATTTGGGGTGTCATACTCTTTTTAAATGTAGAGCTTCGTTAGTTAAGTCCTTCAATTTCTATAGCCAAGCTAAAGAGGCATAGAAGAGGATTATGGAAGACTCCATTACTCTTACGTTCCAATGGAAACAGTTGGTACCGTAGCTTTGCAGGTCATTACAACATTTTTTGAAGAGTAGGATGACAAACGAAGTGAAGGCAAAGCCACCTCAATGAAATTTAAATTCAGATCAAACAGTTATCAAATAACTTGATTTCACTTGGCTTAAAGCTCTTGAATAGGTAAATTTGAATTTAATCTGCTTGATTACAGCAAATGGCCCATTTTCCTCGTGTGAAGTGAAAGTTTGAGCAAAGCACGGGTGTAAAATTATTTGAAAATTATTCTTAAATGGAGATAGAAAAATAAATTGTCTCCTAGCAACCCAAAAAAAAAATTCTAAATTATTCGTTCTTTAATTTTATTTTATTTTTTTATAATTGGCGATGGCATCAATAGTGATATCAAACATGATTTTTATAGGAACCAAACAGCGATTATTATTAGGGGCTTTGCAATTGCAATGTTTTCTTTTCTTGCCCACTTTAAAACACAGTAACACTGGGGGTATGTTTGAAATGGGATGAAAAAGAAGAATAAATTTTTATAAATGAGATTTGTAAATAATTTTATATAAGAATATTATTTATAAAAAATTATTTTTTATTTTTATTTTTATATCAAACATATACTAAAAAAATAAACAGTTGGCAATAACTGTAAGAGGGACGGGATTAAAGAAGAAATTTTTTTTGTCTCATTTGATATATAATATAAAGAATAGATAATATAATATAATTAATAATATTTATATTTAGATAAGATATTGAATAATAATTTATTTAATTAAAATATTTTTATTCAGTCTTAATTATATAAAATTATATAAAATAAAATAATTTTATCTTTATTTATTATATAATTAATATTAAATAAAAATATTATATTATTAAATATTTTATTTAAATATTATATAAAAATAAATAATATTAATTTTATTATACTGTCAATTGATTATACTATATATCAAAGTGCCTAAGGAATTGTGTTATCGGCTGCTTTCTCCAAATACTTGAGCGGGATATTGAACTACCCTTCAAGCAATGAAGGCTGTTTCCTTGTTTGGATGGTGAGAATGGATGAATGGGCCCCTTGCCCACTTAAAAGCTCCCAACTTTGTGGGCCATGCACTTATTGCTTGAGATCTTCTTAGGGCCATGCGTCTCTACGGACAGTTGAATATCCCCACTGGCTCTAAACAATTTCTCTATTTCATATGCGTAATGATTATTTATTTATATCGGTCTCGTCAAGGTTTGGTAGTATGGTCTTGAAAAAGTTTCGGTTCCCTCGCGTATACTAAGCATGAGGGGAAAGCCCCACACTTTTCACCTTTATGCTGAAGGCTTGAAGCTCCTAAAGCACGCGTCAAAGGCAAAGCTTCTGTCCCTCATTGCTTGCGAATTACAGAGACTTGTTAACAAGGGCCTATTTGACTTAAATGCAAACAATCAGATTATAGGAGTAGCATGAGACTCAAATCAACAATTTATTCCTATTAACATTTTTTTAAGACTAAAATACGGTTTTTCTCTTTAAACTTTACTCCATATGCCTTTTACTCTGTGAGATTTAAAAGCGTGTAACTTATCCTTCAAGCTTTGTTGATAGATCATAAAACTCCTCTTCATTAAACTATGTTTAAATACTTAACGGAGCTATATTCAAGACAATGGCGTTTTAATAACATCACAATCTCAGTACCAAATTCATTAAAAAAATTGTTCTGGACTTCATTAATTATTTAAATAGAGTTTAATGGGAAGAGATTTTAAGATCTATCAATAAAATTTGTGGGATAAATTACACTTTCTTAAATTTTGCAATAAAATGCACATGAAGTATAGTTTAAGGGATATATTTTGGTCTTTTTTTAATGTTCTCTTTCTACACTTTTCTTCTATATAAAAAAACAATAAAACAGAAAGAAAACTTTTCTCTTTTTTTATAAAAAAATGTAAAGAAAAAAATATTAAAAAAAATAATGTAAGAGGAACATTTTCCAACTTCAATTTTCCTTCTTCCCCTCCTCCTCCCCTATCCATTTTTTTAGCCCGAGCAAAGCATGGGTTATTTCTTTTTTATTTTTTTGGTTACCTATTTGTTTTATAATTTATTCAATTACTTGTCATCTCCGATGCTTCAAAGCAGAGGCATGGAGAATGGAGATCATATTTTAGAACTAGAGCTCTACTGTGTTTAATTTATAATTATAGACATGAATAGTTAGTCATTACAAATAACTTTTTAATTTTTTTTCTTAAACATATACTATTTATATTTTCCAACTGGGGTCTTGCGGTTGGGGTTTGAATTTAGGTCTTTTACCTATTTGGGGGACTCTTAGATTAATTGTACGGTGTATGCTGTGTTAAATAACTTTTTAATTACACTGATTAAGAATATGTTTGAATAAACTTTTAAAAAAAGTTCTTTTATGATTATATATATATATATATATATATATATATATATATATATATATATATTTTAAGTGTTAAACACAATCTAAACTAATACATTAATTACTAAACACAATCTAAACTACCCGTGCCTTTTGCCATTAAGCAGAGAAGGTGCTTCCGCTCCAGGACGTACGGAGCTATAATGCTTGACCCAAACAACCAATCAGACAGGAGTACCAATGGCAACAACCAAGCTAAGCACGCCATTTTCCTTTTCACTTCCCCTGTGGAGTTAGAGTTACAAAAATACCTATCGCACTCAAGATGGTGGCCGACACTAATCCACCCATATAAATGTCAGTTTTTCACATCTTTCAACATTACCCGCCGGACTAGTAGCATATTAGAAAAAAAATATATTTTTAAATTTTTTTTAAAAATATTTTTTTTAAATTCTTTTAATAATTTTAATTATAAATTATTTTAAATATAAAATAAACTAATCTAAACACACTTTAAACAAGAAAAAAAGCAATAAATTTCGGAGTTAAAATATTCAAACTCGTTTCTACATCTTCTTAATTTATCTAGTACTATCAAACAAAATTCTATATGCTAATACGCAGCATCAGCGAGTGGTGGGTACTTTATGTTAGACTCCACCACCCCTACCCACTTACCACCAGAGATACTAGTAAATTTCAATATAATAATTGTATGTTGGGCTTAATGGAGAGAGATCAGAGACCCACAAAGCGTTGATTGTATGATCTACTTGTTATAGATTAAGTGTATGTTTAATTTTGATTAATTTTTTTAAAAATAATTTTAATAAAGTTTTGATTATAAATTTTTTAAGCATAAAATAATTAAGTTAATTTAAATACATACTAAAATAATATATAAGAACTTGATTTAATGATTAATTAGCTGAGTTGCACGGTCCATATGATTTCAATATTTTCTGGTAAGGTTGCGCAGAGTGAGATAGCACAAGTTATCAATTGGCAAGTAAATAGAATTTTTTGGCCAGGTTCCATTGTTCATATATAATACGAGAACCATGTTTCTGCAGGGATCGAATTTGATCAAAATTGTCACTCTTGCTGAGATGCCTTGTGCATAAGGCATGGGGTCACATTGTTAACGCTGAATTCTGACAGTAGTGTCTCTTCGAAGAGTGCGACTCGTACTTGATGTTTGGCAGCACGTCTACCATTAAGCAAGTTGGCAAAATCAAATTTCACTTGCAGAGGATCTCGATCAGCAATTGGTCAACGAGCCAACATTGGCTTTGAAATTTGGTTAGTTAGTTGCTAAGTAATTTAAATTGTAGATGAGGTCTAATCCCTATCAGCTTCAAACTAAAAGTCAGTGTGCATGGACTCGAGCACGTGGAAAGCAAGTAGACTTAGGATATATTTGAATCAACATTTAACCTCAATTAAATAGGCTTTTGGAATTTTACCAATAAAAAAAGGCTTTTGGAAACTTTTACTTTTAAGTTAAATTTAATTTTTTAAATAGGATTATTTTATTTGAATTTACTTTTAATTAAAATCTAAATTATAAAATTACAATAGTTCAAAAACAATTCAAAATTAAGTTTATAAAGTGAAATCATAACACACATTTATAAGAATAAAATGTCTTGTTTATTGTTAATAGAAGTTGATTTACTTTATCAATTTTTCTGTCCATAACTTGAATTTAATTTTTTATGATATGTTTTGATCTTAAATTAAAATGAATTTTTTTTAGTTTAAATTATTCTCTAACAAAAAAAAATTAGACACAACGGAGCTAAACGCTCAACAGTGGGAAATGTGGCCGGGACCGTCATGGCGCCAATTAGTCATCACAAAAAGCCGGAAACTTGCCTCTTGAGTTGTGTTTGACGTGTCGAATTCTTCTGTCTTTCTAATCTTTTTAAATAAAATTAAGTGTATATTTAAATTAAAATTTATAAATTTGATTAGAGATAAATTTAATTTTAGTTAAAAATAAATTTAAGTGAAATGATTTATATTTAAATTTTTTTAAAAAAATAATGTTAATAAAATAAATATTATTTAAATAAGTTAATTAAAATTATTATTAAATATATAATTATTAAAAAGAATATGAGTTTAAATATAATAAAAAAACAAAATAAATTTAAAAAATATTAAAATTAAAAATATCAAATTTTTGTGATTAAATTTTATTTTAACGTAAAAATAATAAAATTTTATTTTTATAAAAACTTTAATTATAAGTAAAAAATAATTTTATTTTTTAATTATCAAGCATAATAGCATATTTTTAAAATGATATTTTTGTCTTTAAACAAACTTTTGCTGCCCTAAACACATGCTAAGCAAAAGAAGAAGAAAAGAGATAGAGAGAGACTTTATCTCTTTTTCGGCGTAGTCCGTTGATTGCGGCTGTGAATAAAGCGCTCTGACATGGGGACAAGCCTTTTTGACCGCATCTTCCCTTGTCATTTTCTCTTTCCATTCACATTTTATTTATTTTTAATAAATAAATTGATAATGCAAAACTTCTTTTCTTTTTTCCTGTTTGTTTTTTTCAAGACTCAATAGTTAAAAGGTTCAAAATAAGCAGGTGAAGTGACCTGGGTTTTTGGGGTTCTTACACGAGTGCCACTGCCAAGTGATTCAGGGTCAGGGAAACAACTCTGCCTCCAGTGTAATTTTCACGTTGGGGTTTTGTCGGTGGGCATAGACAATTAATTTCTGAATAGATATGACTGTACGTTGTCGAGTTGTCGGGCATTCGAATCCTGGGTACATGTGAATCCCCTGTGATGTCGTTCCAGGAGCCCAGGTGTAGCCACACGCCACGTGTCAATAATTTCTTTTTATAGTTTTACAGTTTCTTGCATCTCCTTGTCATTTGTTAGTGTTAGTCAAATGTAAACCTTATCCTCTTTCGTGATTAATTTAGAATCATGTTAAAATTTTTTAAATAATTAACTTAATAATTTTATTAATATTTAATAAAAAGAGAAAATTTTAGGACATTAATAATTCATAAAGTATTTAATATTTTTTAAGTGATTAAAAAATTTATTAAATTAATTCATTGATAAAATTTAAAATATTATAAAATTGAATGAACTGAATTTTTAAAAATACAAAAATTTATATAGAAAATTATAAATTATAAATTATATTTTTGATAATAATAATAACTAAGTTTAATTTTAAAAATAATTATATTTTGAAGAATTTATTAATTTAAACATGTATTATTTTCCTTCACACTTCTCATTTCTCCGTGTACCGCTATATTTTAACTTTTATTGTAATCACATTTTATAATAATGTAAAAAAAAAGGAAATTAATGCAGATGAGAAGAGAATCCATGTTCGGCTCTGTTGCATTGGACTGTAAATTTGCGTGTGATGCCCTTTTTCCCAGGCCCGGTGATGCACTGCAGTTGCAGCCCATGCACGCCTTTATTCACATTCTCAAATTATCCATAACAAATGGGCCAGCTAAAAATGTAAATAGTTGAAATTTCCTCTTCCTTTCTTTGAAATTGCAAAGGAATATTCTACTCCAAAATAGTGATTCTGTTTATCTATCTATGACATTTTGCCCTCTTAAATCACAGGGAGCGGGAATAGCTAATTATTTTTGTCTATGTTAAATTATTTAAAATTTTTCGTGACACAAAATTTAATTTAATTTTCCTTTGTTAGTTAATTCAAATTTTAAAATAAATATCATAAAATAATATAATTACTAATAAAAATTTTTGGATAAATAAAACCAATATTAAAGTTAAAACATGTCAGTAACAAAATGAGTATGAACAATAGAGAAAAATCTAAATAGTTTAACTTATTACTTTTAGTCTTTTACTAACATTTGATAATTTTTTATATTTCATACAAGTCATAATTTGTTAATTAATTTTATATTGAGAGTGAATCAAAATTAAATTCTTTAAATTTTAAGGAGTGGGCATTTAAACTTAAAATTAGTACATATTATTGAAATTGTAAAATCTTAACGGTTGTACACACCTTGACCAATATGTGGCTCCTACATTTACATACATAATTCACATACTTAAAAGATATATTATACTTTAATTTGTTGTTATTTTTATGATATTTTTTAATTTAATTTAGTATTTTTTATAAAAAAAATTTATTAATAGTATCATGAAACTAAAAGATAAAGTTGAGTCTGACTTAAAAAAATAAAAAGGTATTTCACTATTAATTGGACTAAATCAAACCAAGTTAACTAAGACTGATTCAATTATCAAATCAAAATTAAATTGATTAATTCTTAACATAAAAAATTAATTGATTTATTTCGAATTTTTTTTAAATCAAATCAATTTAAATTATAATAAAAAATATAAATAAAATGATCATATAAAAAATTGCTAATAAAATTAATTTTTATTTATTAATAATATTTAACATGTATCAATATATAATTAAATAATGATATAAAAATTTTAACATGCGCAAAATATTATTTTAGTTATAGTGGGCCGTGAAATTGAAACCTAGCTTGTTCTTTGTTTACTGTCATGAGTATCATCCAATAAAAGTTACGCTTAGAGACAAATTGGAGAGCATGGGGTCCCGGAGAAATGGATTAACATTATGAAAGCCGGTCTTTTCCGATGCATCGAGCGACGAACAATCGGAAGAACATGGGGTCTATAAATCATTCTCATTTTCTTAAAAATATGATAATTTTATATTTAAAAATAATTAATTTATGTAAAATTTAAGCACTCTAATATAAAAATAATAAAGTTATTTAATATTTTTCTTAAATAATATTGTCAAATTCTTGAAAAAATAATAAGATCAAATCTAATATTTCAAATTAGAAAAATTCTTAGAAAATATGATTTTTTTTTTACAATATATCTTTGAATATGTGTTGCGTCAGTTACCATATATGTCTTATACTTTAATAATAAATTTAAGTATTTAACTGATACAACACTTGTTCAATGGCAAAGTAAAAAAAAAAAATTATATCTATTATACTTCTCTTCAGATTAAATATTATTGACATTATTACATTCATGAAATCAATAAAAAACAGCCTCTTAACTTTTGGGTCATATGTAAATTTTTATGTACTATGTCAGGATATTATAATAAATTAATAAAAACACGATACATATTACATTTTATTAAATAAAAATTTATAATTTTATTTCGTAATTTTAGGATAAATATAGATCATTGAGTATACTATTTTATGAATATTTGAGAATTTCTCATGGGTCGAGTGCTCTTTTAAGTATTAATATTAATTAATTATTAAATGTTAATTTAATTATATTTTATTACATTTTAAATATTTATTTTAAATTAAAAAATAATAAATATCAGATTACTTATCAAAGTCACAAATACTCTTTTTTTAACAAAGTCACAGATACACTAAAACAAAAAAAAAAAGCAGAAAAGTATCCTACAAGGACATTAATTTTAATATAATAATCAATTAAAAATCTTAACTTTAAAACTTATCAATTAAAAGATTAAATTAAACAAAGTAATATTTCAATAATAAATATTAATAATATTTTTTTAGGTCATATATAACCCTATAGTTTGCTTGTGTTTCATATTATTTTTATATGTAAAGTTGGATTTTTATCTTTTTAATATTTTTAATAAAAAAAGATTTTTTTACGAAGTTGAGTCTCTAATGAATAATAGTAAAAATTAATACTTTAATTTATTTATTATAAAAAAATTCAAGTTCTCAAAAAATATTTTATTTTTAAAAAATAATAACAATAATAACTGCAAGTTCTACTTTCACCGCATCACACTTTTGTTTCCATTATAAAGTTGTAACTCCTCATTTCTGAAGTTTAAAAGTCAATGATGTATAACTTTTAAAAAAATAAAAAAATAATTTTTAATATAATTTTATGATAAAAATATTATATATTTTTATTAAAAATTATATTTTATATTAATTTTTATAAATCTTATTTACATATATTTTTTTAGATAATTTTATGAATTATATTTTAAGTAATGTAACTTTAAGTCATTATATTATAATATCTTAAATTGAATTTTGATTTCAATAATTATATCATTTACAAAAAATAAAATAGAATAATATTAATAATATATTATTAAACTTTTAGGTACATAATTAGATATGTTATTATTATTTTATATCTCATTGTTCCATTATACTAGTTTATTTAATCACATATTACATATCATAATTTATCATATCTTGTATTTGAATTTTTTTTCAGTAATTTTGATATAAATTAAATATTTATATTTTTTTTATTTAAATAAATTTAAAATTTTTTAATTATTTAAAATTATTTCTTAAATATTATATTTAAATATAAAATTATTTTTTTAAAAAAATTATTAAAATAAAATATATAATAAATATTTTTAAAAAATTTATCCAAAAGAACCCTATTTCTTCTTTTCCCATTGGTTTTTACTTTTTACGGAGCACTGAGCAATAATTTTATTTCTGCCAAATATCCACACCGACCTCCGTCCTGCAAGCCCACATGACATTATTGCTTTCACAACTCCACCGTTTTCAGCCACTTCAAAGTCCAAAGAACGAAACGAAACAAAAGCCAAAAAAATAAAATACCAATGCAATATACACTTGAAAATTTATCTTATTTTATTGAATCACTGTCAATTTCTGGGTTCTGGATACCTTCCTTTTCCTCCTGCCCTCAGTATATAGTGCCTCGAGCTCCTCAGGCTCCCAATCCCCGTATACTCTCTCTCTCTCTCTCTCTAGCTCCCTTCTGAAGCTTCTCTCTTTCCTCAGGGATTCCACTAATTGGGTGGGATTAGCGGCATTGTGTTCCTCTGTTAATTAGTGGGGATCTGAGAGTAATGAGCATTTGGTTCTTGCACTGAATGCATCCCAATAGAGTCCTATTTTGTGCTTACTAGAAACCCGCACCTCCTTTTCTCTCTGTTTTGCTTCGTACATTGAACATATCAGTGTGTGTTCCGTCGTTTCTTAACATGGGAAAGCCTGTGAAACTCATTTGCCTGTTTCCTCTGCTTCTGCTTCTGTGCCTGCCTTTTGCTTTTGCTGGTCATGACTACGGCCAAGCTCTGAGTAGCATTCTCTTCTTTGAAGCTCAGAGATCTGGTTTTCTTCCCCACAACCAGAGAGTAACATGGAGAGCTCATTCTGGTCTGCAAGACGGCGAGGCGAGCGGGGTGAGTCTCTTGTGCTAAATTTTCTGCATTTATATACTGAATTACCGAACTAAAACGTAATGTCTCACTTGCAAAAGTTTCAATAAACATGCTCTCATTTAGATTACTTCATTCATAAATCGACGGTGTTCATTTTTCCAATTACTTTTGTTCAATTGCAGGTAGATCTAGTGGGTGGGTACTATGATGCAGGGGACAATGTGAAGTTCGGCCTGCCCATGGCATTCACCGTTACAATGATGTCGTGGAGCATTATAGAATATGGTAAGCAAATGGCTGCAAGCGGTGAGCTTGGTCATGCCATGGAAGCAGTGAAGTGGGGTACTGACTACTTCATCAAAGCCCACCCTCAGCCCTATGTTCTCTACGGAGAGGTACCTTGTCAATTTCACTAAATTGAACTTGAAAAATTGTATGTAAGCAAAGATTCGGTATTAATTAATACATAAATAAAAAAATGTTGCTTTTCTGGCTGTTTTTATTATTAGGTAGGAGATGGTAACTCTGACCATTACTGTTGGCAAAGGCCCGAGGACATGACCACAGACCGTCGGGCTTACAGGATCGATCCAAGCAATCCCGGGTCGGATCTCGCCGGAGAAACTGCCGCCGCCATGGCCGCCGCCTCCATTGTTTTCCGCCGCTCTAACCCTTCCTATGCCAGTGAGCTCCTCCGCCATGCCTACCAGGTTCGTCACGCTCGAAGGCACTGCTCTTTTCATTAATTTTCGCAGAAATTTATGAAATTGCTTTATTCATCTTTCTTTGTAAAGAGTTAGACAAAAGACATAGATTATGTGATAATGCAGTGTGAAAACATAGATTATGCTACGGTTTTTTTTTTGGTAAATTACTATGCTACGTTTTGATTGCAGTGGATTGGATGAGTTAAATATAACTGAGCCAATAAAATTTTATGTTATTGAAAAAAAATTAGAAAAATATCTTAGAACTCATTAGTGTTTTAAACTTTTACCATGTAATAAAAAAATATACATTTAGCTTCACCAAAAAAATATATATATATTTAAAGGTTTGACTAAATATTTATCGATAGGGATGCTCAAAATCCAACTTAATCCAGTGACTCTGCATCAGTTTGAATTAACTGAATTAGTAAGACTCGATTTTAATAAAAAGTTAAGTTAAAGTTTGGATTAAAAAACTTGGCATGTTGCATTTTTTAGCCAAGTTCAAGTCATTATTTGGATTGGCCTGCCTAGCTTAAAATTATATAATATTTATTTTTTAAAATTATAAATATATTAGTATATAATAACTTAAATATTAAAAATAATTATTTTAAATTTTTTATTTTTTAAAAATTAAAATTTTATGATTTAATTTATTAATTAAATATATTAAATATAAATTATATTTAATTTTGATTCAACTCGGTCTTTATTTGATCTTATTCGATCACACACAAATTCAGGCATGATTGAATTTTCTATAGTTTAGGGTTGAATCTGATTCAGATTAAATGACGTTCAATTAACAAATTAGGCGTCCATAACTAGCCCTAATTTTCATATCAAAAGAAAAAAAAAAACTAGCCCCAGTTTTGCATAAGTCCACGATTAGAGGATTGATTGGAAAGGAAAGCATGTCTAACAGAAGGTCTATCCGATATCTAAATTTTTTTATATAAAAAAGTAGTAAAAATTAATAGAGGTTATAGGGTATCATGGACGTCTATCGGCGAAGATTAAGGGTCCAAGCCGAAGGAATCTTCGCCGATCGGGAACTTTTGCCCTGCCATCACGAGTACAGCCTTTAGACCGTAGTAATAGTGTTTTGGGGTACGGTATCGGATCCTAACCGTTTCCTTCAAGGGATTCACGCAAAAAGTAAGAAGACCACCTCATTGTTTGCCATGTCACGTGGGAAAGCTGTCGGTGCTAGTGCTATCGTACACTTTCTTTTTTCGGGGAGAGTTAGTCTTTGGATCTTTACTTCTCAGTTCTCTCTCAGTACCCCAAAAAAAAAAAAAGTGTCCTGTTCTTGTTACTGTTCCTGTTCCTGATCGGTGAATAACGCGTTGCATTTAATTTATCATTTTTTTGGGTACAATTTAATTCATCATTTATTGGAGCTGGAGAGTAGAAAAGAAAGTTATTGCTGAAATTCTAACACATTAATAAACACTGTCATCATTGATATGATAATATAAGGTATTTAAGTTCATCTGGTAAATGCGGAATCCAAATTGGTTGATTTAATAAATGCCTACCAATTTTTTCTACCCTCGTATAAAGTTGAATTAATTTATTTAATTTAATGAAAGTAGTGGTATTCCATTACATGATTACATTTCCACCCGGCTCTGTTGAACTGATTGTCCTGTGGCTTTGTTCAATTTCAGTTATTTGATTTTGCGGATAAATACAGAGGCAAATATGACAGCAGTATCAGTGTGGCCCAGAAGTACTACCGATCCATCAGTGGCTACAATGTAAGTGTAGCTTGCTCAATTGAATGTCTATATGCCCCCACCACAATTTGAAACAATAGAAGAAATTTCCATTTTAAAATTTGAAACAATTAATGTGCATGTGCAAGTATTGTTGTTCGAATCAACAATTAATTAGTTGAGTGTACACGCAGGACGAATTACTCTGGGCTGCTGCGTGGTTGTATCAAGCGACTAACAATCACTATTACTTGGATTACCTTGGGAGAAATGGTGACTCTATGGGTGGAACTGGGTGGTCCATGACTGAATTTGGTTGGGACGTCAAGTATGCTGGGGTTCAGACATTAGTCGCCAAGGTAACATCAATTCTTTCTAATGTACTAATCAACTAAAAGTGTATCACAAACATTGATCAAACATTAGTGGCTAAGCAGCATTCCTGTGTTTCTTCCCTGCAGTTCCTAATGCAGGGCAAAGCTGATCATCATGCACCAGTCTTTGAGAGGTTCCAGCAGAAGGCAGAGTATTTCATGTGTTCATGCCTCGGAAAGGGCACTCGCAATGTTCAGAAGACTCCTGGTGGCCTCATCTTTCGCCAGAGATGGAACAACATGCAGTTTGTCACGAGCGCCTCCTTTTTAGCGACTGTCTACTCTGACTACCTTGCTTCTTCTGGTAGATACTTGAGATGCGCTTCAGGCAATGTCCCTCCTGCGCAGCTTCTCTTCCTCGCAAAGTCTCAGGTAACTCCATCTCCTGCATTCACTTTTTTACATTTAATTTGAACTTGATGTGTCAATCATCAAAAAATCATCCGGATCTCAATAGTTTCCATGTTAAATCTTCAGGTGGACTACATCCTTGGGGACAACCCAAGAGCAACGAGTTACATGGTGGGCTATGGAAGCAACTTCCCCCAAAGAGTTCACCACCGGGCTTCGTCCATTGTTTCCATCAAGGTTAATCCTACATTTGTCAGCTGCCGTGGAGGTTATGCTACTTGGTTTAGCAGCAAGAAAAGCGATCCCAATCTTCTTACTGGTGCTCTTGTTGGTGGACCTGATGCATATGACAACTTTGCTGATGAAAGAGACAATTATGAGCAAACAGAGCCAGCAACCTACAACAATGCTCCTCTTATTGGTATTCTAGCACGACTAAGTGGAGGTCATGGGGCCTATAACCAGCTCCTTCCAGGTATTGTCGTCATTATCCTCATGTTCTGCCCTTCTCTGATACGACGTAGCTGTTGCAAATATCTTCTAGCGATTATGTAGTAATCAAGAGCAATTTCTTCTTTACAGTTGTCGTTCCAGCTCCCAAGCCTGTTGTCACCAAGCCCAAACCTGCCCCCAAACCTAAGACAACTCCAGCTCCAGGTACCCTATGGCTTATCACTTGCGCATTATCTGAATTACCTGAGAAATACTTACGTCAACTTGAAACTAGAGTGAGATATTGAGATTTAATAAAATCTAACCGAGGAATTTCTCTTTCAGCTTCATGGTCAGGTCCCATTTCCATTGAACAGAAATTGACAACCTCGTGGATTGCTAATGGAAGAACTTACTACAGATACTCAACAGTGGTGACTAACAAATCTACCAAGAATCTTGAGTCTCTTAAGCTTTCAATATCCAAGCTTTATGGTCCAATCTGGGGCCTCTCAAAGTCCGGTGATTTATATACTTTCCCATCATGGCTCAGCTCGTTATCAGCAGGTAAAAGCCTTGAATTTGTCTACATCCATTCTGCTTCTCCAGCAGATGTCTCAGTTGCGAACTACTTGTTGGCCTGAGAAAGATCAATTTGGTTATATAAAGTGAAATGGGAACAGTTTTTGCGACGTTGTGAAAAAACTGTGCAGTTATACGAAACATGCAGTGGGGAGAGGTTCTTTTCGTTTTCCTTTTCCGTTTTAGGGTCAAATCTTCTTCTTCTTTTGTATTTTGCAACTGAGTAAGAGGTCAGATCAAACTAGCTAGATTAAATAAAATGGAAGGACCGGAGCAGAAAGGAGTGAAGAGACAGCAAGGGAGTGCTCATCCTCTTTCTCCTCCACTTCCCAACTTACATATATAGAGTGAGTGATACAAGACAAACAGCAAAAGAGTGAGTGTTGAGAAAGTGAACGAAGAATAAGAACTCCTCAATATTTCAGAGTCATCAATTGTACTTTTCAACAGCTTTGGATGTCTTTTTTGTGTAGTGATGTTGTAAGCTTTGCAGCATTTTGTATTTCTAAATGAAATAGTTTGCGCAATAGTATTATGCCTTTGCGCTATTTAATGCTAATTGAGCTATTTATTGCTTAATATCCATGACTGCATCGTCGGATCTCTGAGGCTTATTATATAAGGGAATGGTAATGTTTCGGAGAGCTCTTCTATGTATGAAGATAAAAAAAAGTAATGATAGTGTGACAAATATTATGACCATTAATTTTTTGTTAATTTATTAGATTGACAATTTGATTCAAGAAATGAATTTAAATTTTCTAAAATAATAGGTGTACTTTAAATAATAAAGTGTAAATAAATAACTATTGATAAGAAAATTAATAAAAAGAAATTCTATCAAATCACTGTTGATTTTTTAATTAATAATTATAAACATTATCAATGATTTTAAAACTGCATTTTATCTTTTAAAATGCACCATTCATCTAAAGGAGCCAAATTCAAAGGAGCATCATTATGAGAACCAAAATTTTGAAAATAAAAAAATAAAACAAGGACGCATATATGTTTAGACTTAAGATTTCATAAGATTCCCAACCAATAATTTGTTCAATACAATTACTTATAACATTAATTTAACTCTTTTTTTTCAAAGATACACTCTCCATATACGAAGTGACAAAATTAGCAACCGCTTTCCCCTAAGCCACTGGTGGAATACTCAGAATTGTTCTATAGCGTACTACGCATTTGCTGATATTCAACGTAAAAGCCTTTCAGATTAATACACTCATCCTTACAAAGACAACTTTACTCGAAGAAACAATTAGACAAGAAAAACTCGCACAGTTAAATCAGAAACAAAGGGGAAAGGAAATAAATAAAACTAAGCATGCACTTGTAGGACAATGATCAAGTTGAACTCTTCAGCTGGATGACTATGACACTGATGTTGTCTTTGCTTCCCCGAGCCATTGCCAACTCGGCTAGCAATGCTGCTGCCTCTGCTGCATAATTTTCAATTAAGTCTTCTCTAAAATTCCTCCTCGTTTGCACATCGAGGCAACTTCTTACCACCTCGCAAGCAAATTTGTTGGATACTACATCCCATAGGCCGTCACTTGCTACCACAACAAACTCATCTGACTCTGTTCGTGCGTACACGTTGATCTCTGGTTGAGAGATCACAAATGGCTTCATGCAGTGGTCCCCTGCATTGTGTAAAATTGTAAATTCCTCCCTGTCAATTTATCATACTCACACACTTTCTTTAGAAAATATTCTTTTATTATTTATTTCATGTAAATGACTAGTTTTTTCAGAATTTTAAAGTTCAAAGATGTAATCATTAAGAAATTAAACAAATTTATAAATTAAAGATATTCAACGGGACCCAAAATTCAGAAGTATGTAAGTCCTTCACATAGGAAAATTCTATTTGTCACGAAAAAAATGTCGCGAAACGGCACACGAACTTACAACCTGATACTAGTATGCTTTCGTTTTATCAAATGATTCTTTTTTTTAAAAATAATTTGTTAAGTAACTGACCAATTAGAAGAAAGTAACACATTCGTGAATGGCTTCGTAAAACCATTTCGTAATAAATAGCACAACTCCTTTACATATTGTACGGCAAATATTCTTTTCACTGTGTTTAGCTCCGTTAAAAAATAAAGTTAATTTAATTTGATTTAAGCTGAAATGATTTAATTTAATTTAAATATTAATTTTTATACTTAAAAATTATTATAAAATTAAATTAATTTTTATTTTATAATCTTTTAAACAAAAATTTTTATTTATAAATTAAATCAATTCCTGAAATTTATAATTCCAAACGTACTTGTTGAGAAAAACCTGGACAGTTCATATGGTTAGATAAATAAAAATCTGAGTAAGAATTGTTCACAATGACCTTCAATACCAAAAAACCTCCAGTTATTATCAAATGAATAACCCGCACCTGATGCGTACTGGGACGAACACAAGGTTACAAATCAAGACAGAAGCAAAAAACTAAACAAAAGTAATGACGAGGCCGGCTTAGAGCCGTTAATGTCAAATAGAAAGACAGCAATCGGGGTAAATATAAGTGTGTACAATAATTGATAAATGTATCCGACAATTGTCTCTACGCATGTTTGGTTTGGTTTTGCAAATCTGAGAGAAAAATTTTGTCTGGAACAGTGCACAACAATATTTCAATAATGTTAATTAAATTAATATAACCCAATAAGTTTAGAATTATAAAGTTTCATTCTTTTAACATCTAATCCAAAGTGCTAGGATTGTGAACTGCTACGATAGTATCATATCATATACATGAGATTCAGCTGCAACTGCAGGAAGTAAGGCGTACGTACCAATGGATCTGGAAGTAGCAAGTACTCCTAAAACGCGATTCCCATTCCAATTAATGACTCTTCCTCCGGCTGCTTCTATCCTCTCTTTTTCATCTGGACAATCGGGCTGATTCGACCAAAGACCAAGAGACAGAAAGAAGAAACCCGTGTTACGCCAAATTATTCACTGACTTGCCGGATATGCAAGTGTTTTAATTTACTAGTAAACACATCACCTTATGATCACGTGAAAGTGGCACGGCTACACCGCCGCGGCACAACACCGCTCTAGAGTCTCCACAGTTCGCCACCACAAGCTCCTCCCTCCCTACCAACACTGCCGCCGCCGTCGAACCCATCGTGTTCCCCCCCACTCCCACCATTTTGTCCTCCGCCCCACCACCACCACCACCGCCATCACCAATTTCCTGGTCCATCTTCATGAAACACGAATGCATCGCCTTGTGCCAATCCAGTCCCTTCTCGCCGTTCGCCCGCCCCTCCTCCACTTCCTCCGCCAACAATAAGTGCAGCCTGTCACGGCAGGCATTCGCCACCATCGTCCCACCATGACCATCGTAAACGGCGAAGAAGTCGTAGCCGCCAGAATATTGTCCTGCCGCCACGAGACCAGGAACCACCTTCACCGCATCCTCCATCACCCTCCGCCGCCCGATCACGGATATAGAACCGTGTGATGAGGCGGCGACTGTCTTAGTGCAGTTTTCTTCTCCGGCGATGCTGGATTCCATCGTGGAAATCACAGCGACCTCACAAGACGCTAGCCTGATGGGACGCTTTCTCTTCTTACCGTAATTATCGAAGCCCCGGACAATTTCTTTAGATTTGGTGGTACTCTCCATGGAACGCATCTATTTATCCCGCCATGTTCCGTTACTGTTAGCCTGTGTTTTACCAGAATCTGACGTCACCTATCGGCATCTTCACGACACCAGCTATATCCTCTTTTTCTTTTGATTAGTTTCCTTCTTCGGTTTCTTTCTGGGAGAAACTCTCGCTTGCTTGCTTTTTCTATATGCGACCAACATGACAGCAACCAGGTCCCCCTCTGAGGCTGAAGTGAGCACATTTCGGGGGAGAAATAAAATCTGAACCGTTGGAGGATGGGTTGGGTGGCTGGGTGACAGACACCTGTGTCTTAAAGTTGGATTATCTGGAGTAAACGTGGACGGTTGAGATTGGGCAGATTCGTACGTGGCGCTATATTCGGAAGATGACGGTTTGGCGGGATGGAGAGTCCTATGAGAATGAAAAACGCAGCAAAATTGATAAAAGAGCAATAATAAAGGGCGAACAAAACGTAGGTCGGTATCTCTGGGTTGGAGTGTTTGTAGGTTGTGTTTGATCGGGTTTAAAATATTTACACCCAATTAGTTTATTAAAGTAGCGGGTTGAATTTAATTTTTTTTTAAAATTTGAATTAATTTAATTTATATATTAGTAGATTAGATTAAGTTAAGTTTATGGATCTAATATATATTAAAAAAAATTTATATATTAAATTAAATGTTAAAATTAAAATAAAATCAAAATTTTATTATATATAATAATAAATAACTTAATAAATTTTAATAAAATATGTCATACAAAAGTTTAAATAAATTAAAAATTAAATATAATAAGTTACAAATCATAAAAATAATATAATAAGCCTTAATTTTTAACATAAAAAAATTAATATAAGTCTCAAAAATTAAATATAATAAATTACATAAAATTTAAGAAAAAAAAAAGAATAAATATTAAGTTCAGTATGTTAATTTTTTTAAAAAGATAGATTGTGTTATATTAGGATGAGTAGATTGAAATTTTTTTAACTTACAATCTAACCTATTATCGTCAAATTAAGAATTTTTAAATCCAATACAACCTGAGAACTTCGTTTAAGTAGTCAATTATAAATTGGGTTAGGTCAAAATCTATAAATTTGTAAATTGACCCAATCCAATTGATATTCCTATTTTCGATCTAAAAAATTAAATTTATGAAATAATTTAAATGTATCAAATTTTATAAAATATTTTTAACAAAAAAAAAGATAGATGAGTAATTATTAATGAAAAAATTGGAAAAAAATTTTAACAAAATTATAATTTATTATTTATTTGTCTGTATTTCTTTAAACTGTTGATTTTTTTACTTATTGATTAATTATTCACACACACCCCTCACTCTCTAAAGTCCAACCATGAACCAGTCATAATAAAAAGGACGAGATTTACAATGAAGGGAGGCGGCAACATGACGTGTTCTCTGCAACAACTGTAACGTGGCCATTTCAATGGCAGCCGAAGAATTTTAAAGTAATGGGAGAGTGCCACTGTATCATCATCCACAATAGTAATGCAAGGCCATCACAGCTAATTCTTCCACGAGCTTCGTCTCGAATAATATTCCCAAGTCATTCATTTTTTCCGCGGTTTTAGATGGATCCGATCATACAATAAATTCTATTAATTACTTTGACATCAAGCCCAATTGAACTTATTAATGTGTACTGTTTTTTTAAGTTAAGAATAAAATAATTATGAATTTACACCTTTGTATTTTCCCTCAAATGATTACGGTTAATTTGGATTTCAACAAAAAAATAAATTGTTTATACTAATTAAACATATTATTAAGTTCAATTTGTTTCCCTTTGTACTGAGACGAAATCACTCAGTCATTACGTGATTTCGATTTTGCCATTTTGCTAACGACTAAAATTGTTTTCTTTAATATTTTATCGCATACGGCTTTATTTTATTAATTGAAATTATAAATTTATTAATTTTAACTAATATAATTATAATTTTTTTAATTTGTTAACTTAATAAAAATTCATATAATAATATAACTATATATTAATTATGGTAAGTAGATAGATATAAAAATAATTTAAACTTAATATTTTGATAATAAATAAATTTTGTTCAACAGAATAAAATATTAACTATGTAATTTAAGCTTGGGGGGGGGGGGGTGGAATAAATGTGGCAGGTGTTTGGGCAAAGGAACAGCCACAGAACATTGTATTCTATTGTATTTAATTCACTTACCCCTGGTTAACGTTTCGCATTGGGATAGAATATATGACTTATGGTAGCCTTCTGTGCATTCTATTACCGTATTCTACTAGTTTAATAACATAGTACCTTTTAAGAAAAAATGCATCAAGGTCATACAACATGTAACAACGATATATAGTATAATAGTTTAGAAAATGAGTTTTGGTATTTACAAAGAGAAACCAAATGAGATAGAAAATGAGAAACTATCAAAATACTTTTATCGTTTACCACCTCTCTTTTGAAATTCTGACATATATATTGCATACAGTTCGCATTAGAAGAGAGGTGAATCAGAAGGAGGAACCTGACAAGTTCCAAAATTTTCATTCTTTTGTCAAAAACCAAATAAATATATCCAAAGATGAACTTGGCATTAGAAAGAAGTATGGGTCCTTGACAAGTGGGCCTCAGCCACAGTTGGCACTCATAGCTCGAATCATGGATGCATGATTTTGGTTCGTGCAGACTGTGGGTTGCCCCGGGAATGAAGCTGGTGACAATAAATCTTATAGACAGCACATACAAGGAAGACTCAAAAAAAAAAAAAAACAGCACATATAAAAAAAAATTTACAAACAAAAAAAAAAGACAGGACATAAAAAAATATACAGATATTTTATTTTATAGATTTTATCTTTAAAATATGTATAAAATATACCATTTTTCGTAAGATTTAATTTTAATTTATTTATTATTTAATTATATTTTACTTAATATTTGATATTTTATATAATGATTATATTAACTAATTTTTTTAATAATTTAATAGTTTATAATTAAATAAAAATATAAAATTTTTAACATTAAAAATATATTAAAATTTAAGTTTTTTTAAAAATATTTTTATAAAATTTAATCTATTTAAATAATTAAGAATTATTAAATTAAAAATAATAATAACATAATTTTTTTTGTAAAATGAGACTATCAAGAATCAAATTACATTTTTTCTTACTTAAAAATGCTTACTTTCATTACCCAATACATTATGATTTTTTTTGTTATAAATTTAAACTTTAATTAATAGACAATTAAATTTATGAATTTAAATATTAAAATTTATCTTAGTATTATAATTTTGCGTATGGATTTTGTACCGTTAATTAATTAACGTGAATATTTTCTGCATACATTTTAGAAGGGTTGAAGGCATTATCCACCAGGAAAATGATGGACAACACGAAGCGCATTTCGTATGAGTTAGAACGGGCTGCGAATGAGTCGTTGAAATTACAAGTTACATCAAAATACTAAATAATAAATGATGATCAATTGCATGAGGAAGAGGAAGAAGCATTATGAACAGCGAAAGCCCATTGGTGAGGCTTTTTATAGAGGCCGCGTAGCGGAGCCAGAGGCGGAGCCTCCGCACTGTCGAGAGCGCTTCCCCTCTCTTCCTGCCGATGCTCTTCTCGGCTCCTCCTCCCCTCCTCCGCCGCCTCGAGTACGTCAATTTTCTACTCTGCTTGGTCTCCATGAAAAATCAAAACAAAAAAAAGTTTGATAAAGGAAAATTTATTAGATCAGTATTTCTTGGATGATTCCCCGTTCCAGTAAGTTTGATAAATTCTGTATGCTTTTCGGTTATAAGTCTTGCAGTTAATTTCAGTATGTTTTGAAATCCATGAATTGCAACGAGAAATCGGTCTTTCTCTTAACCTGTTTTGGTGGATCTCTTTATCTCCTTCTTGATTTTCTTTCAAGTAAGAATTTAAATATTGCGGTTGAGATATATGGAATAAGATCGTTGAATGCAAGTTCTCGTGCTTCACGAATGTGGCTAATCACATTTCTCACACATAAATTATCTGCCGCACCTCTTAGTTTTTCAAAAGTGGGAGAACATGTTATATTATGCTACAGCGTTGAGATTTTCATTTTCTTTCTATACTATCAAAAGGAAATACATAGATTGGAAAATCCTTCCGAGATCTCGCTCTATGTATATATATTAGATAGAATTTTCAAACATAATGCTGAAGAGATTGATGTCAGAGACGAGAACTCTGTGGATGCTGAATGGATGGCATATTTGGTAGCATTTTGCCACTTGCACTACTTGAATGTTGCGCATTGTCATAGAATCACCAGTTCAGCTCTGTAGGCTATTACATGTTTGATTAAATAGTGTTCTCATAACCATCAAGCTATTCTACGTTCTCGGTCATTGTGTCATATAATTTGATCTGAATAATGGCCGATATTATCATGAGAAACATTCTTTTTAACATTCATATTTAAAAGAGAAATTTTTTGTTAAGAAGACAAGTAGCAAGTACAAAAGGGTTGACTTGTCTACAAGATGACTGATCTACATGATGTGTGATTGGATTTAGGAATGACTAGCCTTAAGGAGTTGGATCTCTTGAGATGCTTGAAGGAAGGCTAATGATGCTGGAATGAAGCATATTCTTTCCATAGCAAAATTGGAAAAGTTACACATTGCAGAAACAACCGTGACAGCCAATGGGGGTCAAACTTCTTGCCTCTCTTAAAAACTTGTCTGTTCTTGACTTGCCCATAAATGAAATGTCATTAAGTTCATTACAGGTAATCTTTTTTATTAGGTTGATATGTTCAGTGCATCATTTACTTTTATTTCTAAGATATAGTCTTATAGATTTATACGCATGTCATTGACCATGCTCTGCATCTGAACTCAAAGTAACTTCTTGACAAAATCATTGTTTACTGCTTTCTATCTTTCTTGATTTGTTACAGTTTCATATTTAGTTGGGATCGATTGCCCACTGTATTCCAAGTCGTTAGACTGTAATTAGAAGTGATTGAGCAGTTCAAAAAGTTAATTACTCTTGCATACACACAGCCATCCATTTCACAGCAGGCACACAGACACACACATTTCTCTAATAACTAGCTTGAATTAACTATTAGACATTATTGTTTTATTTCAATTACAGGCCCAATCTATTGTGTTTTCAGATTTTTGCTTGAGTCTGTGTTTCCAGTTCTCAAGTTATAGAAATGATTTTTATTTTTTTTTGTCTTTTACTATATCCTTTTACTCCCCCCCCCCCCAAGGTTCTGGAAAAGCTACAATACCTTGATCTGTGGGGTCGTACAATATCAAATGAAGGTGCTGCTGTTCTCAATATGTACCCCAAGTTAAGCTATCTATATCTTGCTTGGACCAGCGTCACAAAATTGCCTAATTTATCATCTCTTGTATGCTTGAACATGAATAATTATACTATTGATTCTATACTTGAAGGTGATGAAGCTCCTTTGGCAAAGCTTATTCTCTCCAGGGCTACATTCCTTAATGAAGCTGAAGCTTTATTATATATAAATATTCGTATCCTTTCTGGGTGTCTTAATGAAGCTGAAGCTTTATTATATGTAAATATTCGTATCCTTTCTGGATGTATTGTAGCCTGATCTTGCCTTCGCAGATTCTTGTTCTTAAGTAAAATGAAAGTAGTAGAGCATCTTAATCTCAGCTCATGCATGATGGACAATGATTCAGTCGAGATGGTTGCATGTGTAGTTGGAAGCTTGAAGAATCTGAATCTGAGTGGTACCAGAGTTAGCTCTGCTGGATAAAGGATTTTAGCTGGACATGTTCCTAATCTTGAAATCTGTCATTATCTCGGACACCAATGGATGACGCTGCCATCTCATATATCAGCATGATGCGTTCATTAAAGGTTGTTGACCCGAGCAGCGCAAACATAAAAGTTTTTTGTTTGCTTGACATTGTTGTTAATATTGTGCTGTATAAATTCATATTTTATAGTGCATGCAGTGGTTGATATAGGTACTAGTCTGGTTGCATCCTGCTATATCTGCAGTCATTGGTGGAGCCTTTCTACGTTTATCACTGAATGGCCTCCTCGCTAGCAAACTTTTATACCTTCAGCCCTTGTAGATTAGTAGAGCACTATAAAACTTGTCTGTATTTAATATTCTTACCCTTTTTTTTCGCATTTTTGAGGAAGAAGAACAGGATGTGTCATGTGTATGCATGAGACATTCTCATTTTGAGGCCAAAGATGTCTTTTTCTTTTATTTTTATTGGCATTTATTGATATGCTGATCTAGAAGTTGCTTTTAAAGTCCTACTTGTCAATTTTTCTGAAATATTTGTAAACCTTATCTTTAATTCTGAACCAGCAATTCAACTTTTCTTGTATGTTCTGCATCCATATGTCAGGAGGTAACAGCTCATTTGCTTATATTTTGTCTTGTGGAATCATGTGACTCTTGGGTGGGTTTGCGCAATAAACTTATATAACTGTTTTCAGTCCAAGAAATTGAGGACCGCAGATAAATAAGAGACTGTCACACTAGTGCAAGCATGCATGCCATGTTAAGAAATTTAATGGGTGACTTGTTTACCCCAAAAAAAAAAAAATTTAATGGGTGACTTGTTTGCTGAAGGATGTGAACTCTGTTCTTTTTTTTATAGCCTGTATTTGTAGTCATGCTGTGGCGTGGAATATATCTGTATTGGATCATATAAATGTGAGGTTTGGTACTATACAGAGCTTATTGCAAGGGGAAAAACTCCCAAATAACTTCTGTTCGGATAAAAACCTCCTGCATAGTTATTCCACAGTAAATTTCCAATTCTCATCTTGGTTAATGAGTTGAATAATAATTGGCCACTTTGTTACTAATAGTTTAAGCAGATTTTACTAATTAAGCAGTTATATTAAATGTTTATGTTGATTATTTCAGTTTAACAAATTGTGATGTTCATGCGTATTTGTTGTTCAAAATGTCTAAATACTAAAATCATCAAAATATTTTATTATATAACTGCATCACCCTCACTCTTTTGCCGTGTTTGCCGTGTCTGTGTTTCTCCATTTGCTGCTTGTAGTTTTAACACTCTGTTTTAAGTTTCCAATATGTACTTTGGACACAGGTTTTTTGCATGAGGGAGGGACTCGCCTCTCTCTCTAACGGCTCTACAAAATCTTAAACAATTAGAAAGGTTGAATGTGGGGCACACCAAAGTTAGGGATGGAGCTGCATTCCCTCTATCAAGCTTCCAAGAGCTGAAATATTTATCTTAAAAGTGCTTCACTTGCAGACATCTCACTTTACCATTTGTCATCAATTCGTAAAGTATTTGTGATGCGGTATCGACAGATCATGGGATCGATACATTTTAGGCGCCGCAACCCTAAAACTGATGGACCTCAGAAGTTGTTGGCTCTTAACTAAGAAGATACGATCTTGTCGTACACAAGCATTCCTCTTCATCTCGATTAACTTCAAGGACTATGCAAGCGATTAAGACGAAAGGATACGCCTGTCTCTCCATGTTTTATCGGTAATTATCTTCTTAATCTTTTAGGCTCATGTGTGATACATGTATAATATAAATAATATTATTCACTTTTATATAATATTTGAATAAGATATTAAATAATTTATTTAGTTAATAATTTTATTTAACTTTATAATGTATAAGATATATACAATAAAATAATTTAGTCTTTATTGGCCATATAATTAAAAATAAATAAAATTATTTTGACATGATATTATGTTATATTTAATTCAAACATTATATAAAAATAAATAATATTAATTATACTATATTATTCATTTCTTATACAATATATTAAAGAAAAAAATAATATGCTAATTTATATTTTTCATTTGCTTTGATAGATAAAAGATTGAAGTATATTAGAGATGAGTTGATTGCGTTGCAGTTTACGTCATTGATAGTTGATGAATACTTAGATAACAAGTTTACGTCAATATAGTTTTTCAAAACTTCTTATGCTAACGTATAGCAATATATGTTGTCGAAGATATACGACTGCAGAGGGCAGTACCTCTCTTCATGCCTGTGACTCTCCCCTAACTTTTAATTAAAATCATGTTACCCTTGTCCTGGTACCCTTCAGCGTATAATCAATTATACAAAGGGTACCTAGAATAGTCTCGAAATGATTAGTTTTTCTGCAGTATTGGTAAATAGATGGAAATACCGGTTTTTATTTTAGTTTTAATTTTGAATTTGTTCCTTTCTTTCACGAGAGTAGTGTTGGGTTTAGCAGTTAGCATTCATATTAACGAGTAACAGTTCCTGACAAACAGGAGGAAAAACAGTCGCAAGCATAAGCTACGTGATAGTCGATTTCACTAAGCGGTATCGCCCTGGGGTGAAGCAGTATTTTCCTAACAAGAGTGCTGCTCTTCAGCACAAAAAATACTTCGCTCAGAAAACATGGACAATAGTTTGTTTAAACTTTAACTAACTAACGTAAATAATTTTTCTACGGTTGAGCAGTAACTATGCAAGGCACATTATCTGCTATCTCTTAATAATAATAATAATATATACAGTCACCAAATGGAAACAATTGAACGGGGGCAAGTGCAATCACATGCAGAAAATATATTATCACCAATGGCAGGAGCTCCCAAAGCACATCTCAGGCACTGCGTTTGCTTCCACTCTTGTACATGTTGTCAATGGCGTTCTGTACACAGAAAATTGCAGTCAGTACTTTCACTGTCTTCTATCCTCTCCCAAAATTAAATTTAGGAAGCAATAACGTAAGATGGCTTGATGCTGAAACCCATAGATTAAAAAGGTGCACATGAAAATAGCAGTTGAATGGTCAAGGTAACTGAGGAGTGGAGTGGAATCAAAAAGAAAATTATGCTCGCAACTACTTAGAGGCTAACCACCCAATTCAAATGGCCTATTATTTCTACAGATGATCTACGCATGTTAGCATGTGTGTGTGTATGGTGGGGATCCATTTATTTAAGTATTGGTAGGTTGCTATATAATATTGACGTGTAAATATAGCCGATACAATAGTATTGTTTCCATTACCAAGTCACCGCACAGTAAACAACCATAGGATCGTACTAGTCCGATCACACTGACTAGTCAACTCAATCAATACAATGGAAATTGATCGAGATATCCCACCTTTTTTAGTTGTTGCTTGGGAAAAAAGGAGAGCCTTCCATTCAAAAAGGTGATTCCACTTTACTATTCATATGAAGCAAAATGAAATCCTGAGAATTTGACAAGTTGTACCTGGTAGTATTTAAGCAACTGAGGCCTCTTCTTCTTATATGTTGGAGTGATAAGGTCACGTTCCATGTCAAATGGAACCGGGTCAATATGAACTGCTTTTATAAACTCAAAACCCTTCAACTGCCAAAAAAAATATTCAGGATCCCATAAGCTTCAGGAAATGTACTAACACACACACACACACACACAAGCACACGCTCATATAGGGTAAGGATCAATTGATACTGTGTAAGACTTGACATACTTAAACCACTTAATAATCCTTTATACCAAATGATTTTGGCCCACCAAACCATTGAATTTATCAGTAATCACGTTAAAACTTTCATGTTATATTGTATCTTGAACAAATATAAGTATATGATCAAATGGTTGATATTTTCTTTTGTTTGAAAGATGGGAGTAGAAAACAATTTTAGATAAATGTAAAATTTTATCAACATGATATGCATGATGCAAACTTTCAATCCTACAGTGTATTTTATGAGAAATTAATCAAGTTATTCTTTCATTTCTTTGTTACAAGATTGATTTTAATTACACGCAAAAAACAAATGAGAACAATAGTAAGAGATTTAAATAGGACCTTCTTTTCCTTCGCAATCTTTGTGAGCTCTCCAAGTAGGTAACTCTTTGCCCTAGAATCTTCACAGAGAGAATTGAAGTCCATGGTTATACCATTTTCTTCTGCCCAATGTTCAAGTGCTTGCTTGTTGGGGTTAACAACGGCAACAAGGAAGGCCTCAAAACTGTTTCCATAAATCCATATCTGAAACATGGGGAAAAAAGTTTATACACGTGGACATGCTGATGGTGGACATTTCTAGAAGGTCTATATAGATACAGGAATAATAGGCTCAACAAGATTTGGATATGTTTAGGCATGAAAGAAAAATATCCAATGCCTGAAAGTATAAGTGTCTGCATAAATTGAGGTGCAAATTAAGAATCAGTTAGTTAGCAGGAGTGGTTTCAGTAACATCCCCCCCCCCTCCCCTTTTTTTTTTATATGAACAGATCATCTTCCACATATTCTGCTAACTTTCTATGGGCAATAAATTCACTACAAGCAAGGATGCCAAACCCATTGCAAGGGTTCAACAGGACATACAGATTCAATAGCAGAAAGTTGACCATAAATATTCTCCAGGTTTTCAACAGCAACATATTCTCCTTGTGAAAGCTTAAATATATTCTTCTTCCGATCAATAATTTTCATGCTTCCATTAGGTTGCCACTCTCCAATATCCCCTGTTGAATATATCATTCATGAATAAAATGTGACCAAACAACCAATTTAAAAGAGTATCTAAACTTCAATTTTGGAAAACATAAATGAAGTAACCTGTATGGAACCATCCGTCAATCATAACCTCTTTTGTGAGGTCTTCACGTTTGTAGTACCCTGAAAACAAGGTATTCCCCCTTACACAAATTTCTCCTCTTGGTGTGCTTGCAAGGGCATCATAACCCATCTCAGGAACAGATTCCAGGCACACATACACATTTGGTACAGGAGGGCCCACAGTTCCAAGCATTTCCAGTTCATTTGGTAATGAGACAAAGGTTCCCGCACAGGTTTCAGTCAGACCTATTGTCATTTGAACAAAAGCGCATTAATCAAGTCCATATTCTAGTACAAGGGCCATAAAGAAGTGTATCTAATAGCAACAAATGCAGATCTAACACATCAATATTACATACAAATGTAATACAGAGTCTTCTGGACACACACACTGCATTAGGGTGATGAGACATCAGAATAACTTCCATATTTTTGTCACTGCTCTCTTACGAAATTAATCAAAGATAAGTTTAGACCATATAATTACCACTTGAAAACCAAAATACGAGTCAGCGAAACATAAATGGAGATTCAACTATTTATATGTGTGCGCGTGTGCGGGTAAGCATATGTATGCGTATATAAACTAATTAATGGAGGAAGCTATCACTAAACTACTTCTGACATTTTAAACCAGCATGCAAGTTTAAGAAAATATGTGAAAGCCCAAGTACAAAAGAACAACCTAATCCTTTAATCATTTCTATCTCACTTATTATATTAATGCATTTTTTAAGAGTTTGGAGTATAAATTTAGAATGCCTAAGTTCTTCAACATTAGATTTTGATATTTATCAAGCAAGCCACTTAAATTGCTCACTTTCTTAGGAATTACATGGCCGACACAAGGAATACATTTGATTTATGTATTTTTGGCTATTTTTATGAAACAGATGTTTTCACACATCTTGTGTCATACAATAAGCATTTTTAAACGTGAAATCCACATTAATGGTAATGCAAAAGAGTGATTTCTATAGTTGTTTAGAATAGTATTAACTTTAATTGTACATAAATACTTTCAGATAGACATGAAGTAAATAAACAGAAACATGTTATTAACCTATTGTCAAAAACAAACTTTAGTGTCAGTTTGGCAAATTTAGAACAGGCTTGGAACTGTTTTAAGTTGAAATTGGTTTAGTAAATCTGTACAACTTTAAATTGATTTTAAACAATTCTTAATTTTTCAAAAATTTAAGGGAAAATTGCACATACATTCTCCAAACTTTACCCTGTTTGACGTAACCACCATGAACTTTCAAATCCAGGTAAAAGGTCTTTAAAGTAACATGCAAACATATCCTTTCAACTGCTACGTAGAAACCATTCATCACATGATTTGTATGTGTTCATTAATACATAGGACAATTTATAATTTGTCCACATAATTTGTAAAACATTTTAAATTTTTTTTCTCCTTTTGATTTATTTTTTTAATTAATTGATATTTCTCTATTTTTTAAAATAAAAATTTAATAAAAAGGAGAAAAATTAATTTTTTAAATAAATAATGTGGAGAAATAAGAGATTTTCACATGTGCTAGTTAACATGTACCAGTCACATGACGTATAGTTTTCGCTTAGCTAGTGGATGAAAGGGTCTGTCTGCATGTTTCGGAAAATTTAAGTACCTTTCACTTGGATCCGAAAGTTCATGGTGGCTACTTCAACAACACTGATAATCAGTATAAAAGAAGAGGGAAAAAAACAATTGAAATTTTAATAAAACAAAACACTTGGGAACTGTTTGAAAACTCACTTCAGGGCAAATGAAAATTTTCAGCATTGATAATGCTTTAGTGATGTATGTTAATAGTTAATACTCCTTTTTTTTTTTTTTGGTTAAGAATTCATTGAGCAAACAGTACAAAACAATGAAAACAGGAAGATCAGTTATCATCCTGGAGCTACAAAGGACACTAGAGAAGAAAGAAAGAGATGAGAAAATACATCAGCTCAAAAGAGTAATCTATAGTCCCTTTGCATGTAAAACCTATAAACACCCTTAAAAAACTGATGAGTAAAAACCAAAAAAAAAAAAAAAAAGAATTAAGTGGAACAAATGCTGAAAATATTCAGCATATGGGGGTTGGTGAATGCTTTAGGCATCACTCTTTAATACACTCCATTTATATGTTATTAATAACAATAGTTACCTTTAATGCACTCATTTATTTTGTTAAATGGAGATAATTTCCTCTAAGATACGCTCAGTGACTCAAAATGGGAGTACTTAGAATGTGTTTTAATAACATGATCTGTTAAAAAATGATGGCATGATGGGAATGTGATTTTCGAATTTCAACAAGAACATACCATATCCTTGTAGTACATGAGCACAAGTCACCACCCGTAGGAAACCTTCCACATGCGTAGATAAAGGTGCTGCTCCAGACAAAATAAGACGTACGTTACCCCCTAACCCTTGCTTTACCTGATCAAGTTGCAAAAACATGATTAGTCAAAAGATACAACAGTTTGGTTACACTTCCTGATTGTACTGAGGGGGTGGGAATTAAAAATTTTAAATTGTACCACCTTATCAAAGACAATTTTGTCAACAAGTGGAGATGCCTCGTCATGCTTTTTCCCTTTCTTCATGTTATACAACTTGCTGCAGCAGATTTTCAGAATTTATATTATCAGAATAGTGCAATGCCTACTGAGGGACCACCAATAATTTAGATTTTAACAACTACTACTACCAAAAAAAAAAAAAGTAATCTAAATGAGAGCCCCTAACAGTTCATTGTGGATCTTGATTTGGCCAAGACTCAAGTAATCACTTACAATAAAATATTACTTACTATGAGTAAGCAAAATTGAACATTATCTGTTTTAGGAAGCCCCCAGAAGAAATCTTCTGCGTCAAACCTGTTTATCAGATGAAGATTGAGATTCTTAATGCATAATTTTTTTTTTCGGTTGTGGGCGGGGGGAAGGGGGAGGCTATACAGAACATGGAAAAGAAAAAAGAAAATTAAGAAAAAGGCCACTCCAATGACCAATAAATAATTTTAAGAGTAGTTGTGTCCTTCCTGAAATCATAATTTGAGTTTGACCATCAATATCATATGATGTTAGAAAGATCACCAAACTGTCAACAGTGACAAGAATAGTTTACCTGAGTACACTCTATCAAGCACACGGGGAACAGCACAGAAAATAGTTGGTTTTAGCTCCCCAAGGTCTTCAATTAACAATTTGACATCCTGCAGCCATAGCGAAAATGAAGGTCATATTCATATCAAATCCAAAATTTGACTTTTTTTGAGGGATAAAATCAAATCCGAAGTTCAATTATCACATCAGATCTTCTTTCAGTAGTGAAAGATTTAGCACAAATACTCACCCCACGCCAGAAACCTATTGAGGCACCATGCCATATGAATGCCTCCTCAATGACCCTATCAAAGATATGTGCGAGAGGAAGATATGACATGTATACATCTTTATCATGCAACTGCAAGCAGGAAAAAGAACGGGGATTAGGAAAGTCAAAGAAAGGACAGCTAAACATTCAGTATCCTAAACCTGAAAAAAATATTTCTAGAGCATTCAAATAAGATATACAATATGCGTGACTAAAATGGAAAGAAATTGCATTTTAGGAGTGCTCTATAAAATCATGTATTTGCAAGTAAGATCCAGGACTTACATGTTCATTGACACTCTCCAACAGTCGTTTAACCCCAGCTAAGAGTGTAATTATACTGTCATTGGATATCAACACTCCCTTGGGGTCACCAGTGGTTCCGCTAGTATACATTATTGTCGAGATGTCACTTCTTTTTTTCACAGGAAGATCAAAACTCTGATTATGACCCTGTGACAGACATCAAAAACTTGAATTAGGAATAGGAACCACAATATCCATAGAAGATCAAAATTCTGATTATGACCCTATGACAGACATCAAAAACTTGAATTAGGAATGGCAAACAAAACAAAACCATAGAAGAAGTGAAAGAAGCATTACTTCCCACTGGTCATGACTGAACTGAGCTTTAGAAAAATAAATTTCAATGTATGGGTATCTATATATTTTGAACTATCCACAAGTTTACAGTTACAAGAAAACATCCTTGTTTTGTAGGAGTAATTGCAGATACTGCCATGTAATTATATAGGGAGCAGCTTTCATGTCAATTTTACAACTAATAATAGAAAAAGAGTCATAATACACCAGATGAATAACCCACCACTTGTAAAAATTCATCCCATGAATATATTTCCAACCCAAACTTTTCAACTTCTTGCTTTTGTTCAGGAGTAACCTTTCCAAAGCTCACAAGTGCTACACAAAGAAATAAAGGTGATTGCTTCTTTCTAATGCATACACATTTTATGAATGGAATGGAGAGATCAATGAAACTTACTCTTGAGATACTTTGTCGCATTTGGAAATGTCTTCAATAGCTGAAAAGTTTCGAAACAAATATATCGATAAGACTGACTGTTAACAGAAAATTGTACAACTAGCTCCCTAATCCTTCCTAATAATACACTGCTATAAAACAGATAATTTCAATAAGTGAACCTCAGGTATCTTCTTTTCTTCAGCAAATGCAATTGAGACCTCTGCATGGCATATAATAAATTCTACAGCCCCAGCACCTAAGTCATATATATATGACAGTGTCAAAACCAATGAAAATTTTATAATATTAAAATATTAGGACGGAACTTATTCTTGATAAGGTGCTAAAAAGAATCTACAAAACTTCAGTCTTAACTGATTATCAATATGTGTACAATGGGATGTTCTACCATGCACAATTTGAATTTTTCTGCATGGATGGTAAATTTCAAAAGTTATCATTGCTATGGGAAAAAGTTATCATATTTTTAGGTAAGTGACAGGTTTTTGTGTAATTTTTATCAATAAATGTGTAAATTTTACCATTTTAGTACCTAGATAATTTTCAAAAGTATGTCACTTTGTTAATAAAATAGGTGATTTTTCAGAAAAGCACAAATAAAACCAAAAAGTAAAGAGAAAACATCAATGAAGCAAAGCTGTACAATCCCTCTGCATATTTGTAAGGGAAACTCCCTGAAAAAAAATTAAATGGTCAATAATTTGATCCTTGCCATTCCTATTTTTTATAGTTAAATTTTTAGCCAAAGGTATAGTGGGTCTTTGCATTGTCCACACTTGAAGCTCAAGGAACTCTTGCATGAGGGGTCGTGTTAGAGATATAAAGCCATTCATGTGCCTCAATTTTACCAATTTAAGCTTTTGGGATGATAGATCCTTAACAGTAGCAAACCTCATGTACAAAAGAATTGGAAAACAAATTTCAATATGGTTGAGTAAAAGAATCATTATCGAGTAGAAACATGCTTAAGAAGGTGTGCACATACCTAAGGTATCATATAAAGGGACACAATAAAGTCCATGAGCGTTGCAGGCCTGCAATTATTTGGCAATATGTTAGAAACCATTGAGAGGAAAGAAGCTAGTTCAGCAACATTAAAAAAACGTCATCACCAGGTGGCCGAGGATGCCCACCACGTAAGCATAGTGCACCAAATAATAGAAGCAGAACTCTTTGTAGAAAGTATATATTCAATAGAAGAAACAAAGTTTCAATCTAGGAATGGAAAGACAACAAAGAAGAAAAGAAATTCAAAATAAAATGTACCTCCATGCTTACAATCCACTCTGGACAATTGGCTCCATAGATACCACATTTTACACCCTGCAAACCAGTAATATATAAATTTAGCTCAGAAAAGAGAAATTGCCAGTAATGATAGTTACAGCAAAATTGAAATGTCAAAATCATATATAACAAGGAAGGCAGGACCCCTTAAGCAAGCTTTGGTGCAAAAGGAAACCTTAGTCCAATCAAAGAGCCAAGCATTTGACCTCAAGTTGCCATGTTTCTGATAAGTGCTTCACTACTGAACTATTGATGCAGCTAGCAACATTATCAAGAACATATTTTCCAAGAAAATCAACTAAGAGGTGCTTGAACTTTTCTTTGGTATGAAACCATGCACAATGCACATCAATTTTGATCTTAAATAATAGAAATGAACAACCTAAATGTACTGAGAATCCAAGAATTGGAATAACATATTAAAGAAGACAATACTATTAAAACAACTGAAAGCAAAACATAGTTTTATTTTCTGTAAGAAAGACATAGCTGGCTTACTTGCCCATAACCACAACTGCGGATGGAATTTCCAACTTTCATCACCAGGTCATATACTTCTTTGTAACTTTGCCACTTGTACTTGCCAGGCTATAAAGAGTCGTCCATAAAGTGCATATAAGTCAGCCAAAAGTCATGAGTGGTCACACAATGGCAGGAAGTTTGCAGAAATAGTGAAAGAAAGAGTTTACCTTCCCATTCACAATTTCCCGGACACCAAGCATTGGATTTGTTGGATATTTCTCAACAGACAATCTGTAAAAGTACAATACATTTACAACTAAAATGGCTAATTTTTTTTTTACCAAGAGTCAATACAAGTCCTAAGTATTGTTGAATGTAATAGAAAGGTGGACTAATACATGTCCTGGACTTTGAGTCCAAAATCAAGAGAAATTAAACAATATATTCAAACCCTCTTCATGTCCAGGAAGAGTTCCATAATTATTTGTCTGTTTGAAAAAAAAAAACCCTGAGAATCTGAATAACAAGCTTTAGTTTACGAAATGACTACTTTTACAGTCCTAAATAGATTACTCAGATTGAAAGCCTAACTAACCTGAGACGGAGCAGAGATCTCTGCTTCGCCTAATAATTCAAGAATTCGAGAAAAAAAAAAGACAAAATTAAAAGAAAAAAAATGCATTTGATTTCTACATACGTAGTGGAATAAAATCTACGGATTCTGAATTGAATTGCTAATGGACTGTTCATACTGAAAAAAGTATGACCGTTGCATTGACCACCAATCAAAGCTTCCACTCAAGTCTCTCAACTATCAAATCCAAACCATATATTCATAAAATTAAGTTGAGGGACTTCGTCTCGCATCAAATCATCAAAAAAAAAAAGCAGAAAAGTGAAATTGAGAAAATTCAAAGAACACAAAACATCTTTCCGGAAATCAAATCACCAAAAACAAAAAAAAAAAAGAAGCAGAAAACTGAAATTGAGGAAATTCAAAGAACACAAAACATCTTTCCGATATCAAATCGAAGTCATACACTCACCGGAAAACATCCCAGCAGTTATCGAGACCTTCGGTAGGAGCAGGGAATCCATCCTTGGCGAAAAGGCTGCGATAGACAGGCCCCATCGATGGCCTCCCTTCTCGCGCCTCCTTTGCTTTCTCCACCTCAATGATGTATCTCTTCTGCGCCATGGCCATGCCTCTTTCTCCCCGAGCCAAATCAAAATATCAATCCGATCGGAGAACAACTACGAAGAATTTGAGAGTGAAGTGTTCGGAAGGAAGAAGGGAAATAGAAGCAGAGAAAGCACGCGAAGACAGATAGACAGTGACAATTTAAAGAGTATTTATAAGCAAATTTGATAAAATTTGTGGCCTCTTGCTAACGCCGGAGTTGTTGACTAGCAGAGAGGCGAGAAGGGGGAGAGCCTGGCTCTGCCTCTTTCTGAGTTGTAGCTTGCTAAAGAGACTTTTAAACGAATTAGGTTTGGTTTGGTCAACAAATTCAGATGGTTAGATAAATAATAAATTTCCTCATTTATTTTTTTAATTGGCTGTTTAATACCCTGCTCAAATTTTGTATACGCTTCTGTTTTAATTTTTCTTTAAAGGGCCGAGTAGTTCTTCATTTTTTTTTATCATTTTAAAGAAAATTTTTTGTTTAATTATATCTGTTAATTTTTAAAAAATAATTAAGAAAATATGAATTTTTTAACGTTATTTTTAAAATTAATAAAATAAGAGAAAATTAATAAAATGATCTAATAATAATATTTTAAATATTTTTTATAAATATTATAAATATTTTAATTAGACATAGTTATTCTTTTGTGTAAATTATATTATTTAATATGTTTTAATCTTTCTGCAAATTTTTAAACGAGTATTGTGAAATTATGATTGTTTAACATTCATTCTCGAAACAATTATAATTTAAAAAATATTATATAATTAAAATTTTTAATAAAATAATTTAATATATTTATTAATTTTTAAGTATGTGAGTATAAGTAGTTTGATTGAATTATATTAAAAATTTTGATTATTTTTTTAATTATGTAACATTATTCTTATAATTTTAAGATTTTGTTAATGTGTATCTTAAGAGCACATGTTAAGAAATAAAAATAACATTCATTATTTTTTATGAAATCATCATAATTACTTTAAAAAATTATTAAATATATTTTAAATTTTCAATATATTAAATATTTTTACATTTTATTTAATACTTGTTTATTTTGAATCCTTAACACAACCCTATTTCAAATGAATTTAGGTTTGTGTGTATTAATTGACTTAAAATTATTGTTACTTGTAGTACATTTCTCTCCTGGGTTATTAATGCAATTGCGAAATCAACCCCCTAATAAAATCAAGGCCATTTAAATGTGAGGAAAAATCTTACCAGAATGTTCACAACGTAAAACGTACGTGCTTAATATTTCGTAAATGATTATACTATGTGCCTACCTTTGCAAATAAGACGCAATATATATATTTTTTGTTTATTTTTTATAAACAGTGAGACAGAAGTTCAAACTAAACGACTACAAGATACTCAAACTGAACAGAATTAGAATTTACAGCAACAACTAAAAACAGAAGAAGAGATAAAAAAATTAAAATAATGAAAACAATGATGGAAAAGGTGTCCATGCTTCGTCAGAATGTCTGCGCACGAGTTCTTTTCTCTAACCCTTTGTTTGAAAGAAAGGAAAAAAAATTAGAGAAAAGAAAAAATTTTAAATTTTGAAATAGAGGAAAATTTAGAAAAGAAAATTTTTTATTTTTTATTTTTATAATTTTTTTTCTCGTTATGTTTTCTCTCAATCCAAACAAGAGAAACTTTTAAATTTTAATTTTTTTTTATTTTCTTTCTTTCTATTCAAACAATGGATAAAAATATGACGAAGAACTAGATTTCAATCTCTTTGGATTAAGCTCCTGATAGTTGCAACTAGGGAAGCACAAGATGATAAGGAGTGCAACCAGACTAAACCAAGCTAATCACACACTTTGAATCAGCCTCAATCTCCACCTTTCTGACTCTCAAATTATAAGCAATTTTCAAACCCAAAAATAATTGAATGTGTGAAAATTTGCTAGAATATCTAAAAAATAAAAATATTAAATCACTTGACAAAATCTAATTTATCTGATTTTCATTTTAATTTTGGTTTTTTATGCTACTTTTTTACATATGTGTTGCATGTGAATTTTAATAATTATTTTCTGATGTCATGCGTGTTATGATCGTGTATAAATCACTTTCTATACATTAATTTTAGTAGCAACTAAATAATAAATATAAATAATAGTATGGCTCATTTAGATGAGCTTTCAAAAAAATGTTTATATGTGTTTTTTTTTAATTTTATATAAAAAGTAAAAATGATATTTAAATGATCTTAACAACACAATTCTTACATCGTTAATTAAATCCCTTAAGTGTTAATTTAAGATAAAAAACATGCTTCTTTTTTCATTCAATTAACTTATTAGTTGTTTAATAATATATTCAGGGGCAGTTTTGACAATCCTCAAAACTGATTTTAAATTGTTTAAAATAAAGTAGTCATATAAATTCAGATTATTTTTTTTTGTAATTAATTTTAATTTATTTTGGTTAAAATTTTTATGTTAAATTAGTTCTAATTTCAAATTTAAATCATAAGCAAATTAAAAAAATAAAACAAAAATTTAAGAAAAAAATAAGAGCTATCAATAAAAAAATAGAACATAATAAAACTAACTTTATATTAATATTATTTTGAACTAATTTTAACTTAAAAATAAATTAGACACAAATTACTTTTTTTTATTTTATTATTTACCAAACACTTTATAATTTTAAAATCGATCACATTGTATCTAATTATTTAATTTTTTGAGTTTGGCGAATACCCCATTAAATATATTTTTGTAACTATAACTGATGTATTTATCGAAAAAATTTACCATATTTATAATTACTTTTGTATCATTATAATATAAAATACTTTTGAAGAATTTATTTGCAAAATAAATTGAAAATTGACGAGTTTTTAAATAAGGGCCGTCGAGTTCACAATACTGCCCACGTAAATTTTTTTTGTTTATTTTTTGTTTTATTTGTTTTATTATTTACAATATTTTTTAAACATAATTTTAATTTTAAAATTTTATTTAATTTAAAATAATTATTTTTTATTTTTACATTATATGTAATATTTTATTTAAATATAAATTATTTCATTTAAATTTATTTTTAATTAAAATTTACTTTAAAGATACACTTAATTAAATTTGAGTTAATTAAGGAGTGCCTTGGCAGTTGATTTTCAAGGGCCTTGTTCTTGGACCCTATTCTTATTCTAGGAATACATTGGTGGCAGCTAGCAAATAGAATTTCGTGTATTACACGTGTACAAGTACTAGTCTTGAATATACTTCATTGAATTTGTCAAAGTCAAATACGTATGAAAAATTTAATTAACTGCAAACTTTCTAGAAGACTGAACGACTTTTGAATGTTGATGCCCTTCCTTCAGCGGCACAAGATTTTCTAAAAAATCCAGGAAAGCAAGGAAGAAAGGATAGGAGCCAATCTGTGCAGATGATAAATACGCGATAGATCAAATTTTATTAGAATAAAATGAGAGCAGCTGTATAAATTTTTTTATATAATAAAATAATTTGTATGCATTACTCTATAGATATATATGACTTGTCCATAAAAAAGGCCAAAATTTCAATATTAAAATATTTCTTTGCTTATTTTTATTTAAAAAGTTTTTTTATTTAAAAATATTTGTTATTTAAAAATATTAAAAAATATTAATTAATTTTTTAACTTTATTCATATTATCTTTTAATAGAGAGAGAATTAGTAGAGTAAATAAAATTTAAAAAAAATATTAATGAAGTGAGAGAAAAGTACAATTTAATCATATTAAATTATATTTCTCTATAATTGAAACTATTTGTTAGATTTCTTAATCCTTATACAAAAATCTTAAACAATAAATAAAAATAAATTGAAGGAATAAATATTTGTTAAGAGAATCTCTTGATTAAATACAATTTGAATTATACTCAAAAAATTAATTTCATAGTAATGCCTATAAAAATATTCTAGTTAAAGACTAAAAAAAAGTTAAATACTTTTAATGATATGTTAATATTTAATTGAATGATAATGTAAATAAATTTTATACTGATTTAAAATTAAATCTTTAATGAAAATATATGACTTGCGACTTCTTTTTCTTCACAATCAAGCTATCTATCCCTACGGGAAGGACAAGATATGATCACAGTGGGGGCCTGTGCTCAATTCAAAGAGAGTTTCTCCGAACAGGCCAACCAACGAACCAAGTATCGAACCAAACGTGATTTTTATTCAATCTCCAAGCAAGATGCCGATATGTATATCATCATCAAGGCACGAATAATTATTTTTTCTAATTATTTTTCTTAAACTTCAAGAACCTGTTATAGCATTCTGCAAGTAAGAATTTTTTTGATCCAAAGGATTACTTGTTCTCTAATCTCTCATCTGGAGAGTATATTAGAAGAAAAATTTAATAATTCATTGATAGGACTTGTAAGTAGTACTGATCCGAATCGTGTGTACCATTTCATCTATTTATTTATTTTTAGTCCTAAACTAAGAAAGTTGGGGGTGGCTAAAAGACCATTAATAAAAGACTTTAAATTTAAATTTGGATGATATTGTTAGAAGTATAAAATAATTTACAGCATCGCCACTTTTATACGATTCTTTTATTGAAATTTTTTTTTCATCATATACACATTTGATTATATATGATATGGTAGACTCATTTGTATGATTTTGGCAAATAAAAACTATAAGTTTAATACAATGATTTTGTTTTTATATTATAGCTTTTGTTTCCAGTACACTCAATACAAGAAGTTTCTTGCATATTATTGTTTCTAAATTTAATTTATTTTGAAATTATTATATGGGGTTATTCAATTTGTTTATTATATACTTATAATTACAACGTAATACTTTTTATATCTTCAAACCATTTTGGGTTGAAGCTGAGATGGTTTCACGTATTTAAAACCAACCGGGGTTTTTTTCCACAGACATGAAGACGAGTAAACTCAACCGAGATGTATTTGATAAAGTTGTGAGGAGAATATTAACATATTGGAGAATAAAGCACACCACACCCTGCACACACGAAACACATCACCTCAACCTCGAACAAAATTCTCGTCTCATTCTGTCTGTTTTATGATAGGTACTTGACTCAGGTGATTGTCGAATTTTGCCCATCATTCAAAGGGACTGATGCATTGCTAGAATCGGACTAGAGAACATGGCCCGAAAAGGCTTATCTATTATATATTAGTATCAGTCTATTATATATATGTTTTTATGAATGGGACCTCTAATGTTATATTACAATCTTACACTCTAATTTATCTTTAATTTTTTTTTATTTTGTAAAGTTATTTACTGTTCTACAATTCATTTCTATTTTTAATTTATATTTATTTTTATCTAAAATTTATTAAAAGTAAAAATAAATCATACATATTATAACATTAGTATTTTTATTATTTCAAAATAAGATCATAAATTTTGTAAACACTTGTTTAATAAAAATATTATTTATTTTTAATCAAATATTATTAAAATTATGTTGTCTGAATTATAAAGGATCAATATATAAGATACATGTAATAAAAAATATTAATTATAAAAAATAAAAAATCTGTAAACTTTCTTTCCGGAGACATAGTTCTAATGGCAATACATAAGAAATTAAAGCGTTACCCCAAGTGCGTTAATAATAACAACGGGTACGGAGCACCTGCTGCGAAGTACGAAGCCTACGGGCATTCAAATAAAATGTAACTGCAGGGATGTACATGTGACCGCATATAGCCATAAGACTAAACCGCAAACAAGAATCACAGTCGAACATTATGTCATGGAAGAAACTAATATACAATGGAAGGGTAAATGATAAAGTAAACTGCATTCAAATGAAAAGGGCAAAGATATTCCAGATAAGGAAAAAAAAATCTAGATTTTGCATCTGGACACTAGGAAATTTCAACGTGCTTCTACTAAGGAGTCAAGATGCAGCAAACCAAGACATAGGCTCTGAAAGTGATACAAAGAAATTCCCATTCCAGCCAAAATGTTAGTAGCCAAAACGACCTCTTCCCCATGGGAGCCTCCGATTCCCACCCCCATTGCGCTGCACAGAATTATTCTGCCTCGACAAAAGTCTCATTCTTTGCTCCGTCATGTTTGCAAACAGTGAATCCAATGTCTGAGGCCTTTGCTTAGGCATTACATCCACTTTCTCCTGCTGCTGCTGCTGCTGCTGCTGCTGAGAAGAAGGCAATGGCTGCTGCATACAAAATTACAAATTCACAAATTTTCAGCTTTGCACATCAATGAAGCAGACTTCTAAATAAGCGTAGTGAATCTTGAAAAGTCAAGTCACCTTAAAACTATGAATGTTAAATTACAATGTGGAAAAGATAAAAAGCAGGTACTTTAATTGAGATCCACAAGGACCACAAAACCTTATCAACTTAAAAGTGATTGGTCGCTCCATTAATTCTACAGAACCCCGACACCTCGTGTTTCCATGCTGTCAGCCCACCCGCCCTCCCACAAAAACAAATAGGCCATCAAATGAGTTTTAAAAAGTAGAATACTCAAGTCCCATTCAAAATGACCAGTCATCTGCATAGACAGCTTAAAGGAACCTCCAGCGATACATTCGCTGGAAGCATTTTTTCATTGAGAATTTTGACATTGTTAAATCTTGAATGCAGCATACAAAGCTAGAAAACAGACACTAAACCAGTGAAAAAAAATTGGCAAACCTTTGCAGCATAACCTCCACTAGCAGCCCTTCTCTGACCCACAGGAACTCGAAACCTGCACCCAAAAAGAAAACAGGATAATTCAAGTGGAGAAACACAATACATTCAAGATACTCCATCAAGAACAGTGAGTAGCACCAAGTTGCTCAGGACCACCAACTATTATTTGCAATAGAAACACTACTCAATAACCTTTCACTTACTAGAAAAGCTGAGCCTCTTTACCATCAGATTCTATCTATATCCAACTAAAAAAGAAGAAAACAATTTAAGGATAAAGACACACTGGCTACATAGTAGAAGACCAACTCAGCGAACAACTTCCAAAGTTTCCATAGAAACCTGCCAGTTGGAAAATGATCTGGAGTTCGTACTAGCGCCCAACTTCTTGTATGAAATGTACTAAAGTCCAGAACCAGGTATTACCATGGAGGCTGTCATGCAAGTAGACCAATTAAGACCTTAAGGCTTCCACAAAGATCCCACTGTACAGTAGCCAAAATTTATCCGCATGGTGACTAGAGTACCATTTCCCTGCTAGTAACCACTGTACGGCACCTCTGCAGAGGACTAAAGGAACTTGAAACAAATACTCAGAGTATCATCATCCCCCCACAACGTTTACCAGACCCAGAGGTACTTACTCCCCATTGATTTACTTCATTGCCAATCACAAACAGTTTTCTTCACAGAGAAACCCATGACAAAGTGACTCCAGATTCTTGGTCACAGAAAAATTTTATTATTCCACAGAATGAACAGAGATATCTTTTCAATTATCTGGCCAGTGGTTGAAAACAGTAACTAACTTAGAAGAATCAGTCAACATGAAATAATAGTGGCAAGTTGCAATTTATGGAGGGCCCCATTGAAAAAATGATCCCATACTGCATAGCATGTGCATGCATCCTGCAGCATTAACTCAACTTGGGGAAACCATCAGGTGTTTAGAGCCAATATCATATTGAAGTGGAGAAGGTTTATAGCAAATGGATAGACCAGCAAGAAGCACAACCCAAGCACAAGGAATACCGACAGCCAATAAAAAAGTAGCAATTCTCACAATGAAGGAACAAGTCTAAAGGAGTGACCATACACAAAATGCTAACATGAGCTCATCCCTTCAAATGGTTAAATTCTCAAAAAAAATGCTTAGTTAGTTAGTGCCACAATCACTACCCTTGCTTCTAAACAACTGAAATAATGTAGAGTTGTTTATCCATGTGAACCAGCCACTAAATATGCGCAACATGTGACTTTTGTGCATATGCGACAGTACCCCCTTTCAAAACTAGGGTGCAATACTTCAGAAAGAAGTCTTAAGTTATCGTTTCTAGCAACATGTTTCCAGTGAACAGACTCCACCTAACTAGTAATCCATTCCCATCACCAGCCAGCTCAAAGAACATAACTCCAATTATCTAGCATGAATATCCATAGTGACATTCGACATAAACCCACTCAAACCATGGAGTTTGCACAATAGAGTTATGAGATTATAATGCAAGCATTCAATTCAGAATTCCATAAACATGTGACTGGCTCTCATTCATGATGTCAAACTGGCTCCTTTTGCAGAGAAAAAAATTTTATGTACGGAAGGCGCATTAATGATGTCATCAATACTACAGATGGGCCATGTTACCTGCAACAGTGCAGAAATCAATTTACAATTGTTATAAATGCCACAACTCACAAGAACATCATTCAGAGTTAAATGTTCAGCCCCCAGCTATCTCTCCCATTCTAACAGTTAGCACATGTGCATATAACAATTAAACAAAATATAATACCTTGCTTTATTCCAGCTAGCCACCCTATTACGATTAGAAACTTTATTGCGCAGAGGAGGAGCAGTAACAGCTTTTCGTGCAACCTCAGCTGCAATAAGAAATTGGTTTCCCTGGAAATTTGACCTTCTTTTTGCAAGAACCCCCTGATTATAATATTGAAAAATGAAAATATTACAAACAAGCACACATAAACAATATGAGTTAGAAACTTAGAATGATTATGCTTCATAAACTGACACACCTGTCTAAGAGAAGATCTTGACTCCATATAACGCCGCACTTTCGAAGATTTATCTTGAGTAAAACCGTTTGAAAACTTTTGGCTTTTGTTCTGTATAAGCATAAGAATCAAGTGAAATAATAACCACCATGAATATTACAATGCAACTACATATGAACAGAAAATGCAAAACACTTTACCAAAACAAGTTCTTACCGGAACCCTTCTTTGCTTCGTAGCCTTTGTATTTTTAGATAATTTGATTATATCATCTGTCAATATCAACAGGTAATCGATATTAGATACCATCAGGCGAAATATGAGAAAGAAGAGGCGCTTAAATGCAAAAGGTTTTATTAAGCAAACCCAATGTCATGTCCATTTTCTTCTCTGTAAGCGCAATTGCCTCGGTTGTAAGTGGCTTGGCTGCCATCTGTTAATAGATAAAGAAGTTAAGACGACTACATATATCCTGAGAAAACAAAAATTTAGAACTATCAAGCAACAAAGTCAGCCACCAAGAACTGTACTAAAAGTCTCAAACAAGGCCAGTTACAATGCGAAACACCAGATTTGTCAAGAAAGAGTAAAGAAGAAACAAACATCGAGTTTATTCAAGAATTAATCAGCACATGGGGGAAGAAAAAAGGCATAGGAATGTATACAGTACTCCAAATACAAGTAAAGGTGAAAGTAATACGTGCCCCTCTATAGGAATCAGAAATAGCTTGAGCAGAGAACCCAATCATAAAAAGAAAATCAACAGCGGTAATCGAATAAACCGATATCTTTTCAACTACACCGTCGATAAAAAAAACCTATTATTATTAATAAACATCCCCAATAGTTTGGAATCTTTGAAAAGAAAATAAAGAGATTGTCAATTCTTCTGTTTCCTTCTGAAAAATTCAAAAAAAAAAAAAGAAATTATATCTGCTTTCCTGGTACAAGTCGTAACATGCAATTAACTTTCGATGCAAAAGATATCTACAGAAGAAAGATGGAGATAGGTTAGAGAGAAAAGGCTTACTCTTACTCTTGGGCGAATGTGAAATCCAACAACTGTGATGGAGTTGCAATCGTACGGAGCTCGGCTAGGGTTTTGCTTGATATTCCCAAACCAATGAAAAATTGCAGAGACTGACGAAGGCACAAAATAAACGAAGTAAAAAGTTGGGAACGGGCGCGGTATTTATGTGTTGTAGATGGCGGTGACGCCTCTTGAGTCCACCGTGACCGGATCTCTAATTGGATCCCAAACCATAGGCAAATAATAAACCGGTTCTTCTTCTCTCTTTCCGTTGTCTTTCCTTCAAATTAACCGGTTTTAAATGACTTTCGAGTCCGCTTAGCTGGACCTGCAACTTGCAAGTCACAACCTAGGCATCTTCCGCGTGAAGCTTTCCGGGTCCCCAAATTAAAAAAAATAAATAAATAATAATAACTATTTCTCAAACTTTTTATTTATGTAATTTTTCATAAAGTTTGGTTTCTTTTGAATAAATCCTTCTTAATCTTTAAAAAACATAAATTTCATCACCCTATTTTTTAAAAAATTTTAAAATTAATTTAATTTTTAATAATAAAAAATAATATTATTTTAATTCTAAAAAAATTGACATAAATTTAATTTTTTAATTATTTAAAAATATTATTAATTTAATTTTTCAATTACATAAATTTAATATAAATTTAATTATTTAATTATAAAAATTATATTAATTAATTCTTAAAAGATGATTTTGATATTATTTTTTATAAATGAATTAATGTCAATTTTTTTTAAATATTAAAATAATTATACTTGTATTTTTAAAAGTAAAAAAAGAATTTACTCTATTTTTTTTATCACACGCATAAAGCTTAAAAAATATTGCTTGCTTGCAGCTCACACCAAGTGTTTGAGAGTTGAAAATAATGTTTAAAATTTGATTGAATTGGGAAAAAAATGATAATTAATGATTCAACTAAATAAATTAATAGTCAGATGACGTAAAAAATATACTCAAAATAAGTTATTTATAAATTGTACAAAACTATATATGTATACGTTATAAAAAAAAAAGTTAAAAAAATAGAGTTAAAGAGAATGAGTGCAAAAAATTTAGAATAATTTTTTATTTTTTTGATTTCCCAATTTTGAATTAGATCAACATGAATTATTGAAAATGTTGACAACTCAATCCATGTTTAACTTAATTATACCTAAATTGTAGTTTCGTAGATTATCAACCAATATATCAAAACTAATTTTTTTGAGTAATTAAACCGATAAAACAGTTTTGAAGTTTGACTCAGGCTAATATAGGATTTGAACCGATTTTTAAAATACTGGCCCGCAACCTTGCACCCATAAATGTCTGCGTCTTCGTAAGACAAAACTCTTTCGTGTTTAATTGGCGTACTCAACTGCTCATTGCCTGAAAGAGAATTCGGCAAAATTAACATAAAATTTCCTTAGAATGAAGGTTATGACGGCTTACCATCAATTCATCAAAGAATTTGTTTATCAAAAATGAAAAAATCGAAGAATTTGTTGCATTGGGAATCAGATGAAGAGAACTAGTGCCCGAAAGGAGAAGGATGCCATACTGCAATGAGCCAATTCATAACATTTAAGGTATATTTAGTACTGAGATAAAAATAAGAGGTAAATTTTGATAGATAAATTTTGTATACAAGCTCATTCATAAAGATTTACTAACATATTCACTAACATATTCCGATAACTTTCTTGTTTTCCGTTTCCTGTTTCTTTGCTAGGATAAATGCTTGTTCTTTATCTGTTTTTGATAAGATAGTTGACTCGTTTCGATTTATTGGTAATATCTAACAAAGAAAATGTCAGAGATTTGTCTTCAACTGACTGATGAAATAATGTAATTCCTAATAGACTGAAATATATTAGTGCTAATCGTATTATTCTCCGCTTATTCATGGCTTCTGGAGTCAATGTTGCCATTTGCTTCTCACCCCAGACAAACAATTTATTCCAAAAATTATGCTTCCGTCCTCACTCTTATGCCAGATTAAGCTTTATCGAGAACCGAATGGGTGGAGGAAACAATCAGTTGACACCATAAATCCACTTCTCCGCATTGCTAGTGTAACTAAACAACTCCTCTGGCTTGAACCACAACTTAATCTCATCCTTGGCAGTCTCTGGACCATCACTCCCATGGATGATATTTCTGCAGGCACGGGCAATAATCAGATTGTGATGACCAAATAATGGACAATGAATATACAGAGGAACTAGAATGTCTCTTTGCAAAACAATACCTTCCAACAATGATAGCCAGATCACCTCTAATGGTTCCAGGCTCTGATTTCTGTGGATCTGTAGCTCCAATTAGTTTTCGGCCATAGGAAATAACTCCCTGTCCTTCCCAGACCTGTGACATCAAGTTTTTGGGAAAAGAAAAAGACAGATTAGGAGCATCAGGTTGTTTCGATCCCTAAGGCAAGAGATTGAGTCAACTCTAAGTTCTAACCATTGCAATGACAGGGCCAGAGCTTAGGAATTCACACAGCTCATTGAAGAAGGGTCTTTCCTTCAGGTCATGATAATGCTTCTGGGCAAATTCCTTTGAAGGAACCAATACTTTAATTCCCACGAGCTTGTACCCTTTCCGCTCAAAACGAGATATAATCTCTGCAATCTGCAAAAGAAATATCTCAGAACTCAAGTGAGGGATAACAAAGGGGGAAGAAGTGGGGACCATATCGCAGCAGGTGCAAACAAAGTTTTTAACTACACATTGCCTCACAAACAAGTCATAAAGAAGTGTAAGAAATCTAGTTTCACTTTACCAGCCCTCTCTGCACTCCGTCAGGTTTAATGGCAATGAAAGTGCGCTCCAGCTGAGTAGGAGAAGATGAATCCATGATTTGTATATAAGAATTATATAAAGAAAGAAAGCAAGCAACAATGAAATTGAAAATAGACATGCATATGCAGATAGAGAAAAGTTAAGCATACCTCAGCAGCATGCACTTCCTGATCTTGGAGCATGTAAGCTGCAAGACATGGCAGAAGAAAAGTCAGAGAAAACATTAAGAGTTGAATATCTGCTTATAGGCTGCACGCTAATATTGTGCAACATAAAGAACCAACAGACAAATGAAAGATGATTCATTGCATAAAGCAGACCCTTGAGGTTTTGTTCAAACTTCAAAGTTAACTGGTGTAAATTATTTGCTCTGATAACCTAACCTATATAAGTGATTAATGCAATCCGATAGGAAGACTGATATACATGGCACACACACAGAATAAGAAAATGGTAATGTTAATTCATGGCTTTTGCCAGGTGATTTATCTGTTGCACATTTCTTGGTGGGTTGAGGAATATGTCAAAAAAAAAATGGCTAGCAGAAAAAAGATTGAATGGAATAAAAGAATAAGCATGGACTGATCACTTTTATGGAGGCTTGATTGAAGTTTCCTCTTGCTTTTTATCCAACAAACCCAGTTCTCTTCCATTACCTTTTTGACACCCGAGCCATGAACTCCTTTTCAATAATATGCATTTGAGGAGAAATATATGACAATACATTGTAGTTGGCAAACTGGTATGCAAGACAAGATATGGCAATTTATAACGTATTTGTTTGTCTTCATGGACTTATACAGTAGCAAAATAGTAAAAACAGAAAGTATACACGTCTAGTTTTTAAAAGGTCATTCTTGTCCAAACCTGCAGCAGGAAGTGCGAGAGCTCCTGAAATCCATGCTCTGGGTACACTTCCAGAACTGGCCCTCCCATAATTTGAAGCCAAAGAAGGCACTTTACTGGTGAACGAAACTGCTGCAGCAGCAGCTACAGTGCGCACTTCTGTAAAGATGAACTCAGTCGTCTCAGAGAAACAAACTCTAATTTGCATGTTTGCTATAGTTACTCCTCATCCTTACAAGAAACATAAGAAAATACAGACATATCCAAAGCCCACAAAAAAAAAAGTGAGAAATAAAGCAATATTTCTAGCTTGATGCCGAAACAAGTCATGGTTCTGTCTAGATTATCAGATGGATACAAGACAGCTTTCCCTGACAAGGCAAATCAAGCTACAAAATTATTATTTTAACGGAGACACATTAGGATTACCCGACACCAGTACACTACAAATATAGTAGCTTCACCATAATAACGTTAACTGAATGATTGGTACGGGATAAAAGTAAAAGTGAAAAATACATAATTCATCCATAAAAATTTTATCCCCATTTTTATTACATACCTAATGGTAAAATTATTGAACAAACAAACATAGAATCGTCGTGACACAAAAATTAATGTCACCGAACCCAAACTTAACAACCACAACAAAGAATCGTCGTAACACAAGACAAGCTTTAACGGGTAATCAAGATTCAACAAACCACCCAGACATTCTCGTTAGATCATATCAAAATAGTCCCTCAGTTTTTAATCAATTTAAATTTCAAAAAAAAAAGAAAAAATAAAGATGGGTACAGTTCTATACACGGGGGAATGCAATATTTGAAAAACCCCGACCGATGAAACGATCCATAATAACTTCGATCAGCCCAAACAAAAAGAAACTAACGTGACAGAATGATAGGAGCAGATCATATTTAAAGGCGAAACAGAAGGAGATAGAATTGGAAAAATGAGGAAGCAAAAAAACCATAACGATTGTAAGAATGAGAAGAGTGAATGTGGGATATTTACCAGAGTAAAAACGAGAGGCCTTGGAAGCAGAGAGAAGGGACCTCACGGCTCTAGAAGCGGATCTGCAAACCTGAGAGTTCATCTTAAACGGCTCGAGGGGAAGATGAGCAGAGAAATAATGCTTAGATTAGTGGCAGTACGAATCGGAAATGCTACGGTGAACGATGTGTGATACCAGAGCTGAGTGCTATGCCCACCGCGGACTTGCAGTATGCATAATACCCAACACACGTTTGTTTGTCTAGTCCCTCGCTTACTTATTCCTTTTTGCTATTTGCTCCTTCGTTTTGTTCTCATTTTCATTTTTGGTATTGGGCAATGGGTAGTTGCGTTCAGTTCGGTAGGCTTTACTGGTTACTCCCCTGGAATACTTTTTTGGGGAAAGTAGCTGACTTTAATGATTAGGTCAAACCCTACTCTAACCGTTTGGGCTGCGTCCACGTGATGGTTAGCTGATCCGGCTTCCCTGACCAAACTGCGCGCCCCTCAAGTGATCATCTCTGCGGTTTTATTCATTCAGGTGCTGATTTTTTTGTAATTTTAAATACTTTTAATTAAAAATAAGAGTAAATTTTTAATTTAATTTTTTAAATATTATATCGATCTTATTTTAATTTTTTAAATAATGTTGATATTATTTTTTTTATATAGATAAAAATTAAATTGATATGATTTATTTAATTGAATAATTAAATTAATATTAATTTTATATAATTAAAAGATTAAATTAATAATATTTTTTGATAATTAAAATATTAAATTAATATCGATAATTTTTAAAAAATTAAAATAATATTAACACTATTTAAAGGATTACATTGTGAATTTATTCTAAAAATAATCAACACATAAAAGTTTGTCCCTTGATCAAATATGTTGATACTAAGGCGTAGACGTATGACTGTACTACTGTTTTAGTTAAAGGGAGGCAAGAAGAGACAAAGGAAAGTAGGGAGCAAAGAGGGGAGGGCATTGGTTCCTTTGTACGGGAAAGTGAATATGAAATTTCGCTTCTCAATACTTGATTTGGACACAAACAAGTAGAACCAATTGCATTTCCTCTCCTAGTGGAAACACCTTTTTTCAGTTGATGGAGGTTGGACAGAAAAAGGATAAGACGCACTTATGGGGAAGAAAAAAAAGAGGTTCTTTTCCGGGGGGACTGTCCCGATTTACTAATTATTCATTTCCTAACAAGAACAAGATGCTGGCGTAGTTCCCGTGGTGGACAGACCATAGATATATCATAAAAAAATATTGACCCCACCAAGAGGGAATGCTCGCTTGTGAGCTTCAGAACATGATCCAATCAAATACATAATTACAATGCGCCTTTAACCTCTGTTATTTAGCCTGCGCTGCACGAAATAACAATGGCTTCCCGTATTTACCGCTTCTCCCTAACACACTCAAAAGAGGAAAGAACAAGATCAGTTGTGTAAGTGTAACAAAAGCCAGAAAACTCTTCCCTTTTTTACTGGGAGAATTTGAGATACTGACCTACTTGAATGGTTATCTGGCCCAAGGACAATTAAACATGTGATTATTCAGGTTAACTTCAGAGTTGAATAAAGTGGTCTTGATATGTAAATATCTAGACAATTGGTTCCCATCTTAAATCTTCCTTTACTTCTACTTTCCTATTGCTTACCGGTTGGCATGGTGACTTGCACCTACGGCTATGGCTGCGACAAAGGTGCCAAGACATTGCGGATTACAACAGATAAGGTCTAAAAATCTCTAATTGTTGGCACATACAGATCTCCTATCTGCCCTGCCTTCTTTCTGGCAGCACAAGAGCCTAACAGATTGCTCTGTCTTTCAAAGATATTTAAGGCCTTTTCTAGTTACGCAGCCATCAGCCATCCTCATTACATTAAGGTATCGTGCCTGCAATACAATTCTTTAGCACAGCAGCATCTCACTGGGAAAATATTGAAAGCCAGACATTAACAACTTCTAATGCTAACCACGAACCAAAGAGATCAAAATAAGTATAATCACCATCCATCTTGCAGAGTTTTTATCTGTTCTTTTTTTTTTTTTCAAGTGCTCTATTATGCATACAGCATATGCCACCAGCATATAGCATATTCGTAATTCAACTTTAATTGAACCTTTATCTAGACCAAACAACATCAGTCGTTGTTCAGGCATAAGAAGTCAGTTTAAGATCCCAACTCTAATTTACTTACACGTGGAAGATCACTAAAATTACAAGGTTTAACAGTCTTAAACCAAATGGGTCAATCAAGTCCTGGAACGAGCAGAAAGTGACAAATAAATCACTAGTCTCATTTCAATTACTGCTGTCTTATGTAGCATGTACAAAAAAACAACAAAAAATTTCATGACATTAGTGTCATATGTACACAAGTAGCTTAGATTTCAAGCCACCTTTAACTCACCAAACAAGGTGTCAAATATGTTACATCTCAATTGAACCATTGGGAACTGATGTATCAGATTCCAATTTGCAGTCAGTTTGTAAAGCTGATAACCAAGAGTCCAACTGAAAGAGGAATCATGGAGGGAACTACGTCATTTAATATGATATGATGAACATATGTTATGAAACACAGCATGTAATTAGAAGTTAAGTATGATTAAAATAAGGATGTAAATTATTTAGAATCTGCCCAGATTGTAAAATATAATAATAACAACAACTTCTAAGAGACAAATTATCTTAACTTAGACACACCTGTATCTTAGAACTATTTGAGCATTCATATCGTAATCCATGACGAGTTAAAATATAGAAGGCATATCGCATCTCATCATTATCACGCTTAAAACTTGGTAATTGCCCTACTTCAACAATATCAGATAGAAGCGTTGAGTCCTGAGGGCTTAGATCTGCAATTTTCCCCCTTCATCAACAATTGTAAATGAAAGCCAATCATCTTAAAGCTTGAGAACAAAATATATTTGGTAAAGCCAACCATGTTATCGTAAAGGTGTTATAGTATAGTTTGCTCTGCAAATAAAATAGGACTTGGTAGCAGAAAGAAAAATGAAGAAGAAGAAACGGAGGGAGAGAAAAGGAAAACAACTGATTACATTACCTGTAGACAACAAATATAAGAATATACATTCACCATGGAGAACAACAAAGCGAGGAAGCCAATCATCCACGTCAGAATCATCTATAGGTGGAGGTTCTCCTGGTAGTGCTGCCCATCTCTAGAGAGAAAAATCAAAAGAAAATTAGTTCTAAACTTGTTACGTAAATAAAATAATGAAGCATAAACTGATGTAAGGTAAACTAGTGGAGGTTTGGGTGGTCAATACAGTTCGAATGTATAAATAGCCAGATAGACGAGCTGACCGCAAAATTTCATCAATATTTTCCAACCTGTGTGAAACAAAAAGATTTAAATGAAATAATTATTTATGGAGAACACATCTGTGTCTCTCAAGGCAGGTAAGAATCCCCCACAGATAGGGAAGGTTGAGTAAACACTGAATTTCCCTGGTTTCTCAGTATAGCAATTTCAACTACAAAAGCGTCTATTACACCAAGAAGAATCACTATCAAGGAGTGGAGAACAATGAAAGGAAAATGGAAATTAAACTTCATTTTATCCTTATTACTCAAATATTCACACATGTCTGGACTCCAGATCTAATGCTAGCATCTGAAATCCTGACTTTGTTATTTTCAATGTCTTCAGTAAGCTGACCAAAAGAGAGATACACAAACACAAGAAGGAAGGTAACCTAAAGCAAATTGCTAATTGATGAGAAGTTATAATATATTATAAAACAGAAAAGCCCATATTAGTTCAAAGTTATGGATCACTCACTTAGCTTTCAGTTGAGCTTCTCTATCTTCTATATCAGCAAGTTCTGATCGAAGTGACTCTACTTCTGCAGCTGTTAGCTCAACCTACAGAATATAAATTTGTCTCAGAAAGATATAACAGAACCTTCACCAATGACAATAGGTGCAATGTGCAAAAGCTGATCCAAGCAAACCTTTTCCTGATCACCAGAACTGGGGCCCCATGGCAGCCCCCGTAGAGTAAACAAGTTCAACATGAAAGCAGACCTTAATTTTCTTCGAGTCCACAGATGGCGCCAGGACCTAAACTAAGCTAGATTGAGTGACTGATTTCAATTAAACTCAACTCTCTTAATGACTTTCTGATTATTGTTTTCTTCTTTTCCTTATTCCCCTAGGAAACAATACCTTGAAGATTTATCAGCTCCAGGTTCTGTAACAGACAGTGTTCTGCTTTCAAGAGTTTCTTCACTTGACATTGGAGCTTGAAAGTGATCAGGGATGAACTTTATTTTCCCTGGACCATCATCCATGAAATTGACCTTCTTCAAGAAGGAAAGGAAGGCCTATAACAGAGGAAGACAGTAATAATAAGTGCAAGCGATGGTTTATCCTGAGATAGTAACAACAACAAGAAGTCAGACATCAATTGAGTCCTCTAGTGACATCATCATTGGCATCACTTCCATTAACTATGTTATATTCCTAACCAGTTTTGCTCAATTTGCAGCCCAAGCTACCTTCAGTAAACCATGTGAGTATGACATGGCTGCTTGCAATGTGCAATAAGGATGGTTCACTGTTAGAATATAATTAGAATATTTTTAGAAGATCTTTAGAATATATTGTAGAACCAATTAATGCTCTAATTGATGAAACAATTAGAAGTCATATCATAATTTCATTATATTTCCTGATTTATTTCCTTATTTGATTAAGGTTACTAGAATATAAATAGAAATTAGTGTTTTATCTTTTGTAATAAATCAACACATCTAATGTATTTATCACATCGTTCTCTATTCTCCTTTCGTCTTTCTCTCTACTTAAACCCTATAATTCCAACATGGTATCAGAGCGGTTCCATCTACCTTGAGGGTGTCTATACTTTCCGCTATGTCAAGTTGTTATAGAACTCCTTTGTAAATTCTCCCTTATTGTTTTCTTAACTCACTCTTTCATTTGTTTTTTTTCCGAAGTCTTTGTGATTGTTTGTTCTGCGATGACGATTTGCCTCTGGTGTTCTTTGCTTTTCTTACATCTATGAGGGTGGATTTTCTTTGTTCCACCATTTTGGATTGGTGCTCTGGTGTAATAAGCATAACTTGGTAATTGAATTTTCTTGTTCTTCTTTGGTTCCATGATGGTGTTATGTGATTCTTCTGTGGCTTCACTCCTGTTGTTTGGCTCCATTCCAGACTCTAGTCTTCGTTCTCGTAGTTTGGCTTCATTCCAAACTCTAGTTTCCATTCCCATAGCTTGGCTCCCTTTCCGTTGTTTGGCTCGTTTTGCTATGAATGGTCCCAAGACTGTGTGTCAATCCTTTGATGCTAGTGTGTTGGTTCTTCTATGATTTTGTTGCACTAAAACTTCTTTGGTGTTGTCCTTTCTTAGATTTCTCCGGTAATTTTCTCCTCTATTTCAAGATGTGCAAGAAGGCTCTTGCTTGGTGGACACTATGTTATCTCTCCAAAGATATGTGATCCTAGTGATGCTGTAATTTTTCTTATTTTCTGTTCATAGGTTTGTTATTTGTAACAGCTTGAGGGAGAGTGTTAGAATATATTTATAATATCTTTAGAAGATCTTTAGAATATATTGTGGAATCAGTTAGTGCTCTAATTGATGAAACAATTAGGAGTCATATCATAACTTCATTATATTTCTTGATTTATTTCCTTATTTGATTAAGGTTACTAGAATATAAATAGAAGTTAGTGCCTTATCTTTTGTAATATATCAACACATCTAATATATTTATCACATCGTTCTCTATTCTCCTTTCTTCTTTCTCCCTACCTAAACCGTATAATTCCAACATTCACCAACATATATAAAGGACTACATTCTTTTCAAATTAAATGAAAAAACTATCTGTTGTAACATCCACTCCTTTCCCTTCAAGGATTCTGCAATCTGCACTATCACTAGGGTGACAATTGGATCCTTTAATCCATGATCCATCCAATCCATCCATATCTAAATCCAATTCAATCCATCCAATTATAATAATAAATTTAATGGATTGGATTAGTTTTAGTTAATGGATGGTTAATAAACCAACGAAAATATTTATTAAATATCTACATGGTTGGAAAATATAATGTATTTAGATATAGGAATAGTCTAGATGCATCTAGTTGAGGATGGATGGATTGGATATCCATCCATTAAAATAAGTCGTGGATGGATTGGATAATATTAATAATTTTTTAATGGATCTTAAATGGATTATTGGTTTATTTTTATCTATCCATTAATGACCCAATTCATCTATTTGCCACCCCTAACTATCACAAGTTAAAAAGACAAGCAAATTGTTAGACCACCCAAAACCAGCAGTCCCGGAAAACTTGCTGTTAAACTATTAAAAATGAAGATAAAAGCTTGTTTCATTGAGTTAACAGCAGTTTGATGTGGAGGATAAAATCCAAGCACTCAAGTAAAATTGCCTGGTCGTACAGATGATATCAGACTTACTATGGGTTTGTCAGCAGTCACAGACAATCCACATTTCCCTTTTTCTTTTCTTCTTTTTTCCCTCGAGGTAAGAGAAGCAGCTCTTCTGAGAAGATCAAATAAAGCAGAGACAATATCCTCAGCTTATTATCTAACTACGAAGAACTAGTACAGGTTAGGTATTACTCCAAAGAAACCAGTAAAAGCACTGACAAGAAAGGACTATAACGACACGTCGACACCTATCCCTATCCTCGGCGTGATCAGCCACAGTCCCCAACCTCATTCATCAACTTAAAGAATGGAACTCAGAATTGGAAACATATTGTTCCAAGACAGGGAAAAAGAAATACCCTTGTTTCATCTTGAAACGAAAAATAAAATAAAAAAACCTAAAAAGAAGAAGCAGCAGCAGCAATGAATAGCGTAAAGGGAAAGCAACTCACAGGCACAACTATCAAATTAGATCAAGCCATATTTTCTGATTTAACCCCGGTTCTCTAACAGCAAGGATCGCATATAAACTCGTGTTTAGGTGGAGAAAAGAATGGAAGGCTAAATTCTTCAATAAAGAAAAAAAACCATCCATTAAATTAAACATGTCGTGCTACAAATAGCAACAGCTGACAAGGTACGACCGGCAACCAATAATTCTTCTAAGAGAACATATACTAAATTGAAATTTAAGAATACAGAAAAAGAGAGAGAGAGAGAGAGAGAGAGAGAGAGTTGTTGGTACCAGTCATAGGAGGAGGAGAGACCTTGAGTTTAGAAGGAAGGTAGTTGATTGCGCCAATGGATTTGATCGGAAGCCCACGAGGGTCACGACACGGCTGTTCCGTATAGAAGTTTAGTTTACTGCGCTTCTTAGCTTTACCTGTACGGCTGTACCTGTTGGTTATTGCAGAAAGACACTTTTGCCCAGCCGCAATTGCTATCTGGTCCTCGGTTTGTTAAGAATCTGCGACAGCAGTCACAATAATTGACTTCCTCGCAGGATTTCTATGGCATAGATGGCTGCAACCAATCAGCCAAAGACATTCCAAGCACTACCGTTTTAAGTAATTTGCTTTTTTTTTTGCCATAGAAGTAATTAGACAAGTCACATTCTATGGCCTTCCCGCTTATCCTTTCCTGTTAGTCATATCTTTCCAACAAAATGACTGTCTGCCAGTAGCCTAATGAAAATTGAAAAACAAAGAGAAACAAAAACCTGTTTGTGATGGTATTTTTTTTTCACACAAAATTTACGGTTGAATTAAATTTTTATATCATGTACATCATGCTTACAAGATTTTATTTTAAATCACTATGTTTATTCTATCAAAATTTTAAATTGACATAAATAAACTATTCAAATAAATTTAAAAAATGTAGTTTTAATTCAAAATTAATGTAAATATTTTCACATTATCTTATAATGTATTGTTACATTATTAGAAGAATATCACTTCTCCAACAATTGTTATCATAGTCATTTTTTTTAATAATATAATAATACATTATTAGTTAAAAATATATTATTTATCCAGTTATACCGCAACAAAAAAATTGCCACAAAATTGTCCACTAAAAAAAAAAAAAGTTTCCATAAGGACTAGGAACTGGCTTCCATCAATTCTTTCGTCTTTTTTTGGTCATGATATCAATTCTTCAAAAGAGGGCAACGTGTGTTACGTTTCTTGGTTGATTGTACGTTTCTGCTGGAAGAAGTGGAACGCCAAGAGAAAGCCCCTCAGATGAAAAACACGGGCTCGAACCATTTCTTGAAAAGAAATCATTATGTTCGCAACTTCAGCTCTGTTGCAATGCAAGGCATGTTCACTTCATAAGATATATATCTTCCAATTCATCACTGGAAAAATTAATCAAGGTTTACTATTTCAGTCCTATGCGTATTCCATTATTGACAATTAGAATCAGTATATTGTTCTAACATAACAGCAACACAAAAAATAAACAACCACAAAAGGTGGATTTCGATGAATCAGCGTCACAGAAAAGGAGTGCAAAATATAGTCTTCCCTCTTTCAGAACACACTCGATTAGAAGCAGCCGCCCAACTGCCAAAAGGCATGAAAGTTTCTATTAGCAATACAAACCAAACACAAGACAAGAAAGATATTTTTGGAATGCAATATGAATTGATTCCCCAGTTGTCATAAGAAGAATCAACAACCAATGAATTAAGAAAATATTGGCCCATATTAACCGCATAAAAGAAAAAAAAGAAGTGAACAAGGGAAAAGAAGCCATAAACTAGAGGCTAAGAAGCCTAACTAGTAGCACATTTCAATACCAGCTTATGCATTTGGCAAACCAAATAGGATCCTAACCCTTTGTCAGACCAAAAATGCATTTTGTGATGAGTAAAAGTCACAACTATAATCAGCAAATGTGAATGACCTGGCAAGATTTTACATACCAAAATTGCCTCAATCTCCTCATTAGACACAGGAGTTCTTTTGGGTTGATGAGAGGCCTTTCCTCCCACTGTTGTTGAAGCTTTTGAACTTGAAAAGAATGGTAAATTGGCACTGCTTGCTGAAGTCGAAGCTTGAGTCTCAGATGCAGAACCTGCAATGAAATTTGTAAAAGAATTGGAAAATTTACTTACTGTCAACATGGAAACTAAATGACAATTAATATAACACTCTTCACAAAGATCCAACTATTATCAATCACAACATAATCTAAATGAAAACTTAGATGGAACATAGATCCAAAATGGAAAAAAGAAAATTTAAATTACATGATACCCTTAACATACCAACCCTTCCAAATATTGAACCGAACAAAAGTAATTAGGCTTCTTTGACCTTATTCTTCTACACTTTGGGACTACCAGCATGAAATTTTCTTCTTCAATGGTATGTTAGATTCCTCTGTATTGTTCATGTATGTAGAGAACACCTTTCATTTTATCATGCAAGGTTGGGTAGAATGGATATGGACATCTGATATGTTGAAAGATATTCAAGTAAAATTTTGGAATAACTTGAACAGAGTAATTGTACATTTTCAGTAATTCTAGACACCTTTCTAACTAAACAAGAAAACAAATTTGCTAGTGTTTGCCAATGTGGTATTCGGCAGAGCATCCATCATCCATAGAGACCACATAGCCCCTTCACATCTTCAAATTCTAATGTGAAAGGATTCCCTTGCAAAACTTAAAACTATAAAGCATTAGAACTAAGCTAAACGTTAGATGATTTCCAAAAGTACAAAATAAAATCAGCACAAATCCAGCATATAACAAAATAACATCGCAATATATCCTAAAAAGCTAGACGAAAGCAGTTGCCTCAAATTTTACTACAAAACTTTAAAGGCTAAAATTAAAAAAAAAAAAAAAACACTCCAACTATGGGCTATTTTTAGAAAATCGCATATGCTTTGAAACTCACTGACTCGACTCCCTAAACGTACCAAACCGTGCATACTGATGAATTTAGGGGGTTTAGGGAATCATGTACATGAGTTTCAAAGCACAGGAGTTTTTGAAAAGTGACTCATAGTTGGATAGATTTTTCGTATTTTAGCCTAACTTAAATGAAGATAACCGGGAAAAGCCACAATTTTCATAAGTGAAGCAAGAGAGTCAGGTATTTAAGAACGCTTCACTACATCTCATTTATCATGCATCAATCAAATTTGCTGCAAGATTAGAGATTACGTCCCGATTGTTGATTCTGAAGGAATATGGATTAAACATTAAATTTATATATGACCCCATGAATGGCCATATATCCAACCTAACTAAAAAATGAAAATTAGAGGAAAAAAAGAGTAAATCTCATTTTTTTGTCTTCCAAAAAGTGCCCGATCATAAAAAATGGCATCATTTTGGTTAAAAAAAATTAATATTAATTTATTCTCTCGTTCATTAAAATATAAAATTAATATTAATTTAGCCTACAATCATTAATTAAGATTTTAAATTAATATCAAAATTCTTTTGAGAACTAAAAAGAGATTTACTCGAAAAGAATCCCAAAAAACGAGGATAATTCAACTATCGAAAATTCACATGGTAACACAGTGAGATTGACGAATGAATTTAGCTTCGTCATTGGTACCCATAAACACGTCGAAGCATACAATAAATTTATATTAAAAAGAAAGAGATTGAAAGCGAAGAAAATTAAATCGGAGACGGAAAGAGAATGACGTACCAGCGGACTTGGGATGTCTCTGGGGGAACTTGATGCGAGGGATTCTTTTGATAGCCTGACCTCCACCCATGGCTCCTTTGTCTCTTCTTCTTAGTATTCAGAAACGGCACAGAGGGTCGTGGTCGCGGTCGCGGTCGTGGCCGTGAAGGACGAGGAGGTGTCGACGCCTACGATTTGGACGTTTTGAGAGTTTGAGAATCCAAGTCTCACGTTGCGTTGTCTCACATCACACCACACATGTAAAGCATATCCACAGTAGATCGTTAACGCGTCAGGGTCGAACAGGAACCAGATCTGGAGTCCAATGGCCCTATTCTCTCTTTCTTCTTTGGGCAAGTCCAACAGTCTTATACATACTCAAGTTCCTTTGGGCATGAGGCCATTTGGGCCTCGTAATTACATTCACGCCCATTCAAAAATAGAAAATAAAAAGTGAAGATATTTAACCTTAAGGTAAAAAAAGAAAAAAAGACATAAAAGTGTTAGACTCGTAAAACAGTTTAAATAAATTAAATTTATAAAAAAAAATTATTTTTTTTTAAAAGTGAAAATATTTATTTAAAATATAATGAGTTTTAGATGAAAAATATGGATGGGTTAAGATTTTGATGGGATGTCAAAGAGAGAGCCTGGGCTTGCTGCTGGGTGTGGTGGTGGATTGGCTCGTGTTGCTCGTGGCAAATGGTGATTTGGTTTTTGCCAAGTTTTGGGGTCATGTTCTCTCCTTCGAAAGTCGAATGGTGTATAACTCTGGAATTGACTTGGAAGCATGGGTATAGACGTGTAGTACTTGCATTTAACTCCCTCTGCTCCTTAAAATGTTGCAGGACCATCATACCAATTACAACGAATTATTCGTTGGTTACAACAGAATTGGTTGGTGTACATTCTCCATTCCTTAAAAATAATCTGCAGGTGCTCTTTTTTATTTTGGCTCTTCATTTTAAGGTCACTAATACAAAGATAATCGCGTGTAAGAGCGCAGCTTGCAAAGCGTTAATAATCTTATTCTTTGTTTGGAAGTTTTGGATTAGACAGTGTGAAATGATTTATAATGAAGCAATTTTTATAAAATTATTACTCTATTATCTGAGAATTCGATTAAAAAAAAAAGAAGAGAATAAGTTGTTGAATTTTAAACCTCCCAAATTCAGAGGTATTAAAAATAAAGGGTTACGAGGATACAAAATGATTTGGGTTCCTATTATTTTTCATAGTATACTCTAATGCTTTGAAAACTCTCAAACTGTATAATTTCTTTTTCATTCCACTCCATTTTTAATTTATCTACTTTATCAATCATTCAATTCAAACATAGGCTTAGGTAAAATTAGAATTAGAGGTCAGGATTAACTTGTCAAAACATTTACACATAATAACTAAATAATCCTCCAAATGGATTATCAATTTAAAAATAAAACTAATAACAATATTGTGGGATTACTTTGGTGTTGTGCATAAATTAAAAAGTTTATGTAATTCTTATTTTAAATAATTTTAATTTTAATTTTCTGTTATTGTAAAACATTTTATGTATACTATTGCTTAATTATGTATTATTTCATCGTTTAAATAATTTAATTTTAATAATAATTATTCATCAGTTTAAACTCTTACATTATGTATAAATGAAGAGAAAGAAAATAAAAAAAAATTTTAAATTTTTTCTTAATTGAATCAAGAAAAAATATAAAAAATAATAATAATAATTTTTTTTTAATTCTAAAATTAAAAAAAAAATTCCGTTTTATTTTCCTTCCTCTCGTCCAAACAAAGGTTGATAAAAGAATAACACAACGTGAAAGCTACCGGCTCATGACTATATAGCATACATACCTTCGCTCTCTCAGTCAAGTTTTCTCTCATCCACTGTAGGATTGGACGTGAGAAATTCCACATCAGTCGCCCAAACTCACTTATTTCATTTTTTAATAATTTAACAGGCTGTTTATTTTGGTTGCAAACGGCGTTGAAGACACGGTGAGGAAAAGGGAAAAAAAATTTCCTTCTCATAGAAGTTCCGTGAAACGACGTGCAGCGTTTATTACCCCAAAAAACAAAAATGAAGCGTTAAATAAACAATAAAACAAACAGGCTGTAATGATTCGTCTAAATTTGTGACCAAGATTATTGTTTTAACTTTTAATCAGTGCATTTGCCCCGTCACTCAAGTTCTCTCGTTTCTTTTAAGTATGTTGCAAAAAAAAAAAAAGTGCCAGCGTTTGCTTTTTGTTTTTGTTTTTAGTTAGACAATGTGCGCCATGTTTACTAAATTTTATCAGAGATTAGTGACATCAAAGACTCATATTTATTAAGAGAGATTATTTAATAAACTCATGCAAGATAATTCTTTTATATTACATCATTAAATATGTAAATCACAATTTTAAGTATTTTTAATATTATTAATATAAAAATAATAAAATACAATAATGACTCATAACTAAAGTGGCGCATAGTCAACAACATAATAAGAAAAGTTCACTTTTCTTATCCTCTATGGTAAGGACGGAGGCCTGATCGATCGCCAGTGAGTGTGTCTGTGTACTATTGTTTCTATATTATAAACGTTATATAGTTTTGGTAGAAGAAAGTTTAGAGTGAGAACAAGTTTTACTCATTTCAAGGTTAATGTATGAGTATTAATCTTAGTGAATATTTACAGTAAAATTACACGCCACTTATCAATAAAAATCTTATGATTTGAATGCATATTATATAATTGAATGAGCAAAAGTTTATCCAGTAAGTTAATTTTGTCGACAATCGTTATATAGACAGTTTACTGTCATCTTTGAGAGGCCGATTAACTTGGTGTGATGTTAGCTGTGTGAAAAAAGAGAGTAAAAAGCCTAGTACATTAAAAAAAGGAAATAGAAAATTGTGTCCCAAATTGAAAAGATGTGTTTTCTAATTACACAATCAAATTAAATGTCCTTTTTATATCACATTTTTACACTTTTTTTTTGAAAAAAAGAGAGAAAAATAAATTTATTTTTTTCTTTTCTCTCTTTTTTTTCCAAAAAAGATATAAAGAGTGTGGTGTAAAATTATGGTGTATGAATAACATTATTATTACACAATTATAGAGCCATATACCACCAAAAAAAAAATTACACATTATAGAGACAGCAATTCAGGAAGTAGATAAGGTATTTGTGCTCCTTGATTAAAGGCCAATCATTTATCAGTAAAAAAAAAAAAAGAAAAGGGCAAGCGTTTGAAGAAGAAAGGCGACGCTGACCAAGAAGATGAACGCTAACCGCACAGAAAGATTGGATTGCTCTTCAAAGAGAAAGAGACCCCATGCAGAATACTGGGTTTCGATAGGGTAACAAAAGCTAATGATGCCATGATATACATGGTTTGGAAACTTAATCATATTGACTTAGTCTCGCCTAGCTAATTTCAATCTAAACCGCGTTGCATAATTTCTCCTCGACTCATTCATCGTATCACTTTCTAACGTGACCAGGTCTAATCTTCAACAAAGAATGAAGAAGAAAGGGATGAAAAAGTAGTCAATATGCAGACATTCTTTTAAGTAAAAGACAGAATATGTAACACACACATATAAATGAGTGTTTAGTATGTTTTGATTTTCAAGACGCTCTCAATTGAATTGTTTGATCATGGCAGAGCCAAGTGCCAACTTTCACTGTCTGCTTCTTGGGTTTTCTCCAGTTACTGCTCAAGAATTAATTTGTGGCATACCCATACCTTAAATCTAACAGCTACATACAGTCAACATAACCTCTCTCTGGATTACCCTTCAGATATTTTTTTGTTTGTATGGTATTTTGAAACTTGTACATGATAAGATAGTGCAAATTGTAGTCTTTCTTAGAAGCACTTCCAATATATTACTGCCTTCAAAACTTGAAAAAGTTTCAAATGGATATTGCCGCAAGTAGTTTACCAACGTCACGGAGTCATGCTGCAATTCTAGGGGCGAGTCTGTTTTTCAACAGTTAATTCGATAGCCACAACCGATGCCATCACACTCTACTTGTAAGATTAATTAAGTTGAACGAGTCTTTCACGATAACTAATCAAGCACCATGTAAGTGATGTCATCGAAGAAACTACTTCAAGCATCGCAGTCTCCATGTGCATTACAAGATTAGATGAAGCCGCCAATGTGTGGCTCTAATCGATACGTCACTCTCTTGAACTGGCCAAGCTAGAGAGGTGACCAAGGTGTTCAATTCACTTGACACGAGAGATGACTAAGAAACCTTCAACCCAAAAGGGTATTGACCCTTTCAAAATTGGGTATTTAGTCTTTTGGACATCAGTAATAGATATACACAAAAAAAGAGGCCAACCTTTGCTGTTTTGAAGAACAAAGGTGGAGGGACCATGTAATTTGACAGTTAATCACTAAAAGCTTGACTAATAGAGGCATAGACATGAACTTTCTCTGGTTTGACACCTAAGTCACCCTTGAGCAGCAAAAAGTTCCAGGTAGTTTAATCAGCACGTTTATGCCCCAGTTGACACTTCATGCTTATGCATGCTATAAAATCCACCCTTCTCTGTCCATTTTGCCTCACCCCACCTTCCTCAGTTTGCCAACTATAGCTTCCTTATTAGCCCTCACTCTGTCTAGAAACATGATGCAAGCCATGTTTACTTGGCTTAGTAGGAAAAAATTAGATGAAAAAGTAGTAGTAGAGCAACCCAAAGTCCCAAAAGCAGTATACAGAGATGACATAACCAAAAAGAAATCGCCATCGCCAAGCAAGGCAGTGAAGAAAAGTGTCCGGTTTGTGGATTCAGAACCTACCATTTTGGGAGAAGAAAGAAGCTGCAATGGTAAACTAGGAGAAAAAGCAGGGATTAGAGTGAAGGTAAGGATGACAAAGGAAGAAGCAGCTAGGTTGCTATCAAAATGCAAAGAAGGAGGAGTTCTCGAATTCAAGGATGTTGCTTCTGAGCTTGTAGCGCTCCCAGTGACCCGAGTTAGCGTTGTGTCCACTTGCACAAACAATGAGCCCCTACTCAAGGTCGTCCTCAAATAATAATGAAGTTAAAAGTTGTAGTAGTGGGAGACAGAAAACTGTGTATAGCAGTGCGTACCAGGAGGACTCTGTTATATACTAAAATTTTATGTCTTTCTCAGGAAAGACGAGAGAATCATGAGATGAGATGAGATATGTAAATTAATGATATGCAAATATGTAATTATGTATGCTAGTGAACTTACTTCATATATATACATGTTGTAATCTTGGACCTGAACTCGAGTGTTATCAAGAACATGTCATAAGAAAGTTTTGTAAACTCGTTACTCTCATCTGAATACATTTTGCAAATCGTTATGCTCTCACTTGATCATTGTTGAAACTTGCTTCGAAATTTGTATTGCAGAAAAGAAAACCAAGTTACCCAAATCTTTGAAGTGTCAAGCTAAGAAATTAAATTTGCAAATTATATCTAATATGCTTGCGTGGAGGAGAATGGAGCGAAAGGTATTTTGAACCTTACTTTTTCTCCATTCTCTATCCAAAAATAGCCCATGTGTTGTGTTCAAGTCTTCGTCTGTAGAGCAAGATCCCAAAAGGACCAGAAAATACAACTCCAAGGGATTCTCAGCAGAGTTTGCTCAAAATTTTACTCCCATTAACTCTGTAAGGAACCCATAAAATTTAAAAGTTGATTCTAAAGAAATGCTCTGTTTACATTCTCTGTTTTCTAGCTTAGAAAGTGAAAATCACTATTTGATCAGTGCTAAAATAGAGAAGCTTTATACTTGATTGGAATATACACTCTTTTTAGATTTTATCAAAATATACTTTGTAACCTATTGTTGTAAAAGATTCTTGAGGAATCTGGTATTTTTAGCTTGGAGAGGTTAAAATAATATAGCTTAGAGAAGTCAGCGTGGAAGAAACATCACTGTTTCAGCTATAAAATCTCAAGATTTACCTTGGAAACTGGCGTAAGCTTGAACCTGTATAAAATCTATATTCGAGCTCCTTTCCCTTTAACTCGTTAATTTCAACTTGCATACTCATTAATTAGCTTACCTTTGTACTTTCAGTACATTTGTGATTTTTACTGTGAGTGGTGCTCCTGCTCTGTGAAAAATCTTCACTCTGAACTTCCACTATTTTGCTGTGTTTTAGTGTTCAACTTTCTGCATATCTCAATCTTGCTGTTATCTGGTTTATCTCTATATAAACTGTCTGTTTTATGTTCGTCTCCTCTCATTTAACTTTTGTCTACTTTAATCGTCAAAGATCTTGTGTATTTGTGAGTTGTGACCTCGCTTTCGAAGGCGGAAGTTTGTATTTTAACTTGCAAATCTTCACAATAATAGTTTTATTTCGCTGCCGTATAAAGCTATGTAAGCTAAAGTTTCAAAATTTAGGAGTATATAAAATTAATGACCAAGTATTTTTTACAGACATCTGAACCTCGTTCGCACCATTCCTCCTGTCTAGCGGCATGACTACACAGTTCAAATCCTTATCCTATTATCTTGCCTTGTTTGCGCCTTCAAGTTTGACTAAAGCATCGGCACATATGTTATACCTTCCTGAAGAGTACAATGAGTTTGCATTGTCCAGTCAAGTCTCAGGTCAGGAGTCAATGAATCTCAATAAATGGAGTAGAAAAAATGACTAGTAGAGACACATCTTTACAGAGCAGCTTTACTGCAACCTAAGAATTAGTCTGAAGACTCTCAGCAATCACGAGAGTATTTGAGATCCCGATCGCTAAGACCTGACCTGAGAAAATAGCCTTCAGTTCTACACGGGTAACAGATTTGTTACCCAAGTTAGGAAACAAACTATCAAATGACATCACTAATGAGCCCATCATATAATATATTTCATTTAATAATTTAAATTTTTAAAATAATTAATTCATAATATAATATTTTCTGTAATTAAGTAGTCAAAAATTTGATTGTTATGTCAAATGATAGTATAAAAATCTTTCTTATTTACAGTAATAACGTATATATTATTCTTTGTACGAAGATTGAGTTATAACGTATATGTAGATACTTACGTATACATTATCACGTATCAATATATGTTGATCTAAGCAAAAGTAATTTAAATTTTTTAAATATTATATTCAAAATTTAATTCTTAATAAATGTGAATGAAGCATACGCTGTTGATAAGTATCTCCCATAAAAAATACGATTGAAAGACAGAAAATTAAGTATATGTCAAACGCTGTTGATAAGCATACGATTGGAAGATCTAATTAATTCATGATATAACGTCTGAATTTCTGTAATTAAGTAATCAAAAATTTGATTGTTATGTCAAATGATAGTATAAAAAATCTTTCTTATTTACAGTAATAATGTGACATTTGTTATTTATTATATAATAATGTAAAAAAATTTCACCAATAGAATTTTGCCAACCAAGTGCTAGAATGATAAATGCCGCTTACAGATAGACATATGCATTATATTCAAATTCCGCACTGGCAATATAGGTGGCCGAGGAAGGAGTTTATGCTTCCCGACAGGTGATGCCTGTTCTTGAAACAGACAGAATAGAGATTGTCCATGCGAGTTTCAAACTTTGGGCAGGCAGAGACAACCACAAATTTCCTTCCACGCCACTTGCTTCTTCATGTCGAAAACTAACAAGAAGTTTCATCCACATACATATATTCCTCTACATCGTGTCAATTAAATGCAGAATGCGTAAATTCTATCAACCCTAGCTAACATGCAGGTTGAGACTTGCAAGCATTTACTTCTCTTCAATTTTCGTATCGACGGAAGATCTACCCTGACAATGAAACATATATACATTTTCCAGTTTACTTCCGTTTTTCCTTCTACATTGTCCTTTAATTTCCTCTGATTCTGCAACTTGTGGCACTTACGGCCACTACAATTTATTATGATTTTTATTTAATTGTTATTTTGAGTAAAGAAGTCAGCACAAGTTTCCAGCAAGCTTCCCGTCATCGCCCGAAACTTTCTGCAAAACAACATGATATTTACTTGATCTTCTGGGCAATTAAGGTAAATAAAATATGTATACTAAGGTCTCGGTTTGATTTGATACACATTATAAAGAATAAATTTATATTTATATAATATTTAAACAAAACACTAAAAATATCTTAATATTCAGTTAAAATAATTTTATTTAATATTAATTAAAAATAAAATTATTTTATTTAATATAATTTTATACAGTTAAAATTAAATAAAATGACTTAAGCTGAATAAATTACTATTAATATGTTACTTAAATATTATATAAGTAAAAAATATTAATTATACTATTAATTCTTTATATAATCTACTTAACAAGCCTAATATAGTAATTATAGGTTGTGGAAATAAAATAAGATTATATTACACATATTTTTACATGCTCTACAGTACACACACTCTCCCTGAAAATAACCAGCTCGTGATGCTTATGAAGAGGCGTAACGTGCCGACGAGTGGACGAGGATGGTACGTGTAGTGAGCACATCATGGGGTCTTCCCCAAAAGGAAAGTTCTCACAGCGTGAGATTGAATAATCGTAGCATGTAGGAGAAAAAAAAATGACTGGGTTTTTTTTTATATAAATATTATAAAAAAAAGTTTTATTTATTATTATTTATTTTTTAAATTATTTACTAAAATATGTTAAAATTTAATTAAATAAAAGGTCACCACCTACTGAATTTTTTTTAAAATTAGTTAGAAAATCATCATAACTTGCTAACTTATTTTGAAAAAAGAAAATTTGATAATTCAGTTAAAAAATCATCCTTAATTACGGTGACTTTCAAACTGTAATTAAAAAAATAATAACTTTTTGTCTAATCCTATTAAAAAGCCACCGTAGTTTTGGATGACTTTTCAACTAAGTTTGAAAAAAATCTGTATTATGACTTAGAATGACTTCTTATCTTATTAAATTTCAACACATTATGATAAATAATTTTTAATAAATAAATAATAAAAAATAAAAAATTTGTAATATTTATATAAAAAAGCCAAAATATTTGTATATGCAAAGTGAAGTGTGTTACAATTTGGAAATGTTGAAAGAAAGAGAGAAAATAAAATAAGCTATCATGTATTATTATAATTGTGTGTAACAAAATTTTGTATTAATGAAGAAATGTAATTTAGCTGAATTTCTACATTCGAAATGAGGCTGCTCTTTATACCTACATGTTTAGGTATACGATTAATTTTTTTTAAAAAATATGTTTTAAAAAATAATTTTTGATAAAATTTTAATTATAAGTTATTTTTATTATAAAATAAGTTAATTTAAAGTAAAATTTAAACATAAATTAAGACTAAATGAAAAAAAAGAAAATTTAATGTTGGGACCCTAACGTTGTTACGGTTCACCAGCTGTTTTTCATTTTCAACTATTTTTTTCATTTATTGACTATTAATGTTCATTTATATTTTCGTGAAATATTTATTTGAAGTCTGGGGAATGGTCGTTGGTGACGTTAGCCATACGACTTTGGATTCCTTTCTTGGGGCCCTATTGTAAATGTCTCGCATCACCGACGGTTGTTTAGTTAGTTTTTTTTAGTATAACAGTGTTTTTTTTCCTCCTAATTTAATTTAAAATATTATTTAATCCTTAAAATATTTAAATTCATTTACTTTACTCTTTTTAATAATAATATAAAATAAATTTAGATAATTTAAAAATTAAATTAAATATTAATTTAAATTAGAGAATAAAAATTCATTTTATTCTTTTTTTCAAATCTAAAAAGTCTTACAAGTTACAACATTAAAATTATATTTGAGTGAGCGTTTGTTCATACTAATTTTTAGAGTTTCAAATATTTTTTTATTTATTTTTATTTTATTTATTTTAATATTTATATTATTTTTTAAATATACTTATAATTTTATAAATTTATTTAATTTAAAATAATTATTTTTTAAAATAAAAGTTATTTATTTTAAAATTATTTTTAATCAGAATTAAATTTATAAAATTAAATTTATTTAAAAATAAATTTAAAAAATTTAATCCAAGTTTGAACGAGTATTTATCTAATTCAAATTGAATTTTAAAAGTTTAAATATATTTTTATTTATTTTTTATCATATTTATTTTAATATTTACATAATTTTTCAAATATAATTTTAATTAATTTCAAAATTTTATTTAATTTAAAATATTTTTTTATTTTTAAATTAAATATAATTTTTTATTAAATATAAATTACTTCACTTATATTTATTTTTAATTAAAATTAAATTTATCAAAAATTAAATTTATAAAATCTAATGCACACTAACAATCTAATCCAAACTAACACAGACTAATTATTGGCACAAGTCTGATGCCTCCATAAAGCTCACATGCATAAGTATCAAAGCAATACTATGTGGGGCCTAAGTACCTAACGTGACTTGCTACTCATTACGCTAGTTCTGCTGAAGAAGCAACTTGAATTTATACTAGATGACAAGTTTAATTATCATGGGGGAAATGTGGAGATGCTTTGCGGACATATCGCTCTCTTTTTCTAATCTATTAAAAAACAAGTGTTATTCAATCAGGTCTCTAATTATTATTAGCAGAAAGTTCCTAAGCTACGTCATGATAACGGGTTTATCTCTGATATGTGAGAGAGGTGACCATTGTATTCCTGACAGATTAAACGCAAATTTGCACATGAAATGAAAATAGTCGCATATACTTAGGAACTTCACAAATAATTCAGTTTAACTTGGCTATATATTAAACAAGAAAACCTGAGAAGATGATCGCGAAGGTCTGTTTGCTTTATAAACAAACAACTTAATAATGGGAAATATTATGAGTAGAAAAGTACAGCACCTTAATTAAGAAACTTGTTTAATTGAAGACAGGCATTTTTATATTAAAAACAATCTTAGATTCCCCTAAAACCTTTTAGAAATTAACTTGTTTTGAAAAATAACTTCTCTTTTTTATAAGAGGAGTCGTTTTTCTATTCCCGAAAGGATTAATTACCATCGATCTGGAAAAAAAAAATGATTACTGCAATAATTATAGAAACAAACTTATTTTCTACATCAAACATCAGAAAATACAACAAATGATTCCCAGAACTCTGTAAAAACAAACGAGTACTTGGATATTTACCTTCATTATCCTCAAACTCTCGTCCATAAAAATTTATCTCCCTCTTTATCCCATACTAAAAGATTTACAAATTTGGATGTCAGCACTCATTACAAAAAAGAAAAAAAAATTCTTATTAAACATAGGAGAAAAAGAAGAGATTGATATTGAAGGTGGACAAAATTAGGGACTAAGAAAATCATCTCTCCATCTCAGGCATTTCAGGACCCTCCAAGATCCTCTCTAAAGAAGGCTTCCATCCCTCAACTTTTCCTCTGCCTCTCTCTATCTCTCCCAGCACTTGTTCTAACCCCATCCCTTCTTTCTCCTTGAGTTGAAGTATCAGCCATTTGAGCTCCTCTTTCGTCATTACAACTTTAACCCTTAAACCGTTCTGCCCTTTATCATTATTTATCTTCACAAATCTACTCGATCTTCCTATTTCTTCTTCTTCTTGTTCCTGCTGCTGCATCCCCACTGCATCTTGCTGCCTCTGAGTGCATGTCTCCATGCAATTGCCCATGACTTAGCAGAAACTGCTCTTTCCCTGAATTTTGGATCCGAAAATTTCTGGCTTTTGAATCCAGAAAGAATAAAATTGTCGAAGGATCTATGCAGATTGCAAATAGCTAGTTCAGCATATGAACCTTATGAGGAGTGGAGAATGGGGAGCTGGGTGTTTATTTATATACATACTTCAATAGGCCATTTAGCTGGTCATGAAAATGTGGTTCATATTACCAAAAAAAATAAAAAATGCGGTTCACGGATTTCGAGCAAAAGATGAGGGTTCACGGATATTTGTTTCATTCGAGAGCCTAGAGGAGATCTTATATATTTTTTCTAGCTCAATAAATGACATATTTCATTGATTAATTATCTGTATTAAATGATCAGTACCATCTCTCTTATTGTTTTACCATTTGTCATTATTTGATTAGAGAATAAAAAACTGAATAAAAAATTGCAATAATTGGGGGTGCGATTGGGTTGCCGGTGATGTAGACATTTAACTTATACTTTGTCTGGAACATGAACCTGTCTGAAGGATGTTTCAATTTGAACAAATCAACTTGTACGGCAAGCTACGCACAGTGCTTAATAGAAAATATTATATAAATCATATTTAATAGATAATATTATATATAAATCATATTTAATACATGAAAATTGTGCATAACAAATAGGGGCTTTGAAACAATTACTTTTTTTTTTTTCTAACAACTAAAAATTACTAGACGAACAGGATTGAGCATGGAGACCCACTAACATCAGCAAACAAAAGTGAGGTGAGTTTTCTGGGTAGATGTTCCCAGATTTTCAAACCAAAATCATGTATAAAGCTTCAATTAGTTATCCAGTGCAAACATTACCCTCTCGGAGGAGGGTGTGGTTGAAGGAGATCTTCCAGTTTTTAACTTTTTATTGCACCAAAGGAAGATGCTCTGCACTAAGCTATTGAGCGACAGACGCAGAGAGAAAGAAAGATGCTTGCGGCAAGAGATGCGTAAGGTAAGAATTAAAACCGGTTCAGCGCTCCTAATTAAAAGTGAGATTTCTTTTTCACTTTTTTGTGGCAAAAGTAGATTGAACCTAAAAATGCAGAGAATACTTTTATGCTAATAATATGGATATTAATGATATTTTATTATATTATTCTTTGTACGAAGATTGAGTTATAACATATATGCAGATACTTACGTATACATTATTATGTATCAATATACGTTAATTTAAATAAAAATAATTTAAATTTTTTAAATATTATATTTAAAATTTAATTCTTAATAAATGTGAATGAAGCATACGCCGTTAATAAGTCTCTTTTAAAAAAAATACGATCGAAAGATAAAAAATTAATTTTTTATCGTTCAAATAAAAAATATTTTATGTACACCTAAAAAAAATAAATTATCACATTATTATAAATTAAATTATTTTAATAATATGAAAATTTATAATGGAATGATAATCGGAGTGGGAAATTAAAGTCATAATTGTTTTGTACCAAATTAGTGAAACTTTTATTAGATCACAAAATGAATGTATAAATATCATCAGGTTTCTTTCGTTGTTGCTCAGCTGTTTGCTGCCTAACTTCAACACCGTTAATTTTCGTGACGTCACATAATACATATGCAGTGTCTCATGGTGTGTCGGCACGAGAATACGGCATAGTTAATAATTTACGTGCCCTGTATTGACATTTCCTTCGACTTCGACCCTCGAAATCCTCTCAAGCGTTAGTTTCTTATCTTCCACTCGCACTCGTTAATTAATGCGAGAGTTGCAACTTGCCACCAAAATCAGATAAATTTTTATCTTTTTAAAATATTTTATTTAATTATTAACATATGATATTAATTTTTTTTAAAAAAGTGTGCTTTTATAATATGCCTTTTCAAGATTTATATGTATTAACGGTTCAATAAAATATATAAAATAAAAAGTATTTATTTAATTTTTTTTAAAATAAAACAAAAATCCCCAGAAAAGCGACAAATTAATGTTTCCTCATCGCATATGAAAAGTGAGGTTTAAATGCAGGAGAAAAGGCAAGCAGAGTTTGAACTAGTTATTAGATCACTAATCACCACTTTTGACCCAAATTTAATGCCCACTTACTATGTGTGCCAACTCCATTTATGTGTGCACGCTTGCTTATAACTTCTAAGTCCTGTACCGAACAAAAAAAAAACTTCTTTTAAGTCTAATGTTGTCACTGTGTTTTGGTTTTGTTCGTTAGTGCGTGATCAGGACTGCGGATGCCACAAGCGAGGTTAAGAGATTATAATGTTTTCTCCACGCTCCTTTTTTTTTTCTCCCTCCATTTTGTAGCCTTGTTTCGTAAAAAGATTCTCTATTTTTGTTACAACTTACGCATAACGCCGGGAGAAGGAAAAGACAACAACCATTGTCTTTTCTGATAGAACTTTTACAATGATGATAGAAACAGACAAATATATATATTAAAAAGTCGTTGCCATGTTATAAATTTATGATCTTCAATGTCTTCATTTCATTACCTTAATTACTTATGTTATATTTAAGCTCCTTTTTACTTACTTTTGTTATTAAAATTCTGTTTATTTCACAAAAATATCATAAGCTTATTTTGAATGCAAAAAACATGTATGGATAAGGATTTATTTATTTTATAAGTAAGTCTTGTTACACTTACTTTATTAAATAATTTTTTATGAATATTAGATTTTTTCAATCAAATTATTGAAATGAAAATTCTTATGAAATAAATTATTTTTATAAAATTTTAAAATAAATTGATATTTTATTTAATTATTTTATTTTAACACATAATATATTTTTAAAAATATAAATAAATGTTAATTGTTAGATTTGTTACATTTAAATGTTCAATTTATTTTAAATTTAGTATGTATAATTATAATAATAATATCATAAAATTTAACAATTAAACTAATAAACTTTATATTTTAAAAATAATTATTAAACGGTATATGTACTACACTTACTCCTAAAATATTCCACACCTTTGAGGTGGGGACTATGAAGCAAAAACGTAAGTTCAGTCTCAGCATGATATCACGGTTTTTGTATGCACATTCTCAGAGCTGTTTCAATCATTTTTTTCTAGGGTCTCCACTCTGCACGGAATTTGAAAATGAAAGAGTAAATTGGATCAATCTCCTCGATTAAATTATGTATTATTTCATTTATTTTGCTTGAAGTGAGAATACTGTTTCATTTTTTGAAATATTTATGAAGATTAATGAAATAACGGATAAAATGATAAGGTGTATAAATATGTATAATCTTTTAAAACAATCCTTAGATATTATTCTACACAATCAGTTTTTACCCATTTAAATTTAAAGGTAAAATAGCAAATTGGTATTTCTTTTAATAAAACAAAGATTCATTCTAGTGCTTCTCCCCAAATAAGGAGAAGAAAAAGTGGCTTTTTTCAGTACGATCTTGGACGCCATTCCACTCTCCTTCCTAACCAAATTGGCACTCAAACATGGGAACACTTTTTGTCTTCGATCTTACAGGTTTAAATTCCATTCCATTCTGTTTGCCACCGATCCAAACACAGTCCAACAAGCTAAGAGTCTACATCATATTGAACTATTGAAGTAATGACGCCGCTGCTAAGTTTTTAGTAATTGAATTACAAATAAAACTTAATTTTATTTCTATCTACCCTATAATAAACTTTAATAATTTAATAATTTATACACATTAAGTTATTTTAATTAATACAACAATTACATAAAAGTTTAAAATTAATTTCTTACAAATTACTTACACACTTTCGTTACTAATCAAATCTTGACTTAACCCATTATTTTTTATATTAAAATTTATCTACCTAACATTTTCTTGGTTTTTATTTCCCAGTGATGGCGAAAAAGTTCAATCAGTGCCACGCGACAGCTCTGGAGTTTAGGTAAGATATGACTAGTTTAATATTTCACAAGGCTTAATGCACTGTTGGTGCACATGCACCCAATCCTTCCCCTGACGCGTATAATGGATCCACGGCACCTACTCTTGTCCTTGCCTTATAATGTTCGTCGACAAACTTAAACTTCGTGTTGGATTCAGACCAGTCAAGGGGCAGATCTACACCAGAGATTTAGGTTACCCCACCGCAAAATCACGGTGTCCAGTTGCAAGGTCTGCGAAATTTCATGAAGAAATTAAGAATTAAAAAAAAAAAAAAAACCAAAACCCACGCACTGCTTACTCAACCAGACATGGTTGCTCAGTTGCATCCTTCCAAGTTCCAACTCCTTACCAGTTTAATATAACTTCTTAAACTTTTCATTCCAGCGAGTATGGAACTATCGATATGTTGCCACCGTCGCGACCAAATCAAACGATAGCAGCTAAGACCAAGATGATCTTCAGCAGTGAGTCGTATCTCTACCGTGGGAAAGGAGCATAAGTTTTTTTTTTTTTTTTATGAGGATACTCTCGCTGAAATAATGGACTTCAATCTTTTCCTGCACAGGAATCATCTTATTAAAAAAATAAATATAAATTTTATTATGTTAAGATCAATCGAATTATATTGTTAGTTAATATTATGAATAAGAATTAAGATACTTAGTTAAATCATTAGATTAATTATATAATTATAAAGGTATAAAATCAATGATTATGTAAATGGCTAGAGAATAAAAACTCTCAAGATTTAGCTATTTGTATCTATTATGTTTCTATCAATTGATAGGAATTGTATTGTTAGTTAATAGTATAAATAGAACCTAAGAAATTTAGTTAAATCATTAAAGTGATTACATAATTATAAAGGTATAAGATCAAGAATCTTATGAGTGACGATTGATGATATTGCACAAATCTTCCTTCACTCGATCGAAGTGTGATTCGTTCTCCGTTGATGAATCTCAAAAAAATAAAAACATCAATTGATAGAAATATAATGAATGCAAATAATTAAATATAGAGAATTCTTATTCTCTAACCACTCATAAGATCTTTGATAAAAATCTTATGCCTTTACAATCATGTAATCACTATAATGATTTAACTAAGTCTTTTAGATCCTATTTATACTATTAACTAACAATACAATTTTTATCACAATTATGATAGATTATAACAATTTATTTATATTAATATTTTTTATTATTTTAGTAACAATAGAGAATTTTAAAATAAAATTTTTTAAATATATTTAATATACTTCATAACTTATCATAACAAATTTAAATTTGTATCTATCCTTTTTTAATAAAATAATTATATAATAAGAATATTAAAATCTAATTATTTTAATAAGGTTTTTCCATCGATTGACCCGACCCACCATATTTTTTTGGGTGGGTTTAATTTATATTTTAACATCCGAATAAAAGTGGATTAAAATACCCGTGTTATTTGGACCGCGGGTTAATAATAGGTTGACCCCAAAAATTTTTAAAAAATAAATGTTTATTTATTTTTCCCCAAATCCAGATGTGGCTAACCCTAATCCCTAACCCTAATAAATTTTAAATAAATTATTAATTTATTTTTTATCCATCAATCAATAATCCAATTAAATATCAATTCAATTCATCCATTTTTTTACCTCTAATTTATATTCCCCTACCCAAACATGCAAGAAATACAATCGAAACATCCAATATTTGAATAGTTGAATTCCAGGCCCTTAATAAGAATACATGCAACGAATGACTGAACCCCACTGTCCCCATAAGCAGCATAGAACAAGTCACAATTCACAGATGTGAAAAGGAATAGATCATACCATAAGGAAACGTCATCTAACTTGCAAGCAATTGCATACCATATGACACCTGTCTGCGTGTGTGGATGTAATCGCATATTCACATGCTCTTGTTGCCGTTTATCCAACGTACGTCCTCTGTTCCCCGTCATACCAGTCAAACAAGATCACATGCTTTTCGTTGAAAAATAAATAAAAAAACCCCCCCCCCCCCCCCCCCCCCCACAATTCTTTTTAATATAAATGATATTAATTTAATATTTTAAAAAAATTATAATCATTTTAATTCTTTAATTATAAAAATATAATCAAAATAAATTTTATATTATAAACAAAAAATAAAACTTTTAATTAAAAAATAAAATTAATATAGTTTTTTATAATTACAAAACTAAATAAATATAACTTTTTATAATTACAAAACTAAATTAATATTACTTTATATAAATAAAAATTTACATTAATGTAAACTTATTTTGAAATATTAAATTAATATTATTTTTTATCATTTAATAACTAAATTAATATTAATTTTTAAAAAAAATTAAAGTAACGTCACTAGTATCTTTCAAGAATTAAAATGAATAATAACAAAAAAAAAACTTCACTTGAGCAATTCAACAATTAAATAGGTTAAGCCTAAGTTAACTTCAAAGATCCAAAATAAAGAGTCTACACAGTAAAGCAGTTCATACAAGCGGGACATTCTAATTTTAACATCACAAAGGATGAAGGCCTTGCGAATATCAGATAATACAAATCAACTCCAAAATCAACAGTCTGAAGGTTTGGACCAGTACGCCCTTAAGCTGCAAAGACAAAAAAACACTCACTGTACACGGCGACGCTTATTCTTAATGTCATCAAAAAACTGGTGGACATCAGCAGCAGTGATTGGCTTTGACGAGTCAGCAGACTCCTGTAATGAAATATAACATAATCAAGAATAACATAAAATTAATTAAACAAGGCCATGCACCCGTCTCACCTTTTTTTTTTATTCTTTTTTTGATAAAATCTTTGTGTTACCTTTTTGACATTCTGAACATGTGAAGAAACACAATACAAGAAATCTATGCTATAGAGAAGATACCAGGAAAGCTCGAAGCCCATCCTTCATCTCTTCAATGCCCTTCAAGATCTCCACTTTCTCTACGTGTCCAAGTTTATTAAAAAAACTTAACTCGGCACCCTCCTGTTGCTGCAACTTTTCTTCTCTCTTTTGCTTGGCCATTTTCTCATACTCCGCAATTGAGTCTTCCTTGTCAAGTAGAAAAGCAATCCGCTTCTGATCGTAAAATTCCAAACAATTGTTGCATTTGCATAGAGTATCTCTCCAATTTTTGGAAAGGAACATTGGTTTACCATGTAAAACTGGGGAAGCAGCAACAATGTTAACACCAAGAAGACATTTAGCATGCATATCGGTGCTGTTTGTGCACTGATTTAAAAGCATACTGTTGTCACAGTTCCCTCCCTGAAGCAGACCCTTCCCACCAGATACAGATTCAGAATCAGCTGTAGCTTTTGCATCATCAATTTTAGGAGAATTATGAGAAGTATCACCTATCAGCTTTTCAGACCCACAAGTTGAAGGCATATCTTCCAAAACACCCTTGTCCTTACTAACTTTGACAGTAGCATCCGGCTGCCTTTCCGCAGCCCATATTACTTCAGGATATAGTTTTAGAAAGAAACATACTTCAGAGCATGCCTTGCATATGAAATCCTCATACAGAGGCTCTCCTTCATCATCTCTTGGAATCTGAGGGATAGCAAGAGTGATAGATAATCAACTAGCAAAACATAGGGAGTGATAAATACATCACAGTTCACACACATAATTTTCTTTCTCACCAAGATAAATCTTCCCTTTTTTCCTAAGTAGCATGAGGAGAGCAACCTACCCACTTTAAGGGCATTCCAGAAACATTTATAGTCCAAAGATAAATTGTTCCAGGCCACGGGAGCATGCAATGGTGGTCTAAAGTCTAAACCAATTTGTTCGGCAGGACATTCACCATTTAAAAGAAAAAGGAAACCTTTAAGTTTAGGTCCTCATAGAGACACAGACATAACTTTGTTTCACAGATATATGGATGCTTTTTAACATTAACTGATAGTACAAATAACATAAAACCTGGCAATTCAATTTATATCAAGAAGGCCTAGGATTCTTTATTTTCCAAAACTGCATAAAAAATTAAAAATCTCACTCCAAAGTCGAGACTGAAGTACAACAGCACAATATAAAAAGTTCAGAAAAGAGCAAACACCTCTTTCCAAGATACCAACCTCATCAGAAGACTCAAGGCCAAGATGCTCCTCATGAAACCAGTCCTCACATAAACAGCACTGTATCATCTCAACTTGTTCTTCAGCATCTGGATCTGGATAAGGGCGACCACATGTGCAATACGAACCCTTAAAGTTGTGATTGTATGAATTCTCAACATTTTCTACATCTTTGTTTGGGAAAATCTTGCAGTAGAATTCCCCAAACTTTGAATTCCCACAATCACACCTAAAGTTTCTTTTTGTCCATAGTTCAACGATCTTTGCAACATAGTAATAATGAAAACCATAAGCTATTCAGTAAGGGTATTGATCAAGCAAACAAAATTAAACTGGATTTAGTTTCAAGTAATAAATTTGATTTTATCAAATAAAGCTCAAGCACTTCACACATAAAGTATATCAGTCCCAGCATCATACCATGTCCAATCATGTTCAACAATGTAACTATGTAAGTAAACAAGAAATAGCAAAGTTTCCCAGACAATCAAGTCTATGGCCACAAAAGAAAATATTATAAGCTGGTCACTGTAGATAAATGTTTCAAACCTACTCATGATTTATGTGTAACTTGTAAGTTAAAGAAAGAGTATAATAGTAACATGTAATCAGGGACCCAGCACAAACTACAGATCAGAGGTTTAGCATACAAGATAAATCTGCAACTGAAAATTTTAGGAAAACACCTCTCAGATTCACCACAGGAAATTATAGACGATCAATTAATAGTTACAAAAAATAACTTCAAATTTTACTTTCTTTACAAAAAAACATAATAACAGGTAAGTTTCCTTTCAAAACCCCTGCTGTCCTCACAAAACAAATATACGATTTAACTTGCACAACAGCACAATGTGTATTATTCTCACATTTCACTGTCAAAAGTATGGATTAATACAAAATCCATATCCATTTTCAATTCTATAGTAATGAAATTCAAAATTCTAGTGCCCTAAGATAAAAGAACTACCTGATGACCATCATGGCAAGACAAAGAGCAAGCTGTGCAAACTCCAGCATTCCCATCTGGGGTGCAGGTGAGGCAAGAGAAAATTGCCTGCCTTTTCATGTAGCCTTTGCTATAGGTACACTCCTTGCCATCATCGCCACCCAAAACTAAATCAGCTTCCTACAAATTGAATAAATAAATATATAAATAAGAAAAAGATTAAAGTGTCAACATTTTCAACTCATACAATACTGAGTTAAAAATAGAACAAAATATAGCAACAATCAAAATTGCACATGGAAACGAAAACAACTTTAATTTAGATGCAAATTATACACCAAAATTAGTAGTCTAGACCAAAATTGATAGTCTCAATACTCAAAATCATGATTGAAAAAATGGAACTGTACTGGAAAGAAAAGCAGAAAAATTCAAGAACGGACGATCATGATAATTGAACACTATCCATGCAAAGTGAACCAATATATGAGATTTCAGGTGATCTCAAGGGCCTAATTTCCAGCAATTGAATAGATGTAGGCAAATAAGCCACCATTCTACAATAATGCTATCAAAAACTATCTAAGCTCCACAGTTGTAGTCCATAAAAGATAATGGAGAAACTATTTCATTTTAGTTCAAATGCACCATTTAATCATCTTTAGTATCTACTCTCCATACACTTGTCTTTTCCTCTAAATAAATAGGAGGTATAATTTGTCAAGGTACACGAATGACAAGCAAGAAACAATCACAAGCAAAGTTAAAATTTACTTGGAACAGAATTTAGAAATTCCCAAGTATTACAACAGAATACGCACACACATCAAAGTTTAAGTTGCAATTTCTCATCAAATATCTTCAAGCATAAGCATTAATGTGTACTCGGATACGTTCTTTTCAGACTTGAAACAGAACTCAGAAACTCCAAGTTTTACAAGGAAACCAGTCCACACCAAAGCGCAAGTAGTAATTTATCATCTCATCAATCGTATGCAAACATAAGTTTGAATATTTTTCTTCATACTTAGATACCCAAGCTTAACTGTTGTCTTTGCTTCCTTTTAAATGAGATATACAGTATCTCACTAAGCCAACTCAAAGGTCTCTATAAAATTGTCAAAGCCCGAACAAGTAACTATCAGGTTACTCAGTCCCATAGCACGGTCACTTCAAAAGCAGCTCGTCCAAATTCTTCTTGTGAAGCTCTCAGGTTCAGGTTACTAATTAAAGGACCACTAGCAAATAGCAACGATACTGGTCTCTGTAGTAACAATGGCAAAAACAACAACCACATATACCTCTACCAATTCACAGAAATATTGAGCTGCCTAAAGTCATTCTAGATATTGATATTAAATGATTGTTAGCCTTATAAACGGTCATTTGTTTTGTCAAAAACCACTTTGATGCGCTTGGCATGTATGCAAAGAAATTCTTTGCCATAACAGTGTCCCAGTACAAACGATCCTAATATAGTAATATCATATACGAGTCACTTTTGCTTTAACCAAAGCCCCTTCTGGTGAATAATCCGCAGGAAGCCCCAACTCCCATCCCAATCTGAATCATTAACGTGACTTGTAGGAATGTAGAATAACGTTTTCCAGTAATTAAGCTGAAAATTTTGAATTACCTCCTTAAAAGTATAAAACTACACATTTATTCTCTTCTGTTGCCATGTAATCAAACAATTCATATTACACAGAGCCACCCAAATAATTTAAAATGAAGGAGAAGAATAAAAAGCAAAAAAATATTACATATAATTCATAATCATAATATAGATCCTTGAAATGATAATAGGCTCTTATCAATCAAACGAGCTGCACTGCAAGTATCAAAAAATAAATAACACCTCGCGTCACAGAGGCAGGAAAGTATAGCAAGAATGTAGAAAATGACTGACCAGCTCCCGTTCCTCAACTTCCTCAAGGTACTCGCCGATTGTGACAGCCGGCTCAACTTCATCGTCAAAAGCACCATCCATTTCGCTTTGCAAACTCCTACTTCTGGTTTCGGAATTTCACGCTCCGTTCCTAGAAGAAAATAAAAAGCATATCAATAGGGCATATAATCGTCTTGCGAAGAACTTACATGGATCCCCTGGATTAGGAAACCCTAGATTCCACAAAAACAGAGGCGAAATTGAAAATGGAAAAAAAAAATAAAAACGCAAAAATTATTGTCGCACCTAATTTTGTGAGTGGGACGCGTTAGGGAACTGAATGATAGAATTGCTCAATCAGGCTCAGGCGACATTGAAGGAGCAGAAAAGATGTAGGGAGAGATATTGCGGAGTCTGGAGCATCGTACAGATATGCGTTTTACGATTTATGTCATTATAAGGAGAAACAGTGGAGTTAGGGTTTTATATGGGGTAAGGACTAAAAGGACTATACGGACATTTTCCCGCCATATATCGAATGGCATGGGAGTGGATTGATTGATTCGCAAATCAAATGTAAAATTACCATATAGGCCCATAAGTTTTAATATTTTCGCTTTTTCCCCGGACCCTACCCTTCTTTTATTCCTGTTTTGCTAAGCATATCCGTGCTTGTTTGATTTGTCGCCAAAATCACAGCGACGGCAAAAATAATTGATTTTAGTAGTAATTGATGTGTTTAATTATTCTTAAAAGATTAAATCTTACCAATTTTTAAGATATAGAATTGATTTTTAAAAAAGTATTTTTTGGATTTTTTAAGAAATAAAATTAATTTTGAGTGTGAAACCCGTAAAATTTTTAAAAGTATACTTATAACTATATATAAAAAGTGATTTTTCTTTTGTTATATTTAGTTTGGTAGTAAAAAATCTAAACTCTCGTTTGCAGCCACTAAAATCTTGCTGAAAGAGATATTTTATTGTTTGGTAAAATTTTCGTCTGATCTTGATTCACCATGATTTGTGCTCAAACCATAATTTACATGAAAGTTATCTTTTCTTGCTTTCCCATTAAATCAAAAGACCGTTTCAAATATTTTTACATACTTAACCTTCATAATATCTTGATTTTCGTTTCATCCTTATCCCTCGGCTACTTTGTTTTGTTGATTCCTTATGCTTCTTTTACTGTCTCTTCGTTTTTAATTACTGTATTGTTATTTTTTTATATAAATAATGTTTATGTAATTTATTATTTAATACATAAAATATTTTATTTTAAAATTATAAAATAATAATTAGAAATTACAATATTATGTATATTTTATATTTTTATAATAGTAACATAAAAAATAAAAATAATTATTATAACAATATTTATTTTATTTATCAAATTTAATTTAAAAACAATGAAATGATATAAAATTAATATAGATAAAATAATATTAACTATTTTTTTAGTAATTATACATTTATAAGTAATTTTAAATAATACTATCCAAATACTATTTTCTTGTCAAAATTAATTTTTAAATAAAATTTTCTAAATATAAATTACTTTATTTTAAATTCATTTTTTTATCAAAATTAAATTTATCTAAAAACAAGTTTGTAAAATCTAATTGAAACACATACTTCATCATTAAAACAGAATCAAATATTATATATTAACTTTTAAATTTATTTTACTTCTCTAATAAATAGAATTGATTTTAAGTGTGAGACCCATAAAATTTTTAAAAGTATACTTGTAATTATATTTCAAAAGTAATTATACTTTATCATGAAAACAAAATTAACTATTCCATACTTTAAATATCGTTCCTAACTACAAAATCAATTCAATTAATATCAAATTTTTGGAAATCAAGTTTTTTTAACGTTAATTATTTTAAAATTAATTCAATTAAAATTTAAACTTTACTGGATATTTAGTAAAAGATTATTTTTAAAAAAATTATTTTTTTAAATGTTCTTTTAGTAAAATTTTAATTATAAATTATTTTAATTATAAAATAAATTAATCCAAATATATTCTTAATTATATCTTAAATCACTAATTACTTTATATGATATAAAATTCACATTTGAGTTATACAATTCTTTTGTTTTTTTATTGGCCGTCGAGTTATACCATTCCGAGGGGCCTCATGTAGACATGTTAAAATGGGCTTGGCCCGAAAATGTGACGTGCCGGCCTTACTTCTTGACCCCTAATGACTGTTGGGAAAAAGACGGAACACTCACGATGTTTGACAAACAACCAAAATCGTTTTTATATGGCAATAAAAATTTTATTTCTTCTGTGAATTAAAGAGACACACATAAGAACTTCCGCTAATAAATTAAAAGCGAACAATAACTAGAGTATTATTTATGTATAGTCATTATTATAAAAACGATTCCGACAACAAATAATAATTTCCCAGGGAGGTTAATAGAACAATGGAACCTTAATCTCAGACTTCAGCTAGACAGTAGCTACCTGACCTTGATATTGAACTCTAATCAGGTCATTTTGTAGCACTAAGTTTTTTTATAAACTACTTAATTCTGGGATCAAATTCTAGCCACATCATTTTGTCCATAATTTAGTCTACTTTATTTTTTCGCATACCAAACCTCATTTGTAAAAAAAAAAAAAAAATAGTGAACAGAACGTGGTTTTGATTTTAAGTGCAGATAGCATATTTTAAGGATTCTGTTTGAATTTCCTTTTCAGTTACACACAGTCACTTAATTAGGAAAACTCTAAAAGAACTCTGAGAGTATATTATACTTAATAGTTAATATTTAACTTAAATTTAATTATATATTATTTTATATTTAATCCAACAAACTAAATAGTTATATTATTTACTTATTATAATTTTAATAAACTGAACATAACACTCTTTAAATATCTTAAAACTTATCATTAGAGAGGTACACGGATGCTTTGGTATAAATATATATAATATATAAAGAGAGAGTCCATCTATAAAACTCTAAAAGTATATGCAGTCATGTAGTAGGCTTAGGTGATAACATACGTATATTTTTACTAAAATATGTAAAAGTTATGTGAGAATAGATTTTACTTTTAGATAATTTAAAAATAATTAATGTAATTACAACTAATTTTAAAATTAATTTTATCTTTTATCAATCAATAACAATAATTTAAATTTGAATTATTTATAGGTTTAACAAAACAATAATAATATAAAGTATATTTTTTGTAATACATTATTATCCAAAAGCTTTTTAATATCTAAATTATTATTTTTTCTTTATATATAGATTCCCTTACGTAACATTATTTTCTTTATAATTACCACCAAGACTGCTTTTTTTCATATTTAAATTTTTATTTTTTATTTATATGTAAATTTCTCACATGAATTTTAATGTTTTAGATAGCAAATGAGTTTAACCACTTTGATCATCTGATTCTTATGATAAAAGAGTGAAAATTTAAAGTTAGGATAATATGTTTAAGAGATTAAACCAACTTCTAAAAAATTATTTCTATTGAATTTAATATATAGTATTTTCGATATTGAATTGATTGTGTTTTAATAATATTTGTAAGATATTATTAGTAGATTACTGATATTAAAACAAAACAAAAATTCTTTGCAAATGAAAAACACATTAATAGTCATACTAAACCAAGTATTAGAAACATTATTACTACCTCAAAAAAATATTGTAATAATCACTTTAAATTACTTTTTTAAATAATAATAATAATAATTTTTTTGATGTATTATTTTTTAACATTATTTATTTTATTTATTATATAACTCATTGTGCACTTCATGAGTGCTATCTATATAATATATATAATGAGAATTCATTTATAAAATATTGAAAGCATATGCTACCATGTAGTAGGTTTAAGTGATAATATATGTATGTTTTCACTAAAATACGTGAAAATTTGGTGAGAATATATTTTACTTTTAAATAATTTTAAAATAATTAATGTAATTACAACTAATTTTATAATAAACTTTATCTTTTTTAATCAATAACAATGATTTAAATTTTAATTATTTAAAGCTTTTACAAACAATAATAATATAAAATATATTTTTGTAATAAATTTTTTTAGGCATATATATATAATATTTTTATATTCAATAAATAAACATAATAGTATTTTAGAGAAATATATTTTTACACAATAATTTTTTTTCTTTTTAGTGAATAGACATGATAGTGTTTTAGGAAAATTTCTTTCCCTACAGTACTTCTTTTATTTTCAATGAATAGACACAACAGTATTTTACAGAAAATATCTTTTCACGCAATAATTTTTTTATTTTTAATAAATAAAAATGATAGTGCTTTAGAGAAAAAAAAAATCCTTCAATGCATTTTTTTAAAAAAAAATTGAATGATTGTTAAGCATAGTAAAATAGATCTTGAAAAGGAAGCATGCATAGTCTTCCGAAATAATATTTATGTGACATTTGGTACGTAAAAATGATGATTTTATTCCATACTCATTTCATAAAATAAGACATTCCTATGTTTATTTACAAAAAAAGTTATTGAATAGTGATTTCATTCGATGTTCCATTCCATGAAATTAATAATAGAGTATGTAATCCATTCCTCCTAAAGAGGTGGGATTCGGATTTCATGCTCCATATAATGGGATTAAAATTATTTATTTATAATATATTCTTAAAAATTTTATATAATTACACCTATTGTCTTTTTTATTTTTGTAGATAATAAAATATTATCCTTTTTATGTTTTTTAGTTTATACTATAATTTCTTTATGATCAAATTTTATGTATTTAATTACTTATTAATCTTGATGGTATTTTAGTTTATCATTGTAATTTTTAGTCTCAACGTAAATTTTATGTATTTGATTTAAAAACTTATTTATATATAAAAATAAATATGAAGTATTTACTTAATATGATAATGTTATTCTTTTAAAAGATAATAACATTTGTTCTAATCAAATTATTAATAAATTAAAATTAAGCATCAATGTTAATGTTTAAAATATTTTTTCTTAAAGGAATATTTATGTCATTTAGATCAACTTTGATTCTATTTCACAGTAATTCTATATACCGGCATTACATTCAAAATGGTACCAAACTATGAAGTAGAAATGACCATTCCATTATATTCCTATTCCATTCCAATTCTATAAAATTATAATTTTGTGTACCAAACGTTACGTTAGATTTTTTGGAGAGATTAGTTTTATAGAAAGAAGAAAGTACTAAATTTAAAAATACTATATCTCTTAATTATCTTATCACCTGTTATCTATATCATATTTGTCTTATCAAATGTTACTTTCAAGATATCTTTATTTTTTTTTAAATTTTCTTATCAAATTATTTTCAATCCACACTCTCTATTAGCTTAACTTATCACATAATTTCAAAAAAAATCAAATATTATCTAAATTTTTAATATCCCTCACATAGCATTTTTTTTTATAATCACCGTCATAATTATTTTTTTTAATATTTAAATTCTCATTTTTTCTTTATATATAAATTCCTCACATGAATTTTTGTATTTTAGATGGCAAATGAATTTAACCACTTCGATGATTTGATTTTTATGATAAAAGAATGTAAATTTAAAGTTATGATAATACATTTATGATATTAAACCAACTTCTAAAAAAACTTATTTCTATTGAATTTAATGTATTGTATTTTCAATATCGAATGGATTGTGTTTTAATAATATTTGTAAGATGTGATTAGTTAGGTTACTAAGATTAAAACAAAGGAAGAATTCTTCATAAATAAAAAATACATTGATAGTCATACCAAAATAAGTATAGGAAATACTGTTACTACTTCAAAAACATGTTATCATCACTTCAAATTATATTTTTTAATAATGATCTTAAATTTGTTGACATTATTTATTCTATTTATTATATTATGTCGTGCATCTCACGGTGCTATCCTAATTTGTCATAATAGCAACACCAAAAAAAACAAAAAAAGCAAATCGCCCGAATAGTCAGCTCGCAAATAACATTTGCAATGCTCTTACCTAATAGGCTGGTAGTATTTGTGATCACGAATATTATAAGGACTGGATACCTTTCATGGAAACAATTATTCAAATTGTTTCCCTTTTAATATTTACTGAAGCAATTTGACTTTGAATTATTCTAAGCCTGTCATTGTCTAGTGGTATTATCAATTCGCAAATTCTTCTTCTTTATTTTTAATTATAATGGTATATTTAGAATTATAAATTTTAAGCATTAATTTAATTTATAAACGAAATCTTTTATTTAAAATGTTACAAAATAAAAATTAATTTAATTTTATAATAATTATCAAACATAAAAATAATTTTTAAATCAAATTAAATCACTTAAACTGAAATTAAATGAAATTAATTTTATTTTTTTATTAATTGCAAACATAGGGTAAGGGATCAAATATCTTCCGTGCGACAGCTAGTCAAAGACAATTATCTTCTCACTTATGAACAAAATAAATTTTGTAAAATTAAATTTATAAATTATAGTTCAAACACACACTAACTTACAAAATATCATACTTGAACGAGGTATTGGTCAGCCTAATACTACTGCACGCTGACGCCCTTGTATTTGGATTTAATTTGGACATTACAACCTTATTGTAATACAGTTTAGTCTTGTTTAATATTAATACTTGTACCGCTTTAAGTTAGGTTGTCTTGCCTTTCAGCAATTTAGCCACAATGCTTCCGCCTTCAGATATTCTTTATATTCGTTTCACTTTAGTATTTGTAAAGTCGGTAGTCTTAAATAAAACCAAAAAGAGTTCCCTTTTTTTCACATTAATTAATTCTTGTAGGCCCCACATGTAATGAATTTTATTACAAGAGTTTTAAATAATATAAGTTTAATATCAATATTATGGTATCAAAAAATAACAAAACTCTAAATAAAAATGTTAGATAAAAATTTTTCATTTTAGAGTAAATCACTTTTTTTAGTTTTTAAAAAATATAAATATTTTTATTTTATTTTTTAAAATAATTTTTAAATTAATTTAATCTTTAAATATAAAAAGTAATATTAAAATTATTTTTTATATAAATAAATACTAAATTAATATAATTTTTAATGATTAAAAAATTAAATTAATAATAATTTTATATAAATGAAGAATTAAATTAATCATATTTTTATGGTTATCTGGTTAAGAGACTAATTGGGATTAATTTTTTTTTTAAGGATTTACTCTTCATTTTATTATTCTAAACGAAGTTCTTGGTGGAGTCAAACATGTCCTATTCTTTTTCGCTTTCGAAACTGTACTTTTGATGATTGATTGCATTGTACAGAGTCGATGCCTCTGCCTCTCTCATTCCCATGGAGAAGTAGCCAGTCGTAGCCCACGTTGACCAGGAGGGAGGGAGCTACTAGCTAGCTTAATCCAGCATATTCTTAATTTCTCCAAATTAATTACGATGGCAACCTTGCCATCTTCCTTGTTCTTCTTCTTGTTCATCCTTCTCTCCCTCGCGCACACAGGAACAAGCGCTGAGTCAACTTGCGAAAGCACGTCCTGCGAAAGCCCCGAGGTTTCTATTCGGTTCCCTTTCTGGCTGAGCGAAGCCAATCAAAGCCGTCGCTGTGGCTACCCAGGCTTTGACCTCACCTGCAACGATTCGAACCAGCCGTCGCTCACTCTCCCAGAATCCGGAAACTTCGTCGTGACAATAATATCCTACCAGGACCAAAAGGTTTGGATCAATGACCCCGACGAGTGCCTCCCCAGACGGATCCTGCGCAACCGTGGCTTGAGCCTCGCAGGTTCTCCATTCCAATTGGGCGATTCTTATACTCGTGTAAACTACTCCTTTTACAACTGCCCCTCCGATGTAACCTCCTCGTATATGTTACAACCCATAACCTGCCTAAGCCCTACCTTCAACCTCAACTATTCGGTGCTGGCTGTGTTGTCCGATCCTCCCTTTCGCACGTCGTGGACTTCAATGTGCGACCTGATTTCCTCAGCTTTGGTCCCGGTTGCAGAGAAGTTTCGACCTCCGCTATACTGGATCGATTATTATGCTGACATCCAGTTGCAGTGGAACAACCCTGACTGCAGATATTGTGAAGCCCGCGGAGGACAGTGTGGCTTCCTAGGAGATACTGAACTTCATCTTGCTTGTTACAATCTTCCAAGCCAAGCTAAAGGTATATATATGCTTCATTCCTTTTCGGCTACTGGCTATTAATTAAAAACTAAGTTGTTTTCTTGCATCTATGTATGCTGGTACGTATGGGTTACATATGCAGCATGAACTGAACTTAATTGACCTCAGAATTCTCCAAAAGAAAAAATGTAAGAAAATTAAACTCGTAACATAAATATCTAATCTTACGAGTGGAATTGGAATTCTTTTCGATTTTAATGACCATTGTTCATTTTTATTTACCCAATGTAGTTTGAGCTCTTGATTATATGTTATATCGATTTAGATATAGGTAAGGTTTTGAAAACTGAACCGGTCATTAAATCGGTAAGAGGACTGATTTATAGTTTAATGGTTCGACCGTGGTCGAACCGTGATCGAATCAGTATATAATTAAATATATATTTATATTTTAAAATATAATATTTATACTAATTTAAAATTATATACATATTTTAAATATAATAATGTATCATATATTATAAATATTATACTGAAATAGTGACTGATTCTTGATTGCACCGATCTGACCAGTCGGTCGGGTCTCATTTTCATAACTCTAGATTTAGGGAAGCTTTTAATCATTTGTTCAATACAGGGAATAATATATTAATCATTGCAAAACAGCTTTTATTTTACATTGCTTCTTTTGGAGTTTTTTTTTTTTCCACTCTTTTGGCTACCATGTATAGGTCTTTCAAGGAAAGACAAGTACGGTTTAACTCTAGGCCTGGGAATACCCGGACTCCTAGGTATCATCGGGCTTGCATGTTTCTGGTACCGCAAGATGAAGATGCACGATCAACGACGGCAAGCAAGGACAGAATTTTCGACCGCAATTATCCCGCATCGTCCTGTCGTAGTCATGGGCCTCGATGGGGCCAGCATTGAAAAATATCCCAAAACCCAGCTTGGTGAAAGTGGACGATTACCCAATCCCAATGACAACACTTGCTCCATCTGTCTCTGTGAGTACCAGCCCAAGGTGATGTTACGGACCATACCAGAGTGTAATCACTATTTTCATGCCAATTGCATTGATGGGTGGCTCAAGATGAATGCTACCTGCCCATTGTGTCGAAATTTACCGGGGAGATCCTTTTCAATTTCATCGTCTTGGCCTTTATCTTCAACTTCTTCGTAATTGTCATTGTAACTATCACTTATTATTTCAATGTTCTATAAAAATTTAGCTAAGATGGAAGTTGACTGCAATTCAATCTAGAAAGTACTGGTTCAGCCAAAATTCCAAAATTTTCTCTCTCTCACACACAAACACACATATAATACATGCTTAGAGAGAGTGAAGGTAGGTAATTTATCCTAAAAAAAATATTATAGATCCTGTCTTTTATATGTAAAAAATCTGTAGAATTTTCCATTACCAGAACTAATTAAGTTGAAGGTTTTATATATTTAAGTTTAGATGAAGGATATAATCATCTAGATGAGAGGGACCTCATATATAATCCAAATTTGCATAGAAGAAAAAGCATTGGACGAGTAACACTAGGATTACAGCAGGACTCGGACTACACGGAATTCTTGTCCCATCCCACAAGTCCGTACTACATAGTACATATCCCATTGAACAACGCGTTCCTTTCCTAGTTAAGATTTCGATTGGTCACTCACATCACATGCACCGATCTTATCTAATGGCTACCTCGCCAATTTCATTCTTATTTTCCTTATTATTACTCTTGCTCCCTCACACGACAAGAAGCACGAATCCAGTTTGCGAAACGAGATTCTGCGGAATCCCTATCGAGTTCCCTTTCAGGTTGAGAGGAGATAATAACCAAAGCGATCGATGCGGGTACCCAGGGTTTGAGGTTTACTGCAACGCGAGGGAGCAGGCGTTGCTTACCCTCCCCAATGCTGGAGAATTCGTGGTCAAGGACATCTCCCTCGAGCGCCAAAGGCTTTGGATCAACGACCCAGACGAGTGCCTGCCTGCAAGGTTCCTGCGTAACATAGACCTCACGGGTTCACCCTTCGACTGGGACCCCCTTCAGGATGTTGTGAGCTTCATCTTTCTCAACTGCTCCAACGACGAGGAGTTGACGTTTCCTCGTCTTCTGCATATACCTTGCCTAAGCAATGGCAGCGACCATTATTCGATCGTAACTGCGTTCGAGTTTGACCCACCTCCGTTGCAGTGGAATTCATCGTGCAGAAAGATTGGCTCTGCCTTGGTTCCTGTCAAAGATTCCCGAGCAGGCCTAATGTGGGAGGAACTCTACTCTGATATCGAGTTGCCATGGAATGCACCTAACTGTAGAAATGGTGAAGCGGACCAATACTGTGGCTTCTTAGCGGATACGGGTCCTGACGTTACTTGTTACAACAATTTTCCTACACAAGGTATATGTATACTTCATTTTTTAATTCAATACTGTTATTTCTACAGCATTTTTATTACGCCGTTTTTATATTATTTTCTTTTTTATAAAATAAAATAAGATAAACACAAATTCTAACACATTTTTTTTTTATCTTTCTTTTTTCAAACAAAAAGGTATAGAAAACAATGCCAAGATATTTATTTGTGAGAAACGTTTACCTTTTTAATTATACATATTGCAGATATGAGAAGCAAGTCCATTATAATGTCCGCTTACAAATCCCGTTTCACGTGTCTTTCCTACTTGACAAATCCATAAATTAATAATTGTAGTTTTACAAGAGGCACACTCCATTTTTTGTTTAAGTTTCATGAAGGTGCAATTTGAGGATGGAGATCCCCCATTGTGTACAGTACTTCCCATGGCCAGTCCCCTAATCATCTCACAAAGGAAATATCGTTAGCAGCACTATACACCTTGCCTAAGCAATGTGCAGTTTTTTTCGATAACAGGACTCACATCTTCTTCCCGTTGTGCTTCGATTCCTTGATTAGAAGACAAGTTAGGCAGTTTCCCTTGGTTTCGCCACCGCTGCACGGAGAAATAAAGGCCCTGGTCATTTCACATATATGTTTTTTTGAAGTCGTGCCTATCTTTATCTCGGTTTTCCCACCGTGTCTTAATTTAAACACATGATTGACCTTCATTATTATTTGAAATTCTTAGTTGGTGGTTTACTAAACAGTTCTATACCTACGATGCCGGATCCAATACTGTTTTCATTTGAAATCACAGTTTACAGAACTCATCAAGCCCCATGCAAGTTAACAACGAATAGAAGGGAAGTGTGAGAAACAAGTTAAAACGGGTGGAACATTTTTTTTCTCTTTTTGGTACAATGGGTGGAACATATTTGTTTAATTATGCATAAGGGATCGTGGAACTAGTGCAGGGATAGAATCGAAGAGATTTAAAGGAGAATAAGGCAAATGACTAGTTGGAGTAAAAGGTTGGGTAAAGTAGACACGTGTGAGTTAACTTGCAAAATGCAAACCATATTTTTTGTACTCTCCCCTTAATTACGTACCCATACATATTATCATGCATATAATATATTTTGCGGTTAAATATAACTTAAATATATGTTTTTTAAAAAAAAATGGATCAAACAAACTAAGGTGTGAATTTTTATTTATAAAAATAGACTTTTATTCTTCCTCTGTCTTAGATCGGCCGAGCCGTTTCTATTTCATTTTGTTGTTAATAACCGAAATTATAATAATTGATATTCGAGTTTCTATATTTGTAGGTGGAAGTGCTTCAATTTGGAGGAGCGTCGTCAATTATATGCCTATATACTTGGGAGTAACTGGATGCCTATGCATCATTTGCATTGGATTTTTACTTACACGCAGGGTGAGCACAAATGACTCACAACTACAATCAGGACCACAATCACAGACAAGCATAGAAATAGAATCAAATAGCCGGCGACCCCATGTGGTAGCGGTTGGGCTTGACGAGTCAGCGATAGAACAATATTATCCCAAGATCGAGCTTGGTGAAAGTGGAGAATTGCCCAAGTCCATCGACAACGTTTGCTCTATATGTCTTTGTGAGTACGAGCCAATGCAGACATTAAGGGCCGTGCCCCAGTGCAATCACTATTTTCATGCCGATTGCATAGATTCTTGGCTCAAGATGAATTCCACGTGCCCCTTGTGCCGAAATTTGCCCAGTGGATCCGCTTTGGTAATCTCTTTGCCTCGCCCTACAACTGCCTATCATTCATCCTCGTAATGTTCATATGTAAGATATACAGATACATATGGCATGGCAAGCCTTGTGTAACGTTGATGATTGTTCTGTTTTCTTACTTATTTTCATTATTTATTATTATATATGATTTCATTTTATACTTAATTTTATACCAAACAGAAAAATAATAAATAAAAATAAAACATAATGTACATTTCTATTCATGAGCAATTATCAATGGTTGTTCCATTTAAAGTCATTTTCTTTTCATTTCGACATGATAAAAATCAATTTTATTTACCGAATATACTTTAACTTCATATTATGGAAGGGTCAACTAATAAAGGAATGCGAAGTAAAAATAATAATAAAAAACAAATAAAGGAGAATGGAAGAGATCAGGTCTCAGTTTTCGCTCCAAATAATCAAATATTTTGGGTCGGAAATTACCTTCACAATTGTTTAACTTTAACCCAAAACCAAAGTAGTTATATTATTAGCACATTTTTTTTTCTACACTGATTAATCATTAGTAAAGGTTTAGATAAAAAGTGTCTTGATTGGTTAGCAATAGATTATTAGTCAGTCTAATTAATTAATATACATTATTAATTAATAATTGACGTATAATTAATTAATAAAAAAGTGACGTGAGAATGTTAGCGTGTAAATAATATTTTTTGAAAACGAAAACGATAGAAAGAGACAGAAAACTCGCTTTAGGTTGACTAGCGTGGGAAGAGTCGGAAAATTTGCGAAGAAGTAAAGGAGAGGGAAAACTTGCTAGCGTTGAACCTGAAATCCAACTGCACCCTCCTTTTGAGAAATTTTTTTTAATATATTTTTAGAATAGTATATTTATTTATTAAATATGTAATATATAGCACTTTATAAGTATTTATTAAGTTAAATATATAAATTTAAATGATAAAATTAAGATTTAATTTTAGTCTTTGAAATTTTTTAACAATATTATTTAAAAAAATTCTGTTAAAGAGAAAATATTAAAGTGTTCTTAGTGTATTATATTTAATAGTTGAAAATAAGTTAAATTTTATTATTTAATATTTTATATTCAATTTAACTATCTATATAATTATGTTTTTTAGGTATTATAATTTTAATAAATTAAATAAAATATTATTAAACTGCACGAGAATTTTTACTGATAGAAAAATAAAAGTACAAAAAAAATTAAATATAACTTACAGATTTATAATTTCTCATGAAAAATTTTATATAAAATTTGTATTTATTTTTTTAAAAAAATTGATATTGTAAAGGGTCCAAATTCATATTATTTTGAGTGTTGGTGAGAATTTTTCCTCCTGGGATGAAGTTGGGTGCAGTGGTTTCGTCTTTTCCCATTGGTCAATTACTGGACAGGACTGCCATCCAGTAGAGTATTCTAACCTATTGACTATTGTAGTATCGATGACAATGAAACGAAAGCATTGATAACTGGGTTTCTTCGACTTCTCATTAACTAGCTCGTGGATCGGATGCAACAGCAGAGCTCCTAGCCTTCTGATCTCGTTCCATCCCAATTCAATTTTCACTTCAGTTCCCCTCTCTCTCTCAAAATTAATTAATGGCTACCATAGCCCACTTCGGTTTATTGTTCATCTTCCTTTTCCCTCTTCACAGACACAGCGCAAGAGGGGAACAGATTTGCGGTGGCACGTCATGCGGCGAGATCGATATTCAGTTTCCTTTCGGTTTGAAAGGAGCCAATCAAAGTCGTCTCTGCAGCTACCCCGGATTCCAAATTTCCTGCGACAACCACAGCCGCGCCATTCTTTCCCTCCCAAATTCCGGGGACTTAGTCATCAAACGCATCGATTACGAGGACCAAACCATACAGGTCAACGACCCCGATCGGTGCCTCCCGAGACGGTTCCTGCACAACCTGAGCTATTCCGTCGCCCCATTCGAGTTCGACCCCACCTCCTACTATCTCGTAAACGTCGCCTTCCTGCGATGCCCCTCCAACGTGACCGAGTCATATCCGCTGCCACCAATTTCTTGCCTGAGCGATCCCAGCGGCCACGAAGGAAACTCTAACTCCTCGGTCATAGTTTCGTGGTTCCGACCTCCTGCCTCCTCAGCGCCCTGGTCTGAACAGTGCCAGTTGATTTCCTCGGCTACAACTGTCCCCATTCCAATCGAGGCCATGTGGCCCTTCTGGCCCGGTCTCAACATGGACATTGAGTTGACGTGGACCCAGCCCAGATGCGGGCACTGTGCTTCGCAGGGCCAACTTTGCGGGTTCGCCACGGATACAGATCTTCAAGTTGGATGCTTCTCCGGCCCTAACCAAAGCCGAGGTACTTTTTGTTTTTCCCCCTTTTTTTTTTCTGGGCCCTGTTTCATTGCTTTTCAGTTCTATGCTTTGATCAAAGCAGAAACAAAATTTTATGGCCATCTTCAATTCCTAACAACATGCTACTTACGTATTCAAGAGTTATATCAAATTATTTTATCATTTTTTTTAAAATTGTGGTTGTATAACATTTTTCAAATTGAAATGCATTCATCCATTTTGAAATACCATGGCGTGAATGACAAAAGCATCTGAGTTTTATGACTTTATCTTTTGCCTAGCTTCTAAACGTGTAGTTTTCAACGGATTAAACTTATCATTCACTAGTAGTAGGTAGACGACTAATTTGATCGAAGTGAATGAGACAAACTGGACGACTTGTTTTTGTTTTGGCTTTTCTCTAGTGGTAGGTAATTAGCACTCTGAAGTGATCCTCCAGTTGTTTGAAAACGGACTAGATACATGATTTAAGAAAGAAAAAATGTTTTACGACAAACACAATGAGGCATATGCTTACTAAAGAGTCAGGGCCCATGAAATTTCAGAATCTTGTGGCTCTGACCAACATGTTTTGATGCTATCACTTCTTTTTTTTTTTAATCTCTAAAACAGAGGATGGAGATGTGGGACCAAAACAAGAAGAATAGTACATCAATTATGGGACATGACACCTACTCGTGGGTTGTCATTGAATATTAGAAAGCATGATTAATGATGTGATAAGCTGCAGATTAAACTATATTGACATTCGTTTAATTTTGAAAATTATAATAATCTCTTTGTTTTAATTTTTTATGAGACAAATTATTTTGTGTTTCTATATTTCTACAACCCTCATATAATTTCATACATAAGAAACACACATATTGTTTTTTTTTTATAATAATTTAAATTTTTTTAATTAAAAAAGAAGCTATAAAATTAAACAGCTTGTTTAATTAGTTTTTTCAACATAAAAATATCTTCTCTAAAAGTGTTTTTTTACTGATAAAAAAACTCATCCAATAATCATCAAATTTAAATAATAATTTTTCAATAAGCATGAGTCTCAAATGAAAAGTTATCGCCTCAAGTTTCAATCTACTTTCACTGTAATAAACTATTTTTAGGTTATTAGAGTGGTCATTTTCTATTTTTTTAATAATTTCAGGCACTATTTTTTTTTGGTTTATAATCTCTATTTTTTGGGTCATCTTTTTGGTTAATAATTTCAGGCACTGATTTAAGTGACACATTCCATGCAGGTCTTCCGAGAAGTGCCAAATATGGCTTAACTATAGGCGTGGGAATACCCGGGCTCTTGTTTATAATTGGGCTTTCTTGTTTTATCTGCGGAAAGTTCAGGATGTACGCTCATCACCGCAGGCCCAGCACACAGCTTCCAACCTCAATTGTCCTACAACCAGCCCCTTTTGTAATGGGCCTCGATGGGCCCACAATTGAAAAATATCCAAAGACTCTTATAGGTGAGAGTGGACGCTTGCCGAATCCCAACGACAGTACCTGCCCAATATGCCTGTCTGAATATCAGCCCAAGGAGACGTTGAGGGCCATACCTGAGTGCAACCATTATTTTCATGCACACTGTATAGACGAGTGGCTTAAGATGAACGCTTCGTGCCCCTTGTGCAGGAAATCACCGGACCCGTCCTGTACGGTTACCCCTTCTTCTTCTTTGTCTCCCTCTTCCTCGTTGTCCTCTTCTCCATAGATAGATAATTTAAAAGTCCAACTCACATATTTCATGCAGTGTAGGGGAAGAGTGTGTAATTAGTTTCTGTATTATTATACCTTGTTTTTCTTCTACATGTAATAAGGATCAAACGAGTGAGAAAAATACAAAGGAATCACAAAGCAGGCTTTTGAGTCTGGATTGTATCATTTATCCACAATAGAAGATAAAAGTTAAAACACATGCCTATATTTAATATTACAATTGAGAATAAAGTTTCGAAATGAACAATTTCAGCTAATGTATCTAACATTAGAATAACAAGTCTTCAAACTAAAGTGCAAGAAGGTTAAATATATATATATGTATATGTATCACTCGTTTAAATTGTTTTGAATTTAAAGAGAAAACTTTGAATTATGCCAACCCATTGATTTTTTTTCACCGAATGTGTGAAGAGAAATTCTCTCTTAGTTCAGACCCGAATTAATATTTAATTAATCACCGAATGTTCCCATGGGGGTGTAGCTCATATGGTAGAGCGCTCGCTTCGCATGCGAGAGGCACGGGGTTCGATTCCCCGCACCTCCACGTACTTAAGTTTTTAGCAAATCCAAACTCGAATATTTGTTCGCAGTCCAATCAGCGGCCGAAAATCGCACATTATCCAATATTCAATTCAGCAATCAGCACCCACGGACTCAACTTTGATTCTTGTGCTTCCCCTAACCGCCTCTCGTTGCTGATCTCCAGCAACGTCGACCGAGAATGTAACAGAGCAATACCAATTACCAGCGCCAAAGATCAATTGCGCGAGATACCTTCACTCTGAACTTGTGCACTCCTTCTCCTCGCCTTCTTCTTCATCATCCTTCTACTGCTCTCCCTAAACTCTCTGAAACCTCCGCAAACCACAATGGCAACGCCCTCCTCTTGGCTTCTTCCTTGCTTTCCCCCAATCACAGTTCCAACCCATCGAAACTCCTTAAGGCTAAAGCTTCTGTGAGTGAGAGCCAAAATGAAATTTCTGAGAACAACGTCTCGGAGCTATTGGACCCAGATTTGCTGCGAGGGGTTGCTGCTGCTAAAGATGCCAATGAGGCATTGCAGATGATCGCTGAAAAGTCTACAAGAAACGGAGGCGTCTTATGCACCCCTGATTGTTGCTCCATTATATCGGCTGCGCTTAACCGGAATAATGCGGAGCTGGCATTGTCGGTTTTCTACGCTATGCGTGCCACTTTTGATCGAGGTTACAATGCTTGCTTCATTTTTACGGTGCTCGTTTCTGTATGCTTATATGTTACGAGCTTGCTTAATTGTTTTCTTTTGGCTCAATCACAATAAGTAGCTTTTCTTCTTTTATATCAAAATGAAAAGTTCGTTTTTAAAAAATACATAATTTATACATTTTGTTTTTTAATTAATTTTATCAATTTAATTATTTAAATTTTAAGTTATTTATAAAATTTATTTTTTTATTTTTTAATTTAATATTTTAAAAAATAAAATTACTATAAATTTTAAATTTGAGAAAACAAATCTAATAAAATTAATTTTTAATAAATGAAATTAATAAATAATATATTTTTAAGTATGTTAAAATAAAAAAAAAAAATAATCGGCTGAAAAAAGGTTGCTGTGCTAAGTGCTAAAGCTGAGCAGTGTGCTCTGACTTTCCTTTTACAATTTGGTAACACTGATGTAATATGACCAGTTGGCGAGGATGGCCCTTTGGTTGGGAGATGGAAGTGGTCCAGGCCAAATCCACATGTTTACACATTGTTAATTCAGGGCTTGGCAGCGTCATTGAGGGTTTCTGATGCTCTTAGGGTGATTAAATATATTTGTGAGATGGGCGTATCTCCTAACGAGGAGGTATGGTTGAAGATTTTTCCCTTTTCTTCTTTTTCTGCCTCACTTATCAACCTAGATTCTTTTCCCGGGGGAAATTGTAATAGATTCAGCATTAAAATGGGTCGTAGACAAATTATGTTGCATAGTTACACTTTTTTCTGACCCAAATGCAACAGTTTGAGTCACGGCAATTCCATGGATATTGTTGCAGGTCCCGTTTGGAAAGATAGTGAAATGTCCTAGTTGTCGGATAGCTGTTGCTGTTGCACAGCCACAACAAGGTATTCAGGTATTTCCTTGTGTTCTGTGCATGTCAGCTACCTATACCAAATATTTGGTGCAACATTAGATTAGAAAGGCAGAAAGATTTATGATTTATTTGGTTATCCATGATAGGCTCTATTGTAAAAAACCTTAAATTTCATTATCACTTTGATTATGATATAAATATTTTTTTTTAATTTACTGAGACCTTTATCCATAGATATCCTGATACTGTGTAATTTAATAAACCCCAAATCATTAGGATAAATCAAGGATAGATTGTAATTTGTGCTTCAAAATCCATTTAGCACACAAGTTAATTTCTGCCTATCCCTTCTTACCAAAAAAAAAAAATCCCTATCCCTCCCCCACCCCTGGCCCCAAGATAAAAGGAAAACTCAACCACTATAAACCTTGCCAAACTTCCATTCTTGATATGCTGACATTAACTCCAAACTTATGATAACAGCATCTTCAAAGAAGATAAGTTTCTTGTTCAATTTTGTTGATTGGAGATACACTATCTCTGTGGGGATTATGAAAAAGCAGTCTCAGGAGTTGTTTCCTTTAGCTTGTAGCACTTTAGTCCATATTTTACTCTCTTTCACTTCCCTTCAATTTCCTTGGGGAAAATTTTGATATAATTGAATGATCATGTATCATTGACAGTTCTTGTCCCATTAACAAAATTCCTCAATGGGATGTTGTCAACGAGGATGTAATCCTTGGTGTGCTCAGGACTATGAATAAGTTATTATCATCAAGTGTGAAGAAATCTTCTATTATGGTTCTTGATTGAGATACATGAGGCACAGAGGCAATACTATCTTTTTGTTGTTTCTCTGAGACATCTATTTGTGGATGAATTCTGTGTAGGTCTCTTGTTATATTCTCTTAGGAATTTACTACTCATGATTATGTGATTGTTTTAAGGAGGACAAAAATAATATTTCTGCTGCAGATTGTATCTTGTGCAAAGTGTCGCTACCAATATGAACTTGTTTCTGGTGACATAGTCAGTATTCAATCAGAAGAAATCAGGTTGGTTAGTCATATCATTCTGTTATTTTCTTTTATCTAGTCAAGTGACAAAAATATTTCAAAATTTATCAAGTTGGATAGGTATGACTACCATGTTTTTTTCTACATTTTTATTTTGTAGTTAGGATGATATATAACTCTTTTGTTGGCAGATTTTGAGTTTCCATTAGTCTTTTGAGCCCTATATTTTCAGTGGGAAGCACCATACATAAGTCGATCCAGTATTTGTCTGTTTTTTTATTTTTATTTTTGCTGTAGCCAGTGTTTGCCTTTTTGTTAAGATAACAATATGTATGTGTATGATGTTGATCATGGAATATTCACTTTTCCTAAGGATCTCCTCCTGCCGAACGCAGCATGGACATTACAGCATGGGAAAGGGGGTTTAGATTCCTGCAACTGGTGAAGCAAAACATTCCTGCTGCTGTTCACGCTACTGTGGTACATACTCTCCACTCACCTTTGACATTTGACTATGAGTTCTTCCTCTGATTGGATAATCATGGAAAAGTGGTATGTCGAGGACCTTTATATGACTTGTGTATGAGTTGGTTCGTCAGTAGCGAGAAGCCATTGAAACAATGAATACCTTTTGATGCATCAGCTTTTTCAGTCCTTTAGTTTTTGAGTTCTACAGATACATTCCCAACCTTCTAGTAGTGGCAATTTTAATTTACTGCATATAATTATGACTTTTCAAAAGGTATTTTGACGTATTTAATGTTGAACTTGAAGCCATTCTACTAAATATTGGAAACACTTCTGCTGTGAGTCTAATATGTCAAGAATGACCACTTCATTCTAAAAGTTGAAGCTCAGGATTTCAACCATTTCGCCCCAATGAGGACCTCATTTGAAGGCACCTGGACTGTCCAATGGTTTCCTATGCAGAATCAAGTCATTTCGACATATATACATTTATTTCTGTGTTTATGTAATATGTACAATGTTGTAAGCCTGGCACCAAAAACTTGTTTTTCTTTTGTATGGTTCTCATCTTCACTGGTCCCTTCAGTTTGTCCTTTTGGTCCATAAGTAACTATTTATTGGTGTTATTATGGTTTCTTATCAATTTGTTGCAAAGTCAGCTCCAAGATTTGAGAAATTTGTGCTTCATTTGTTTCTTTTATATATTACATTTGTTACTGAAATAGCCTCATGTCAATCACTGATATCCTTTCTCAATATTTCTTTTTTATGAAGTCTTGTTTCTTTACCTCATTCTATCAATCCTTTCTTCTCCTCCCATCTAGGTGCAGACCCCTTCTGGTATGGGTCGCACTCACAGATTTGCGACAGAAACAGTTGATCTGCCAGAACAAGAAGGAGAAAGGGTAACTATTGCTGTGGCAGCTCCATCAAATGTTTATAGAAAGGTGGGTCCCTTTCAATTCAGTCCAAGGGCTCCTGACTTCTATCCTGGTGAGGCCATGTGCTTAACAAACCACAAAGATGGCCGTGAATCAGTTTTGTTAAGAGCCCCAAGAAAAGAAGGAAATTCACCCTCCTTCCTCCTTCCACTTCTTGCTGTGTTTGCCACTGGTGATACTGCCTCTGGACTTATTGACCCCAGCCTACTGCAATTCCTATCAGTTGTTGCAGTTTCATCTCTCGCTGTTGGAGCTACATTGAACTCCTTTGTTTTGCCCCAGTTTAAACAGGTACTGTGGTTAAAATCATCAGTTTTGTCACTTTCAGTGATTTAAACTTCCTATTCACAATTAAGAAAGGTTTATACTTGGGTTTTATTACTACACATCCTTAAACAGGGGAAATAGAAAAAGAGTGTGACTCTTGTAATTCCTCTCCAATTATAGTTTGCTGGCCACTTTATTGGAAATTATAACTTTTCTATACCATTGTAATATAGGGCAATCAGTGTGGTTTCATTTCCTCTTGCCTTCACTGTTCATACATTCTTCAATTATCAATGTTCTCGAGGAATAATAAGTTCATCTATATTTATTTATTTATTTATGGTGACAGCTTCCACTACGGTCAGTAGAAGCAATTGCTACCAAACAACAACTTTTGTCTCAGTATGATGTGCTTCAGTCTCGCATCAAAGACCTAAAAGAAGCTGCTGAAAAAGAGGTGTGCCACATGCATGATTTGTCATTAGCATAATGATATTGCCCTTTATTTATTTATTGATTTATTTTTGGAAAGGAGAGGGGCCACTTATAATTTTAACACTGCCGTATTCCTTGGGAGAACCTCACAAGTTCATCAAGGGAGAACTTGGAAGTGCTCAGACATGGATAATCATGCTAACAAAATCCACTTGGATTGAGTTCCTTTTAATACAGTGTTACATAATTGAAGACAGAAATTGAAAAGTGTTTAACTAATATGGTCCACAACTAACATGCATTGATAATATTTATACAAAATTCAATCTGAACCGTCCTGCATGTTTACATAAACCAGCTCTATATACCTTCCTTACTAAGAAGAAAACATAGAAAGACATAGTGTCATATCTGGCTCTAATTTGCATGGAAGTTTCGTGCAAAATGATGATTTGTAGAAAAACCAGCCTAATTGAAAATGAATGCAGAATAACTTTGTAATTGATTTGAAGTATTTAGTGCATGTTTGAATTAGCTTATTTTGTCCTCAAAACAGCTTATAATCAAAATCTTAATGAGAAAGCTTTTGAAAAAAAAATGATTTTTTCCTAAAAATTAAGCTTTATTAAACATGTATTTAAATTATATACTAGCAATATAATTATAAGTTGTGGATAGAAGATACTTGAAAATGTCTATCCTCTGGAAATTATTTGAGCAAAGTTCATTGATTGTATATCTCACTTCCCGTGGTGAGATGCTAAATTATATATAAATATTTTCTGAAAATAACAATTTCTTCATCTCCTCCTTCTGTTGAAATATACCTGCAGCGTGAGTTGTATAAATTTGATTTAATTTCATTGTAGGTTTGGATGTTGGCTCGAATGTGCCAACTTGAGAACAAAATTTCTGCTGTTGGAGAACCTTCTTATCGGTGAACTGCTATAACATTATACATCTCTATTTCTAGTATATTGATGAAATCATCATTTTTTTTCTTCCCCCTCTTACTTTGGTCTAGTTGGAAGAGACAATTGTTTGATAATTTATTTTATTCATATCTAGGGCTCGGAGAAGTAAAGTCAAAAGGGTGCGAGAGAGCCTACAAAACCCCCTCAGGGGGCGGATTGAACTGATTGACAGCTATGCTAGAGTACTTTTTCTGTAAAAGTGTTTATAGAAACTCTTCTTTCCTCCTGAGAAATACAAAAAATAGTTCTCCTAGTTACTTTTTCTATATTTACATCAGTAAATGCATGCTGATGGTACTCTTCCATCAGATTTCTTCTATGATTGAAATTGAGGTGGAGATGGAAACTGATGTTCTTGCTGCTGAAACTACTAGCAATTCGGTAAACTACTACATGATCTGTTTATTTTAGGTCATGATATCTACATACAAGTTTAGTTACTTCACTGATGGTCCTTGTTTTGCAGGATAGTATCACAGAACAGAAACAGCAAATCATGGAGCTTGAAAATCTCGGGGAGGTTTGTTCTCTTTAAATGCAAGTCTCTTATCTGACATTGTAGACATGACTATGGCCTCAGTTTTTTTTTTTTTTTTCACCACTAAAGCTGACAACTTTTTCTCCCATAAATATAATAAACTTCTTAGACTAGGAAGTAGAAAACCAAAAATTAGCATTCACTTGTACTTGAGGATTTTTAGGATGAAACCATTTCTTTTATAGATTTTTCTTTTAAATTGAATGTCTAGCTAAGCAATTAAGATATGCCTGCTTAGTCCTACTTAGTACTAAGTAACTGATTTAGTGATCATAGTATCTCCTCAGCCGTGTTGACCTGAGATGGTAGATGGAAAATTAGCTGTTTAATTTGATTTTAATGATGTCATATTATATACTGTATTAACAATGTAAATATGTAATCGAGTTTAATGTGATATTAACAACGTTGCGCTTCTCAGTTTTTTGTTTTCTTATGTTTTATCCTCAACGTAGCAGGCCTTTGGTTCTTTTTGTCGCAGAAAGTGTATTCATTTAACTTTTCTGTGCAGAGATGGAAAATACAAGCAGAAGCCAATGATGAGGCCGAAAGACTTCTTAGTTCCCAGCCTATACCTTCTGAGGAAGTTTAATTTACAGATGCATCTGGTTCGTGCTGCTGCATCATTAGGCGAGTCTCATTTTCCGGCTCAATGATCTGTTCTTAATTGAGTAAAAGAGCAGCATCCTATAAAAGGCTTTTAGCAAGAAATTTTTGAAAATTTGGTATCTTATAACAATCACTATCATCTCTCGAGAAGGATTTTATTGTATATGGTAACAGGTATGGGAGTGTGTCTGTGTGGCATCTGAAGCAAATATGAATTGCCACTGAAAAGGGTCCTACTGGCTCTTAAAATCAAAGGTAGATCAAGGTAGGACACAGCACATCGTGGTGTAAATTCCTTTCTAATCTTCTTGGTACTTCTTTTTTTGTTAATGGTACTACTTTATTAATGAGCAAATAGGTCCTTTCACTACACAGCACATACAACACAATTGGTCCAAGGGTCTCCCAAATAGGTGGAAGACTCAGTTTCAAACCCCAACCCCAACATTCCAGCTGGAAAATCCAGCTATTAGATGCCTAAGGCAAAAAAAAATAGGTCCTTGCACTAATTTGAAAAGATTGTACCAACTGAGCTATTCAATAACTTCGTTGTCATTACTATTATTATTGTTGTTCTTGTTGTGTAAGCACTCCTAATCTTATCTTTAATATGTGAGTCTTTGCCCAATTCTTCTTGTTATCCAAATCCTTGACAGATCTTTGTTGGGTACACTACCCCGAAGAAATTATAGCCCTGAAAGAAGGGGAAAGAGCAAGTAATAAAAATTATCGCTCTTTTACTCATCGGTTGGCCGGTGGCACCACTGAATACTGATCACTGTTAGATAGAAACCCGAGTAATTGACTAATAATTGTAACCGTTAGTCTAATAGTCTTATTGGTATCTTAGAAAGACCAGCACAAGTCCAAGTGTCCAACCCCAGCCTGAAACCCTTAAAATATTCATTTATGCAGTAATTCACAAAATCAGTTAGGACCACATCCTCACAATGTGTGGGAATTGGGATAGAATGACAAGTGTTTGGCTTTGCAATATAAATTATAAGATAAGATATAGTATGTGACGCGCTTATTTTGTTTTATAAATTGTCGGTGGATTGGGTGTATGCGAAACTCTACCCTGTCAAACATCGAGTCCCTCTGTTTTGAAAAATGAAGGTGAGTATTAATAAAAAAAGAATATAAGTTATGTTTTCTCCCAAAAATATTTGTTTAATAAACTAAAAAAGCCCATTTTTCTCTTCATTTAATTTGTCTCACTATTATCTTTATTGTCTTTTTTACTGCATACGTATTTGCATTGGAGGAATTATTTTTTCTTTTTACGATAAAAGATATTAAATTATTTACTGGTCTTTGTTTAACCAAAATTTCAGCAAATAAAAATAAAAGACAGAATTTTCAACAAACTGAAAGCTTAAGTGTAACTCGGAAGTTCAATTTTCTATGAAGTCATATATCCTCTTAAGGATTTGCATCTTCAATGTATTAAAATAAAAATAAAAAGATAAAAGAATAATGTTATATTTTCTTAAATAATTTTCCTAATAAAATTTATTATTTAATAAATTAAATATTAAATAAAAAATAAAAATATTTAATATTTTAAAATTTTAAAATATATATAATATAATCTTCATTTAATAATTAAAAAATTGTCAAGTCCATTAAATTATGAGAATATAAAATTACTATATCGGTAATCAACGTGAATCGTGGCAAGGCAAAAGGTTGCTAACGAAATAGAAATGCAAATCAAATTTGATACGTCAGAATTTCACCTTTTTGGGGTCTTGGTCAAATTTTAATGCAATTATTGTTCAGCTGATTCCGTATTTTGTCACTCTTCCTCAATTTCCTTTTTTATCCCTTTTATGGCTGTCCTCGTTTGTGACTTTGTTTTGCTCCAAAGGGGTAGATGGAATGAGGAGTTGGTTAGCACAGACTCCATATTCCACTGTTCCAATTCCATGTTCTTCTATGATGCCGTGGCACGAGCGCCTCCGTTGGAAAGGAATAAAGAAGGTCCTACGGCAATAAAGTTTCAAACTGGTAAGGTCCTGTTACAGCAATTAAGTATCAAATTTCAAACTTGTCAATGGGTTTGTTATTAATTAATTTATTATAATGGAGGTCGGTAAACTGAAAAGAATGAGAAGGAGACAGTTGGCTTATGATAATTGGAGACAATGACTCCAAGGGGCTGCTGGCTGGTCCTCTCTTTACCTCCAATCAGATAGTGACATATTTCAGGACTACAACATATGAAAAATAATAATGTTACATGAAATTATTTGAAAAAAAAATTATTAAATTTAGAGTTAGATAAATGAGTTAAGATTTACGGGTGAACCTGTATAACTTGTAATCTATAAAGATTAATATCACTTATATTATAAGTTTGTTTAAATAAGATTATAAAATTTGATTTATTTAATTCGCAGGTTAAGCGGGTTAGCCTGACATGCAGTTTACTTATTTTTTATTTTAATTTTTTTATTAATTATGCTATTTAATTTCTTTCATATTTACTTATTTTAAGAATTTGATAAAAAATAGATCAAATTATATAATTTGATATAAGATATATCATTAGAAATATTTTTAAAAAAATACAAAAAAAAAACTAACAGATTAAAGGACTGGTCTAATAATTCGTGGGTTAAGAAAATTGAATTAGAACTATATAAAATGTTGAGTATTTTAATAAATGAGCCGACCTAGTCCGACCCACTTAAGGTTGACCGAGTCGGGTTAATTCGTATACTCACATCTAATTAAATTATACATAAATTTACGTAAAGACTATAAATTTAAAAATAAATTTAGTATAAGTTTAAATTAACTTATTTTATTGTCAAAATAACTTATTATAAAAATTTTACTAAAAAAACATTTAAAAAAATATTTTTAAAAATTAATCAATTATCAAACATTTATTTAGTGATATAAAAATGAGTACAAACTTATATTTAAATATTATTTATATAACTATTTAAAAAAATACTTTAACTAGTTCTAGATTTCTAGTTCTATTTATAAGATGAGATGAGGAAGAAAATAAACCAAAAGAGGAGAAGAGAAGAAACATACAAATAAATGTTCGTCCTGATATCACTGCAAACAAACTATGAAAATGAATTTCCAAGAGGCTTCGATCGGTGAGTCGGTGTGAAGATATTATTACTTATTTTCTTTGAAGATAATGGGAAGCGTGTTCACTTGGACTGATCACGCAAGCAAAGTCAATCTTTCGGTTCAAAGCTGGACTTTGATTACCTTCACGAGTTAAGACCAGTTTGCGGAGAGTGGTAGTATCGTATGCACAAATTAAAATATTTCTAAGTAAATTAAAAACGATAATCCCTTTTTTCCAAATTAATTATCTTCTACTCCAATCTCTTTTATTAAGGAATTATTTAGAAGGATAAAATAAAAAAAGAATATTATTATTGAAGGGTTAAATTTTTAAAAATTATTTAAAAATTACACGTAAAATAAATAAAAAATAAAAAAATTGGGAAGCCATGGCCAAATATGTCAAATTTTCTAGCAATCCAATTATCAAAGTTTTGCTGTACAAATAAAAATAATCACATTACCACACGCCATCTCTGCCTCTTAGCTTAAAATTTGATAAAGTTCCCTAAAATTCCTGAACGTTCACGAGACCATCACGCGTACATTCCCGCAAACGAAAACTATATAAAAAATGAGAGAGAAGTGATTGTCAATTCAATTTGTTTCGCGCAATTGGAAACCAGGACACAAAAGTTTAAAGGCTTTTTGTTTCCCACAATCCATGAAAACGCCGAAGAGATAGTGGCGTGGAGCAAAATATAAAGTATAAACTCTAATCCACACCCTTATCATCAGATTCTGGGAACTTCTGGACTTTGACTCTTTCGGGATTCTTATCCTCGTCAATGTCCTCATTCTTCTTTTCAAAAGCATATAAAATAAAATAAGAATTTTTAGCATTATCCGTTCAAAAAAATTATATTTAAAAATTTTATACCAATTTTTTGACCGATAATGCTAAAAATTCTTATCCGTTCGCAAAGTTGGATTATAAAATTTTTATTTTCTTACCTACAAAATTTTATTTGAATTTAACTCAGCCCGCTCTCTAACAAGCTGTTTGGAAAAATTAAAAATTAGATCAAAACTGTATGCTAAAATTATTCTCGCAAACTTATATAGGTTTATATTACTTATAACTTAGTTTGAATTATGAGTTCTTTCGTTGATAAATGATATGTAATTTTATTATAAATTTTGACTGATGTTGATGATTTATCTTGATTTAATAATGAAAGTATCTGCTTATTATAAATTTTTTTTTATAAAAAAAATTAAATTCAAATTTTTATTTCCATCAATATGAAGGCCATTTCTTATTTTTAATCATTGTCTATGAAGCATGAATACATTAAGTCTGAAAGTAATGACTCCTATTACATTACGAAGGAGTAAACTTCTGAACCTAACAGGTAGAGAATCCCTAGTCTGACAAAGTGAAATTTAGCAAATGGCACAGTTAACCAAAATATCTGCACACATAATGCTTTTTTTTAAAATAAATTTAGATCTTCTTATGTAATAACATTAATTTTTTTAAAAAATATTGATATAAATTTTATTATAGAAATCCACCATGATTGATTATAGGTCTACAGTTGGCAAGTTCTGAATAGATATGATAATTTGTCTCATTTCCTGATTTTAATCAACCCTCCTTACAATATTAGAAATTAACATACTAATAGAATCCATATCCAATTGAACTTTCATGAACCTTCAAGCAAGGTTAAGTCCCTCTCAAACTCCCTAAGCCTCAGCCACCAACGCAAAGCACTCTCCCAATCTTCTGCAAAAGCCATGGATCATATTATCTATGATTAATTCACCACAACTGTAAATGTCATTTGTTTTACACTCTTCATATGCATTCACTTTATCCATCTGTCTAGAGTTATTTAATGAAAGGTCTAAAATTCATACCCTTATTATGAGAAATTCTTTTATAGTATTCAAGTAACATATCAATCTAACTTAAATATAATGCAACACAAGTGAGTAATTAAAGTGACATTAAATTTACTTGAAAACGATTTGATCGCAGAGTGAATTTCACCTATAATATTTTGTTTAAACTTTAGTATATAAGTCCATATTTGGCAATAACTTTTTTGAAAGAAAAAAATCACTTTTTTTAATTTTTTTTTGTAAAATTTTAAATATAAACTGTTTTAATTATAAAACAAATTATTTTAAATACACACAAAAATTATAATAATAATTTAAACCTTCATTATAATAAAAAAATTAATACATGGCACCAAAATTAATTTTTTACTATCATATCAATTTTATAATACTAGGTTAGGTCATTGATTACATTATTTCCCGCATATATAACAATTTCTCCTTAATTACATTTTATAACAATAACCACTCAACTAACGAACAAAAAAGTAACTGTCCTTATATTTAATTTTTTTTGGAAATTAACCAATCATTAAACTGAAAATGTCCAAAAATATTGACAGCATAAGAAATCCCTTATGGCTGTTGTCGACAGCATCAGAAAATCCAAGGACCATATCGGAACGGGACATACTGGAAATCCACGTGGCTGATCTGGTGATCCCTCCATAAATATTCTTAAAAAACATTAAATTCCAATTAAAGTAAAGATTGCAATGCTTTTATGAACGTGTCACAGAATTCTCGCCTTCTCCGAAAATGGCCTCGCGCGTCAGCAACCTCCCCTCTCCCTCCTATATTAATTCCCCTCCCTTTCTGCCTCCTGTTGTGATTTCAGCGCCATCAATGCCGCACTCTTGTTCCTCCGCCTTTTCCCACCGAAACGGATTCCCCATGGTCGCCAAAACCGTTCTTGTCACCGGCGGTGCCGGTTACATCGGCAGCCACACCGTTCTCCAGCTCTTGCTTGGCGGCTTCAAGGCCGTCGTCGTCGACAACCTCGACAATTCTTCTGAAATTGCCATCCACAGAGTCAAGGAGCTCGCCGGAGAATTCGGGAACAATCTTTCCTTTCACAAGGTGCCCATCCTTTTACTTCTCGGTTTATTCGATTTGGATTGGTTGCATGGGTCTGTGGTCATCGGAATTTGATTTTTGATGCTTTTTGTTCGTCAAAAATTTTGGCATTAGTTGTTGATTTAGGTTTACCAATTCGGGCTTGCTGTTTTAATTTTTTTTTCAATTCTGTAGACTGTTATTGAGTAATTTGGCTTATTTAGATGCTGAGTTCATTCCAGCATGTAATTTCTGTGGGTCCAAAAGGCAAAAGTTTGGTGCTTTATTCGGTCCCGTGCCGTTGTAAATAAACAGACGGCGACAGGTTAAAATTATATGTGCTTTTAAATAGTTGGCTTAGGTGCCCTGTCTGTTTCAAAATTTATCTCAAAAGTCCATGATGTTCTTTTTGATGTGATTTAAGGTTAAAGAACAGCTGATTTATTCTGTTGTTAGATCCCATCTCGTTCTGTTGCTTTCTATGATGTCTAATTTGATTTACAATTTGAATTGTATTTTTATATATTTTCTCCACTTTTAGGCCCAATTCGTTGACGTCATCTGCCACGATACTAGCTCAGGATTGTCCTGGTTTCTAACTCACATTGATTATTTCTTCTACATTTATGCCAATTTTTTTTTTTTAATCTGTTCAATTGCAACTCTGGTTACGAACATACGATATTTATAAATAAATAAAGTTCAGTTATCACTGCTGGTTTTATCTGGGCTTTTTCGAATTCACTGTGCATGTCTTATTTACAAACATTCTAGCAGTGGTAAACATTGATGCAAGTACTTCAATTACTTAATTTTACATCTTGTTGCCTAAATGAAGTTGAGCATATTCACAATAAGTTTATTATGGTGATGACTGACTGTTCTCATTATATTTTGTCCACTGCAGGTAGACCTCCGGGATAGAGCTGCACTTGAGCAAATCTTTGTTTTCACACAGTAAGGATTATGTCAGAAATTTCTGTAAAAAAAAAAAAGATTTGTTCCTTCCTATTGGTGCTTCATGTTTTTTTATAGTTGCACTTGATCAATTCTCTTATAACTGTTTCTTGTCTCTTTGTCTTATCCTGTAGGTTTGATGCTGTCATACATTTTGCTGGATTAAAAGCAGTAGGTGAAAGTGTGCAGAAACCATTACTCTACTACAACAACAACTTGATTGGGACAATCACTCTATTGGAAGTCATGGCTGCCCATGGATGCAAGAAGGTAATTCATTATTGTTTATGGTCCTGCATGATAGACATTAACTGCATGAAGGAATATCATTAATATTGTCAGACTTATATGCCTTTGTAATGAGTCTAATGTCTTTTACTTGCTATTTATAGAGTTCCTTCTTATAGCTTGGAGTATAACTTGCCTATGACTGATTGACATGCCTAAACTATTGCTTGTATATTTATTTAAATTTCAGTTAAGTACTTGACTACAACTGCTATGAAGGAATGTTCTTTACTGTTATTATTATCAAATGTTCATGGCACATAAGTTGTTGCTTTTGTTGCTGCAACTTCTGTTCCCATGAATTATTTTGTTTTTTTTTTCTCTAGGATGCTCATGCTCCTCATTATTGCTTGAAAAATTATTTGGTATAATATCTTGTGATTTGAATGTTTTTGCTTTGTGTTGTCTTTCTACATTTCTCTGTTTTACTGCATCATATTGAAGTATTAAGAGAGCATTTGGCGCTCTTCATATTTTCCACAAGGAGAACCAAAAAGAAAAAAAAAGAAAGGAAGATGTTCATCTATTTGTGAGTCAGGAAGGGGAGCCACCTTGTTCAATCTCAGTATGAAGTCCTGTGGTCCTTAATAGGTTTCTGTCGTAGTCATGTAGTTGTGATAGTTGGAAAGTATTAAGCCATCAGGTTACCACTGTTTGTTGAAAAAATTTAGTAGAAGCCATATCAACCGAGCTATCTGAAGATGAAGTCTAGATCCTTCTTCTAGTCCCTTGATTGCAAAGCTACCTTGAAGGGTCTTGTGAGATTGCTTATGTATTATACTTTCTTGATGCTGCAATCTGCTTATTTAACTGGTTTTGTATTAATTGAATGTTTTCAGCTCGTGTTCTCATCTTCAGCTACTGTATATGGTTGGCCAAAGGAGGTTCCATGTACAGAAGAGTTCCCTCTGTCAGCAATGAACCCATATGGACGCACTAAGGTATGACTAGGAAAATGTTAAGGGTATTTGTTGGAAAGTAAAAGTGGGGATAATGGAAGCTTAGAAGAACAATTGGTTTTGATTTGAATTCTGTTTTTGCCGATTAGTGTTGGAGTCTTGCACAAAATATCTTTTATAATTTGGTGAATATTACTGATACTAATACGTATGCTTGTCTTGGAATCTAGCAATGATATCTGACAAAAGGTTTCTCTTTCAGCTTATCATCGAAGACATTTGTCGTGATGTCTACCATGCAGAGCCAGAATGGAAAATAATATTGTTGAGATACTTCAACCCAGTTGGTGCACATCCTAGAGGCCATATTGGTGAAGATCCTCGCGGAATTCCAAACAATCTCATGCCGTTTGTTCAGCAAGTTGCAGTTGGCAGACGCCCTGCACTGACAGTTTTTGGAAATGATTATAATACAATTGATGGCACTGGGGTATGTTCTCACTGCTTTTGACTTGTTTTCACTGACTTTTTTGTTGAAAAATTGAATGGAGTTTTAGCAAAAAGCTCACAGTACCCACTGTTTCCCTTTTAGTTTTTAATATTTTGATTCTTTACAAAATACACTTCGTATATGAAGTGGACATCTTGAGCTGGCCTTTTAACATGCACAATGTCTCCCCCTTTCCATATTTGGAATTCTCCTGAGGGAATTTTTTGCTTGAGTGAACTACATTCCCTTATTGGATGGGTTCTGTTGGGTGCATGCATTTATTTCCCATTTTTGAAGATCTACTTTTGATTTCTTCACCGAGGATCTTAACGGATGGTTCTTATCTTTTTCTCAGGTTCGTGATTACATTCATGTTGTTGATTTAGCAGATGGACACATCGCTGCATTGCTTAAACTAGATGATTCTAACATAGGTATTACTCCAAATTTATTATTATCTTCTAATAATTTACTTAGTGTGTCAGTGATGGTAAATTCTGTGGCAGTATCAATGGTTGTGAACTGATGTTTGATTCTATTACCAAATAACATCTTTGTTTCTGTCTTTGTTTTTTTTTTTTTTGTGTGGATTTTCTGGTTATGTAATGTTATTGTGGTAAAATTTCACGACAGTAATTTTCATGGTGTGTGTACGCAGGTTGTGAAGTTTATAACTTGGGAACAGGAAAGGGAACATCAGTTTTGGAGATGGTTAGTGCTTTTGAGCAGGCCTCTGGAAAGGTAATAGACTAATGGTTCTATTTCTGGTGTTGCATCTGTCTCCATAGCTTGTTGCTCACTTTCATGAAGTGTTTTTTTACCCCTTCCTTGGGACGGGATGTTTTGAATTTTTCCGAGAATTTAGCTCTTCATGTGACATGCTCAGTGTAGTTGTGTGGTGTGTGCTCAGTTATCTCATCATTTTCAGTTTGGTGTTTGGGCCCTAAGATAAAGTCTGTGTGTACGGATTTGTAACAAGAGGCTAAATTGGTTGCTTTAACTTTACTTGAAAACAGAAGATATGTAGCTTCTCAAAGTTAACATGGTATAGGTCAGTTGTATTTTGATAAGATGCAAGAAAATGGAAGATATGTGAAGCAAGGTGAAACTTGGTAGTTTTTTCTGAGTTGTCGAGTAAATTACCTTGGTGCATCCTTCAATTTGTCACCTTGATTATTTCTTTCATTGTCTTGAGTGTTGTAGAGTGTAGAGACAACATGAGAACTGTGCAAGGAAATGTTCTAGAAAGCAAAAATTTGCCCTTTGAGATTCTTTCTATCTAACTGATCTTTAGGCTTCAATCTCATATGTAGTTTATTTATATTCCTAAAACCTGAAGCATGTTGAATACTATATTTGGATTGGGCTTTCTTTGGTACATGACTAATTAATTTGTACAATTATTTAACTGCTCAGAAAATTCCCCTTGTGATGGCTGGCCGGAGACCTGGTGATGCTGAAATTGTTTATGCGTCGACAGAGAAAGCAGAAAGAGAACTTAAGTGGAAGTGAGTGTTAATTTGCTTTCAAATGAATAGTTTCATTACATTTAACTGATCTTTAAGCTTTTGGTTTCTGATTTCTTGCCTGGACTGAACATTATCATCTTGTTGACCTTCATTGTCATCCTCCTGGATATCCTGGCTATGATATTAAATACACATTTTGGTTGTAATAAAATACCTTCACGTATATTTAGGTCTCTCAGTCTCTTCAAATTTGCAACTATTATATTGGGAAACATTTTCATTTTATTTATAAGTTTTGGGTGAGGTTTTGCTAAATTCTTGTTTTCTTTCTCTCTCTTTACTTCTTCTCACAAATTTATCTTACGTGCAGGGCAAAATATGGCATTGATGAGATGTGCCGTGATCAATGGAATTGGGCTAGCAAAAACCCTTATGGCTATGGATCTCAGGAATCCACCAGCTAATTTTGATGATTGTTAAATATCTACTATACATGTTCTCCTTTGGGTTCTTTTTATGAACCCTGTCACACCAAAGGTCTTGTGAATTTAGTTTTCAAGGCTTTTTTAGCGATTCTTAAGGTGACAAGTACTTGTGTTATTATGATTTCTAGTTACATGGTACATTAGTGGTTTACTTTACTGTAATTTAAAAGGTTCTCTAGATGAGGATTCGCTGGTGTTTTTCAGGAACATGACAGCATCCTGTTTTGTAAATTTTATTTAAAGTATACTAACAGGCACAATCTTAGCTCATTATTCAGACTAAAGTTTTAGCAATAAAGTTCTATTCTTTTTGTATTTGTTTTCCTGCAATCACTCATAGGCTTCGACCATTCAATTTTTAAGAGTGAACTATTATTTGAGGATTTAAACTGTCTATAATAAACTTATCAAATAAGGGATTAAATTTTTATTATTATTAATTAAGTGACTAAACTTTTTTAGAATTTTTTAATTGAAAAATGCTAAAAAGATGACAAAAAATATTTAATTTGAGATATTAAAACAATGTGTAATATAAGCAAAAGTTGCAAAACACTTGTTATATATTCTGACTAATATCTATTATCTCAATATTCTCTTATTGATTTTAATATCTCAATAAATAAAAGTTAAAGTTGACATCTTTAATTGGTTATCTTAAAATTATAGTTTTCTCCATTTCTGACATCAATAAGCCCTTAATATATCAGAAATAATTTGCTTTTGTGAAAACAACTTTTGGCTAGTATGGAAACCAGTTATGAAGGACTATTTTATTTTTGTTAGTATAATGCAAGTCAGGCATAAACTGCAATATTTAATCCTACAAAATTTATTTGAATCTGAAACTTCATCCTCGGGTAGGACTTGGGAGCTTTGGCAGTGAAGGTAAATTCAGCCTTAATTAGCTGCAGCAGCTCTTTGTAATTAATAATTAGAAGATAAAAATAACAAATTTATAGTTTATCATTCATATGCTTATACTTTAAAATTGTTTTTATTAAAATTTGAACTGGTTTTTTTAATGAATGATTATAACTCATATTTTATTATCTAAAATAATTCTCTAAACTTTCAAGGTTTTTGTGTTAAAAATCTGAAATAGATATCAAACCGCTGTAAACTTCCACAAGTTTTCTTGTTTTGTTATTTTTGCAATATTTTCAGAGAAAGTGTGTTTTGAGCTCTACAACGGTGTTTTGGCATGGGAAGAAAAATATTAAAACAACTTATTAAACTCAACCACGCAGAGTTGTTCAATTACTTTTAAAAAAATTTAAAATAAAAAATTATGAATAATATTATATAAAATACTAGCAACGTTATATTTGTTTTTATATAAATTTTTATATACAATTTAATGATCTATATATTTATTTATTTTTATTTTTAAATATTATTATGAAATTACGGGTGCACTTGTACACGGTTATAACTTTATGCAAATTGCTTTACCCTCAACGAAGGTGAAGAGCAAGGACGTGAGTTTCTGTTTAAAAAAATTAAAAAAAAAAACTGAGTGCGTATTAAAGAAAATTTTTCTGAACGAAATGTTATTTTTTTATAAATAATATCTGCCCAGTTGGTTTATGTCTGTGGAACAGGGGGACACCGACACGTTTTTGGAGAAGCCGTTGATTCCATTTCCAGGGTTATTATAGATTTATAGAATTTGCTGCAATATAATGTCACGTGACGTCTTTATCGTTACAGTAGTATTTTAAAATAAACAAAATTTGTTAACTTGTATCTTTTAAAAAAATAATTAAAAAGAAAAAATATTAATTAAAATATAAAATATTTAATCATTTAATTTTTTTTAAAAAAAATTATATTTTTTAAATAAGTATAATAATTTAATGAAAGATATTAATACTGATAAGCAAGACTCTAAAAACAAATAAAATTAAGAGATTTGTTTTTGACATTGATGATTTATATTTTATACATCGTTGGTGAATTCAAAGGGGATTTATTTTTCATCTCTAACGTATATCTCTCTTTTAAATTTTGTAGTTTAAAAATTAATTTTATTAATTTGATATATAAAATTTTAAATTATCAACAAATCTTCTCTTTCAATTTATTTGATTTTCTCTTGATTTTACGGAGAGAAACAATATGTTGGAAACTCTAAATTTTAAGAAATTAAATTAATAAAAATAATTTTAATAAACAAAATTATTTGTGAAAAAAATGAATTTTACTATAAAAGGCAAAAAAATTATTAAAGGGATTACAGACCCTGTTAGCTTTTTCTCTATACTAAAATCCATGGTACAGGATCAAAATGATTGATTGTAATTATTGAATTTGAAAGTCTTTTACAAGTAACATAACATTTTATATTCCAAGTTTAGACTGAGTCGTATGGAATAGTAATGCTGATAATTTTAAATTTTTACTTAAAAAGTAAAACTATAGTATTATTTTTAAAAAATTAAATATTTATAGATGACTGCTAACAAAAAACTTTAAAAATTAAACATAAATTATAATAAAACACAAGAAAAAATTCATCGAGTAAATCTATACATATATAATATATTAGATTAGATATGTGTACTACTGATATAACTTTCGATATTAATAAAACAATATGTTTTTCAACAAAAGGAAGGAGAAAAGTCATAAACTCTCACATTAAAGACGTTGCAATTACAAACATATTGAAGTCATTCTATTAATCTATTTTATTATTTTCTACTATATCACGACAAAGGTGCCACGGAGCCATTAGGCATATCCTCTGTTTTTTTTCTTTTAAGTCCAAACGGTACAATTACCGGCAGAGCAATGGACAGAGAAGCATGAGCCCACCACACAACAGCAAAATTTAAAAAAAGGGGAAATTCAAATTCACAAATTACAATCATGAATCATATCCATTTGAAATCAAAAGGTTAAAAAGATAAATTTACTATTATTAAAACAATGGGAAATAATTTTTAGTAGGTATGATAAAATTCATTGCACTCGTATCATATTTTGTTGATAATTTATTAACGATTAGATTTTATCCGTTCAAATTCTTTTTTTAAGGTAAAATTCATCTGTTCAATTTAACTGTTAATAAGATACAAACACACATGATATAATTGATGTAAGCTTTCACAAATTTTTTAACTTAATAATATTAATTTAACAATTGAAACTACTTTTTATTAACATCACTTATTGCTTATCTATAAAAGCAAAATGTTCCTAAGTCCTAACGGTCATAAATTAAAGGTAGCATCCAAAATTACACTGCTTTATTTGTAAACCATGACTCACGAGAAAGGCCAATTAGCGAAAATCTCGCGAGTAGAAGACTTAGAGTTTAGCTATGCCGACTCAGACGCCACTCGCCCCTCATTACAAGCCTCAACGCTTAAGCTTAAAAGCAGCTTGTCCCGTCAGCGGTTGCGTTACTTGTATCTCTCGTTTCAAACCAAATTCCACAAGTCCTCTCTCTCTCTCTCTCGCTCGCTCGCTTTAAACCCACACAAGATTCAACAGGACACAGCACGGTGCACAAGTGCAGATCCAAGCCATATCTGAATCTGAGCTACCTGATCTCTGAAGCAAACCTCAATGGAAAACCTAATCTCTTTGGTGAACAAAATCCAGAGAGCTTGCACCGCTTTAGGTGACTACGGTGAAGGTAGTGCGTTGCCCACTCTCTGGGACTCCCTCCCCTCTATCGCCGTCGTCGGTGGCCAGGTCAGCTCCGATCCCTCTCTTTTTTCTACTGATCTGACCTATTCGTATGTTATTCACTGTTACAAGCAATCTCTCGCACTGTATCTACATGTTTGGATGATTTTTTTATGTTTTAATTTGAAGATTGAGTCCATCATTTGCATGTTTCGCTCTCTTTGAGTAGGATTTATGCTGTACTTGTATGTGTGTGTGAAAAATCCTTGGTTTGTCAACATTTGCATGTTTCGCTCTCTTTGAGGAGGATTTATGCTGTACTTGTATGTGTATGTGAAAAATCCTTGGTTCGTTATGTTCGTAGTATTTTTCTTTCAGAGCTCTGGAAAGTCCTCGGTGTTGGAGAGCATTGTTAGCAAGGATTTCTTACCTCGTGGATCAGGTAACCGTGGCAATAATAACATCTAGCTTTTTTTTTGTTCCTTTCTGAAATTACTGCCTCTAAGTGCAAGTGTTGGGAAATTGATGCATGTGGAACCTTTGCAGGGATTGTTACCCGGCGACCTCTTGTGTTGCAGCTTTACAAGCTTGAAGAGGGCAGCAGAGAGTATGCAGAATTTCTACACCTTCCCAGGAAAAGGTTCACTGATTTCGGTAGATCCCTCAATCCCAACTTTCCTTTCTTTATCATTGCTGATAAATCGTTACGCACAGTATCTTTTGCTTATATAAATGATTATTTCACCCCATGGAACTGTGTGTGGTATTATTAAATATAGTCAATTGTATTGCATGTTTGTGCATAATCCATTATTAATGATTACCTAATTTGTGTAGGTGCTGTGAGGAAGGAGATTCAAGATGAAACCGATAGAGAGACTGGACGAACCAAACAGATTTCAAGTGTCCCAATTCATCTTAGTATATATTCTCCAAATGGTGTGTTTAAATTTCAGTTCTTTATTATCATCTTCTGTTTCATCCCACCTGACTATCTCTCATGTACTACATTAATCTGTCAGCAAGAATGCTTAGTAAAATTGCGTCATGATTTATTTGTTTATTTTCCATCTAAATTTTCAACTTTTGGTGACCTCTTGGACCTTTGCAGTTGTTAACTTGACGCTTATTGATCTTCCTGGGCTTACAAAGGTAGCTGTAGGTAAGCGACAAATTGACAAGTCTTTCTTCTCCTTGGTTTTCTGCCCAGTGGGAATTGTTAGAGTTTTATTATGAAGAGTGAGATGCTAACCGATGGTTTTGCAACATACAGAGGGTCAACCAGATAGTGTTGTGCAAGACATTGAGAATATGGTTCGCTCCTACATTGAGAAGGTAGTGTCCATTCATGTTTTAACTCTTCTAATAGGCAATAGCATGCTTAAGGAACAATCTTTACAAGAAAGCATATAACATTTTGCTTCCCTCCCACCAATTGTATAATATAATTTTGAAATCGTAATTTACATTGCTAGAAAATTTATTTTGCAAAGTTGGCTGATTGAGGAAAAATCTATCTGTATTTAATTTTTCTGAATTTTATAGTTTTTCCAGCAAATGATGGAAATGCTTATAGAATATTTCTGAAGGAACTATATTCCATGCTTACAATGATTTTGGATTTCTCCATGTGGTAAAGTGTGGTATACTGAATTTGATGTTAATTTGCAGCCTAACTGTATAATTTTGGCTATTTCACCAGCCAATCAAGATCTTGCAACATCTGATGCAATTAAAATCTCCCGTGAAGTGGACCCTACTGGTAATTTCAATATTTTCTTTTCTGTAGAATTTGATTACTCTTCATGTTCGGCCCATTTAATGCAGTTTTTCACTGTTTCTCAAGAAGCAAGCTGTTACAAAATGAAAATTCCACTAAGTATCTAACAATTTGCATTGTTGAGGACAACTTGATTGATTTCAACAGCTCAAAGCAAATATTCTTTTGGTCATGGTTTATTGATTTCAACTTTTCAGGGGAAAGGACATTTGGAGTCTTGACAAAGATTGATCTCATGGATAAGGGGACTGATGCTGTTGATGTAAGTTGATCAAATTCTAATTCTAATGGAACAATGTGCTGTGACATTATCATAATTCATTATAAGGTCAAAGAAGCTCAAAACTACACAAAATGTGTCTAAAATTCTTTGTCTCCAGAAGAATAGACACCTGATTCTCTCGGAAGGTGCAAGACTAGCTACTTGAATCAGTACTGATCTCTATGATATATCTTTGTGATTGCTTCAGATATTGGAGGGGAGAGCTTATAGGTTAAAGTTTCCTTGGATTGGTATTGTCAATAGATCACAAGCAGATATTAACAAGAATGTTGACATGATTGCTGCTAGGCGTAAAGAACGCGAGTATTTTTCTAGTACTCCTGAATATAAACACCTTTCTCACAGAATGGGTTCCGAGCATCTAGCGAAGATGCTTTCAAAGGTACAAAAATAAGAGTTTGTCCTTACTGAACATCATCTGACTTTAATATTTTATTTTTGTGTTATGTAATTCTTGTTTTACTGATTTCTAATGACTAAATCGTAATGCTTTATATCAGCATTTGGAGATAGTAATCAAATCCAAGATCCCGGGCATTCAATCTCTTATTAGCAAAACAATTTCTGAACTTGAAACCGAACTGAGTCGTTTGGGAAAGCCTGTTGCAGCTGATGCTGGGGTAAGTTTGCTCTTCATTGCTCAACCAATTTGAATTATTAATTCCAAAATGTTTGGTTATTTATATAAGTACAGCGCTGAAAAAAACCTTGTATTTCCTTCCATCCTTCTGTTATTGTGTCTGAATATCCATTCCAACAATTTATCCATTGATTCTGGTGGGCTTATTATGGTAGCTGTGGTGATGAGAAGATAGTATGGCACTCCATTTTCAGGGAACCTAACTTAGTTTTTTATGTTAAAATTTTCTAATGACTGATTGTCAATCACATGCAGGGCAAGCTTTATGCAATCATGGAAATATGCCGCTCATTTGATCAAATATTTAAAGAACATCTTGATGGCGTGTATGTGTTACATTTTTGTGATCTTTCTTAATAATTCAGTTCCCTATTCTGTTTGTTTCACAATTATCTTTGTGCTCTATTCATTTTCTCCAACTAACTTTAATAATTTGTCAATCTCCTGCAGGCGGCCTGGAGGTGATAAAATCTATAATGTCTTCGACAATCAGCTCCCTGCTGCTTTGAAAAGGTTGCAGTTTGATAAGCAGCTTTCAATGGAAAATATAAGGAAACTTATTACAGAAGCTGATGGTTATCAACCTCATCTAATAGCTCCAGAACAAGGATATCGCCGTCTCATTGAATCTTCTCTAACAACTATCAGGGGTCCTGCTGAGGCATCTGTTGATGCGGTATGTATGAATTGGAGAAAGGTGATATTGAAAATTATTGTTACATGAACAATAGTGTATGGCCCCATTGCAATTAGTTATTTTTTCTTTTGCAATTGGCATGAAAGAAAAGTGACTTAAGTTGTTTCTATTTATTGTTATTCAATATTCACAGTTATATGTACCTCTTTCATATATTTATAGAGCCTGTTATCATTGACCTGAAGGTCCTTAACTAACATATTGTGGCATGTTTCCTGAGGAAATAGGGTGGTTGCCCAATTAACACCTTTGATATTTCAGTTTTTTGTCTCCAGTCAGAAATCTTTTTCAAATTGATCATTTTCTATCATTGTCAATAAATGTTTCCATAAAATATCCTTCAATAGCAATTGAAGGTTCACCATTGATAGTCACTCCTTTCAATGGAAACTTATTTGTGCTGAACAACATTTTGTATCTTGTGTGGTGGAAAGTAAATGGTGAAATAAAATACTTGATTTAAGAGCACTCCTTTTTCATGTAGTCTAAGTTGATGAATTAGCGTCCTTACTGATAAAAAACCTTAACCTCAACCTCAACCTGTCAAAAGCCTGTAAATTGGTGAATTTTACAAATTTGGTATTTTTTTTTATTTATTATGTATTTTTGTCATAGTTGATTTATTAACGTATGCAACTTTTAGACTTTGCTGATCTCACCATTCATACTCATTGATGTGTCATTTTGAATTGTATGCTTCCAGGTTCATTCCCTATTAAAAGACCTGGTTCACAAAGCTGTTAGTGAGACTGTGGTATGTCCCTAACAATACTAAAATTTAATGTTTCTGTTTTATTTCTTGCTGCTATATTTGTGCTTACTAAGTTTCATACTTCTTGGTGCTATGATTTTGTCATGTTTATTCTAGTGACAAGGTTCATTTTGCAATATCACTTAAATGGCTTCAATTTTTGAAATTTAATTGTTTAAAACATGCAGAGTTTGGAGGTTGTTTTGGTCAAGTAATTAAGATATGTGTGCTTAGATGCTCCTGTACATTAAGTGTCTGTATTTGTGAACATCTAAAGCTGCTGAAATTATAGAGAGATGTTAAAGGCTAACTATTTGATCAAAGACTAATAATTAGCTTAATCTGTCATGCAGTAGGAAAACACTTCTAAATACATTGCCAGAAATAAAAATAATAAAAAAAAAACTGATTTGACATGTGGTCCTAGGTTATGACAATGAATCTGCCTTGTTAGAAGGATTTTGTATAGGTTTTGTGAATGCTAATGTATTACCTTTAGCAACACGTGATTAGATGATAGTTTTAAAAAGTTTTACACTGTCTATCAAAATTAAACTATTTACTTTTCACATATTAAGAGTGCAATCTCTTTCTTCTATCTGTTCATTCCACAAGTTATATGGGGTTCCCAACTCTCCCAGCTAATACATAAGGTATTGCTTTGGTTGACTCACAGGACTTGAAGCAATATCCTGGTCTACGGGTTGAGGTTGGGAATGCAGCTATTGATTCACTTGAAAGAATGAGGGAGGATAGCAAAAAAGCAACACTACAGCTAGTTGATATGGAGTGTGGCTATCTGACAGTTGACTTCTTTCGGAAGCTTCCTCAAGATGTTGATAAGGGTGGCAATCCTACCCATTCAATTTTTGATAGATATAATGATTCATATATTAGGCGCATTGGTAAGCCTTTCAAAATGCAGTTCCATACTTGGATTGAAATCATGCTTTGTTCTTATAGTTGAATATAGATTGTCCTTCCTTTATATGTTGAAAAATAATTGAACTACTGACCGTTCACTCTTCCTGTGTATATACAGCAACCACAGTTTTGTCTTATGTCAATATGGTCTGTGCAAGTCTGCGGCATTCAATTCCCAAATCAATTGTCTATTGTCAAGTGCGGGAGGCCAAACGAAGCCTACTTGATCACTTCTTCACTGACCTGGGCAAATTTGAGGTGAGAATATTGTCTTTCCAAGTTTCATGATGTATGCTTTCTCATATTTATTATTAATTTTTTAATGTTTTTGAGCTGATTTTAATTTAGTTTTGGTATTTCCCAAAGAATAATAAAACATCGTTTGCCTACATAACTCCTCTTTGCAGCCCAAGCGTTTGTCCTCATTGCTGAATGAGGATCCTGCAATTATGGAAAGACGTAGTGCCCTCGCAAAGAGGCTAGAGTTATACCGGAGTGCACAAGCTGAAATTGATGCAGTTGCTTGGTCTAAGTAGATGTGTATGTCCATCACGTGTGGAGAGGCAGTATTACTATTTCACGTCTGTTCTTCATGCTCTTCTTTTTTTTTCTTTCTTTTATTGGCATTTTAAGTATTCCAAATTGTATTGTCATCTATGCTAGATGTCTGATTCTGATAGAAAAAATGATTTTTTGGGTGAGATCATTTGAGTGTCTTCATGCCTTGCATAGATTTTCCATTCCAGTTCTAACTTTCCTCTTGTTCCAAAGATTACTCTGGTGAACATAGCAGTGTAACAATTTTATGTTACGTCTCTACGAAGTTTATGCCCGTGATGGCTTCACCAGGTAAATTGATTTTTTTTCGGTCGCACAGGTAAATGGTTACAATTTCTACCAAACTTCTTTTATTTGCACACATTCCAAATGGTTACAATTTCTACCAAACTTCTTTTATTTGCACACATTCCCCAAGGGCCCAGTCCCAGCTAGGAAGATAATGGACCCAGAAAGACGAGTTAATAGATTCAGATGCGTTCGCAACTCAACAGTACCATTAAAAAGAACATACGTAGACGAAAGATTTTACCAATGAGGTTTTACCAGCTTCAATTGTTGGGCATCAGGATTAGGATTCTTCTCAGTTTGACAGGACACATAGTAAAATTTTAATTACGATTATAAGTTTCATTGTCTCTAAGATTAACATTTCTTATGTTGATAAGTAATCAAAATTCAAAACAGTTGTTAACGTTTTAACCAAAAGGGCTAAATAAAACAATTTGATCTGGAAAAATTATAAAACATTATTTATGTCAATCAAATCAATTTTTTTTTCTGAAGTTATTGGTTTGTCGCAATGTTAGAATAAAAAAAGTTTTTCTCACTCCAAACTTTTTGTTTATTAAAAAAATAAAGATAACTTGATATGGTTATTGCATCCACCACATTTAGTAGTAGTAGTACGAGCCAAGTAAAGGAAGCTGTAAAGTTTCAAGATTTTTAAATTGTGGAATTTTTTATTATAAAATTTAATTTTAATTTATTATAATTGTTAATATTTTTTATATTATTATTTAATTATAAATTATTGTGCCATTAAAAAATTTTGACTTTTTTTTTATTACAAATATAGGATGTAATTTTTTAAATAATAATATTTATCACAATTTAATAATTAGATTCTACCCAAAATGACAAATAAATAAATAAATCATCGCATTTTCTGGTACCAAAACACAAGGAAGCAGTCAAGCACTAGGCATGATAAAAACTAAAAAGAGAAGTCTCCACGATAACATGTCATTGCATTGGTTGGTCTCCGGTTCGCATCGGAAAGCAACCCGAGTGCCTCCTCTCGCTCTCAGTGGAGAACAGAGAAGTTTAACTGTTGGCCTTTTCTCCAACCACCACCAAATACCAATCACTCACTCCGGTTCCAAGGTAAAGATCCCCTTTCAATTTGCATTTGCATTCTCTTTCTCATCTCTTGTTTCGGGATCTGCTTCTTGTCGTCTCTGATTTTCACTTCTTCAAGGTTCCCACTTTTCTCTCAATTTATTCATTTATTCTATCTTTCATCCCTACTATTTGATTTTTTTTTCTTTTTACAGATGTAATGTAATTCACAATTGCAAATATAATTTGCCGATGAATTGATTTGTAGAATGCGCCTTGCTGTTTGTTAACAAGATACTTTCTGAACTGGATACTGAAAATTTCTGTGCATCGAAGGGCATTGATGATCCTCGGTAGATCTCATTCTTTGGGCAGGACTGGATATTCTGCTTGCCACGAGTGAGGTTTAAGTCCGAGTGCCAAAAGGTTTCTTTCTGTATTGGATTCTTGTTATGGCCAGATCTCAGCCTTTGCCTCGTTGGGTTTTCTTGCTACTACGTGAATATTGGAGATTTCATTGTAAATGTGTGATTATCAAAACTTTTTTCTTTTTTGAAATATTTTGCTTGAGGGGACTTAGACAAATTAGAATTTTCTTGATTGTAATCAATAAGTTGTCAGAAATTCAACTTTTGGGGTTATAGTAGTTGTTTCTTATCTACTTGATTTCACGCAGCTCATGTCCTCAAACATGCTATAGATTGGCCTGTGGATAATTCAGAGCAATGGCTTTTGAGTTGTTGACATATTGTTAATAACAGAAATCATCAGAAGCATTTTTTTTTCACATGAAATGGCTCATGATTTGTAATGGGAGATATCATAGTCTATCAGCTAGGCATAGACACTCTGACAATCCGATTGGCTGACTATTGATCCATTTTCTTTCTTTTTAGATTTTTGACAATTTCTGAAGATATATAAGAAGGAAGGCAGCGGGGGAAGCATAGGGTGTAATGGCCTCTGAGAGGGAAAGTTTTGACCTCTCTGGACCCTTACATCTAACTTTCGTCGACTGGTAAGATCTATCAAATAACTCTTCCACTATAATTTGTTTTCTTTTTTATGTGTGTAGTGTGCACTTAGATAATATCGTTTCTTCACTATGTCTTGTGTACTTGGATTATATTTTTTCTTCACCCTGTCTGATGTCTGACGTGAGTACCAGTTGCCTTGATTCTACATAACAGTATATGTTCAGTGCAGTCTGGTGAAACTCATGTCATGTGCATAACCATGTGTTCACATCAAGATATCAGGAAATTATGTCTTTCAAGAACTATTTTTCATCTTTAGATATTTACAAAGTATTCCATTTATCAAAAGCCTAATATATTTAGATTATTCGTTTTGGACGTAAAGCATCAATATTAAAAAAACTAGTTGACTTAAGATCATTTTGAATCCTATAAGTTGTATATGAGGATTTTTTGTTTTTTGCTATTAGGATTTTACTAACACAAAATAATATACCATCTTATTCAGGGATAACGCGTATCATCGAATGTCAGTTGCTGCTAGTTTGGTCCAAGGTGCTTACATTCTAGAAAGGGACAGGCAAGAACGACGGGAAGGACTCAATGCTCTTGCACCGCCTTGGTGGATGTTCTTCCACTTTCAGTTGCTTCGTCCACTTGTAGATGATGTTGATTCTTCCATCTTTGGTGCAATCTATGAGTTCAAGCCTCCCTCTTCTCAGTGTAATGACACTTTACAAAGAAGTCCACATTACGTGATTGCGTTTCGAGGGACTATAACCAAGGGGGACTCAGCTTCACGTGATATTGAGTTGGATATCCACTTTGTCCGAAATGGGCTTCATCAAACTTCTCGCTCTGAGATAGCTATCCAAGCTGTCCGAAACATGGTAGCTACTGTAGGTGATTCAAATATCTGGTTGGCCGGCCACTCCTTAGGATCAGCAATGGCAATGCTTACTGGGAAAACCATGGCCAAGACTGGCATATTTATTGAATCTTTTCTTTTCAACCCTCCATTCGTATCTGCTCCAATTGAGAGAATAAAAGACAAGAAATTGAAACATGGGCTTCGAATTGCTGGGAGCGTGATAACAGCTGGACTCACGATTGCCATGAAGGCTAAGCAGCAGCAGAAGAATTTGTCCTCCGATCCATTTGCTGCTTTGTCTGCCTGGGTCCCATGTTTATTTGTGAATCCATCCGACCATATCTGCTCAGAGTATGTTGGATACTTTGAACACAGAAGAAAAATGGAGGAGATCGGTGCAGGAGCCATTGAAAGGTTAGCAACCCAGAACTCCCTTGGTGGATTACTGATGAGTGCCTTTGGGAAGGAATCTGAACCACTACACCTCATTCCTTCGGCTTCTCTGACAGTGAATGTTACTCCTTCACGGGATTTCAAAGAAGCCCATGGGATTCACCAATGGTGGAAACCCGACTTGAGCTTAGAATACAAGCTCTACAAGTACTAAATAGTTCTTCTTGTTATTGTAACATATTGCTGGATGTATATTGGGCCATGTTAGTTCTGGTTTTCCATGTAGTTAATTTTGAATGAGCAACGTATATTATAAATGATTGGATTGTATTTTTGTTCCGTAAATGGAAGCATAGGTGGCTGTTGTAACTTGACAGAATGATGAGGCTCACGAACCATGGTTCATGAGCACATATGGTTGACAATGATGATGAGATGGAGATGAGAGATACTAATATTGGTTTTTTTTTTTCTCTAAAAGAAGTACAAGAAGTCAATATGCGCCCTTTTGTAAGCCACAAGGTTTTCTTATAATTTATAATTTTTTATACTATGAAAATTTTAATGATAACATACCATGATAAATTATATTTCTTTGTAATTTTTTTTTTATTCCGTGATGCACTCACTTGATCCTAGTTGGAACATACCTAGAACTAAGGGCCGCCGACATTCGTTGTTGAGTACCAAAGAATTTTACATAATCGAATTTTTTAGGAGGAGCAAAACTATGTAAATTTTTTAACATGATGATACTCTTCGTACAAAGTGTAAAGTTTAAGGCATGCTGTTTATATATTTTTAAACTCTAGTATCTAATTCACATATAGACCTAAGTTGAAACTAGAAAGGATGAGAGTTACATTTTATCCTTATAGAACATATATATTACACACAGTCAATTTGGTTTAAATTTTACAATGGCTATTGCTTTTAAAAAGTTGCCTTGAAAATAATGCACTTATAATTTTGATAAATTTAAGGATAAAATTTATTTTTAATCCTTAAAAGATGCACTACTTATCAATTTTGTCCTTTAGAAATTAATTATATTAATTTAATCTTTCAAGTTTCAAGTCACTCATAAATTTTATCTTTTTATTCTTTTTAATTTTATCAATTTAGTTTTTCAAAAAGGATGAAATTATTGTGAATTTTAAGTTTAAAAAATTAAATCGATAAAATTAATTTTTAAAAGACGAAATCAATAAATGATGTATATTTGAGAGATTAAAAATATATTTTATTTTAAATTTAATTAAAATTTTTAGAATAAATTTTTATTATTAAATTAATTTTATTTAAAGTAATTTAGAACTAGTTTTGAAGGCGAAAACAAGTAAAACAAAATATTATAAGTTTATTTTTAAAAAATTACAATTAACGCTATAAAATTAATTTTCATATATAAAACTTATAATTTCTTTAAAATATATATTCATTTTGATTCTTCATATATATATGCGACATAATATTTATTCTTTTATTTATATATAATATTAAATTAGTTTTTTAATGTCAATTCATGTTATCAAATTAACTGTTAAAGTAACATTAAATTAACCCTAAAAAATACAAAATTAATAGCACATATAAATGGACCATCAATGTAATGTACGTGTATTTTTTAAGATTAAAATGAACATTTATTCTTTTTTTTTAACAAAATTTCACATAATTACACTTATAAAAAGCACTTATAATTCAAATTAAATTCTCAATCTGATACTTCAAATATTATTTTGACATCACTTTGATATTTTAAATAATATCGACATCAATTTAATCCTTAAATCATAGAAGATAACATTATTTTAGTCTTTTAAAAAAAATTGACATCAATTTAACTCCTCTATTATTAAAAAATATTATTAATTTAGTCATTCTATTATATAAAATTGACATCAATTTAATCTCTTAATAATAAAAATTATATTAGGTTAGTTATAGAAAGACGATTTTATGTTATCTTTTATGATTTAAAGATTAAATTTATATTAACATTCTTTAGAATATCAAAATGATATTAAAATAATTTTTAAAAGTCTAAATTAAAAGTTTCTTCTATATTTTATACTATTCAAATAAATTATAAAATTAATTAATTAATCATCAATATTTTTACCATTAAAATCTAGCCCAAATAGACATTGTTATCCCATGTTTAGAATCCGTGCATCATTTAACAATTAGTTACTGTCACGAGACATAAATCAGTATTCCTAAAGAGAGTCGCATTTCACGATCGTTTAGGACTCACGGCCAACACGCCATGCCTAACCCATACCAAATTAAGTAAAACTTCTTCGAAGGTAACGCTTTCAAGAGAAATTGAAGGACTCAAATTTTATTTTAATTTTATTATTTAAAATTATAAATTTAATTTAATAGCCAACAGTTAATTAGTTATATAATATCATATGCTATATATTTATTTGATAAGTATACTATCGTGAGAAGAATTCCTTTCAAATTAAGGCCCTCTCTCTCTATCTCAGTCTGAAATCTGAATTGTGATTGAGTGAGTTGGTTCCTTCTAATTTCCAATCTGAAAATGTCACGATTAAGTCAATTAGCATGGCGTCCAACTTTACTTAACCTTTCATTTTAATTAAGCTCACAAAAGGCCAGAAAGCTTCCATCTTTCTTCCTTTCAAACTCATCATTCCCATACCATCCCTCTCTACCTCTGGAATGGAGAATCGGATTTTGAGGATAGAACCCCACCACAGCATACCCCTGGCTATGACCTGACCAGGAGAAGTACCATGTGAGCTGAGGCTCACTGATACCCTTTAGTTACCTTTAACTTGTATCAAAATCATCTATCAATAAAGGACGATAATGCTCGTCGCCAGTCCCTAGTCCCCACTTCCCACCCACATGCATTAAAAGAACCCCATTTGAAAAAATAAATAAATAAAAACCCAAACAAGAGACTTGTGATTACAACATTTCTAGTTTCTAGAATGGTTTTACTAATGGGAACCACAAATTCCTAATTCAAGTGATTGAAGAACACACAAAAAAAAAAAGAAGGAGAAACCTTGCAATCAAGAGGGAAAAATCATCTTTACAATTTGATGCCTACATTACTTGACGTGGGTATACAATTCAGAGAACCAAATTAGCAATGGCCTGGGAGGTAGGGGACTAAACAACTACAGTAATAGAGAGAGGTAGCTACCACTACAGTCTAGAGTCTAGTTTCCAGTTACAAAAATTAGAGAGAAAAGGGGAAGAATTAGTAGCAGTGCAAACCTAGCACGGATCCATTGCTCACGGCAATGGCCACCCTGCATCTAGCTTTGGCCTTCACGTGATGACTGAAGAAGTGCAGCACCTTCACCCGCCCCACCACCGCCATCCTGGGCTCGATCTCCATCGTGGGTCGCACCCTCAACCCATTACTAAACCCATCGGCGACGGTGGGCCCCAGGCTCGCCGGCGCGGACAGCGGGAAAGACTGGACGGAGATTGTCGCCGTCATGTATTGAGTCCGGCCGGCGTCGATCTCGCCGGCGGGGATGAACAGGAAACCAACCTCGCTGCCGGAGTAGATAAGCTGGAGGGAGCTATCGTAGTGGGAGAAGGCGGCGCGGTTGGGATTGCGCACAGAGGCGTACTGGGAGAAGGTGAAACTGACGGTGCTGTTGGAGACGGAGAAAGAGGGGAGCCGGACGCCGCTGACGGCGATCTTGGGGTCCTGGGGCTTGAAGACTGTGAAGTAGACTATGAGGATGACGATGAGGAGGAAAATCAAGAAGACGGTGGCCACAAAACAGGAGGCCAGGTTGGTGCGGCCCGACGGCGGCCTCTGAGGTTTAGTCATGGCTCCGTCCTACTCCTCCTGGTCACGGTGGCCTGTGGTGGTGGATCTAATATATTATATACGTTTATGCAAAGATGAGGCAAAACCCAAACCCAGATCAGGTGAGAAAAATGATGAAATTGCAGTGTGTGAAAGATGGGTAGGACCGTGTTGTATGTTTTCTTAATTCTTACTTTTGTTTTGAGTCTTAATTCTATAATTCTATTTACCTGCAATTTTTTGTCTTCTTGCAGAGTGCAGGGGAGGGGGAGCCTTTTCTTGACTACCCACTCTGGAGTGCTGTGTCGGGTGCACTCCGTGACTGATCCAGGGATGGGTTCGGGTCCCACCTGTCACTTTTTGTATATAAATTTTTTTATATTATTATTTAATTATATATTATTAAATTATTAAAAAATTTAATTAAAATAATATTTTTATAAAAAAATAAAAAATATGATAATATATAAATAAATTATAATATAAAAAAATTATATTAATAATAAATTAAAATTAAATTTATAACAAATTATAGAAGTTTAAATTTTTTTACATTCTTTTTTGATTAAATTTTTATTTTGATCTTTAAAAAATTATATTAATCTTATTTTAATTTTTTAAAAAATATTAATATTAATTTTATCTTTAAATTATAAAATGTGATATTAAAATAATTTTTAAAATAAATTAACATTAATTTAATTTTTAAATTATAAAAATTATATTAATTTAATTTTTTTTATGTACAGAAAAATAATTTTAATATCATATTTTATAATTTAAAAATAAAATTAATATTAATATTTTTTAAAAATTTAAATAATATTAACATAATTTTTAAAATATTAAATTAAAAATATACTCTTTATGTTCTCTTTTTTTTTTTTGGTGCTATTTTTTTTTTATTTTTTGTAATAAAAGATAAGTGCGCGTAGGAAATACACAATTCAAGTGGAGAAATAAGATAGTTACACTGTTAATAACTCAACATGGGTCTCATTGGTTTTTTTTTTGGTAAAAGGTATCCGTTTGGATCGACCCATTTAACCTCAGTCCATTAAGATTTTGTTTTTTTTAGTTATTGACCTGTGGATTAATGCAGATGAACCGAGTTAGATGTTAATATTGCAGATTGGCTCTTTTTTTTTTTCATTAATGTTTTCAATTTCATTGTTCCGGAACACCGTTTTAGCAACAAAACACAGTACTGGACAAATCCAACTCTTGAACAACACCAGCTGGAACGGCTAGTTCTTACACCCACAGCAACTGTTATTGGCTTCTCTCCCTTACAGTGCACAATTGCAGTGCCTTTTTTGGGGTGACAGTGATTTCATCATGAATCTTGCACACTGTTGGCTGGTAGAACCACTTTGATTTCATCATGAATCATGATCAGACCACAATGGCAAAGTGGTTCCACCAGTAAATCTGGATCGCGGTTCAGCTTTAAGTTGCACAATAATTCCATTACTTAAATCTCATGGAATTCACCATTTTTCTTTGTCCTTCAATACAAAAATAATAAGGAACACTAAATTTCCAGATGGTGCATACACCAGCTTAACTAGAATGCGGGTAAGGAGCAACATGTCCATTTTATGAACATCTAAATATAGTGAGATTTACATTTATGTACACATGACAGATCCAGCTCCTGCGTCAACACTCATACAATCCTATGATACATAAAGCTCAGTACATTATTACTTCTTATTCATACCTTCAACTTCCGTTCAACATGGCAATACAATCCCGGAAAACAGTTCACAGAAGTGAGATAAACAACGGCTTCAGGCCTATGTTCAAAACACCTCAAGCCATCACCATTTTATACAACCTGCAGTCCATCCCAAAATGGACTAGCCATTCACTCAAATGCATGTAAATATATACCTATTAATCAGCAAAAAATAAAAAGAGCCTATTTTGCAAGCTTGTCAAGGAGGGAATCCATGATCTGGTAAACGGATTCAAGAAATGCAGATTCCCCCACGCCAGGTAGCAAGGAATTCTGGGCTTCACAAATGATCTCCTCAATTACAGATTCCTTGTTCAAATTTTCCCTACACATAATGCTTCCAATAGCAAAGGGAGTGAGACCTCTCTCAACCCCTTTCTTCAGCAGCATTGTGGAGATGCGGAGTGTTCGAGCACACTCAACCGGAACATCCCACCCATAATGTTTCAGAAGTTCTATATCTTTTTCAGCATCCAGAGAATTGATATAATCAACTGTATCAGGAGAGTAAGGCAGACGTGCTTGGGGCCAATAGAGCCAATCAAATGTGCAATCTTCAAACTGCAGAGAGAATAAAGATGTGAGCCCATATTCAAACAATTAAAAAAGTCTTAATTTTAGCAGGACATGACTTCTATGTATCAATTCAGCACCCAAATTCCTAGCACATATAACTCCAGCTAGTACCAACAAAGTATTCCACATAAAGAAAAATCAAGTTGCAATACATGTTCATCCACCTTCACCAATTTTTTATGAACTAATCAGATCAGAAAATGCAAATAATTTCTTTGCAAAATGACTTATTAGAATCTTGAAAATGTGTAAAACCAACTACTTGAACCACACAAAACAGAAAACACAGCGTATATATGAGAAGTACTACAAGGTAATGTGGAATGCATGGAAAATGAAATTGTGTGAAAAGAAACAAGAGAAGAATGGGAAATGCTTACTTTCTCTGGTAGACAGTAGCCATGATCAATAGGAATGAGCGAAGTCTGGCCACCTGCCTCTTTTCTGAACAATATATTCCCAGCATGCCTGTCTGCATTAGCCAATCTTATATCAAGCACAGTAATCTTATGCACCTCCCCCACGGGAAAAGCCCCAGGTCCAATGTCCTCACAGTTACCGTCATTGTTCATGAACCTCTGTAAGGACCCGATCTTGAAATCTTTTGTTGAGCAACTATACCCATCTGGGTGGTTAAATGCTTCGTGTAAGCACTGCACCAAAACAGTAGGTGGCACACCAGCAAAGCCTATTGCTTCACCTGACACCAAACGTGGCCCAGCCCTTGGATGATCTAATATATAAGCTGCAACTTCTCTCAAAGCTCCTTCTCCGACCCTTGTCCCTCTTTTTAAACCTTCACCATTAGATGAGCTTGGTAGACCTCGTGGGTTGTTCACAGCCATTGGCTCCTCATCAATGGGCTTAAAAACTGAAACATACTCCTGACCTGCTGCATCTTGCATGAAGTAAGCCCCACCTGTGCCCTCGGAGGACCTGATAGGGTGATTTCTTTCCTTCAAGCCATCGAATGTGGAGTTGATCATGTCCCAAAGGAAAGGAAAATAATTGATCTTAGGATTCACAATAATTGGTTCCAGCCAGAAATCTACAGCAGGTGGTGTCTTTGCTATCTGAATTTTTCTGGTCCTGTTATCCCCTACTTGGACCCTTTGATCTGTCCTCTCACCTGGCGTAGCTGCCACAACCGAAAGCTCCAAATCTTTGTGAATGGGTGTGGCCCTAAACTTAGCTGATTTTTGAATTATCAAATGAATCACATCATCATCACTCTTGCATATGTCATGGAAGAGTCTCTGGTCATCAAGCTTTTCACCATTGCAGAAAAGCTCTTGATCCTCTAGATCAACAAAACCTTTCCCCTTCTTTATAATGCGCTGCTTAAGATACCCCACATTTCTGTGTCGATCAATCTGAAATTCAAATTCCTTTCCGCAAGTGGTCCTGACAACGATGAACAGAAGATCAGAAAGACGGAGAACCAAATGAAGAACGTTCCCAGCAGTGACACCGTACTCCTTGATTAGTGTATCGTTGCGGGCCAGCTCTCTGCCACCAAAAACCAGCTTCTGCTTCTTCCCTAGAAACCCTTTCCTTGTCTGAATCCTCAGTTTCACCGAAGCAATGGAATCAGACTCCAACACCCGCATGGGGGTCACAGCGCCGTCCACAGCAAGGTAGATGAGGATGGATTCACCATAGCAAAATCCTAGCTGGTCTTGCCAAAATACCGATTCTGTGCAAATCGGACTCAGAGCAACACCAGCAACTGACATCTTTCAAAGTTCAACAATCGTGGCCCCGGGAAATTAAACTCAAGACCTCTTTGCTGCCAAACTTGAATTATTACAGGAAAAATTAACGGAAGGAATCCATCACGGACGAAGAAGAAGGTCTTTCAATCGAAGTGATAAAAAAGACCCCCAAAACACAAATTAAAAAAAAAAGAATCGACGGGAAAAAAAGAATGAATTTTTATAAAAAATTTGAAATACCCAGAAAGGGGATTGCTAGCTTGTGCTGTAGGCTGTAAAAATTGAAATGAAAAATTTTGGGTGTGAAAGTGGTTGTCGTCAATGGGAGGCAGAACTTCTCGAAAGAAAGCGTGAACGAATGGGAGAGGGCGAGAGTGGATTCTTACCAAAGGGAAAGAACCAAAGGGAAATGTAGGAGGGAAGGGAGCTTAAATGGAAGGAGTTACGAATATGGCTATGAGTTGCCGATGGATTGAACTGACTCTGGTATTTTCGGAGATTGGTGTCATCTGTTTGCAGAGAGGAGCGATCTTTTCGCCGATCTTGTCTGCTCCGATAAACTTCTTCTTGTTGCTTGCCCCAAGAGAGAGAGAGAGAACGGTATTGTAGCCGTTGGTTTTTTATAAAAATTGGACCCAACTCCTATAACGGGAACATTTTATGGTAACAGTTTTGGTTAGAGCTTCTTAATTACGAGAAGAGAATGAGTTTAATGAAACACACAGACAAACTAACTAGGGACAACTTCCCCGAAGAACGATTTCTGCAATGTTTTTAAAATATAATAAATATATTTATCAAGAAGTATATTTATTATTAGTTTTTTAAAAAAAATATAATTTTTATATTAATATTTTAAAATTAATAATAAAAATACATCTTGAAAAATATCTTCAATTGTATACACGTAATAATTTTTCTGCAGTAGCCGTAGCAGACAAAGACATCACCTACGAAATTGCCCTTGGATTCGGAGTATGCACTAGTGATGAGTACCGTTGAGCATAATCAAAACAAACAGCAAGTAAACTTTGTCATTTTACTTGGTGTTATTTTGTGACCTATAGTTGAATAAGTAAACAAAATTGTCGTGTGTTTAAATTGTTCTAAATTTTTGAAGTGATGTCAAATAAATTAGAAAATACTTTTATATGATAAAGTCGGATTTTGTTAAGTTACAGTTTTTTTTTTTTACATAAGTTACAGTTTATACTTTATAATTTATATTTTGTGCAAAAAATATCATGTAAGTAAATGGTTAAATATATGATGAAATTGTGATGAAAGTGATGAAACACAAAAAATTAATAAACTAAATTATAAATAATATCTTAAATATGTTTTTATTCATTTAAATAACATTTTTTCTTAATTATAATATTATCAAGAAATAAAATATGTTTTAATTCGATAATTATTTGCATATTCCCAAATTCAGTTAAATAAAATATGAAATTCATGATGTTATTGCATATTCCTAAATTCAAAAGTTCTAGCAATTCTCTCATGGATTCGGCTGTGTGTTAGACAGACAGAGCTTTTGTCACCGTGGGGCCATAGTATCGAGAATCTTGCATACATAGCACACATGTGTATCATACTGGCAGGTGGTTAAATAGTCAAGGCTTATGTCTTGCAACATTGACGCTCAAAATTAAATTTAGTGAGATCGAATCCTATCCCTTCTCCCAATCCCCCTCCCCCCGTGACCAAAAACAAAAAAGCACATATATGCAAATTCACCAGAAGGTCCAAAACTATTCCCAATGTACTTATTCTCATTTGCTTTTGTTTATATTTAATTATTGATTATGGTCTATGCTTTGCAGTTTAGTTCACACATACGGTGGAGCCTGCTTAGAATGAACTTGAGGAGCAGGTTCACCGAATATGACTAGCCGTTTGTAAAAGTAATATGTATGTGTTGGCTTTTGAAATAAGCAAAAGAATGTTTTATTGGGTGTCCCATGACTTTGACATTTGCATTACGACTAATAATGCAGTCTAACAGTGGAACAAATATATATCTACTTTATTTTTCCCAAGTTATTTATATTTGTTCTTGCCAGAATCATGTCTCTTCATGTGCTTCTTGGCCCTTTGTATGCCCCATATCTCAGTCATCGTTTTCGAAATGAGCCAACTGCAAAGTGCCTTAAATAGGTTTTATTTTTCTTTTCTTTCATTTTTTGATCGCATGTTGAGGTTGAATCGAAACTCTGTTTTGATGAAAATAATTACAGGTGATAGAGAAGAGTTCAGAATATTGATTTTTTTTAGTTAAATTATAAGATACCTTATCCAACCATAAATTATGTGTAAAAAATCCACATATATTTCGAAACTCATCAACTCCCTAAATTTATTAGGGATTCAATTTGAGTATACATATTTTGCTAAATTTAAATAGTTATGTTGAGGTACAAAATTTTTTTTACACATAATCTATAATTAAAAAGGATTTATTGTAATTAAACTAGTGTTTTTTTTTGGAGACTGTTTGTAAAGAGATGAATTTAGGAATTATTATAATATTTTTATTTTTTAAAAAAAGGTGCACCGCCCAATGATAAAAAAAAAACCGATTTTTGTGGAAATGCGTGTATTTGGAGGATATTTTCACTGACCGTTACAGTCGGTGGAGCAGTTGCACACGTGTCAACCGGAAAACTATTTTTAATTTTTTCTTAAATGAAAAGAAAAACTTTATTTTAATTGATTGTATAATGACATAATAATAAAGTATTATATGTGATTTGTTGTTGCAAATATAATAATCTTTTAGTATTATTTCTGAAAACGACTCATTCAATTTCAAGGTTTTGCTCAAAACCTCTGTTACAAATATGTGATTATGTGTTGCAAGCTGATTCTTTTGTCGTCGTGGCTTTGGAACAGTTTTGTCGTGTGTGTAGTTGTTGTCGTATTTTCACTTTCACCAAAGAAAAAAAAAACCAATGATTGAAGGGCTAGTAGGTTCGGTGGGGCTTGAAAGGAAATATAACCTAACCAAACAATTTTCGGTTGCAAAAAAAAAAGTAGAACCCACTGCCGACCAGTTCATCATCATATACAAACTGATTGAATCTTTAAATTATTCATTTTTGTAACAAATTATTAAATATCTTTCCATATTTTATCTTATTAATGGGCCAGTTTCATGAAGAAAATCGCTGTAACTGATCAAATTTGGGCTATTCAACTTCAGGTAGGCCCAAGTAATTAAATGGCCCAGGAGAGTGGGTGGACTACCTAGAGAATTTGTGGCCCAGAGTTCCTGTAAAGGGCATTTGGGACATTTCAGGCGGAACGCAACTGAACTGGCCTTTTACCCGCCAAGGCTCTTCCCCTTCCCCTTCCACAAGGGAGCTTCCCTCTCTCTCTCTCTCTCTCTCTCTCTCTCTCTCTCTGTGGCTTTGTGTGGATGGGGTTGTGCGAGTGAGTGTATCTGCAAGAGCAAGATAATGGGTGTGAGTATTCTTGTGTACCTAATCTCTGCTGTGGTATCATCCCTGTTTTTAGAATCAAGAGCTCTTCAAAAATTCCAATACCCTCAACAACTCTACAGCGTCCCATCAGACGCTGACACAGCTCCCTCAGCCGCACCATCTCTCACTTCCTCTGCTTCTGCATCACCTCCTCTAGCGCCCGCCTTGTTTGTCATCGGAGACTCCTCGGTTGATTCTGGAACCAACAACTTTCTGGGCACCTTTGCCCGCGCCAACCACCTTCCTTACGGAAGAGATTTCGATACCCACGAACCCACCGGAAGATTCTGCAACGGAAGGATCCCCGTCGATTATCTTGGTAAAAGAAAAAAGAAAAACAAATTTCTTTCTAACCACCTTGCCTATAAGTATCAGAAATTAATAAATAAACATAAAGATCGAATCTTTTTCAATATACCTGCCCTATTATCTTGGTTCGGTTGCTCAAAAAGATAAAGAGACTCTTCTTGGTAATTTCTGGCGTGGGAGTAGTTCTTGAATAGGTTGAAATTCATGTTTTATAAACCCAATTTATTTCCTTGAATTTCAGATTTGATTCTTCTGTTGAACTGGATTAGGCACATGAATTATGTCATTGATGTCATTAGATTTTTCTCTCCACTTTGGTATCAGCTCTGCGTCTTGGGCTTCCTTTTGTGCCAAGTTATCTTGGGCAGTCAGGAACCACAGAGGATATGATTCATGGGGTAAATTACGCTTCTGCTGGAGCTGGCATTATTCTCTCAAGTGGGTCCGAATTGGTATGTTTTTTTTCCTATTTTTTTACAGATTAACGAGCTGGTAACTGGTTTACAGAATCTTGTTCTACAGTGAAATTCAAGACAAGTTATGAGTTAAAATGCTGATAATAACTGCAGGGTCAGCATATCTCCTTCACTCAGCAAATTCAGCAATTTACAGACACCCTTCAGCAGTTTATATTAAGTATGGGCGAGGATGCTGCAACCAGTCTCATATCAAACTCTGTCTTTTATATTTCTATTGGAATCAACGACTACATACATTACTATTTGCTCAATGTATCCAACGTCGACAATTTGTACCTACCTTGGAGCTTCAACCAGTTTTTAGCATCTTCGGTGAGGCAAGAAATAAAGGTAAAATTTCATTTCTCATTCACTGTAGCTTTTTTTTTTTTTTCACATGGTTAGCCTGATTAACCAAAGTCTTTTTATTTTTCTATGAATGGGAAATATTCAAAGTTTTCATGTAATTTTCTACATTTTCTGAAATTTTCTTGATTCTTAATAGTGCATATTGTAGAAACTGACTGGGTTAAATTGATTCGTGATATATTAACCTTGATGACACAGAACTTGTACAACATAAATGTTAGGAAAGTAGTGGTCACGGGACTTGCCCCAATTGGCTGTGCTCCTCACTACATGTGGCAGTATGGTGGTGAAAATGGAGAGTGTGTTGAGCAGATAAATGACATGGCGGTGGAGTTTAACTTTCTCATGAGATACATGATTGAGAAGCTTGCTGAGGAGCTCTCTGATGCCAATATCATCTTCTGTGATGTGTTTGAAGGTTCCATGGATATTTTAAAGAATCATGAACGTTATGGTAGTAGTATCCGTTCTTTTACCTCTCAATCTCTTGGACTCTAGGAGAACTGTTGTATCATTAACATCACATCTTACTCAGCTTTATTTTCCCTAACTAGGCTTTAATGTCACTACCGAGGCCTGCTGTGGATTTGGGAAGTACAAGGGCTGGATCATGTGCTTATCACCAGAAATGGCATGCAGTAATGCTTCCAACCATATATGGTGGGACCAGTTCCATCCAACTGATGCAGTGAATGCAATTCTGGCAGACAATATATGGAATGGTCTGCACACTAAAATGTGCCATCCTATGAACTTGGAGGACATGGTAATCCAGAAGGCAGAATGATCTCCTCGTGATACCAGTTATGCTCCAAACTTTGCATTTAGGTATACTTAATTGGTAGTCAGTTTTTTTTTTTGCATCTATTGCTGACAGGAATATGTATATACGTATAAGGTTGTCCAATGGTTATCTCTTTTATTTGGGCAAATATTAATACTGACACCAGAAAATTATTCTTCTGCGAGCTAGTGTTGTCTTTCCAAGAGGATTCTGCCTATATTATCTCCAATGTCTGATTGTAGTTCAAAACTAGGAAACTGAGTATTAGGATCCGTTCAATTCCAGTACCTATTAGTTCTAAATTGAAAATCTGCCACAAATGAAAGGAAATTTAGATATTTTTCCCCTGGATAAAGATAGCAGAAATAAAAGGCACTTTCTACTCATTCTTAACTTGGTATCAAATGAAGAGGTGGCTAAACCACGTCAAGGAATGGCATTAGAAATAAAAACATGCTCCTTAGCTTCATTTTTTATTCTTGAAGGTTCTCAGATGGCAGTTCTAAATAAAAGAATTTTGTGAGCATGAAATAAATGTTAAAAAAAAAAAAAACAGCAACCTCACAATAAAATTTGTTTTTCAAGATGATGGTCACATAGGTCGGAGATAAAATGACAAAGTTTTAGCCATACTGCTCTCTGTTGTAGGAAAAAAGGAGAAGATAGATGAAGGTTTATCAACTAAAGACAATGGATATGTGGAATATGCAGTTGAAAATTTTGTTATATGGTGCAAACTTCCGGTGTAACTGTGTAAGATTCTGTTTATAGGCAAGGAGCCTCCATTGGCCTGTGAAAAGAACTCCTATAATTGTGTTTCCTCAACATATTATATGAGGAAAGTTATGACAGGAGGAAAAGATTATATAACTTAAACTGTGGAATTTTCATATTTCTCAGTAAGGATAGATTTTGAATCACATATTCCCGAATCAATGTTTCCATTTCCCTTTAAGATCTGCTTCTTTAAAAGCCTATATGCAACAACAAAGTGTTCAGCATCAGTAATTTACTACGTAGTTGCAACCTATGGAAGTGAGATCACTTCTTTTTTATGTATTTTGCCTCCAATGGCCACTATGGGCAATTCATCGCATGGCGAACAAAAAACAGAAATTCATTGCAATACAGTAACAAGAAACAGTAGTACAGTACTACTGTGTGACAACTTTAAACAGAAGCTATAATTACAATGATCCCCATTTCTACAAGAAAAGCAAATGACTAGCTATAGAACAAGATAACGAATATTGTTACACTGCAGAAAATAAATAACGTAATCCATCCTCTAATTGTCTGGTGTACCTTATCGGCATTGTATGCTCCAGAAAAGGTCAACATGTGTACTGAAATTATCTTGAGAATTGCAAGGCACACAAAAAAAAGACTCGCTGCTAGCATGGTAAGCTCTTTGGTTTCCAGATTTGCTTGATCACTTGCAATCTTTTGAACATCTGATCTGAAATGAAAAGTGTATGAATGGCAGGTCAGGCACCAGACCAGAGAAAAAAGATATAGGAAAAAGAAAGAACTGCCGTTGAAGCAATAGTTTATCAGAGGCACAAAAAGCTATAAAATAAGGGTAGCCAACCCTGCATTAAGTTTCTAGATCTCCTCCACTAATATCTACTGATAACTGGGTAGACAGATGGGGCATGATATGATGTGAAAAGAAGATTGGACATGGAATGTTTACGACTGTACAAAAAGAGCCGGCAGTAATTTCACATTTAGTGTAAAAGAAAAATATGAATTATAAAAACCAATCACGGGATAGATAGCATTCAATAAATTTAACAGAATGATTTATCAATTGATGATAGCGTAAACATAATACTAACCTTAGCATGTTATTTTCTCTGGCCAATGCATCAAGTTGAGATGACACAGCATCTTTCCATGACTCAACTTCAGATATTCCTTTTTCCTGGAAAATAAAAGAGACCAAGAAATTAGGTGAATGCATGAGAGAAACTGAGTTAAAAACATAACGAGCAGGAGAAAAAGTGGTAAAGGACAGGCACATGGTACCATGTTCGTGTTCCACTGCCGGAGGTCTTCTATCTTTGACTGGCTTTGCCCCAGGCTTTCTGATAATCTGGACAACTCTTTCTCAATATCTGGTATTGTGATCCCTTGTCTCCTGTTCAATTCTTTGATGTAATCCTCCAGCGCAGATAAGTTCACCTCCACGGACCTCACCTTTTGCATCAAAATCTTCAGGACGGTGTCACCAGCTATCCTACCATTTAGCTGCTGTCTAAATTCTATTACAGGATCAGGAATCAAGTTCACAATCACTGGATTTTTTGTCACTTCCATGTCAGATTTTCGAGTGTCATCATTGCTTGATATCTCAGCAGCCACAGTATCATTCTTACTTTCAATTTCTTTTCCTTTCTTGTCAATTTGACCAGCTTCTGACTTCAAAGAAGGGATGTCACTGATATTATGCTCTGGTGACTTGTCAGGAGTGGATCCCACAGAAGCAACAATTAGATCCTCAAGCATCCGCTCTATTGCATTAATACCATAAACTTCTACAACACTCAGTGTGCAGTAAAACTCCGATCCATAATGACTAAGCAGGCTCAAATTCAAATACCTGACCCATTTGGGTTCAGGCAGCTTAAAGATCTGTGCATGCTTGACATTGGCAGCAACAAAGTTTCCTAGCAGGCTCCATGCTTCAGTTGGATAGCTCAAACTACCAGCCAATTCAAATTCCTTGAAGTTAGAAGAATAATGCTCAAAGTTTGCAATTTTCACAGAATCAACCAGAGTCTCTTCTGCAAGCTCAATAACAACAAACTTTCCTCCAACAGAACAAGGGTTTCTCAGGTACTTGTCATGATCCTTCCCTAGTATATTTTTTGCACCTTTCGCCTCTTTGTTATGAGCCACCACCTTTGCACCTTTAGACTCAGAGGCATAGTTGTACACTGAACCATCAGGTTCAAGCCGGTGAGTTATGTTAACAACGGCAGAGTTCATGCCCTTACTTTTCCCTTGTTTTGCAATGTTTCGAAATTCATCATAATTGAGATTTGTCGGATGAACATTCTCGGAAGGAAGTTGTGCTGGTTGAAGTTTCTTTTCTTCTTCTCGATGTAGTACCTGTAGTTTGCACACTAAAGCAGTATCACCTAAAACTTCCCAAAATACTTCTAATCTACATGTTTCAGGAAGTGAGTACGTGGGTTTTGCAAGTTTCTGACTAAGTTCTCTGAGAGTACTGTTGGGGCTAGCTGGTGCATGAAACTCTAACACAGCTGCATTTGTGTAAACATTGCTTGGATTAGTGACATATAAGAAAATGCACGCTTGTTGCTTTTCTGATCATTGCGAGAAAAAGGAGAAGATCCCCTTCTATTGTCAGGAGGTAAGTTCCCTAAAGAATATCATATCAGAAAATTCAATAGAAAAACATGGTAGATATGAGGAAGAATTGATATTTAAATTTATCAGTCACCAGTGAATTCAAAAACAATATTCAAATTAAAACTTGGTATTCTTACTATCTTTTTTCTTGTTTAAAAAAAATTTGTGCATGGGAATCTGCGTCCAATATATTAAAATTTCATCATCACACCACGCAGATAGTACATCACTCTGCACTGCTTGCTATAGAACGGAACAAAAAATGCAAAATCGAAAATACCTACCTCCAGTTCCATGGACAAGGTCAAGCTTGGGTTGGAAGATGAAGAGGAGGCACCACAGCGAAAAGATAAAGGAGAAGGAGAGGTGATAGATGCTCCTTCTTGCATAGTTGCCTTTACATTTGGATTTGATATTCATGTTTCATCGAAAATTTTCAGTCATCGATGGGATTTGAGGATTGGAATGGAAACCCTCCATTTTTGCGTGACTCGTTCGGGAAAGAGTAGTGATTTGCGCGTTTTGATAGGCGCACAAGAAGGAGGGAATTGCAATTGGCAAGTTTCGCATTAACGCCCACTCTCACTCCCACCTAACTATCACGCAACTACTCTTGATTCTCGAACGGCCTCAAAATCGAGAAATTATTGAATACAAGTCTCAAAAACATCTCCCCATTCATTTTAATAAATTTTATGTTAACGATTTAAAATTAATGATAAAAATATTTTTTAAAATATATATTTATTATATTATAAAAATATATAATAATTTCTCATCAGAATCTGAAACATAAACAATTTTGCTAAACTCCAATTTTCCCCTTTCATATAAAAAATTTAGGGAAAAAAATGAACAGTTTAATGTGCAATTAGTCCTATATATTTTTTTTGGGTGTTGTCTTAAGTTAATTTGTTAAATATTTACTGATTGTTAATTTTATTTTTTAAAATTTAAATATTTATTATAAAAACTAATAATTAATAAATACTTGATAAATTATTTTAAATATTGACACTTTTAACAAAAGATTTAATTTTAATTTACTGTTAGTATAAAGTTTTTTTATATTATCATCTAATCATATATCTTAAAATTATTACAAGAGTTTGACTTTTTAGATAATTATTATCTTAGTCAAATTATTTTAATAATTTGACGAGATATACTTAGATGATAATATAAAAAATTTTATACTGACACTAAATCAAAAATCAACTCCTTAAAAGAAATCAAAATATTTTAACAACACTTCAGTTTTATCTCAACCTTTTTTCTTTGTTAAAAACTCTCCAGTGTAAATTTATTTAAAAAATATAAAAAATAATAAAATAATTTTTAATATATTTTTAAAAGAGTTTAATTTTAATTCATTATTAATATAAAATTTTTTATATAATCATCTAATTATAAATTATCAAATCATTAAAAAAAATTAATTAAAATAATAATTACTTAAAAAGTTAAATAATGAAGAATTTATAATTAAATTATAATATTAAAAAAATTATATTATTAATAAATTAAAATTAAATCTTTTTTAAAACTCTACCTCTTGTTAACTGGTTTAAATTTCTCCCAACGCCCTTTTTCTCCTAACTTTTAAATAACGTCTCTTTTCACTGCTGTTTAATGCCCATTTGGGACTTTAAATAAATAGACTAGTATATTAATTAAAACTGTTCTAAACGTCAAACTATCATTTCATATTTGTCGGAGAGTTGACAAAGAAATAGTTTTAATTAGCTACGTTATCTCCTAAAACTATATAAATATGAGTCAACACTTATCAAAGCTAACTTTTAAGCCTACATGTGAGGTGAGTTTTAGCTCTTATTTTAACATTTATTTTATATGAATAAAAAAACTATTTTAATAAATAAACTTTTTAACTCGATCCACATAATTTATGAGTCGAGTTAAGGTTAAATTAGTCCATGAGTCAGTTAATATATCACCAAATATATATTTTTTTGTCATTACCTACCCATCAATGTATATTGTGTGAATTTTTATTTATTGTTTTGTATTTAAGTTTGTTTGAACTTTGTATTTGATGCTTTGCATATGAATATATGTTTTGATGCTAATTAAATATATTTTTATCTTACCTTTTTACATGTTGCGTGTCTTTAAAATATGTAAGTAGAATATATTTAATATATTTAAAACTGTGACTTCGTTAAATTTATGAATTAAATAAATTTAATTTTTATTTTTGTGTATTTAGTGGTTGGTTTATGGGTTAATCCTAACTTGCTCCATTTTAAAAAGTAAACTTTTTAATCTATTTAAAAAAAATGGGCTTTGTGGCCCTAGTTCACGTAGGCAAGGGTCAGGCAGATCCAACTCACTTTTTTTTGGGTACAATTGTGAACTCACTTTGATAACTCTATTGCCTCCCTAGTCTCTTCCAATTGTCATACTTTAAATTATTTCCTAACTTTGATTTCTTATAATTTTTTAATTCTTACAAAGTGTAACGTATTTTAGGATACTGAAAGTGTCTCTTTCTGTATTATTCTACAGAATTTAAACTTACAACATTACAAATAAAATCTATTTTCTTTAAATTTCAGTTTACTTAATACTAAATTAGACTATTGTGAAATTCCCTTTTTATAATTTATGAAACATAAAAATTTTTAATCATTTTTTAAAATTTAAGATAAACAGACATAACTTAATTTAATTAGTTTCTTACATTTTATGTATGACAAAAGAATGTCCAAAAGACATGTTTTATATAATTTAATAAAAACTGAATGTATTTTTAAAAAATAAATATATATTTTTAATACAGTTTTTAGCATTAAATAAAGAAAATATTAAATATATTTTAAGTTTTTAAAATAATAAATGTTTTTATTTTGAAATTTAATATTTTATTTATTAAGTATTAAAGGAATTATTAGTAAAATGAATGAAGATGATATAACATTTAATGGGAACATAAATCACACCTAAAGCAAATATGAGAGATTTTTCCGTCGCATTTTATCCATAAATATAGCCATTGCCGCTTAAATGTACAACCGTTGGTTCAAATCTGTATGCATCTCACAGTCTTCAAAATGAACGTTTAGTGGGAGTTGCCGTCTCCGTTATCCTCCCTTGAAATTTTGGTGCCAAGTTACCAACAGCCATCGTGGTTTCCACCTCATCTTCCCACTATCACCGTCGCTGCTTCCATATTTGTAAGGAATACTCCACTCACAGTCACAGACGCTCACCGCTTACAACAGCAGCGTCGCCCACCACCATGGCCGCCGCTATCTCCCAGTTCTCAACCCTCGCCGATGCCAATTCTCGCGCAAGATTTGATTTTCGTTTAATGTCATTCAGCTCCTCCATCTTCAATTTCCCAGTTCCTGTTCATATTCGCAATCCTAAGCCCAAAGGGAATTCTTCTATCAGGTGCTTCTATGTAACAAAAAATCCTATGCATTTTACTTTGTTTCCAGCAAAAAGAAAGAATTCGGATAGATTCTATTGGATCAGGATAGAGTGTCTAGAAAAAGACACAAACAATTTGAAATATGAAAAGTGAGATTTATAATTTATCATGATGTTTCGAATATATTATAATTTGAATGTATATCTTTTTAATAGGACAATTTTATTAGGAGAGGATCCAAATTCGATTCTATTTTTTTTATTGAATACGGTAGATAATTTTATCAACTGTCGCCATATACGAAGACATGTTCAACTATTTTTCAAATAAAATGAAATTTGAAAGTTTTTTCTGAAGTTATTGGTGCGTAACATATTTCCTCCATTCTATTTTCGTTGACAGAGTGTTATCTGATAAACCATTTTAGATTCTGTACACGGTTCTCCCAGGGTCATGTCTTGATTTCACTTTCTGTAAGCTGTCGCTAAAGTGACATGGGATTCGAATGTGAAAAGCAACTAAATAAATGCAAGTAATATTTATTCTAAAATCTTCATACAATGAGGGTTTTCAGTTTTCTGTTTATTAATTTATTACTATTAATTTGTCTTCAGCTTGGAAGGAGCATATATTAAGATATGTTTAATTCATGTATGTGTTGAACATGTGAATTTCAATAATGTAGATGCCACTCAATTAATGCCGATAAGCAGAAATCAAATAGAAATCTCCTGGACAATGCAAGCAACCTCCTTACAAATTTGTTAAGTGGTGGAAGTTTAGGGTCCATGCCCACAGCTGAAGGTGCAGTCTCAGATCTGTTTGGTCAACCTCTCTTTTTCTCACTATATGATTGGTTCATGGAGGTACTTAGTACTTACCCTTTTCATAATCTTATATGTCGTACTTTGCATGACATTTTAAGTACTATACTGAGTATATGTTTCTTTATTTTTATGCTCCCTCTTGCCCCTTTTATCTTCCCTTCTTTTTTTATTTTCGTTTTTCACTTTTGGCTATTGGGGATTTTACCTCTGGAGAGGCAGAGGCAGGGAATCAGTCCCGGGCCAGAGCTATCCATCCATAAGTATTGGACTCGTAAGTGGCTGGCCTTGGCTGTCCTGATTCTTCTTCAGCTACCATGTTTGAGTCCTCTTTGATTTGAATGTAATTAGTCTTAAGTGTTATGGCTGCTCTAGGAGAATGGGACAGGCACCGAAACAGGTGGTCCCACTTTGTGCAGTCTTAAATGCTAGTATACTTATATATGACAATATATATTTTTCTCATATTACTAATATTCTCATTTTCACTCGTGTCCATCTCATTTTACTTTCATTTGACTTTACTCAGTCAGTCCGAATTTTAATTATACTCTGAGGATATTATTGAATATGACAGCATGGCTCGGTGTACAAACTTGCATTTGGGCCAAAAGCATTTGTTGTTGTATCTGATCCCATAGTTGCAAGACATATTCTGCGAGAAAATGCATTTTGTTATGACAAGGTACCATCTTAGCTCTTGCTCAATTTTTATATTGCTTTATTCCTTCCTTGGTCCGAGAGTTTGTTTATATGTTGCAGTCTTCTGATAGAAAAGTATGAACTTTATGTCAAGTTGTCCTCTGTTAATCTTTATTCATATGAACCTGAAAAGGATGAAATGGAAAAGACTAAAATAATATTTGGGCTATTTTGATAGCTGATTGGAACTGGATTTCAGTGCCCAGTGAATTTGTCCTCCAGTAATCTATATTCACGTGAACCAGAAAATATGCAATGGAAAATACCTAAATGTTTTTGGTGATATTTGATAGCTGATTGACACTGGATTTGGGTTGCAAAGAGTATGTTTTTACTCTTATATTTACCTAGTCAAAAGCTGCCCAGCTTCTCATCCCTAGTTTCCTGCGACAAAACTACATTTTGGTATGCTTCAACAAGCTACCTAGCCTACCCTGTCTACCCTCTTTCTAACTAATAACCTGATGATAAAATTAACTTCCTCCCTGCTGCCTTTTAGACCCCCATAATTGATAATTGTTTATCCAATGGAAGAAGAGAGATTTTTAGAGGTAAGAAGAAAAGAGTACAAAGGAAGAGGAGGATAAGAAGTCCTCCTTAGCACTGTCACGAAAGAGAAACAAAGACAAGACAGACAAACGAGTTAAAGCAATTGAACTCTCCAATCCTGTTACGTATCTGCTAGGTACACCCCCTTAAAGTGACCATTTGCTAAGCACCAAAGAGAGGTCAAAAAGGAGATCTTGTCCCATAGAGATTTGTTGCTGAAAAGAACTATTTCGAAACAAGCATTCCACTCAAGCCAAATACTCCAAAGAACAGCATAGAAAGTACTTTGCCTTAGATAACTTCCTTAGTCCTTCCAAAACCCATGAAGTTAATCATAAGAAACTGATATAGATTAAGATGGCACACCCAGGATTCACCAGACACATAAAAAATCAATTCCAGATGGATCTAGCCAGATGGACGTGTAAAAAAAAGTGAGCAATTGCTTCAGAGCTAGAGCTACACATAGTAGATGTGTCAGGAGAGAGATCCTTATGGGGTCTCCTAATTTGCGGCATGTCAGTAGTATTGAACTTATTGAGAGCCACTGTCCAAATGAAAGACTTAACCTCAGAGGAAGTTTTGGATTTCCAAAGGGGTTTATCAAGGACAAATTTCTTTCTTTGAAGAGTGGGTCAGAAAGTGAAAGTAGGATTTACACAATACACCTGATGTATCAAGAGTCTATGCTCTTCTACCAAGTTAGGGGACAGATGAAATGATTTTTGCTTCAGCAGGAGGGATCAGCCTTTCAGGCTAAGTTCACATAGCCCAAACCAGGCAGCTTGAGGATGCCCTGTAACAGTAGAAACCAATACATTATCACTTTCAAAAAACAGAAAATATAAAAATAATAACTGTAGTAAATTCTGCCAAAGAGAGAGTAAACCTTTGTGAAACATGTTGCTATCAGTGGCAATCCATTAGAGCATGGCCAAAGAGGGTGTAAAGCATGTGCTGCCCTTGGATTGTATGATCCTGGATCCTTGGTTTTCTGGAAAATTGAAGTGCCTATTTCATTGAATTAGTTTCTACATTTTAATTCATTTTAAAATAATTTTCAAATTTTCTCTAATTTCTGCTTCTGTTTGTTAATTAAAAAACTAGGGAGTACTTGCTGATATCCTGGAACCAATAATGGGCAAAGGACTCATACCTGCAGACCTTGATACTTGGAAAGAAAGGAGAAGAGGTGTGCAAACTGTACTTATTATCTTTTCCTGTCATTATTTTTTTCTTTTTTCTCCTTGAATCTGCATCTCATCTTTTGATTGAAAACCAAAGCACCTCAATCAACATCACCTGACATAGGACTGTTGGAATGTACAGATATGATTGCTGGAATATTTGGACGTGATTTGAATATGATATGATTGCTGGAATATTTGGATGTGATTTGGATATCCAAATCAAATCCAATCTTTACTGTTGTAATGTAAATATTGTTAGAGAGATTCTAGGCTAGATTTTAGGCTGAAAATCAATCCCTTGAATTAAGGGATTATAGTTAATTCTCTCCTGATTTTTTTTCTATTTTTTCTCTTAGGCTTTTCCCTAGAATTTCACTATAAAGACAGCCTTGTACATCCAGAAATATGAATGAGAACAAATACCATTCTCTCTTTCTGAATTCCGCATGGTATCAGAGCTTTAGGAGAGATTTCTGAGTTCTATTTGCAGCCTTCATTGCTGCATCTCTTTCCCTTTCCCTTTCCCTTTGCTTTCTGCATCTATTTGCAGTGCAGCCTTTATTGCTGCGTTTCTTTCCTTTTCTCTCTACTTTCTGCGTCTGTTTGCAGCCTTCATTGCTGCATCTCTGTTCTGTTCTACAGCCTTCATTGCTGTACCCGTCCCTCACCTTTGCTTAAACCAATTCCTTGTTTTTCAGCTTCAATGTCTGGAACCTCTGCTCCTCAAACCTCTGCTGCTCCTCATTTAACTGAGCTTCTGGAAGAACAGTAGAAAGGAAACTTCAATCAGGTTGAAATTGAGAAAATCAGAGGTTTGTTAGAATCTCTAAATAAGCCTTCAGGTTCATGCTCTCTAACCCTCTCAGGTAAATCTTCCTGTTTTCTTTGGCTTACATGCCTTACGGAATCACTTAGACACTTCCTGGATTATAGACTCTGGGGCTACTGACCATATGACTCCCTGTTCCTCACAGTTTAGCATATATATACCCCTTGTCCTAGCAATAGAAAAATCACAGTAGCAAATGGATCACTTGCTACTGTTGCTGGAATTGGGAATATATCTATTTCACCAAATCTTACTGTAAAAGGTGTCCTTCATGTGCTAAAATTATCAGCCAACCTTGTCTTTATCCAGAAACTCACTAAAGATTTACAGTGTAATGTGGCTTTTCATCCATCTTATTGTGTTTTTCAGGACAAGGGCTCGGAGAGGAGGATTGGACTTGCTAAGGAAAGGAATGGGCTATATTTTCTTGAGATCCCAGATGCCTCTAAAGGAGTTTCACCAAATCTATCTGTTTCCTTCCTTACAACTTCTAATAAAAAAGCCATTTGGCTTCATCATTTTGTTTTGGCCATCCATCCTTTCAAACTTTGAAAATTAGGTACCCATCTTTGTTTAAGAATTTAGATATTAAAGAATTTCATTGTGATGTTTGTGAGTTTGCCAAACTGATAGGACCCCTAAGGTCTATTTTAGGAAAAGGTACAAGAGAAACACGGGCACAGGCCTGGCAATGGCTAGAATGCAGGCAACGGATTCCAGGGAAGCAACTGAAGCCCAGTTTCCACGTGAGCTGGTAACTGACTCCATGCACGCATCTGAAGATCAGCTCCCACACGAGCTGGGAGGGAAGGAAGGAAACGTGACCCAAAGGAGGTGTCACCCGCGTGAAAAGAAAAAGGAGGGAAATGTGACTCAGGAAGGGTGTCACCCCGCGTGAGCTGGGCGAAGGAGTTGTGATTCTCGCGTAAACAGCGGGTAGTTGCATAAGCAAGGGGGGTGTGACGGGTCTATAAAAGAGGGAAGAAATGAGATGAAAAGGGAAAAGGGAGAAAGGAAGAGAGTAAAGACAGTGAGGAGAGAACTGGGCACTCTCGAATTTGCCCAGAATTATTATAGGTTCTGCTAGTTTCTTTCCTACTGTGAGTGTACAATCCGTCAACCCCGCTACTGGAAGATCCCATTGATCTTTAAGCAGTCGAGGAGATAAAATACAGCTTACTTTCCATTCAGTCACGTGTAATTTTTTCCAGTTCTATCACAAACACTCTCGGGTTTCATTTTCTATTAGTAATAAACGATGTTCTAAACCTTTTGATTTAGTCCATAGTGACATTTAGGGACCTTCTACAATCCCAAATGTCTCAGGAGCTCGTTGGTTTGTTACTTTAATAGATGATTGTACTAGAGTCACATGGACTTTCTTGCTCAAACAAAAATATGATGTGAGTACTGTTATTCCCTCCTTCCATTCCATGATTCAGAATCAGTTTGGGGTTAAAATTAAAGTCTTTAGGTCTGACACTGCCAAAGATTATTTTAATCAAGTGCTTTCACCATATTTTCAAAAGGAGGGAATCACAAACGAGTCATCCTGTGTCAATACACCCCAACAGAACGGAATTGTTGAAAGAAAAAATGGTCACCTTCTTAACACTACCCGAGCCTTGTTATTTCATGGGAAAGTTCCTAAGTCTTATTGGGGGGAAGCTATTCTTACAGCCACTTATATGATAAATCGATTACCCTCACGTATATTGGACCAAAAAAACACCCATGGCAATTCTGTCCACTTTCTATCCTCACTTCCGAGTATCCAATGGTCTTACACCAAGAGTTTTCTGTTGTACTTCTTTTGTCCATATACATAACCACTAGAGAGGAAAATTAGATCCACGAGCCATCAAATGTATCTTCCTTGGCTATTCTAGCACACAAAAAGGTTATAAATGCTACCATCCTCCTTCTAGGAAATACTATATGTTAGCAGATGTAACGTTTGTTGAGAACAAGTCATATTTCAACCATTCTTATCTTCAGGGGGAGAATTCATTGGAAGATAAGAATGCTCCTGAAATAGATGGTCTGGGTCTTAGGGATCTTGAGTTACCCGTCTCTCAAACTCCATCTGCTTCCCCAACTGATTTTGTTTCCCAATCTACTACTCCTGAAAATTCTCAACTTGAGTCTATTCCAAATTCCATTTCTCAGGAACCTATAACTCTTCCTCAAACCGATTCTGTTCATAATCCTAAAAGGTTTTTCTCAGATATATTCAAGGAGATCAGCTACTGTTCCTAATTCGAAGCAAAGCCAGACTACTAATCCGGACCTTATCAATGAAAGCACGGTAAGTCCTATTCCTCATTTGGCTGAACAGTCTGTTCATAATCATGAGAATGATTTAAATATCCCCATTATCAATGAAAGCACGATAAGTTCTATTTCTTCTTTGACTGAACCGCCTGTTGATGATTTGGATCTTCCTATTGCCCTTAGAAAAGGTTCCAGAAAGTGCACAAAGCAACCTATTTATCCATTGTCTCACTATGTGTCACTACAACGTTTGTCACCACCTCACAAAAATTTTATTGCAAGCCTAGATACTATTGCTGTTCCTAAATCTCTATCTGAGGCATTGTCAAAAGAAGAGTGGAGAAATGCAATGAAGGAAGAAATGAGGGCACTAGAGAAAAACAAGACATGGGAGATAGTTGACAGACCGAATGGAAAGAATTTAGTCGGATGCAAATGGGTCTTTACTCTGAAATACAATGCTGATAGCTCACTCGAGAGATACAAGGCTAGGTTGGTGGCCAAAGGATACACTCAAACTTATAGGGTAGACTATCAGGAGACATTTGCACCAGTAGCTAAGATGAACACGGTGAGAATCCTACTATCTCTAGTTGCTCACTTTGATTGGCAACTTCAACAATATGATATAAAGAATGCCTTCTTACATGGGGACCTAGAAGAAGAAATCTACATGAGTATTCCACCAGGTTTTGAAGGGAGAGAAACAGCAACTAAAGTATGTAAGCTGAAGAAAGCCCTGTATGGGCTAAAACAGTCACCAAGAGTTTGGTACGGAAGATTTACCAAAGTCATGAAAGCGTCAGGGTATAAGCAAAGTCAAGGAGATTAGACACTATTTATCAAGCACACGGATTCAGGGGGAGTTACAACACTTCTGGTATATGTTGATGACATAATAGTCACTGGTAATGATGAAGAGGATAAACTCAAACTGAAACAGTGCTTGGCAAAAGAGTTTGAGATAAAAGAGCTAGGAAAACTGAAGTACTTTCTCGGAATTGAAGTCTCATACTCCAAGCAAGGGATCTTTATCTCACAGAGAAAATATATCCTGGATCTTTTGAAGGAAACCGGAATGCTTGGCTGCAAACCAGTGGCTACTCCGATTGAAGCAAACCAGAAACTAACAGCAGCAAGTGAAGAACCAGCTGTTGATCGAGAAATGTACCAAAGCCTAGTAGGAAGGCTTATCTATCTTGCTCATACCCGACCAGATATTGCCTATGCAGTAAGTCTGATTAGCCAGTTTATGCATGATCCAAAGGAATCACACATGCAAGCTGCTCTTCGAATACTACACTATTTGAAAGGAAGTCCAGGGAAATGAGTGCTATTTAAGAAGAGTCAAAATCTCAAGTTAGAAGTCTATATAGATGTGAATTTTGCTGGCTCCGTGGTTGACAGAAGATCAACAACAGGTTATTGTACCTTTCTCGGCAGTAACCTAATAACATGGAGGAGTAAGAAGCAGAATGTTATGGCAAGATCAAGTGCAGAATCTGAGTTTAGAGCAACAACACAAGGAATTTGTGAGTTATTGTGGCTGAAGATTATACTAGAAGACTTGAAGATCAAATGGCAGGGTCCCATGAAACTGTATTGTGATAACTAGTCTGCAATTAATATTGCTCATAATCCTGTACAACATGACAGGACAAAGCATATTGAAATTGACAGACATTTTATTAAAGAGAAACTTGAGGAAGGACTAATCTGCATGTCCTATGTTCCTTCAGGAGATCAACTTGCCGATGTCTTAACTAAAGGACTCAACAGTGAAAATTTTCATGAGATGGTTTTCAAGCTGGGAATGGAAGATATATATTCACCAGCTTGAGGGGGAGTGTTGGAATGTACAGATATGATTGCTGGAATATTTGGATGTGATTTGAATATGATATGATTGCTGGAATATTTGGATGTGATTTGGATATCCAAATCAAATCCAATCTTTACTGTTGTAATGTAAATATTGTTAGAGAGATTCTAGGCTAGATTTTAGGCTGAAAATCAATCCCTTGAATTAAGGGATTATAGTTAATTCTCTCCTGATTTTTTTTCTATTTTTTCTCTTAGGCTTTTTCCTAGAATTTCACTATAAATACAGTCTTGTACATCCAGAAATATGAATGAGAACAGATACCATTCTCTCTTTCTGAATTCCGCAAGGACAGCAAGGGAATTATGATATAATAGACTGAAATTATGCTTTTCAGGGTTAATTAAGAATATAAAGATGACAATTGAAGGTTTATTGCACATTAAGGGAAGAGCAATTTGCAGGCAAGTGGATGGGGTTTTTGGGGCAATTTAATGTTTGTTTGGGCACTGAGCGTAGTACCTTGGACTGTGAGAATAGGGTTTTGGGTTTGATCGGTTCTTGGACAAATTCAAGCAAGGCAGAATTCTATAGCTTGTCTTTCCAGTGGTAATATTGTCAAGAGTTTTATGAATGTAACTTAATATTTTTCATTATTTAACTTGCTATTATAAATTTTGCAGTCATTGCTCCTGGTTTCCATACCTCATACTTGGAGGCTATGGTCAAAATATTCACAGCTTGTTCAGAAAGAACAATATCAAAGTTCAATAAGACTCTTGAAGGAGAGGGCTATGATGATCAAAAGTCAATTGAATTGGATCTTGAAGCAGAGTTTTCTAGTTTGGCTCTTGATATTATTGGGCTTGGAGTTTTTAACTATGACTTTGGTTCTGTCACCAAAGAATCTCCTGTTATTAAGGTTTGACTAAAGGATTATGCATTTCAAATATATCATATTGATGTTGTATTGACTGTAAGTGCAAGAAGACAGGCTCCTTTTCTTTCTTATATTTTGCCTCCTTAAAGTGTCTAGTGCACTTTCATGTTAATATGTTCTTCAAAAGCTCAATCTTTCGTATATTAAGGGTTGAGAGATAATTTCTAGAAATGATTGTGTAGGCAAAAAAGAGAGAGAGAGAGAAAAGATTTGTCATCATTTATAAATAGATAACACACCCAATTGGTGAGTTTAATATTACTCTAACAATATATGAAATTCAGAAATTATCCATTTCGGAGTATCTCTATTTTCTTATTAATAACCATTACCAGCTTCTAATTTTTGGAAGATTAATCATGGTTTTAAAAGTATATGGTATTTCCAAATATATTCTGCAGCTTCTTATAATCCATCTTGCTTAACTTATTCTATTGTGACATGCTCTCTATCTATTTTACCTGTAATAATGCATTCTAGGTTACAGTTTCGTGTGTGTTTAACATTTCTTAAAATCTGAAACATAAAGTTGTGATAACCAATTACATTCTCTCTTACTAAAAACGAAGTGTGTGTCCCATGTGTGTATGGCCCACACACCTTGAAAGTCTTGTTCTGTGTCCTTGGTAACGAGTAACAACCTTAGTAACTATGGACCAAAATGCTTTATCCCAAGTTGATTGTAGTAGGCTTGTCAAGCCTCAAATACTTCATACTACACACTCTGTTTGACGCTTCTCACCTCTCCTCTCTCTCTCTCTCTCTCTCCAATTTTCTTCTTGGTACTCTTGTTACCATTGGCTAGGAGAGCTCACGGACCCTCTACTTTTAAACCTGTTATAGGCAGTCTATGGTACTCTTTTTGAAGCTGAACATAGATCCACTTTCTACATTCCATATTGGAAAATTCCATTGGCAAGGTGGATAGTCCCGAGGCAAAGGAAGTTTCAAGATGACCTTAAGACAATTAATACTTGTCTCGACGGACTTATCAGAAATGCAAAAGAGAGCAGACAGGTGAGAAAATACTTTGATTGCATGATTGATGATTATGTATGTGAAACATATGGAGTCATTTTGTACATGCATTACTGAAAAAATGCTTTACTGAAAAGATCATGTTCACATGGTTTCGATTTTGTGATGCAACTGAATGTGCTTGGTTACTTCTAGTTCTGGCTTGAATATAGATAAGTAGAAAACAAATATTCTGGATAATACTTCTTGATTCAATTGTTAGAGCCTGACTTGGAACATCAAATTCATGAGCAAGTAAATATTTGGGGATCAAGTGGCCCAAAACTTTCCAAAACTTGAGGCCCAAGTTAAATAATCAGGCACTAATAATTGTAAATAAAAGCTCAAAAAATAGAATCAACTTAAGGAAAAGCCTATAAAGCGAAAGTCCAGACATAAACATAACTAAATACCTGACTTCAAGACCTTATTATAAAATTACTATTATAAACCTGGTAGATAGGGAAAAAAGGGAACTATTAGCACTGTGAATATGGTTTTCCCCTTCTACTACATTATTTCCTAACATCCTTGGAAAGCAATAATCTTCTTGTAATATCTGAATTTTATTATTCCTTGATCTTTGTAGAGAGAGAACCCTGTTTATGTCTGAATTCTGTGAGCAAGACTCACATATGGGCTTCACTTATTGTGATTGCAACTCAAAGTGTACAGTATAGTTCAGCTGTAGTATAACTAGTAAAATAAATAGTACAGCTACTATCTAATAATTACAATATTCTAAAACCTAATATTCACAGTATTTCAGCAACCTTATTAATTTTGCAAGAGTGTATGAGGACTTTTACCTGGATATCTTCATGACAAACAAAAGCTTATCCTTCAAAAGTGCCCTAGTTTTCCAAACAATCTTTTTAATCGTAAAAGCAGTGAGCAGCTGAGATCATGAATGAGGTATTGGAAAGATTTTTGCAAGTAGAAGACCCAGACCTGCAAAGGAAAAAACTATACTGTCCTGTGAAGTGGAAGGATGCATAGGAGAAAGGCATTGAAGAAGTATAATAAGATCACTCTCTACTCTGTCATTAAGCTTAATAAAAGAATGAAATACCGAGAGAGATTCTCAATAATACATAAGGAAGAGATTGTAGCATAATGTGTACAAGATAAACAATAAAAACCCACAGAACAATGAACATTACTACACAACTTCACCCAGAAAAGAATATGGGGCCTGTCAATAAATTTATATTTCAATAGAGAAGCAAAATAAGAATTGTACTTCAGAAATATATTTCCGATGGACATGTGGGTATGAACACCTATCTGAACAACCTGCTCATTCACATATTTTTGATGACAGGAATTGGTATATGTGTTTGACTCTTACATTGTGTTGACTGTTCATGACATGATAATGATCTGGATTACATTCTATTTGCAGGAAACAGATGTTGAGAAACTGCAGCAAAGGGACTACTTAAATTTGAAGGTGTGTTTTTATCTTTAATGGATATAACACCAATTGCAAATGTTAAAGTATCAGCTTAATTCCCTGCAAAATAGAAGTTCTGTAAACATCACAATGTCGTTGAACTGTTACTAAGAAAGAAGCTTACAGGATGCAAGTCTTCTACGTTTCCTAGTTGATATGCGGGGAGCTGATGTTGATGATCGTCAGGTATATCTCTTCTTGATCTATTATACTTTCAGAAAGAACCATCTTGGCTAAAAATTTTGTTGCTTTTGGATTAGCAGTAAAACTGCTGTTTCATCATTTGAATCTACTTAAATGAATTAGATGTTTTCCATGAAGGCATGGATCCACATCATGAAGGATATATTCTGGGGTTGTTTTACTTAGTACATGGTAGGTCAACACCATAGTTATCTGTGTGTCTAGAAACATGTGAACACTATTTGGTTATTTGGACCTTTGTTGATTTACTGTTACGTTTCAGGAACTAAAAAGTATCTTTTCAGGTAGCATTGCAAATCACACTATTTCTACTAATATCTCTCTCTCTCTCTCTCTCTCTCTCTCTCTTGACAGTTGAGGGATGATTTAATGACAATGCTTATTGCTGGTCATGAGACAACAGCTGCAGTTCTTACTTGGGCAGTTTTCCTACTAGCTCAAGTATGTTTATCTCACAAGCAGATGTTGTATATAGTTGCCTGTTCATGAACAAATTTAGATTGTTGCATGTCATGGCTTCTTTTCAGGCTTTTCACTTTCTGCAACACCATGTCACCATCATAATGCTTATCAATTTCCTTATTGCAGAATCCTGGCAAGATGAAGAAGGCTCAAGCAGAGGTGGATTTGGTGCTGGGTGGAGGGAGACCAACGTTTGAATCACTCAAAAAATTGCAGTAGGTTCCCATTTCATATTGCCTTTTTATCTTCACTGGTACCTGTTTGATGGTCATTATTTTATTCATAAACGTGGCATAACTTTATGATGCATTATCAATAATTGTCTAGGGAAAATGGTACGAAAAATGCCACATCCACATGAAAGACAAACATTATAAGTGGCTAATAGCAATTATTCTTCATGATGTGAACTTATAATCAGTCAGCTCTTCTTGCATAGTGAGGTTGCTCATGAGTGTTGGAGTTGGCTGTTTGATGTTTTTGGTGAACATTACATTAAGAGGAGTATGAGTGTAGGACCCACTGAACATGATTTATGTTTTTGTCGAAAAAAATAATCATATGCAATATTTCTGAATATTCAGGGGGGCAATGTTTAGGGTGAGAAAGAAAACCTTTGATTTTTTCTTTTCTTTCCTTACAAATTTAAGGGTGAACCTATCTACTGGGCTTGGCCCCAAGTGACAAGGAAAGCCAGATCCAGGCCCAGCAAGCTTGCCAACTTGTTAAGCCTGAACCAGGTAGCATCAGCATTGAGGAAGGAAAATTCTGATAGGAAAACTTATTGCTTCATTTTCTATATTTTGTTTAACTAATACAGTAACAGTTTGTTAAATTTTTTTGCATACTTTCAGGTACATTAGACTTATTGTTGTGGAGGCTCTTCGTTTGTACCCCCAACCACCTTTGCTGATTAGACGTGCACTCAAATCTGATGTTTTACCAGGTGTTGCTTTCTATTGATCACTTGATGAAGATGGAACAGAAACAAATTATTGTATATTAATATTGTTGAAGGGTTTAGAATCCCAACCATTAGTGCCTAATATGAAACATTTGAGGGAATGGATCAACCATGTAGACTGAACATGCATATTGTTAGGATCTCTTATGAAATGCTTCGTCCACTTAGCACAAGCAACATGGATTGGAATTCTGATACAGGCAAAACATAATATAGAAAAAATTCCAACCCCAAAATAGAAATAGAGGGCGAATTATTATTTACCTTCAAAGCAAGAACAAGAATACTTAATTTTCATTTTCCATGGAAGAACAAATTCATAGCGAAAAAGCATGCAGTGCAGAAGGATCAGGAATACTCCTAAAACAGGGAAGAAAAAACAGGCAAACAAAAAAGCAATGAAGAAAATGCATCAGTTCAAAAGAGCCAACCAGTCCTTATGCATATGAGACAAGGGGACAGCCTTAAAAATCATCATCTGCTGAAATCCATAGAGAGGCCAAGAAAACAAGCCTATTCCATAGAAAGATAAGGATTAAGAGAAAGAGATCTCTGGATAAAAGATTCTGCGATTGCACTTTGGCCAATGCAACTGCACTCTAGCCAAAAGAGCACAATTGCAAGGCATCTTACTCTCCCTTCTGCCCCCAAAACCTCTAACAGAATAGAAAAATAGAGTTCCAAGCTATGAAATACCAAGAAAGATGAGAAACAGGGAAATCATGAAGGTAGAAAGGTGATAAATACAGGGAAAGAGATCCAAAGAGAATGAGGTTCCTTTAATTCTAAGATGCATTAACTTGATTCTTTGATTCAAGAAGATAAGGATTTCATTAATGAATGAGGTCAAATAGTTTTATTTTTGATAGACATCTTTTGTATCATCTTCAAGCATTATTGTAAATGAGTTTCCTTTTACTTACTAGGACTCTAGGTGTTTTGCTGTAGCTGAGATTTTATGATCTACAATTGCTGTCTTCATTGAACACTGTGTATATTATCTTTTTTATCCAGTTAGTTTTTATTTTGTTGCTTCCATTTGAGATGATATGTCCATGGACTTATGTCACTTCTCCAGGAGGGCACAGAGGTAATAAAGATGGCTATGCAATTCCTGCTGGGACGGATGTCTTCCTTTCTGTGAGTACAAACATTTGTGACTCCTTTTTTCTTAGTGGGGAAGTGGATATTACTAATGCATGTTTTTTAAGGATTAGAATCCTGTCTATGTCATGTTCTCCCATGTTATACAGGAACATGACGGGATCCCGTTCTGTAAATCATAATCGCTCATTTAATTTACAGTTTCTTAATAACCAAGAGAGTGCCACATCATTACTTTTACCTTTTAATTGAAAAATTGTTAGCTCCCCTTTTGCATTAAGATTGTCTATACCTATCCATTATATATATATATATACATATACGCATCAGTTGGTGGGTCTGAGAAAGCGGGGAGAGGTTTTGGAGGGCTTAACAGCAATTATGTCTAGCCATTCTGACTCAACAACAAAACCATGGTTAATAACTGTACCTTCTTTCCCAAACTCTTCAATTGAGAAGGAAGGTTCTGAAAATTTGGTTCCACCATATTTCTTGTCTGGTTCTACCATATGTCATGGCACCATGACCATTGAAATCTGTGGCTTCAGAAGTAGGTAAAAATTGAAAATTGGAGCAAATGATGCAAAATTTTTAAATCATTAATAAAACATTAATTACATGTGCCACTCAGAGTCACAAAACTGGATCTATCATGTTCCTCTAGAACATGAGAATATCCCAATTGGGTTTTTTGTTCTTGGGAAGTGGATACTGTTTGCTGAAATAATACTACAGCCTGACTTGGCAGTTGTTGCCAGAATCAGGTTGATGCAATGAGAAGTGACTTTAGAAGTTAATTTTTATTGGTTGGTAAATTTTTTTTATTTTGGAATTTTATGATTAGGTTTTTGTTTAGTTCAATTCTCTACAAATTAGGGTTTTTAGGGTCTCTTGTTAAAAGGCCGTATTTTCCCATCTTTCATTGGGACAGAACTATTTTCTGAATTTACATATATAAACTTGACATAGCTTAAATTTGAAAACATTTGGTCTTGGTAGTAGAACTTTGAAATTTGGTCTGAAATTTGAAATTCATTTTGGAGTCTTCCCTGTTCCTGGCCCGCTCTCCTTTAGTAGTAGCTACTTCAATTCTCTTTTCTACTAATTTCTGCTTGTGTTCTCTTTATCCTTTCTTTCTGGAGTCTCTTTCTAGTTCTATGGCAGTTTGTGTGTGGGGTACATTACAGATGAAGGTTCTCGCAGAGGAGAAACCCAGAAAAACTGAATTTTACTCAGTCTTATGCCTTGAATTCAGATTACATCAAAAGTGTGTCTCACTCACAGTCATAAGCTATCTCCCGTGTTCCTGACCTCCCATGCACAGTGTGTCCGTGATAGTGGTTGTTTTGCACAATTTAACAATGTTTATTTTACATCTTACTTGATGTTAGCATGGCTGTTCAATTATTTTCCGATATCCAGGTATATAATCTCCATAGATCTCCATATTTTTGGGACAGCCCTCATGACTTTGTACCAGAGAGATTTCTGGTGCAAAGAAAGAACGAAGAAATTGAAGGATGGGCTGGTTTTGACCCATCTCGAAGTCCTGGAGCCTTGTATCCAAACGAGGTTGCATCCTGATCCCTTAATTTCTTTTCTGTGCAGTGACTCATTCTTGCATATTGACAGCAAAAAGTTTCCCTTATCAGATCATATCGGATTTTGCATTCTTGCCTTTTGGTGGCGGGCCACGAAAATGTGTTGGGGACCAATTTGCTCTCATGGAATCCACGGTAGCGTTGGCTATGCTGCTCCAGAATTTTGATGTGGAATTGAAGGGGACTGCAGAATCGGTGGAACTAGTCACTGGGGCAACTATTCATACCAAAAGTGGATTGTGGTGCAAGGTGAGGAAGAGATCTGATTTACATTGACATATTTACGGTGAACATAATTTTCAAACAGAATGATGTATATTGTTATGCTCTTTGAAATCAAATCAAATCAAATACAGTTAAAAAAAATGAGTAATCCTAGTTCAGAAAAAATAGTTAGAATTTAGTTAGAATTAATGAGTGGTTGGATGGAATTGAAGTGGTAGAATCACTAATAAATATACCAAATTATTATCTCAACACATGCCAAATCATCGAGTGCATCATTACTTGGCTATTTAACTTTTTCAAGCGCATGCCTGGGACACACTGCAAACCAAGAATACACAGTTTAGTTAAATAGCAAGATCTAGTTTTATTAGTTAAATAGCAATAACGACATGAATCAATTGCATGTGAGAGGAGGGAAGAAAGATATAAGGCAGGAGAGAGTAAGCATGCGAAAAAAAAAAAAAAACTTAATCAACCATACACAATTAAATAAGATGCATTTAAGGATTAACCATGGCAAGGGCGTAAAAGGTCTATGTACCTGATGACGGTGAAGATAAAATCCAATATAGTTTTACGTAGAAAAAGTTGATACGAAATACGATAGTCCTAAGGCTCTCAGAAAAAATATTGAAATTGATTAATTAGAAAAAAAACTTCTTAGAAAATGAATCAGTTCGGGATATTCAACAAATAAGGCTTACAAAATTATGATCTTCATGAAAATAAATGATTAGAGATTAGGGTTGGAATTTTATAAAAAAAAGACGTAAAATCTATTTTCGGTCTCTTATACATACTTTTTTTTTATTAATTCCATTCTTTATATTACCAATTGTTTAAAATAAATATAATTATTTATTAATCAGCTGGTAATACCTTAAAGATTAATTTTATTAATTTAATTTTTTAAACTTTAAATTCATAATAATTTTATCCTTTTGAAAGATAAATTGATAAAATTAAAAAGAATAAAATAATAAAATTTGTGAATGACTTAAAATTTAAGAAATTAGAATAGTAAAATTAATTTTTAAGAGATAAAATTAATAAATAATGTATTTAAGAATTAAAAATAAATTTTGTTAAAAAAAATTCCAAACCACGTATAATCTATTTGATTAAGATTCGAAACTTGAGGTTCATTTATTAACAAGATTGGGGAATTAATTTCATCTCTAAAGAAAAGGTATGCAATATGCAATGCAAAAACGATCCAACACATCATGTGATGAAGCCGTTTAAGCAATAATTTGAGTGATAACTAAACTCTATGGAAGATAGAGAACCAGGGCAAGTGTCAATTCCCTAAAGACAAAAAAGAAAAAAAAAACAATTATAAGCTCATTGGAGAGCAATATTCCTTGAGGCCTTCTAGGCGTGCGTGGAAAATGAGGTTCTTTATGATTAGTGGCATAACAAGATAGGCTTGGACAAGACTACTCAAGTGGTCCAGCGGGCTAGATAAATCGCCTAGGTGCCATGTTATGATAAGTCCAGGCTAAGTAAGCACTCTACAACAATTCAAACATTCTTTTTATTTTTTTTAAAAAAATCCTTTAAAAAAAACATCCTTTTTTATTTTCAAGTGTTTCTCTTATTTTTCCTTTTGTGCCTCTAAACTTAAGATTATATTATAATTGAACAATCTCATAGTGTGTATTTAACATCAAATTTAATTGTTGATTCAAATATAATATCTTTGCATAAACTTAATCTTTTTTAGAATTTAATTTTAATTTATTATTACTGTAAAAAAAATTTATATTATCATTCAATTATATGTTATAAAATATTTTTATATTGATAATAAAATTAAATTAAATTCTTTTTCTTATCATTTTGTATTTTTTTGTTCATCATTCTTTTTTATATTTTATAAATTTGATTTAGAATTTAAGAAAAATTAAAAAGAAACAGCCCCATCCCCATGCGACGGATACCAAACCAGTTCATAATTAGAAGTCAATACAGTTGTTTGATTTGATTAAATGGCACCTAACCAGCAAGTCAGTTGGCAAGCAATTTGATTTTTGGTAATTTCCTATGAAAATTGGCAATTTCTAAGATTGAAAAATGTCCATGGGGCTGGGGTTTTCGTAAGTGGCACCTCAGAATCCACAAGTAGAGATAAATGTACAATCTACTTTTGGATGTTTCCTTAACCTCCTTGTCTGTTTGTCTTAATAGGAGTAGATAATCCCAATTGTATGGTCATTGCTTTTGGCAATAAAACAAAACCAAGTTTTGGAAGCATTTTGGGAGCTTTATTGCCTTTCCCACACTCACCCCGCTAGGAAACAAAAGTGAGGGCAATGTTTGTCTTTGCCTAGGCATGTTTGGATTCTTGTATCCTCGAGGAATATTAAAAGTCCTAGGCCAGCCCCGATTCCCTATCCACCAAAGGTGAAGACAAAAGAAAACATTTAAAGTGGAAGTTTTTGTGAGGAAAGAAACACAGGTTCTAGAGAGAGAAAGGACAGTTTCTAGATAGAGAGAGACAGAGGCTCACCTCACCTTCTCACAAATTCCATACTCCACTGAGGAGAGAAGGACAACAAAACAATAAAGACAAAGAGACCCTTCACGCATTGTCGACAACGTAGCCATGAAGAAGTCCTTGAAACCGGAACTTCAGTCCAAACATTGAATTTCACTCCCATAGAAATACAGCAAACCTGCTGAACCAAACCCATTATGGTTCTGGCTTTATAGAGTGTTCCAAGAGGCAAGCTTTAGAATTTTCAGGGGGCTTCATCTGGGTTATTCTTCAACTACAAAACCCACTGAGGATTCAGCGCTTCCTTGTTCGATTGGCTAATCCTGGTGCCCTTTCTGCTAATGTGGTTTTGGTAGGGTTCCCTCCTCTTCCTATCACTGCTTCAGTGGTTTGCTCGATTAATTTGTGCTGAATTTGTCGAAAATCTTTTACCCATCGGTTTCTCAGATGAAGCTTGAGCTTCTGATCAAATGTTTTAATTTGGGTTTTTTATGCTCTTAAAATCGAATCCTTCTGTTTCTCTCTTTTCTTTTTTTTTTTGCCTGTCCCACTCTGCTTTCCGTATGGGATCTGCAGATGTTGACTGTGAAATCATCTTGATTTTATAACCCAGTTCCTTTTGCTAAACGTTGTGCTTTGAATTTGTGTTTTTTTCCCTTCATTCCGTATTCGTTGGCTTCATGAGTTGGTATAATAGGGCCTAGAGCTTTTGTTTAATCAAATCTGTCTGTGACGCTATTCTACCTCTTTCTCACTCTCGACAATTATACCCTTTCTTTGTTTTCCAAATTCCTAAGGTTGTTGTTGTTACATGGGATCTATGATTCAAGAAGAAGGGTCGTCTTCTGTAACTTCTTCACCTCTACAGTTCTTCTCAATGATGTCACTTTCACCTAGCTTAGGATCTCCCTACCCATCATGGCTGAGAGAACTGAAATCCGAGGAAAGGGGTTTGTACTTGATCCATTTGTTGCTCACTTGTGCAAACCATGTAGCTGCTGGCAGTCTTGAAAATGCAAATATCGCACTTGAGCAAATTTCGCAGCTTGCCTCCCCTGATGGCGATACTATGCAGCGAATTGCAGCATATTTTACTGAAGCACTTGCTGATCGGATTTTAAAAACATGGCCTGGGCTCCACAGGGCCCTCAATTCCACTAGGATAATTATGGTTTCTGAAGAAATTCTTGTCCAGAAGCTCTTCTTTGAGCTTTTCCCGTTCTTGAAGGTAGCATTTATTCTGACAAATCAGGCTATCGTTGAAGCAATGGAAGGGGAGAAAATGATACATATAATTGATCTCAATGCTGCTGAACCTGCGCAGTGGATTGCTTTCCTCCAAGTTTTGAGTGCACGTCCTGAAGGCCCTCCCCATCTGAGAATTACTGGGGTTCATCAGCAGAAAGAGATTCTGGATCAGATGGCTCATAGGCTAACTGAAGAAGCAGAAAAGTTGGATATCCCATTCCAATTCAATCCTGTAGTCAGCAAATTAGAAAATCTTGATTTTGAGAAGCTTCGTGTGAAAACTGGGGAGGCACTAGCAATAAGTTCTATTCTCCAGTTACATTCCCTTTTGGCCTTGGATGATGAAGCCTTGCGGAGAAAATCTCCTCTCCTGTCAAAAAGCTCAAACGGAACTCACCTGCAAAGAGTCCTGATGATGAACCAAAGCACATTGGGTGATTTGCTTGAGAAAGACACGGTTAATGGCTGTAGCCCAAGTCTTGACTCAGCCTCATCGTCGCCGGCATCTTTAACTGCTGCAATGAATATGGAGAGCTTTCTTAATGCCTTATGGGGATTATCACCAAAGGTCATGGTTGTAACAGAGCAAGACTCTAATCATAATGGTTCGACTCTGATGGAGAGGCTACTAGAAGCTTTGTATTCTTATGCAGCATTGTTTGATTGTTTGGAATCCACTATCTCAAGAACATCATTGGAGAGATTAAAGGTGGAGAAGATGCGTTTTGGGGAGGAAATCAAAAACATTATTGCATGTGAGGGAGCTGAAAGGAAGGAAAGACATGAAAAACTGGATAAGTGGCTTCAGAGATTCGATTTAGGTGGGTTTGGTAACTTGCCTTTAAGCTATTATGGTATGTTGCAAGCAAGGAGGGTTCTGCAGAGCTATGGTTGTGAAGGATATAGGATCAGAGAGGAAAATGGTTGTGTAGTAATTTGCTGGCAGGATCGGTCCTTGTTTTCAATATCAGCTTGGAGATCTAGGAAGTAACACTTAAATTCAATTCAGAAAGGACGAAAAAGAAGAAAAATAGATATTAAGTACTGATGAGTAGAGTCTTCAGGTTTTTTATTTTTATTTTTTTCTTTCTTTTCTTTGTTTGTATGAAAGAGTTTTGCCAATATGGTACTGGCTATTCATCAATATGACAATATGAGTTTGGACATACTTCTATTCCCCAGTTAAACTCCATCAAGAATGAAAAAAAAATTGAGATGATACTTATTTCTGGTTCTGTTTGTAGTTTCATTGCTTAGTGTTGCTCATTTTATTTGTCATGAACTCCTATACCCTAACCTGCATCTGGGTATCTATAAGCTGTTTTTTCTCATTTACTTGTTCAGTGTAAGTTGATTGTCCCATGTCACAAACCCCCAGTGTCTCTCTGACAATTCCTGCAATTTCTGATCAGATGGCAATCGTTCACTGGTGACTACATTCTAAACAATTTGCCCAGCGTGGATGGAGATACTGCTCACGATTTTCAACCAAAAAAGAGAAAGATACGAGTCGTGTTTGTCATTTAGCAAACGCAGCAAGTTCGATCAGTCCTCTTGGGCTATGTTAGGTGGTTCATTCCTATTAGATACCATACAATCAACTCTTGCTTTTGCTGTTTTGGTCAGTGACAATTGTCTATTGGCATGTTTGAAAGATTACTAAAATGTCAGCTAACATATATCGTCCAGTGATAACCGACGAGCCATCCAACTAATTTGTTTGACTTTAGTATCATATGCATCTCAACGCAGCAAGAGAAAATGATGCCTTCCCCCAGTCTCTCTTTTCCTCTATTTTGTTTTTTTATTCTTCCGTCAGATAGCTATGAAACAAATTCTGCGAATTAAAAATAATAGTTGAGCAAAACTCTCCAAAATAACAATTTCAAATTTTAAATTTCTAATATTGTAAGGAAAGTTTGTTTGAGTTCGTCTACTTCTATTAGATCAACCACTTTTGGTTTCTCTATTTTGTTTATGATTGGATGTTTATTGTTGGATAATTAGGACGCATAATTTGTTCATAAACAATGTTTAGAGAATTGGGTTTGGTAATTGAATATTGTTAACCGCATAAGACACTTTGAAAGTGCTGTCGTACAGCACTCATGAGAAATAGAATGGATTATTATTTAACTAATAGCATGTCTCATCAGTCATCATCACATTATAGTTGTCGTGTGAATTGGGTGTTAGTGTCAGGACTCGTTGTGGCCTGATTCGAATTGCTGAGCCTGCATTCGGAGTTGGTTCATCGAGATCTAGGGCTTCTCAGTTGTTGCTTTTGAGCATCAACCAGGTTGGTGTCCAAACTTGATCCAATAAATAATATTTTTTTCTTACCCCAGTAATCCCACAGTCTTTAACTACTGAGATTAATTTCATTGGGACTACTGATGCTATTCCTTTTAAAAATGCGTTTCTTTAGGAGAGTTTGAAACTACTTGATCTCTAATCTGTTGATAATTTAATAAATAATATATTTTGGATGCTTATTTTCCTTAGAATAAATATAAAAAAGATTGTTGTTAGAATAATTGGTGGTACGGTAGTTTATTTTTTAAGCTATTAATATTAAATAAATTATTGAATATTTATTCATTATTAATTTTTATAATAAATATTTTAAATTTATAAAATATAATTAATAATTAATAAATAATTAACAAATAATTATAATAATAAAAATTAATAAAAATTACCAGTTCAATTAGAACGCGAACCAAAGAAAAAACTTATCCAACCAAGTACGCACCTGACATCTCGTTTCTGAACATCGGTCTGCACATTAAACTTAATCCACCAATTGTTAAGCTTGAAGGCGAAATTCTTATTCCTTTTCAATGTTTGGTTTCTGTTTCTGGGCCCACTTGTGACAGAAAGAGAGAGAAAGTCGCATTTCTCTGACTTCAGTGCTGCACCCCCCTTCTGTGTCTTTTCTTGCACCGTGTTTGTGTGCGCGTTAATAGCATTTACGAAGAGAAAGGCCGGGTCTTCTGCTTTCTGTTTCGATCACTTTTTTTTTTGAAATTTTTTTTCCCTATAATAATTATAAAGATCACAATCCGTATGAGGAATAGTATTTTTCTAAAATTCAAATGCAGTTTGCGGGCAAGACCGTTAAGATAGAGGTCAAGGGGGTCGGGTTACCTCGGGAACTGTGAAATCTGACGACCGTTATCCCGATTCATTGAAATCGTCTATGAAGATGGTGACTCTGATGTGGAGTTTTCTGACGTGGGTGAAGCCTCGGGTAGGACGCAAACCCAAAAAGCGTCGAGTAGAAAGAAAAGCATGAAACGACAGCAAGTTCTGGTAATATTAGTGAGCATTTGATGGTAAAGGGTCATGAATTCAGGGGGGTTTTGGAAGAAAATGATGTTTCTGCAAGTGGGAGTTTGAAAGTATATGGTGGATTAGACTGTGGATTTAAGAGAACCCCGGATAAATCCTATTTGTAGCACAAAAATTATGGGCAATGCGAAATTGGGGGTAAAGTAACTCTATGGAAGGAAATTGGAATGGAAGAGGATTCAAAAATAAAGTTTCTCTCTTCTAATGGGAATCATGTTGAAGATGGGGTTGATTTGAATGCTAGGCTTAATCTGAACTAGGATTTGAAACCTGAATCATGGGTGTAGTTCACTATTTAACACTGAGGATAGTTCAAAGAGAAGAGATTTTATTGATATGAATTTGGATGTGAATAATGAATTTGATGTCAACCTGAATGCGCCTTCTTTGGATTTTTCAGGAGTGGAAACATTGCAGCGGGAATGTAATTTTGATTTGAATGTGGAGCTATGTGAAGTTAAGAAAACTCAGGGTGATGGTGATGGAGACAAACAGTCTGGGGTAGATGCTTTGTTTGGTAAGATGGGACGAAGCCAAGAGGAAGAGACGTACATTCATCAGAGATCTATAGATGATGATAATGTTCATGGGAATTTGAATGATGTCACCGATGCTACCAAACTGGAGGTAATTCGTGTTTCCGCCGAGCATGCATCTAAAGATGATTCTTTGTGCTTGATTGAGGAAAAGGAAGATGATGATTACAAAGGAGATGTAGCAGCTATTATTTCTCATGGGTGTCAAATGCTAAGAGTTGTAATTCTGTGGAGGTTCAGCAAACGGATAATCCTTCTGAAGGTGGTTTGGCCATAGTTCATGAATAGCCAACATGATCCAGAAAGTCCATGCAAACAAGGAAGTAGCCGAAGGAAGAGAAGAAAACCATCAGATAATCTGAAAACCATCGCAGAGACAGTTTTAAGAAGCAGTTTTTACCGGGCATCAGCTAGAGAACGTGTTTCACCAAGATAATTCACTGACAAAACTAAATTTAGGAAGAGTCAGTTTGTAACAGAAAGGAATATGATCACATAGACATGGAGAAGCACATGCAGCTAATCTACATGTTGTCCAAAGGAATATGATCACATAGACATGGAGAAGCACATGCAGCTAATCTACATGTTGTCTCCTAGATGCTCTTGTTTGCTGGGGAATCACGGAGATTGAAGGGCAATGCAAAGAGACCACGGGTTATATAATGTTGCAGTTTGCCCCTAGCAAGAGTATGTCTTCTTTCTGATACACTGGGAATAAGAGTGAGTCAAGCTAGCAAGCAACCTAAAATTCCAACTGGAAGTCGGTCCCCGGAGAAGGTTTTGAAGTCACTTATTATAGTCAAAGGATACTTGGCAAGAGTAGCGAAGTAGTGGTGAAGGCACTGATACTTAAGTTATCCAGAAAATGGATATAACTACACACTTACACTAACAGGTAGCCCCGGCTGTTAAAATAAAGACGACCAAGAAGATCAATTCCTAACAAGTCTGCTCCTCGAAGTGTGACCTTCGGCGGTAATTGTAGTAAGAACGCTGCACTGCTGGTATAGTTTGCCACCAGAGGTCACAGATTTTTCTTCTGTCGAGGCACTGGTTCCCAGGGCAGGGACAACAAAGGATGAACAAATATTCTAAATTACTTCCATACTATTCCGCTCAACAATTTAGGTCATATCTAAATTTTATTATATAAAATTATAAATTTAATTTACTAATATTATTATGCTGTAACAAATATTTTTTACGAAATGGCGATACAGGCGTAAGTGGAAAAATTATTTGCCTTCATGGGTCAAGTTAGAAATTACTTATTCAAATGGATAAATTTTGAAAAATTCGTTAGTGAGAAATTTTGCTTATACAATATTTAAATCTTAATATTTTTTCATGCATCAAACAAAAATATTAATTATTTGATTATGTACGTTAGTAAAATAAAAAAAAAGTATCGGATTAGAAAAAAAATATAAAAAAATATAAATATAAAAAATAATATTTATAATTTATCATGACGAATCTTAATATATTATAATTTATATCTATATCTCTTTAACAAAATAATTTTATCATAGGAGATGATTTAAATTCTTTATAACAAACCTTTTAAAGAAAAATTATATATTTAATCTTTATAATTTATATTTATTTTTAATTTAATCTTTATAATTTTTTTAAATAAATTCTCATAATTTTAAATATTTTTAATTTAATTTTTTCTGTGACACAATCAACTTATGCCAACATGGCAAATGAAGAGCCAATCAAGTCATCATTCACATATTTTATCACATATACACAATTGAAGAAAAAGAAATTCAATTAAAAATATTTAAAATTATAAAAACTTATTTATAAAAATAATTATGAAAATTAAATTAAAAATAAATATAAAATCATTAAGACTAAATATTTAATGAATTTAATTTATTAACCATAATAAGCGAAGGCTCCAACGGAAGAACGGATAAGAAAGGTCGAACCGACTCTACTGAACTGAGCAGCCTCCTCCTCCTCCTCCTCCTTATTCTGAAATGGGTTTCAGCTTCACACACACAGCTCCAACCTGCTCAAATCTCCCTAACCTGCAATCTCATTCTCTACTTGCTGCATTCAAATCAAATCCGCATTTCGCTCTGAGTTATCGACCGAAACGCATTCGAAAGCATTCCCCAATTATCCATGCTCAATCCCAGAATGAAAGTGAAAATGGGGCTCTAGTTACTTCGGAGAAGCCCGACACAAATTATGGAAGACAATACTTCCCCCTCGCTGCTGTTGTAGGCCAAGTACAACCTAACCCTCTCGTTCTTTAATCTTTTCCGTCTTTTGTTTCTTATTTATATACAATTTTCGTTTCTTTTTTTGGAAAGGGGTTCAGCGGTTGCAGCATTAGGGTTGTCGTTTGTGGGCATTTTCTGTATGAATTTAACTTGTTATGAAATCATGATGAGGATTCACCTTATGATAAATTTGTCAAAAAAAAAAGGGTATAAGATAGTCTTTTCCGTACAGGAAACTGTAACGTCAGTATGCGGAATTATTGATAAAATTAAAGTAGTTGACATAAACAATTTATGAAAACTCTTTTTTTTTTTTTTAAAGAAATGGTAGAAGAGGTTAGAAAAAATGGTGGAGAAAATGACACTAAATTACGTTATCTTTATATTTGACGTACTTTTAAAACCTCTCTACTTTTTAACTAACATAGAAATGAGAGAATATCTTTCGAATTTAATGACCAAATATGCAAATGCAAAGCTATTTCTGTCTTTTCTTGAAGGATGAATTTTACAAATTCCAGTTGTTGTGCAGGATGCTATAAAGACTGCTCTTTTGCTTGGGGCCATTGACCGTTGGATTGGAGGAATTGCCATATCAGGAAGGCGAGGAACTGCCAAGACTGTAATGGCACGTGGATTGCATGCTATACTACCACCTATTGATGTAGTAGTAGGATCAATAGCCAATGCAGATCCATCCTGCCCAGAAGAGTAAGGTCACTGACTTCTTCCATTTATGAGAAATGGTTTATCAGTTTTGAGAAGTAAAAGAACTTTACAAGTTTAACACACTATGGGGCGAAACCAGAGAACAAAAGGTGACATATTGTTTTTGATGTCATAAAAGTAGGATAAGAGCTGAATGGAGAAGAGTAACACATTCACATGATTTGGTCATTCATAACCGATGCTGTGATCCTATTAATTGTTCTTACTGTCTATCTACTTGCTGAATTTGCGTGAGTCATCTTTGAGATATACCAGCTCAACCTAGTAGTTTGAACCAGTAATAGTGAATCCCTGGAAGCTATTGCATCCCTCCCTTTTTCAGGCGAAGAATTGTCAAATTAGAATTATCTACTGGGGACGAGAAAGAGAAGAGTACAAAATAACCTTGTAGAAGTAACAGAAAACAAAAAGAACAGCCAAGGAGAAACCACTTCATCTAAGTTGAACTCGCCAATCTCTTTGCATATCCATTGAAGAAACTCCTTCGAAGTAAACATTATTTGAGCACCAGAAAGAGCTAAAGACACCGCTTTGTCCCAGAAAAGATTTCAATGCAAGTATCTGTCCTTAAAAATTCTAACATTCCTCTCCTGACATAGGCACCAAATAGCAGCAAACATAGTAAAGGGGCTTTTCCCTCCTTAGCATTGCTTATTTTATACTTGGGACCAAACACATGGGAGTTATGGCTTTATGGTTATAAATTTTGGATCACTTGCTTAATTGCAATATTATCCTTAATTAAATAATTTTTCGGTCTTTTTTTTCTAATGGTATGTGGAAATTTCACAAATAATATCACTATGATAAGTAAAACTAATATGTCAAGCGCATGACATAGTCTACGTAGATATGTCCTTTTCTAATGAATTGCTTAGTGTAACTTTATGGGTTTACATACATCTTTTCCCTTTGTCTTTCATATTGTTTGTTTCTTTCCTTTTTGTCAGTGTACATTGTATTGAGAAGAAGGCTAGTCATGTTCTAGTCAAAGTTGGTAATTCCTTTTGTAGCTTTTCTACTTCATTCTCTGAATGTATTTGGTTCCTCATCATACCCTGTCTTCTGATTAGGAAGAGAAACTTTTATCTTGTGAAATGCCGTTGAATTTTATTAATTGAGTTTGGCCCTTTCTTTGGGACAGCAGCCAGAGTGTTGTTTTAGCAGAGTATCCGGCAATCAATCAAAGAAGACTAACTCAGCCAAGACCACTACCTATGTTTAGACTCTAGAGCAGAGTTTAGGTGTAAAAGAATGGAATACAATATAAATGTTTAGATTAGACTTAAGAGCGATTTGCATTTGCTTCTCTCTTTTTTATATCAATTTTATAATTTCTTGTGTAAATTGAACATATGTTCCAATGATCAAAGATTATCAGAAAGCACATGAAGCTAAAAGTGAAGTTTCACTAATTGGGATAAAGCAGTTTTTGTTGATCCCCTATTTCATTTTTACCTTTGACTCAAAACCCTCTTGAATTATTTTTTTTTTCTTTTTATTTATAAATCAAGGCGTTAATATTTGTAGGTGGAAGATGGTCTCCCTAATTGGGATGAAGCAGTTTTTGTTGATCCCCTATTTCATTTTTACATTTGACTTAAAACCCTCTTGAATTCTTTTCTTTTCTTTTTATTTATAAATCAAGGCGTTAATTTTTGTAGGTGGGAAGATGGTCTTACCCAACACCTGGAATATGATTCTGCTGGAAATATTAAAACTCGTATTGTCAAGTCTCCCTTTGTTCAGGTACTGTTGAGAGAAGAAGCCTTGCATATGAAAAATATGGTTAATCATCCAAGATTCATTTTCTGTTTCCTATCTGTAAACATATTATATATTCACTCCATTTCCAGATTCCTCTTGGAGTCACAGAGGACAGGCTCATTGGGTCGGTTGATGTTGAGGAGTCTGTGAAAACAGGAATAACTGTTTTCCAGCCAGGCCTACTTGCAGAAGCTCATAGAGGTGTTTTATATGTTGATGATATTAACCTTTTGGATGAGGGTATTAGTAATTTGCTCCTCAATGTATTGACTGAAGGAGTTAATACTGTTGAAAGAGAGGGAATCAGCTTCAGGCACCCCTGCAGGCCCCTTCTGATTGCCACCTATAACCCAGACGAGGGTGCTGTACGTGAACATCTGCTAGATCGTGTTGCAATTAATTTGAGGTAATGACCTAATTGACTTTTTGATCCCTTTGGGCTTTGGGTCTTTTTCTTATTTACTAATAGGATGATTTCAAAAGCATTTCCTGAAATGGGTCTGTATTTGCCACCAAGTCAAGTTAGCAACATTCAAAGTTTGACTAAAAATGTAATGAAACCATCATTGTATCGTACAGACAGCATTAAGCATGCTGAAACCATGAGTTCTTTCACTTTTCTCTGCCTCCATTTCCCGCCCTCTCTATTTTTGACTACTCTTCCCCCACGTACCCCTTCCCCCTCCCACTTAAATATCTCTCTCCTTCTCTCTGTCTGTGTCCCCTCCTCCTCACACACTCCCTTTTTTATTTTAAAACAATTAAAATAAGATATTAAATCTCTCTCTCTCTCTGACATCTCCCACCTTCCCCTGCCCCTCTCTCACACACTTTCAACATAGGACCCATATGCTTCAATACTTCTCTCTTTTTGCATCCTACCTCTCTCAAATTTTTCATTTCTTTTACTTTTCAAGTAAAATAAATTCAGTTTAGTATTTTATGTATCCACATTACATTCATATTAAAAAAAATTTAAGATATGGCTTTCAAGTAAAATATAGTGTCACAAAATTTTTGTTGTGTAACTAATAACTTGTGTTACTTTAATTTTTGTTTATTTAGAAAAAAATTTAAGCCTATGAAAAGAATGAAACGATAATAGAAAATGATGAATACAATAATGAAACAAATATTTTCCATCTAAAAAATGAAACTTTTCGCACTTTACAAATTGTTTCATTCTGCAAATTTAACACTTAATTGAACTTTTTTCTTGCTAAAATAGAAAACTTTTAAAGATGTTATTATACCTTTTTAAAAATAAAATTTGACCCTTGAATTTTTTTTATTGAAAAGAAAATAATTTAATATAGCTAAATTACACTTTGTGTCCTTAAAAAATACACGAGTTTTCAAATTGGTCCTTGGAAACATAATTGCATCAATTAGGCCTTTCAATTTTTTTTTCCCAATTAACTCCAAATAAAGACAAGTTAGTCAACTTCTAGATGGAAAAAGGTGATGTGCCAGCAATTTTCTTTTGTGCAAGTGACATGGAGAAATAATTTACTGTCATGGAAGACATTTTTGCTGATGTGCCGGTGAACTTCTGTCAAAATGACTTGATGGTTTTTTAAGTTTTGGAGCCAATCGAAAGATTGCATTTTTTTAGGACCCAATTGAATAAATTAACTTTTCAGGGACTCTTTTGAAAACAAATATATTTTTCAAGGACTGGAGATGTAATTTATCCTAATTTAATTTATTATTTTAATTTTAAAAATAAGAGAGAGAGAGAGAGAGAGAGAGAGAGAGAGAGAGAGAGAGAGGAGGAAGGGATGTAGAGAAGGAGAGAGACATTTATTGGGATGGGGAGTGCAGATGTGTGAAGAATTATCATAAAGAGAGGAAGTGAAAAAAGAGGGAAGGCAGGAAATGGAGAGAGAAAAAGTGAAAGAATTCCATCTCTTGAGGAGACAATTTAAGTGTGCTTAATACCGTCTGTACCTGTTGTACAGCTGGTATTATGTCTCTAATACCGTCTAAACAATAGATGATTCCATGGGACCATGACATTTTTTGTCAAACTTTGAGTGTTGCTGATTTGATGCCTGACATGGCAAAAAAGACCCATTTTGGAAAAAAAAAAAAGAACTTTAAAAAATATCCTATTTGAGTAAATAATAAAAAAAGACTGGAAGGGTAAAAAAACCTGACCTAATATTTAGCTAATGGAATGTGTTATCAAGCATCTGATCATCTCTCTTATTTCAAACTATGCATCCCTCTGCAGCGCAGATCTTCCAATGAGTTTTGAAAACCGTGTTGCAGCTGTTGGAATTGCTACAGAGTTTCAGGAAAACAGTAACCAAGTATTTAAAATGGTTGAGGAGGAAACAGACTTTGCAAAAACTCAGGTATTTCTAGGAAGGAAAATTCAAAGAGTAAAGAAGAGTAGCCTTAGGACTAATTTATTAAATTGGGAAATATCTCTGTATTTATTAGATATCTTAATATTTATTACAGTATTTCTTGGAGTGCATCCCACCCCAAGTATACTTATCTCTTTTTGTACTCCCTGACTTAGTATAAACATGTGTGCCTGCATCAGTGTTTGTATGCCTTCACTTTCTCCTATGCTTTAACTCTTCTCACTATTCTATGTTTCTTATTTATAACTTTCTGACAAAAGAGGTGTCCTTATTTCATTGTTCATTGTCATTATTACTAATTCCTGGAATTTATGGTAAAACCTTTTCTTAGGATTACTGGAAGGGCAGAAACATATATGGAGTTTTAAAATAAGAATAACAATTTTCCGCTCTTTCCAGACGCTACTATCATTTCATCCCATCTCGCTTCTTGACTTTTGCAAAACAGCATTGAAATTATCCATTAACAACCAAGTCTTATCCCACTAGGTGGAGTAGGCTACATGGATTGGACAATACCATTGGGCTCTATCAAAGACCAAATTTTCAATAGATCCATTTAGAGCAAGGTTATTTTTAATGGTTTCTCCTGAAGTTTTCTTCAGTCTTCCTCTTTTAATCGGACAATCTTCCCTTTGATTTAATTTTTTCACTAGAGCCTCTGTTGGTCTTCTCCTCACATGACAAACCACCTTAGGCGAGTTTCCGTCATCTTCTCCTCAATATCTAGTTGCATATGTAAAAATAAGATTTTGAAGGAAACAGTTTCTATATCAATAATATGCTGACGATGAAACTGCTATAACTTGTTAATATTTACCTGGTGCAGATCATCTTGGCTAGAGAGTATCTAAAGGATGTTACTATTAGCAGAGAACAATTAAAATACCTAGTTATGGAAGCTTTACGAGGTGGTTGCCAGGTTAATTCTCTGCAATTCTTCCTACTTTTCAGCAAAACTATTTATATGGTACACTTGATGCTACACTAGAGCTATCCAGAAGTTATGCCCATTGATTGTGAATTTTTTTCCCATTTTGAGTTCATTTCACAATTCATGTCTGTGATGGGAAGCAACTGATTCGACTGTATCATGAAGTAACTTTGCTCACCAAATGCTTCATTACTGTGTTTAATTGCGGGATAAAAAAATCCTTCCAAGTTTCTGCTATGTTAGTATTAGTTATTTTATAAAAGCTTCAAACCTTTGTTTGAACAAGTTTCTGCTTTAATAATCTACCCTTCTATAACAATCTCAAGTATTGTTTTCTTTATTTTCAACTATATGTATTTTTCCTGTGACACATAATTTTGTTCATAATTGTATCATATATTAGCTTTCATGGTTTTCCTAGCCTTTTTTTAGGAGATTCTGTACAATGTAAATTTTGGGAACATGAGACATGTTGTCTTATGCTTGAGGCACCTTAGGCTGATAAGAATATGCAATATATGAAGGAGGTACATAAAATATGAAGGATTTTATTTAAAGGAAACCGTCTGGGGGGTTCCTTTTCTCTCCCCGCCCCCACTTTATTACACTGATAGCTGAATTGTGTTTTTTAAATGAGAGTTAAAACAATTGTTTGAAACATCGTGACATGATATTTTGTCATTCTACAAATGCTCTATCAAAGAGGAAAAAAACATGACAGCAATTGATTTATCACCACCACTGTAGTTTGGACCAAGCCAGCTTGCAAACTTGTCATGTGGATTGACCTACATAATTTTGAATTCTTGTTATGAAGGGACACAGAGCTGAGCTATATGCTGCCCGTGTTGCGAAGTGCTTAACTGCTCTGGAGGGACGTGAAAAGGTTAATGTGGATGACCTGAAAAAAGCTGTAAGCTTTCTTTGAAACTTGAATGCTAGAGTTTGGTGCATCAATCACGCCTCAGACTGCTGGCTTTACAATTCTCATGGGCTTTAACTTTTTTTTTTTTTTAAATCCAGTGTGAGATTTAAATCTAATGAATTATTGACACGGTATGAGTCTATGAGAGCATCCAATCTTTTGGGCTTCTGATTTATCTGTTCTGGTTTCCTTTCATTTTTTTCATCATCTTTTCTCCTGATTTTCAGGTCAGGCTAGGTTAATAATGTTTTTTTACTCTAAAATCTAAATTATACATATGTTTTTATATTAACTAATTCTGATAGAATAATAGTATATCTAAACTATTCCATTATACATTTTCTGTAAAGCACAAAAAGTAACAGGGCATATGTGTGTATGCATATTGCAGATACTATTACAAACTGTGGCAACATGATTTGACATAACTATGCATCTCATTGAATTCCGTTATTATATCCAGTGTTCTGTCATTAGATTTCTCTTTCCATAAGTTAAAGAAAAATGGCTACCATGAGCCTCACCAAATTTCTATTGGTCATAAGCTGGATCATCAGTTCTTATTTGTTGATCTTAGTTAGGCTCCCTGTAAATGTATTTATACCATTGAATTTAGAACAAGCGTAGTAAAATTAGTACAAGCCCAGTCAATAACACTCAGTACGTAGTACACAATATTACTGTCTAACAATAGGCAACCTATCTGAAAAATTATTTATCATATATTTTCTGATACAGGTAGAACTGGTCATTCTTCCCCGCTCAATCATTAGTGAGAATCCACCAGAGCAACAAAATCAGCAGCCTCCACCTCCACCTCCTCCACAAAACCAAGAATCTAGCGAAGAACAGAATGAAGAGGAAGAACAAGAGGTTGAGTTAAATCATCTTTCAAGCTAAACAAAATCTTGAGTATAATCCCTTTTGAAAGTAATTTTTGCTATCATTGGTATAGGGACTATTTTTGGTGCAATGGTAAATGACCACAGAATGTTAGCCATGTCAAGCCCAGTGGGTTTCCTTTCTTTTAAAATGAATGTTTGTGTATGAACTTGTTTGCATAATATTTTGTTACCTAAGAAATGCATGGCATGTTCAAGGATGTTTTCATTCTTCTTTCTAAACAGGATGACAATAATGAAGAAAATGAACAACAGGAAGAACAAATACCTGAAGAGTTTATCTTTGATGCTGAAGGGGGCTTGGTAGATGAAAAACTCCTCTTCTTTGCCCAACAAGCACAAAGACGCCGTGGGAGGGCTGGAAGGGCAAAGAATGTCATATTTTCAGAGGATAGAGGCCGATACATCAAGCCAATGCTTCCGAAGGTTTGTACTCCCAACCCCCTCCATGTGTCCTATAATCGAAAGAGATAATATCAAATATATCTAGCTGGTTTGCTGTTATTTCTAATTTTTTCATGGAATCTTGATCAATGCCTTTTGGTTATATAATTGAATCTTTTGACTAGTTTGTATCCACTTGCCTTTCGATCATTGTATCCCAATTTGACTATATTTGTATTGCTAAAGTAACCTATTATTAATGGTCATTGAGCATCAATATTTTTATTTTTTTCATTACAAGCTTGTATTTTATGTGCTTTTTTCAACAAGTACTCTTACCGTTTGCAGGGCCCTGTAAAGAGATTAGCAGTTGATGCAACCCTTAGGGCAGCTGCACCCTATCAGAAGTTGCGGAGGGCCAAAAACTCTGAAAATGGTAGGAAAGTATTTGTTGAGAAAACTGACATGAGGGCAAAGAGAATGGCGCGTAAAGCAGGAGCATTGGTTGGTACATATGTTCTCTAGCTTCAGCACTTGCATTTAAAGTGATTAATTAAAATTAAATGAAAACAATTACTTTTGATAATTGCACTCTATATTCTCTCTGAACTTCCCTGATCTTCCTCCTATTTCTTCACCTATATTCTCAACGTTCCTTATCTTCCTCTTCCTCTTATTTTATTTTCTCTGTCCTTAATCCTTATCAATTTTATTTTTCAAAGTAGTTTTATACATTTGCATGAGTGTGTGTTCACGTCTAGTTAATAATTGTTACCTCAAACTGAAAAGAAATTACTGATGTTGATGTTATGCAAAGTCTCAAGAGTTGTCTAACTGTCAATATGATTATTAGTAATTAATTCATTCTGAATTTCATATAGGATTAAAGTATTGAAATGTTAATATTTTTGCATCAGTATTCTGCCAGAGTAATTAATTTAGTGTCAAAAACTTTTTATTTAACTAGGCTAATGTGGAATATGATTTAAATCTCAAAGGTAGTCTGATGTGAAGTTTGTTATGAAGGAACTTATTAAAGAAATATGGGAATAGTTTGTGGTAAGCTTTTATACATTTTTTTATTTTAAGAATATATAATTATTGCAGGTGATATTTGTGGTTGATGCAAGTGGAAGCATGGCATTGAACAGGATGCAGAATGCAAAAGGTGCAGCACTTAAGCTTCTGGCTGACAGTTATACAAGCAGGGATCAGGTGACTAGGTCACATAATTTTTAAAATTGAAGGGCAATTTCTTTATAATTTCATATTGAATAAATATGAGGCTTCATACTGTGTCAGAAATTACATGTGCCTATCCACCCTGTAGGATTCTTATACGAGTTCTTGGACAGAACATATAGGTTTATAATTCAAAAAAATAGCACGTGAACCCACCTAATGGAGAATTGGTACCACTGTGCATAGTTAGTTACGGATACAACCATAATATGTATATTAGTACAATTGCAAATCCTTGGACTAGAATACTGTTTTAGAGTGGAACAATTGCTTATATGATACATATGCACCTAAACCTAAATGCATAAGAGTTTAATTGGTGATATGCTGTTCATTCCAAAAAAAATGTGATAAGCTTGACTGAACAGAAAACATGATTCATTTTTGTGATGCTGTCTCAATAGTCAATGGTCGTATTCCTAATATTAACTGCTAATGTTTTATAGGTATCTATAATTCCATTTCGTGGAGATTCAGCAGAAGTTCTCCTGCCACCTTCTAGATCAATTGCAATGGCAAGGAAACGTCTTGAAAGGCTTCCATGTGGTGGAGGGTCTCCCCTTGCTCATGGTCTTACCACAGTATGCACATCTTTCACATCTCATAGTACAGTATAATATTTAAACAAATAGAAGTTTTACTGTGGTTAAATTTAGAAAACCATGGACTGATATTTATATCAACCGTTACCTGTTTTTAATATTTTAAATGATTTCCAACCATCGGCATTTTTAAGGGGAAAGCATTACCAGTAATACAAATAATACGAAAATGACAATGGCCATAGGCTCAAAGCAGAAGAGAGATGGAGAATGTCAGTTTTGATTTTTGGTCATGTATTACAAATTGTTACATAATTTCTTATAAAATTCCTTCAGATGCGTCAGATATGGACTTCTGTCCCTAAATGATTCCTGGATATCACATTCTTTAAAATGTTCAAGCTAAATCTTCTTAAGCTTACTATTCTTTATCATGGAAGGCTGTTAGAGTCGGTTTAAATGCGGAGAAAAGCGGCAATGTCGGACGTGTGATGATTGTTGCAATCACTGACGGCAGAGCCAACATATCACTGAAAAGGTCAACTGACCCTGAAGCTGTTGCTGCTGATGCTCCTAGACCTTCAGCGCAAGAATTGAAGGTATAGTTAAGCTTTGTAATTGGAAACATATTGTATATAGGCTGCAATTTCTGGACTTCCAAATGAGATGAACCATCTCTAGTAACATGAGAATCTAAACCTTAGATGCACAAAAAAGTTAAGGGGAATAGGAGGTTACCTCATTCCAAGGTTAAGGCATGTCACAAATCTTAACGAGAACTTACAGTAGTACTTACAGATAGCAGGAATCAAACCCAAAATCTTAGGGTTGACACAGCTCATCCTGCTAGTAGAGACAACTCTTGTTGGCAAGAGGTCGTATTTTAGGGGGTACATGGGGTTAGCAATTGGGGGGATGGGAAAGGATTACCAAGGGATGGGATTTTAGTTTAAACCTTGGTCCTCACCAAGGATCACGGGGGTGGGTACCATTAAGCCAAAGAAAAACATTATAAAGCCCGACGTGTTCTGCCTGAAAAGTTCCCCGAGCATATGCAAGAGTGAGACTCACCACTGGGCCCCATGGATCCCACTTATGTGTCTTCTCTGGCAATCATTTGGGCAAAAGACCTCAGGCTGAATAGCAAATCTCCAAGCCAAATGCCTAATGGCATGTGGATTATGGAGGCCGATTTACTAACAGCGGAAGTTTTGGGAGAACGTGTTATCCAGCACTGTGTGGAAGCTAGTCACATTAAAAGTTCACTGGTTCAAGACCGGTAATTATCTTTCTAATTGTAATTAATATTACATCATTTATTAGAGGTTCCATTACCTATTTTTTCCACTTAGTAATGAACGCAGAGAGGATAGTTAACAAGTTTGACAGAAGCTATACATTTTGTTTTCTTGTCTCTTTTTTTTTTCTGCAAGCCAAAAATTATGCGTAATTTAGGTAAGCATTTACTTTCAGGACTCATGCCTACAGCTCCAACTTGTCTCACTCAGTGACTACTCTGAACTGACTGCTAACTTTGTTTTAATAAAGGATGAAATTCTGGAGGTGGCTGGGAAGATATATAAAGCAGGAATGTCACTCCTTGTCATCGACACTGAAAATAAGTTTGTCTCAACGGGTTTCGCCAAGGAGATTGCTAGAGTTGCCCAAGGTTTGTTTACTACAATTTTATCATGCATTTCTTTTCAAAAGTAGAAGATAAATATTATTCATTGAAAAAAATTTATACTGCAGGGAAGTATTATTATTTGCCAAATGCTTCAGATGCTGTTATCTCATCGGCAACAAAGGAAGCTTTATCAGCTTTGAAGAGTTCATGAAACTTAAGAGAATTAAGTGGCCAATTTTGCTGGCGCGACTTTTTTTCCCCTTTTCAAGTAATGTTAGTGTAAATCTTGCAACTATGTTTATATTTGGTGGGAAGGAAGCATATTCTAATAACAAGTCCCATTGTTTCCATTTATAATCAGAAGTTTCTTTTTCTTGGTAATTTCCAAATGAGTAATGTCGCACATATAGATTTCTCATAATCCCCACAAACGTTCTTCGGTAAGCTAGTGGATTACAATTGGATCACTTCAACTTGTTATGAACCACTCCGATTGTGCTACCTTTACATCTGCAATTATTACTGTTTTGGCTTACGATGCTGCCCCAAAAGGATTCTCCTACCCAAGCAAAAATTACATTTTGTAGTTAAAAATATATATATATAAAATTTTAAAAGAAAATAATATATTTTATTGAGAATTTTTCACTTTGGGTATGACTACATTTGGGGGTACTTTGGAATTCCTTATTTCTTTTTTTTAAAGTTATATTTAGATGAGAGATTAGTGAAGAAAAATTAAGAAAATAAGAGGTTTATCTTTTATAAAATAAGTGAAAAAAAATAAGAATTTTTAAATAATATTTTAAAATTCTCCTTTATTAATTTTATCAATATTTTAAAATTCTTTTAATTTGTGGAGAATTTTGGATATTTAAAACAACTGAATAAAAAAAAATTTATTAATTAACTTTTTATTTTTTTCCTTCTTTTTTATTTTAAATTTTTTTCATCCCTTCAAACTCTCAAACATAATTTAAATGGTTGACGTGGTGCATGTGTAAAGCATAACATTATTCACATATGAAGATAAAATTAAAAATTCAGATAAAACAATGAAAATTCACCAATACGCATAGCAATACTTACCATAAAAACGAATAGTCAAATAATTTTAACATTGAAGAAGATTAAATCCCTCTAACCGGAGTATTGTGATCACTTGGAAGTGACAATCTCTCCCTTTGGAAGAGATTTTGTTTCTCGTGTCCTTTAACCTAAACTTTTAACCACAAGTTTTCAAGAGAATTTCAGAGACTAATAATGTCGGATAAATAAAGCAAGTGAGAAAAAACCTAAACAGAAAATAAAATAAAATTAAAATTGAAAGAAAAGGAAGATAGAGGATTGGAAAAGTGTATGTGGGTAGTAGCATCCTCTAGTTAAGAAGCCTTCCGACCATTTGAAGGTTCTCGTACATCTATTTATCACTCTATTGATCAAAACTTCAAGTGAAGGCTCTTCTTTTAAAAAAATTTAAATGCTTAAGGAGTCAGATATTTCTGTGTCATTCAATGGTAATCATATCAATTTTGTTAGCCATTAATGTCTTTAAAATACTCTAATTTAAGCAGATAACAATGATTCATAAAACTGATATAATTATCAATATATGATATAGAATAAGAGAAATATCTTCCTCTTTAAGCACATTAAAATCTCTCCTCTTATTTTCTTGTTTCTTTTGCTTTGAAGGTTTATTATCAAGATTAAGTATAGAGGTCAAGATACTTGAAGACAATTTTCGTAAAAACTAGTGATAACTAGTAAAACCCCCAACTCCCCCCCCCCCTCCCCCAAACATTCACTTCTCATTCTTTTTTTTTCCTTTTTTTTGGGGTTGGGAGGTGGGTTAATTACTTGTCTTTTTTCTAATTTATAGGAATACGTCTACACCTTTTCTTTATTGCCATTCATCAAAGAATGCTTTAGAGATCCTTAACATTCTATTTTTGAAATGTAGCACATGCTCTAGGTGAGTTTTGATGTTCAATTCTCTTAGGAACATGCCTGGGATCATATTTAGTATCTATAAATTATATTTATGGCAGTTTTTAAACTACAGAGGAAGTTTATTCAAATTTTGAGAATAAATAGGAGATGAATGTAATGAGCTTGAAATTGAATGGAGATTGGTGTAATTTTTTTAAAAATATTTTTAATTATCAAGGGACATCGTCTCTCATAATTTTAGGAGAACATGGTCTTTACATTTTTTTTTTTGAAAATTTTAATTTTAACTGTATTTTTTTAAAAAAAAAGGTTAAATATTCATTAACAAACAAAATTTTAAAAGCTCATTTAACTACTACCCGAAAAAAATATTCTAACATTAAAATTAACTCAACCGAACCTAATTATTTACTAGAACTTAATAGATTTTATTATTTACCAAAATTAGACTATGCAAATATGGAATTAAGATTTTTTACAATGCAAATTCAAATAAAGATAGAAATTAGGTGAATTTCATGATTTTAAAATTTAAAATATATTTGATTATGTGTATTTCTCTAACTGCACATGCAATTAAACTTTTTTTTTCAATAATACCATAAAAGTTTAGACTTGTAACCTCACGCAAACTCTGTAAACCTCTCACTAGTAACTCATTGCATACACTCATCTTATTTTAATGAATAGTAGCTTACGTACCGATGAACTCTAGAGGAACGAAATTGGCAAATATCTATTATGTATCGAAAAGTAGGGTGGTGATCCCATACGGAGACGGCGCCTTTGAATTTCCTTCAAAGTCTGAACTAGCCGTTGTCGTCCTTCCAACGTTCAAATTATTTGAATAGCGAACCGAACCCTGCCTGCAGCGACGTCGTTTCGTCAACATTCACATGGTTTTAAACCCAAACCCTTCCTTCAGCCACAGCAAGTGCACTTCCCATCTTCCCTCTCAGTAGCTTCCAGTTGCAGAAAGGAGGAAGGAACAACATTCAGCAACATTCACTCTCTCTCTTCTCTTCCTTCTTTCTGCAGAACCAGGAAAACCCTAGTATATATGGCTTCCATTAATGTGCACTCTGAAACTGCTCAACCCAACATTGCTCCCGCCGCCGTTGCTCCGGCAAAGCACCCTCTCCCGCCGGCAATGAGCGTAGACTCTCAGTCTGTTCTCAGAAGGTTTTCCATTCATATTTATACTTGATTTGTTCGTTTCCTTATGGATTTCAGTTGATCTAACAGTACATGGCCTTTTCTTCTTGTTTTCTGTGTTTTCTGTTGATGTTATCTTGAAATTATTGTAGAAGAAAGCAAATCGTTTGGATATGTTTTCGGCTTTTGTTGAGTTTTCTCAATTGAGTGTTGCTTCTGGTTCTTTCTTTCTTCTTTTTCTTTTTCCTCACTATTTGCAAATTCTCACCATAGGTTCCTTTGTCCCTGGCTTCACCATTAGAGAGGGCAGGTTAACCTTGACTCTAGTTTCTGAACCTATAACCTTGAACAGTTATGGAATTTTACTTGATTAGACTTTGTTATTTTTTTTAATTTTTGTTCGATATAGCTAAAAAGATCGTTTGGGCATTTGTTTCTAACTCCTTCCTTGTGTTGTGGCCATTTCTCTATATTAAACAGGTTGCAGTCTGAATTGATGGCTTTGATGGTAAGAAGCATATTTCCATTGTTGTCTCAGAGCTAGTTGTTTGGGCCATTTGGAAAAGATATTAATGGTTGTCTTTCTCTGAGTGGAATTTCAGATGAGTGGAGATTCTGGTATATCTGCCTTCCCTGAGGAGGACAACATATTCTGTTGGAAAGGAACAATTACAGGAAGCAAAGATACGGTGTTTGAAGGAACAGAGTACAAGTTATCCCTTTCCTTTCCCAATGATTACCCTTTTAAGCCACCAAAAGTCAAGTTTGAAACAACCTGCTTCCATCCCAATGTAGATGTGCATGGCAATATATGCTTGGACATTCTTCAGGTAATGTGAAATGTTGTGACCTTTTGAAGAGAAATATTCATCCATTGCATATTGATGTTATTTTGTCATCTTTGTTTGTAGGACAAATGGTCATCTGCTTATGATGTCAGAACAATTCTTTTATCAATCCAAAGTCTGCTTGGAGGTAACTTAAAAAGCTAAAGCACACACACTGATTTTAATTTTAAAACTGCTTCCTGTATATGATGCCCTCACATTGTCTTATATCTTTTTTTAATTATTTTTTAATTCATAATTTAGAGCCAAACATTAGTTCACCACTAAATCCACAAGCAGCACAGCTTTGGAGCAATCAAGAAGGTAGCATTCTTGTTACTTAATCTTTGTTATATAATTGGTGAGGATGTGTAAATTTATATCTTCCAAAAGAGCTAAAGTGATTTTTGAAATGTTCTACAGAATACCGGAAGATGGTGGAGAAGTTGTACAAAGCTCCAAGTGCTTAGCAAGGTCTTGGACTTCATTAATCTGGTTGGAGAAGGCCCTTCTCTGTTTGCTTTGGAGAAGAGAAGGGATGAATTTTTACTTGTTCCATTCTTTCCTTTTCTGATGGCCCTTCTGAATTCTTGCGAATCATTGCTTGTTTCTTTGCTTGACAATGGATTGTTTTCTTCTGTTGTGGCCTGTGGGACTCCCAACTTTGCACAAGTTACCAAATTCAACTATTGAGTTGGTTGATGGACCAAAGAAAAAAACTATTGAGTTGGTTTTTCCTGTTGTGTAACTACAAAGAATAAAAAAGCACATCTATGAATTCGAATTTGGTTCCTCACTTTAGAGGGTAAAGTGAATTTTAACAATCTTATGGTTTATTTTATCTAACCATTGATTTTCTCATCAATAATTGTTAAAATTCATGAGGTTATAAAATGCCATCTATGAATTCGATAGGAAGCTTTGGTACCCTCTCTTTAAAATATTTTAATTTAAGAAATTAAATAAATTCATTTGAAATGAAACAATTTGCTAACCCTAGCAAAAGTAGCAAGGTTAACATAAATTCAATTTTAAATTCAATCATAAAATATTACTTATAAAATATATTCAATTTAATCTAATATCATTTTAAACAAATTTTATATTAAAATTCATCTATAATTTAATCTAATAAAGTAAGTAATCTTTCTTCATATTAAGCATGTGTTTAGATTAAATTTTACAAATTTAATTTTATATAAAATTTTATCTGAAGTGAGTTTTGAAATTATTTATGTTTGAAAAAAAAATCACGTTCAACTCAAAAATAAAAAGACTTTTCATTAGGGAGTGTTCACGATCTGATTCGGTTCGATTTTGGGGAGAAATCCAAACCGAACCGAACAAATCGGTTCACTCATTAGATCAACCAATTGGTTTGGTTTCTACTAAAGAACTGAACTGAACCAAACCGATTGAAATCAATTTAGTTCAGTTGATCGGTTTTTGTATGTTTTTTTTTTTGCTAAATTTAGCCCAAATAAGACATAAATTAGGATCAATCTCAGTATTCAAAAAAGTTTCTAACTCAAATAACAGTCAATATCTATAACCAATATGATGTCAATTGTCAAACATTAATTCAAGTTTATGCTACAGTAATGGTCTTCATCAAAAAATCTCATACGTTTTATGTCTAATTTAATAATATTTTCAAACTTATATTTTAAATATTAAAATTGTGAGAATAATATTTAAACAAAATAAGTTTATGCTATATCATGTATAATAATGTCATTGCAACATATAAAAAATAATTTAAGTTCTAGGAGATATAAGTATAATATCACATATAAAAAAAATAATTTATAATTCTATATTATTACTTTTGATTCGGTTTAGTTCGATTTTCAAAATTAAAATTAAAAGCTAAATCGATCGATTTTAGAAAAAAAACTGAAAAAAAAACAAATTTCGATCAATTTTAATCAATTTTTTATTTTTTTTTGGAACAATTATTCAATTTTATTTGAATTGGATCAATTTTGAACACCCCTACTTCTCATTAAACGAACTTTTGAAGCCAAAAATCTCATTTGAAAAATTATGCAAATACTAAAAGAAATAAAACAGAAAATGAATAAAATCTCATTTGAATTTCCGAAAGCCCTTTGCCCACTCAAACGAGCCTTGAATCTCTCATGATTTTATTTTCGTTTTCTTGTAAAGAGATTCACTGAAGTTCAGTTAAAGGCAGAAGCTTCAAGAATAAAACAGCATGTTCATGTAGCAAACATATCATGTACCAAACACCCCATTCGAAGTTACAAGGAGGGGAGGATAAAGATATACTTTACTAAAAGGATGACTACAAAAAGATTTACGTTAGCATAGTGGCATTTCAATTTTCAAAGCATTCCCGTGGGTGAAAAAACCGGATCAGTAACATTGAGAAAAATAATATATAATATTAAATTCAAAGGATTTGCAGAGAGTCATCTAGCATTTTCTAAAACGACTTCATTCACAATGCCCAGAGTATCAACATGCAGTTAATCTCGAACAGTTAGTTAAAAACCAAGTGCAAATACAAGCCGGTATAATTTGGCACAACAAGAAGTATGCAAGCAGTATGAAAGGCTCAGACTTTTCGCGATGTTAACTGCCTCAGATTGTACTTGGAAAATTCCTTATACTTTTCAATGACCCCGATCAAGCATACTGTCTGAAAAGAGAAGAGGATGCGTTAGTTCTATGCCAAACTGATAAAAAATGAAGTGCAAAATTACATATTATGATGCAAAAACTATAGCATTGTGGTAGGTTCCAAAAAGAGTCCAGCAGATTCAACAAATCCTAGTTGATTTTAGAGGCATGACTTACTAATTTCTAACCAATTATGAGGTAATGGAGGAAAATTTGAAATATAGCCAAACTACAAGTGCTTTAGTGACACCAAAAACAGAAAATCTGCTGTTAGAGAGAAAAGTAAAAGTAGAAGTAGAAAAAAAATACTGTTAGACAAAATTATCTCTTCTAATAGCAATTTATATAGAAGCGTTTTTTAAGAAAGCAATTCTCAAAAAAGCACAGATTTCACAGCAAGGCCAAAGAGACACTTGTTAGGGAGATCAAGCAAGTAAATATATAGCAGTCAATTTGAAGAGATAAAATACTTCGGAAAGAAAAATTACGGACAAATAATCTGGAACATCCAAGAAAAGCATTTTACAAAATTGCTGCAGCTAGAAAAAATAAATGACCTAATGGGTATGAGATAAGCAGACAGAGCATACCATTTGATGTATATTTCAGCCAGCTAGGGCATGGTATTCTTACATCAGCGTGAACATGCCATTTAAATTTTTTTTTTTCAGCAGGAGAATGGCTCTCTTACCTTGGCAATTTCAACTACTATGGTTTTCTCAGGATTATTAAGATCAACTTTATGGGGTCCAGGAACTGATTTTGCCACTGCATCGATGATTTCCATCCTGTCAATACCAGTATTTGCACGGGCTTCATACAGTACAGCAAACTGCACACAAAAAACTTGTCAAGCTAGTAACAGATCCCTCCTTTTACATTAGTTGAGACAGACAAAAGAATCCAGTCATAGAAGATTCAAGCATAAATGTTGTTAATAACATTTGTTTATTGTAGGAAAAAGTAGCCATAGTTATTTCATTCAAAAGACATCCAAAATAAAAATAACTTTGTTTTTCCCCTTTCAAATAAAAGATAATGAGTTCTTAGACTGAATTGTTTGTAATGTTTAAGCAAATTTAAGTTCTTGAATGTGGTGACAACTGGTGAGTTATCTAATGGCGCATTTCATGAAAGACACACTTAAAAAGGAAAGAAAGAGTTTTGAGAACTTTTAAGATAGTAAAGCTAGCTTTCCAGGAGTTCTCTCATGCTTCACAAGCTTGCAAAGTGAGTCTGATTGGGAGTAGACAAAGTTTGTGCATCAGGAAAAAGAATAATAGTTGAATATGGTTAATTTGCTACAAAATGTAATGCGAGCTGAGAGATACTAATGCACAGTATTACCTTGTGTGGATTTTGAGTTTCCACAGGAAAGTACCGCTCCACAAGAGGCTTGATTGCTTTTGAAATTTCCTCCTTTGAAGCATAGCATGTGACTTCAATTGGCAATATTCTCAAAATGAACCTGAAAGGAGTCAAAACTGCATCAGTGTCTCTTCTGTGCATGTTCTTTTTCATAACAAAAGAAACTACAAATATACCTAGACATATGTTTCCTTGTTGATGCTGCCGATGTCACCAACTGCTGAACTATATCTTTGGGGCCTAGGTCTCCATCTTTCTTTCGCATTTGAACAAAGACTACACCATTGCAACCTGAATCAAGCTTGACAAAGCGCCTCTGTAAAAAAAGACTCTTAGCAAAACACACGCAAATACACAAGTGAAAGAGGCAAAGTGAAGAGGGAAGTGAAACAAGTCCTAGGGGCAGATGTCAGCCCCCGTATCCTCAAACTATACCCTAATGGACAAGGAACTGAAAAAGTAAGCAAATTGTCATTCTATAAAATAAAATTTACTCTTGAAAGCAGGGAGACATCTAGAAATAGTAATATGTACGACATTACCAAGGAAAAAAAAAAGAAATTGGATCAAATTAAGGACGTAGGGGAACTTATCTTCCTGTACAATTAAAGTCCTAAGCATAAGTTACATGAATATAAATGTGTCTGCCCCTGAATATGCTATATATGTAGAGAACTATGAGAAGAACAATTATCATCAGATAGGCCAAAGAAAATGATTGAGTGAAGCCAGAAAATATAAGAAACTGAACATCTGTGAGCTAAGCTTTGAACAGTAAAAGAATAAAATAATATACAGAACATTAGTCTTATCAAGCCACCTTTTTCTTGTCTCCCAATTCTTTGAGTTCTGCTTCAATTAACCTATCAATAGACTTCTGTTCCACTTTGACATTCAAATCACATGTTCCCACATCTGTTTTGGAGCATTGTTTCATGGCTGGTAGCTCATCAGCTGTCTTTATGGCCTTATGATTGTCAATGTCTCCTTTACTATCATTAGCTTTATCTACTGCCTGAGCCTGCAGATCATCATTTTTATGAGGATCTGATTTTTCACCAGTTTCATTGCCATGACTGGCATTTTCATCATTAGAAATATCCGATTTATGCTTTTTGTCCCCCTTTTCCTCATCTCCCTCCTGTGCTTCCTCTTCCTCCTCATCCTCGTCATCATCCTCACCACTACTAGAAGCTTCAGAATCTGCAAACTGAATTTTTGTATTTAATGGTCTATTGGATAACTCTTTAACACTTGAATGTTCCCCACAAACTAGCTCTTCATAAAACTGCAAGACAAATCAAAAGCATGATATCATTTTAACAAAAATAATAATAATAATAATAATAATAATAATAATAATAATAATATCATCGCACTAAGTGCAAAATACATATTGAGAAAGTTAATCAAATGAGAAAACATTCAAACTTAATTTACTCCACCTGAAGGAAAAGGAAAAAGGAGGAAAGGAAAGGAAAAGTGTAAGGCTTACCCTACAGCCTGTCTTCTTTGAACAACATGCAAAACTGATTATAGAAATATTACAAGGAAACGAAAAACAAATGTCTTGCACTAATGGTAAGTCAGAGTCACACTTGTATCTAGTTTGGTATCTTCTTAAAGTTAGAAGTGAAATTTCCATAGATGGATTTTTCATAAAAGTCTTCACATAAAGCTCATCTCTGAATTTTTCACCCCTATTTTTAAGGGGGCACTAAACTGACCTTAAGGTGAGCAGAGGCAAGGTTCAAGACTTTCCTGTCCTGTAAGCAGTTCCATGGTGTAATCCAAACTTCAAATATAGTAAATTACTTTATTTCTTCTGCATTCTTTAAAGGATGATATCTTATCCTTCCTTTCTTTGAAAACCTTCTCTTCTAATAAAGTTTCTTTTATGTGGAAGAGAAAAGAAAAAAGAAGACATGCTTAAATCCATCAACGTCAGAAAATTCTCAAGAAAATATATCAGAATCTGAAGCTTCAAAAATAAAGCAAGACAAACATAGACCTTAGCAGTGAAGGAATTTTTTTTAAAGGCAAATTAGACCCCACCCACTTCCGATTTTCTCTGAGTTCACTGCTGCAGCCCAGATATTTACACCCGTAATGCTAGTTTTTTTCACCTTTGCCCACCCACTGTGATTTATAGAATCGCCTATTCAAATGAATCCAATGAATATACTAATCGAGTAACTAAGCAATCCACAAGCAAACTACATTAATTAAAATAAAAACAGACGTTAACAGTAAAACAAAAGGTGATCAAACTGCTGCTTATAAAGCAATAGGTTTTCCAATATTTGCAATTTCGGCTCCTGTAAACGCTACATTAGAACGGAAACCAAAAGAAACTGAAAAATCATACTCATACCGATTCAACAATATTGAGAGCTTCCCGCGAGGCTTGGTGTTCCCTGCCTCCATCGCAAGTGATGAAAAATCCTTGTACGCCAGGGCGCAATGGGTACGAACCCTTCTTCACTGGCTTCTGAAAAAAGAAAAAAAAATAATGAAAACAGGTTCAGAAAATAAAGCACGTAGAAATAGAGCGGAAGGGTTTAGGCACCGAACAGAGACATTGTGAGGAAGATAGCGTTTTCTCTTCTTGCCCGCGGCGGCGCCGCCATCGGTGTTGCAGCTGGGTTTGCCCTCGCTCGCCATACCCATACGAGCACGACGGTAGTTGGCAAAGGTAGTTATTATTTAGGTCACAACAAATACCAGATGTGTATTTTTTTCCGCTAATCGTGGGTTTAAAGATGCAATGCAGTTCGTGGGATCACTAGTCACCACCACTTAGTTTTGACAATTTTTGTATTTAATTAATAAATAGTAATTCATTTTACTAAATAAAAAATTGTTAAATACGCAAACAATTATGTTTACAAAATAATATGTGATATAAGATTTAACATTCCACTAATCAAGTTGCTGGGAATAGATTATTAGTGAGGGATTTGTTAGTGAGGGATTTGATTAATTCATGTGAAGTTATATGCTTAAACTTTTATTCATTTTAAAATAAATTTTATAAAATATAAATCTTATCAATTTAATTATTAAATCATGCAATATTATAGTAATAATTATATATATTAAATTTGATATAAATGAGATATTTATATATATTTAATTTAATAATTAATATTTATTTATATTTAAAAAATATATTATATGTTGAAATAAATAAATAAATAAATAAAATATCAATTAAGCCTTTAAATTTATAAAATTTTATTAGCGTATGTCCTCATGAATTGAGAACTTTGCAAAAAAAAAAAAATGAGGACTTTAGGCAAAGTAGACATGGCTACTATTATATGATGTAATGTTAAAATTCACACTAACACTTATTTATACTACATGAACACTTGCCATCTAAGAATAATTATTGGCTGAAGTATACTTTGTAATTGGGCTTTTGGATTGGCTGTACCAATTAATTGAGATTCTATGGTAATAGTTTTTCTTTTGTTATATATTAGAATTGATTATAAAACCTCGGAGTTACACTCCAGCACATATCAGCCTGTCTGTAAGGTAAGGGGAGGCCCCCAAATAATCCCCTGTGCCTTGAAAGAATACCATCCAACCTTCTGCTAGGGTTTCCTCATCTCCATGTTAAAGCCTTTGCATTCAGTTAAGCCTAGCAACACAATGAGCATTCAGTTTTCTATTTCAGAAGGTGGGAGGAGGTAAAATTATGCCATAAGCATACTTCCAGACAATTTTTTTTTTTAATGAAAACAAGACGTATATGCAATTTCAAGCTTTAGTCATTACTCCTAATATTATCGTATTACATCCAAGCGATCTCAACTGATTAAGAGATCAATGCACTAAAAAATATTCAGTGAAAAAATATGACAAGAATTATATAAATGAAGATAACTTGAACAAAGAATAGACGAAACCTTCCTTTATACAGAGATATTAAATATAGAGAACAAATTCTGATTTACAGGGCTATACGTATATGTATAATTATAGCTGCTGTACCCTATCCACATTATAGGTTGAATGCGAGGCAGCAAGCAATGCCGCTCCAATGCCTGATCCATCTTCAGTGACCTTAAGAATTACATGCTTGGCAATATCTTCCCCCAATATTTCGTTCAAAGCTTCATGCAGGTACTCCCTAAACAATGTATAGCTAGAATACAAACCTCCTTCAATTGCTACAACTGTTCTTTTCATTCTCATATCACTTCTACTCCGACCACCCGTGATGCCACCGCTCCCATCCCTACCAATCTTCTTCAAGATACCAACAATACCAGCAGCTGCCAATCGAGCAGCTCTACGAGTCACCACATCACAAACCTTCACCACAATTTTTCTTGCCTTCAAAGGAACATCAGGAATCTGAGACAGCCAAACCCATCATAATTAATGATTATTAGATTTTCAGGCAGTCCACTCATTTAGGGACACAAGATATCTGACTTGTTTACCTCAAGGATGTCTTTAAGGATTTTTGCAACTTCTCTCAAGTCAGGAGAATTATCCTCATGCATGGCAGCCATCAAAGGAGTCCTGAAATTGCATCAGCAAATAGTTGAAATCTATATCAAACCAGAGAATCAGAAGAAAACAATTGACCATGGAATATTGTAAACTTGACAATAAGCACGCCATTTCAGAAATGGAACCAAAACTTACAAATACAGACCTCCAAGAAAATATATCCTCTCAGCCTAAACCTAAGGTTTTCATTAAGAGCATTTTTATCCCTTGTACCTCGTATTCTAGAAAAAGACAAGGAAACTGCTAATGATGAGTCAAGGTTTGGTCACACAAATACAACATGCGAACATAAACAGAAAAAAAAATGGTAGCACATTTCCAGAGGAATGCTATACAGGCACTAGGATCAAAACAATAGCATAATAATAAGGATCACAGAACTAACAAAAAAGCCAAAGCCAAGATAACTGATCAAATCTATAACCATGGAGTCCATGGTTAAATAAATCCCTCCACACCCACCTAATCTATAGCAAATTCACTTTGCTTTAGGAAATAACCAAATCACCAACCATAGATAGATATCCTTATAAATATTGAATAATGTACGCATTGTTTTCAATTGTTAGTATGTTTTTGTATTCATGGTGCATGACTGAGATACAGTACACACCTCAATATGAAGGGCATTGAAAGCTTGGAAGAAATAGGTCCAAACATATCTGACTCTAGTGACATCCTGAGAATGACTCTCCTCACAATGTCACCAAGATACATTCCTGATATCATTTTCTCGAAACCCTGCACCAAAATCTCTCAAGTTTTAGTCATGTCAAATAAAGCAACAGGATTCACGAGAAGCAGAATGCCAGAACCTAACCTGATCATTTGGATTGGGGCTCTCAGCATCTAAATCAATATCATACAATGTTCTTGGTAAGTGAGATGACCAGAAGTTTCCCCATTCCATATTGACAACCTAATAAACAGAAGGGTTACAGTAAGTTCAAAACAATAAACAAAAGCGAGAAAAAAAAATAAAGAAATAAAGAAAGATCAATACCATGCATCCTGATTTTGTTAGAAGACCCTGACACTTGATAATAGCATCAATTCGTTCCAAATAGCAGGCATTTGTACCAGTGCCAATTATAATAGCAGCAACAGTATCAGCATCATGATAATGTCCAAGAGCCAATGTTCCAACAGTGTCATTAACCTGATTAAAATGAACAGAAAATTCTCTTTCAAGTAAGACAATGAAACAAAAAGGGTTTATTTTACATGACAGCACAAGTTCTTCAACATATGAAATTAGGGAATCAAAAAAACAAGGACATGCATATTCCATCTACATTCAACAAGGCATTAAGCTTTTTGTTTGGTATATTCCCAAGTAAAACGTATGAAACTATATGAAGTGTTTCACATTTTCTTAACAAGAATGTACACAGGTGCCATATCTACAAGCTTGACCATTTATCCTCCAGTCCAAAATAAAGAATTAAAAGTATAAAAATGATTTTCGTGCAAAAGTAGCAATTAATTTAACACACATCCATTTCTTACATCTAGATTGATCAAAATTACCGCAAGGAAATACCATGAAGCAATGTCTGTACACTACAATTAGACCCATATGCAAATGACAGCTAAAAGAATCACTAAAGTATAGAGACAGAAGGGTTGGACTTGTGCTTTAAAACCTATTCAACCTCATTACATCTTTCAGGTGGGTCAAGGCTGAGATATCTTCCGGACAATGGTGTCCTTGGTGAATAATAATGACAAAATGCACACTATATAAACTTTTAAAACTCAAATAGGAATTTCTTTTATCTAAGATTTTCTTACCTTAGAAGACCTAGGCCAAGACCCAAAGTTAACACACTAGTCAGTATATTATATTGATTCTTTAATAGGTGTATGTATTTGAAGGAGCATTTGTGTGCAGTGCATGAATATAATTTTTATGCAGATTACTAAACTGAGATCTTACAAGTTTCCAATAGACAAAAGCAACATGTTAAAGGCAAGAAAAAATCCATTTCTTTTCTTTCCTTTCTTTTCTTTTCTTCCTTTTTATCTTCTCCTTTTCAACAATGAAATTTTCTCCACTTCATATCAATTTGAAACAAAGGCCTGAATTGCTTGTTCACTTTAGCCAAGTTGGAGCATAGTACTAACTGTACTGTGCAGGCCCATTGGAGGTGCAGTGAAGCAAGTTTCCTAATGCAAAGTTGGCATTAATCCAACCATATCTGTATCTAGGGGGTGTCCATTGGATTGGGTCAAAACCGACAAACCCAACCCATAATTGACGGGTTGGATGGAGTTCATGGGTTGGGTAGGGTTTAAAAATTCCAACCCGATGATGATGAGCTGGGTTGCAGGTTAAAAAAATTCCAACCCACTCAACCCAACCCATCTTTTAAAAAAATAAAAATAAAAAAATTATGTTATTTTTTATATTTAGCATACTAAACCTAATATTTATTATTTTTCCCTCTCTTAGACCTTACGTGACTTATTATATTTGACTTTTAAAACTTGTGTTAGTTATTTTTATGTCTAAAATTAAAACTTGTTATATTATTTTTATGATTTGTAACTTATTATATTTGACTTTTAGTTTGTTTGGGCCTTTGTATGTCATATTTTGTTGAGACTTATTAAATTATTTATTATGATGTGCAATAAATTTTCAATTTTATATTGATTTCGGCATTTAATTTAGTAGTAAAATTTTTTTTTAATGTATGTTGGACCCACGGGTTTAACCCAACCCACTAATGTGCAGGTTGGGTTGGTTTGGGTTTTAGGAAAAAAAAAAATTCCCAAACCCAACCCAACCCACAGACACCCCTATCTGTATCCTAGTTGTCAGCAATATATTAATGGGGTCAATTTGCTTCAGCAGGAGCTGGGGCTTTAGTAGAAACTAATCAAGGCATGGTATGTTATATTTCCCATAAAATAGGCTTCTTGATGTGTATCAATTAAAAGTGGACTGTGAAACTATTACATAGCCAGAATTTATCTGAGAGAGTGGAAATAATTAACTCAGGGAAGTATTTATATAGTCTGAAGGCAGAAAATAAACTGTGATAATGATATATAGTTATGTACAGTCTCCATATGCTTGTAGCATGCGAATTGTAATTGGTAGTGTTGTACCAGCATTTGAGTGACATGTTGTTGTTGAAAGATTTCCTTGTTATAAGAATTTAAATTTCTATTTAGCCTTATGTGCTCTCATGACAGGGGTTAAATGTCAGACAAGTTTACATCAGATCTCTTCTTGCTGCACTCTGTTTCCATGCATATCAGCAAGTGAGTAGTGAGTCGTCCTTTTCTATTCAAGAGTGTTTTAACTTACAGCTCTTCAGCATTTTATCCTGTGACTGTGACCATTAGATGTAAACGTAAGTAATTGTTACTTATTGAAAACAGTCATTTTTAGACTACCTGAGCCATATTTTCGACATGGTTTGCTTCTATAATAGGTTCTGTATTCCTTAATGATATAAAGATGGTTTTCTGTGAATGGGCTATGCAGGTTTCTTGTATGATATTGCAGAGGGTATCACCTGTTAGTCTGTTACCCACTCTCTGGGCAATTATGTGAAGCGGGTTGTGGTCATTGTTACTATAATTCTCCACAAGTGGTAAGGGGCTTTTAGTAAAGCAAATCACCCCAAGGTTTTTTCCATACATCTATGTATGCTCAGGTGCCATAATCTGTATCACCATTTGTTTATTAACTCATAGAAGTGACTTGTACTTGGTTATAAGAGCACATATGCTTTTGATACTAACAAGACCATTCTTAACACTGGTTTTTTTTTATGGTTTTTGAATTGGCTAGCCGGTTTTTTTGTATGGTTTAAAACTGATTTTTGTGGTTTAAAACTGATTTTTATGGTTTAAAACCGGTTAACTGGTTTTTTAATGTTTTTGAACCGGTTAACCTGTTTGGTTACGTAGAACCGGTTAGCCGGTTCACCAAAATAAAAATGGTTCAATTTGGTTTAAAACTGGTCAATGAGGTGATGAGGTTTGGTTCAATATGGTTTAAAACTGGTTCACCGGTTTATGAGGTTTGGTTTTTTTCTTGTAAAATAAAAGTGGTTCAATTTGGTTTTTTTGAACCATATTTCTGGTTCAGTTCAATTTGGTTCAGTTTTCTAAAAAAAACCCAACCATGCACAGTCCTACTCAATTTCACACAAACATAAACATAATAACCACACTGATATGCAATACAATAAAATGGCCTGACATGAAAAAACTTCTTGCCAAATAAGTCATTTGAGAATAAGTCAGTGAAACTCCAGAAGAACAGCAGCATAAAGATATACAAAATAGTAACAGTCCACAAAACTCAGATATCCTATAAGAACATAAACTATATCCTAGAACAATCTGATTCATTAAAGGCGGAGGTGATCTCAGAAATCACAATATACCTTAGTACCACTTGTGTAATGATAAGAAAAGACATAAACATAACTTTGGGTGGTAACAATGAGGAAAAAATGAAAAATGAATCATAACATCAGGATAAAGAAAGTACTTCCTTACCAAGGCAGCTACCCGCACATCTAGGCCATTTCGTGTCAATGCTTCCTGCAAACATGCAGCAACATCTCTTCTCTCCTGACAACAAACAGTTTTAGCACTTAATATTTCACATTTCATTCAAATATAACTTTGAGATTTACTTCACTACTATTGAAAGACCAAATGCAACATGAATAGGTTTTTCGTATCTATCTTGTAACTTTATAGAGGGGAAAAAAACACAAATAACCACTTTGAAAGACTAATTGATCCTGGAAAGTTAGAAGCCTGCTCCGAGACTTATATCAAATGTAACCCAAAATCAAGAAGTAATTGCCACCACTCAACAAATTCAATACGTTAGGCTTAAAAAAAAAAAATTTAAATGTATAAAAACTAATCAAAATACTACCCTGATCATTTTTTTTTCTTAAACATGCACCAACCACCACTGAAGTTAGTGATCAAGTTTTACCACATGCAATGAAACAAGAATTGCTGCCTTTCACAAAGTTACCCATGAATAAAAGCTATTCATACAGAAACTGCTTGAAATTCAATTGACTAACCATATCTACAATGGAAAACCCTTTTGTCCATTTGATTAACATGCCTGAGGAAACAGACATTTGTTTCACAGGAAAAGAGAATGTAAATCCAAGTTCCCTTCTGTCCCGTGAAATCTTATAACCATCTCCTTCTTTCGCAATGAATTCCTTTAATGAAGAAGCAATAAAATCAAAGAGATCCTGCAAGCAGCAAAATCAATTAATTCTACATTATATTAAAAGAACAAACAAATGCCAAAGACACCAAAATTGTAGAGCAAAAATTAAGTCACCTCGCTTGTGCTAGTCATTAGATGTTGGGGAATGGGTTGTCGTTCCACTTCATGTTCCAAGACAGAAGACCGTTGACCACCCAAATGAACCCGCAAGACCCTAAAATTTGTACCCCCAACATCTAGTGCATAATATGTTCCTCTCTCGGTCCTGATAGAAGAAAAGCATACATATATATCACTTTTGTATTTAACCCATGCAATCATTAAACACATGTGTATAAACAAATCTACTTAACAAAAAGACTCTACAATCAGAATAGAAGTTATGCTCAAGCATGTTGATAACATGTAAACATCACCATCTCTTAGTAAGAAAATGACAGTGGTAATTACAATGTTCTTACTCATAGCAGTATCTCCAGACTCCACTGGGTGAATCTTTGACCCAGTATTGCTCAAAATAAGTATAAATGAAAGTATACAACAAGAACCTACGGATTCTATAAACCAATCTTAATTATTAAAGCTTTCAAACTATCTGAAGTATCGACACAAATCATGCGTCACAATGTTTCAACATAGTATAGCACATAGCCATATATTTGATGTTGAGAAAAGTGAATGTTCTCATAAACAAAATTCCTGATTGTAAAAATGTCATACATGAATATCACCTATAAGGAGGACTCTAAGGAATAAACAAACTGACAAAATACAGAAAATGATATCATAAAGACGGAAGCTCCCATAGAAACAAGATAACCAACATGAAGCGCTATAATAGAATTACAATCAAAGGGGCAAATTGAAAGGTGCACATACTTCAAAACAATATATACCGGAAATAAATGTATCCAAATGTGTGAAATATGTACAATACTAGAGAAAACAGCAAATAAACAACAAGTTGAAGTATTTATAATATGCACAGCAGGACATAGAAATTAAAAGCACACACGAAAAAAAGGCCAAAAAATAGGGAAGGCTCAGAAAAAGGCAGCGAAATGACACGCTTGAACCAAAAATCAAAGAATGGAAACCGATAACGACAGACCGATTCCTCTACACTTTCCAATCAAGGAAGCAACAACTTAACAAAATCCCATCAGCGTAGACCCAAAAAAAAAAAGGAATATTATTCAATGGCACAGTTAACGACACAAAAGACCCGAAAGGATTTCAATCCAATGGAGCAAAACGAACACCAAAGCACAAATGATTACCCATTAGGTAGATCATCAACGAAGGTGAGAAGCATTTTGAGCTTAGAACCACCTTCCGATGCCAACCCAGCGTGCATCTCCACAGCCAATGCATCGACCACCTGCCTCAGCCTCCCAACTGTTGTGTCACACCCTTCCTCCAGTTCCCTCAACACATTAACTACTTTCTTCCACTTCCTCCTGCTCCTCACTCTGCGCCCCACCACCACCGCCGCCACAGCACAAGCCGCCACCGCGACACTCACCGCCACACCCAGAACCACTCTTCCCATACCCCCGATCGATCAAACTACATCATAGGATGCCGCCTCCCCATCCTCCTCCGATTGTTCACCATAACAAAACGCCGCCGTTTGAACATGCACGCAGCCGTCAGAGACTCTATCCGCAACCTAATAGAAAGGAACAAGCTTTCCTCGATACGATTACGCTCCGGCGAACCCAAGCCACTCGCCGGCGATTGGGCCAACTGGTTCTCCGGCGAATGCTACCGGAAAAGCGCAGAAGAGAGAGAGACAGAGAGAGAGAGAACCCGGCGGCTCCGCACTATTTTGGAATTAGGAAGTGTTGGAAGAAGGACCGGTATGCAAACGTATAAGGTGCGGCTGCAAAGACGGATTTGCCCTGAGACAGGTTGCAAAATTTCGGATTTGTCATAGTATCTCTGGGCGATCTTTTTACCGTTTATGACAGATTTTGAGGTTTATGACAAGTTTGACTTGTGCTCTTCTTTCTTTTTCATTCATTCTCTTCCCCTGTTATTCCACATATGCGGAACATCACATGCAAAAGCAAAATTATGATCAACCCGTATTTGCCATTCTATGTCTAGGGTATTACGGTTTTAATAATTTTATACTAGGGAATATTCAATAGAGGGATTAGAATACATCAATATTTACGTGGAATGATCACATTATTATTTAATATGATTATTTAGTTTTAAAATTAAATTATTTAACCCTTTAATATAAATATATAATGAATAAGTTTTATCATTAATTTTCTTTTTATTAAAAAAATCATATCTACCTTGCTTGAGTTAAAAGGTACATTGAATTATTTTATCTTATTAAAAGCCACCTCCAAACTAAAACATAAGTGTATGATATTGTTCTATTGTCTTTATTTGTTTCATGATAACTACTAGGGTCCATATTATTTTCAATCTATTATAATTATTTGAAACTTTTTTTATAATATCTTTAATTACCTAGCTACTTTGTTTTTGGCATTTCCAATTAATGCATCAAAAATAAGATTATTGACACTGGAAATATCTAATTCATGATAAGTTTAATTTTCAAAAACACTTGTCAAATTTCTTTTTATACTCTCGAATTACTTATACACATTCTTAAGTAATCATATAAATTCACATTCTTAATATGTTTTAACCTATTATGTTCTTTTTCTATAATTTTATTAAAATTATTCTAAAATTTATTTACATTATCATCTCATCTTGTATTATCACATTGATAAAATAATATATTGTGATAATAATTATTTTATAGGTTATGTTCTTTTAATAATGTAATAATACATGATTCGATAATAATATAAAAAAATATACGTTAAGAGAAAATTAAAATTAAACATTTATTAAAAATAATAAAACTTTAATTTTAATATATTATTAGTATACTTTTTTTATATTATTAATTAATTATATATTATCATATTATTAAAAAAGTTAGACATTTAAATAATTATTATTATAATTAAAATTTTTTAATAATATAAACATACTTAATTATAAAATATTGTAAATACTTATACTTATAAGAGTGTAGTATAATAATAAGTAAGTTATAATTTCAGACAAACGAATTTTATTTATAATGTTAATGATTAAAATTCTGTTAAAAAATACTTTATAGAATCAAACGAGTATAAGTATAAGTATCAAAATAAATTCAAATTAAACCCTTTATTAAATTATAATAAATTTGATCTTAAACAATATCCGCTTTTATTTTTTTTTTTATGACAGAAAGTTCACATTTATTTATAATCAAAAAATGCCCGACAAAAAATTATGACGTGAGTTGTAACTTGTGAGCATGTCAATATGTCTGTTCTGATTTTATCGCAGGAGTCACAAGATTTTGGAGGCATATGGCAATGGTTAGATTGCAATAATAAATTGGGAATTATTTTGATATTTATTTTTATTTTTTTATATCCATATTCAAGATAATTTATTAATTATTTATTAACTATTAATTTTATTCTTTTAAATTTTAAATATTTATTATACAAAATAACAAACAATAAATATTTAATAAATCATCGTACATATTCTATCATAGCTAAGCACCAACCCTATAAATCAAATCCAAGTGCTACCTGATAGAAGGAAGTGGGTATAACGAATGATCGTAACCGTACATTTATGAACTGTGTTTATGGGGCGACCGACACAATTGACTTCTTTTATCGTCGGCGTTCCCTTCCTTCCCACCGTTTCTTTTACTATCTCAACTTTTGAGACACGTGCTCAAAATAGACTGCGGCTACTGCACCGATAAAACGAAACCGGAATGGACCTTCTGGGACCTGCATGTGCGATGAGGCCCATATGAAAATGACAACCATTTACAAACTCTCGTGTTATAGATATTATTACTATAATTGTTGGACAAAAAAAAAATATATATTACTACCATTCCATTCACCAACATTATATTTGACACAGTCACAATCTTTCATTTTTTTTTATTATCGGCAAGTGGTTAATCATAATTATTAACATGTCACGATATTAAAAATATAAATAAAATTTAAATCTTAAAATTATCACTTAAAAAAATTTAGTCTCTTTGTTTTTAACTCAAAAGAGTAAGATTTTTTTTACTTTTTTATTAACAAAAATATTAATTTTTATTTTATAAATTACTTTTGTATTTATTGAGTTTATAATTGCAAGCAAATGTTTCTTGAAAACTACTTGTAAATACTTTATAACAAATATAAGAAAAAATAAACAAAAATTTCATAAAAATACTCTTTTTCCACCAAAAAGATATAACTTCGATTTATAGGCTATCATGGGATTGGGTTACGACTGGTTCACAGTGGATTGTGATTGTGCAAACGCTGTCAAGAGAAGTATTAAGTGCCACCTATTTGTAAATAACCAACGTTAACCTCCAATTAAGTTACATGCGATGACTCCTCCTTGTCCATTTGCTACTTAAGATGTTGATATTGTTGAGAAAGTCACTCCAAAAGTATCCAATGGGTATAAAACTATAAATTCATTTTAGAAGGTTATGGAATTTTTTTATTAAATGGGTCGGAGTTTAGTTTTACTCTTTTATCATATCCAATTTGTGAAAACTAATATCACTTGTAAATATGGTGTATTTCATCAAATCATTTCATAATAGATCATATTTTAAGAATGAGTTAGAGAAAATTATCCAATAGTACAAAATTCAACATCACAAACCTATGTAATTCAATGATAAATAATTTAAAAATTTTAATAGAATGGGCTTAACTTACAATCTCAAGATTCAAATCATGCTAAAAAATATTTTGTGAAAAAGTGATAGTTTCAGTCTCTCAAATGAAATTATATCATATAAAAATAAAAAATAATTCAACATCACAAGTTTTTGCTTTATTGGACACAAACCAATGGCGGAATGAAATTATACCAGTTTGAACAATATGATATAAATATGCAAGGCATTCGCTCAACTACCCTTTGCCTTATGGGGATATCAAACTTCAGTCAAAATATCAATAAGTACAACCCAATTGTCTTCTAGCTGGAAGCCATTTTGCCAATTGAATTATAAGTACCCTCCATTATGGTTCTTCTAGAATCATATTTATCCGAAGAAGGATGGACTCAAACTAGGTGCGAACAAATCATTCTCATGAGCACGAAGGAAATAAAGCTCTTTGTACCACATGTATCAACAAAGATTTGCTGTTTCATTCAATAGGCATTTGCGAGAATGTGGTTTAAGTGAAATGATTTTGATTTTGAAAGAGATATGTGTTTCTATTCATGAACCAAGAGGAAATTTTCTATCTAATTGGGCTAACTTATATATAATAAGAAAATCTTTCTGGTGGAGCATTGTGGTGTGGCTCGTGAACGTTGATGGGAACGGGTTTCTTAACCCACCACTTTGAACCAATTGAATGGGTTTTGTTCATATTAAAATTTAAAAATAAAAAATAAAGTGCACGTGCGTGCACCCATAGGCATATGGTTAGGAAGTTATTTACTTTAAAGATTAGTTTGGTACGAGATAAAATGAGAGGGATAAATTTTCATGAATAAATAAAACATACAAAATTTATTCATAACAATTTATTTTAATTTTTATTTTCATATCAAGCATACACTATTAATAAATCTTTACACAGTTATACTTTTATACACATTGAATTTCATTAATCTAATAATTAAATTAAAAGTTTTCATGATATAAATCAAACTCATAAGAAATTCATATAATTTAAAAATTATTTAACGTTGTGTAGCTATTTTATTTTAACATATAAATATATTTTTAAAATATAAATAAATATTAATTATTAGATTATATATTTATAAAAATTTAATTTTTAAAAATTTAATATACATAATTATTATAATAATTTTATATAATTTAATGATTAAATTAGTAAAATTCATATTTTATAAAAAATTATTCATATAAACGAATAAAACTTTCCCATGAAAATATTTAAGAAAGCTTACTAATATATATATATAAAAAAAGGATAAGATAGGGCTTGATTTAACACCAGAATTTTAACTATAGTACTCTAATGCATTGTCATAAAATATTTACCAAATGGATAAATCCTTATATAAAGATTCATCAAGAATTTTCTCTAAACAGTGTGGATCTTAAACCTTATTTACACAAATACACACGTCCGAAGATTCTAAGTACGAAACACGGATCCATGCAATATAACATTTTATCAGTGGAAAAAATAGTGAGAAAGAAATTCAAAATTATTTGCGAGCTGTTTTCCTTTTTGAATTTACATCTTTGTCCTTCTCCGTCTTTTCCTTTGAAGTTCCCAGCTCCAAAATTTATCCTTCAAACTTTACCAAAAAACCATCAAAATTTATCCTTCAAACTTTACCAAAAAACCATCAAAATTTATCCTTCAACATAGTTTTCAACTTCCCTGTCCATTCCACTTTTGTCAAACTCTCCACCAATGGCATTCATGTTTCCTCAGTGTCTCTTCTACTAAGTACATCTCATAACTAAGTGTATGTTTAAAAATTAATTATTAAAAAAAATACTTTTAAAAAAAATTAATAAAATTTTAATTATAAGTTATCTTAAACTTATTTTGTATTAAAAATAATTTATAATTAAAATTTTATTGAAAAAATTTTAAAAAAATATTTTTTTTAAATAATCAATTTTCACACATGTTCTAAGGAACTAATTACTCCTCGTCCAAGTGATGCTCCCTAAACTATTGCTAATGAGTCCGAAGTAATGCGTGGTTTCCCCAAAAGTCACTGATCAACTTAAGTGACAAAATTGATGGCCCTAAGCATAGAAGGCACGGACGGCATCTGGCGAACTGGTGGAGTGATTTATCAATACCCAAATGCCTCATAACTTCTCTTAGCTTTATCCAATAACCAATATTATTCTTTATCAAACCTTAGAACAATAACTATAGTTTTAAGTAGTGGTGGTTTCTGAGCTAGCAAATAAGGAGTTTTATTTAGAGTGAATTTGAATTAGATTTTATAAATTTAATTTTAAATAAACTTAATTTTATAAATTTAATTTTAATCATAAATAAATTTGAGTAAAGTAATTTATCTATAAACAAAAAGAATACCTTAAACACAACAAGTAAGAAAGGTCACTTCAAACTAAATGGATAGTGTCCTTTTGTTTAGATGAGAAGAAAAAAAATAAGAGAGGAGAGAAAATTTGGAGGAAAATTTATAGGAGAAAATTTTGAATTTTTGTTTCTACTATTTTCTATGTTTTCTCTTGATACAAATAAGAAAAATTTTCAAGTTTTAAAAGTTGTATTTTCTCTCTATTTACTTTCCCTCCATCCAAATGTGGGGCAAAACTAAAATTATATTTAAAAGTAATATAAACGTTAAAGTCACTAAGAATAAGTTAATGATGAAAGATTTAAATAATTTATGAAAAGCCATAAAGTCAAACTTCTATACCACAATTATAAAAATAAACAAACATAAAAATAAATAAAATAAAAAATAAACAAAAAAAACCCAATTAGGTGATACAAATGGCCACCAAAACATCCTGCCCTTGGAGAGCTAAAGCCCTAATATCTACTGTGTTAAAGAGTTTTTATATTTTATTGTCCCTATATCCAAAAAAAAAAGAAAATATTTTATTTTATTTTATTCTCTTATTTATTATTAGTGACTAGTGAGAGTTGACTTAACAAATAGAATCGAATTACATATTTTAAATGGATAAAATTTAATTTATATTTTTAAAATTTACTTTATTATTAAATCATTTTATAAAATTTTTTTATTTCACTTAATCTCTATAAATTTTATTTTAATTTAAAAATATTAATTTTTTATTAAATAAAATAAAAAATGTAATATATAGTTTCAAGTTATATTAAATTTTAAAGAGGTTTAGTAAAAAAAAATTTATAAGATAATTTAATATAAAAATAAATTTTAGAGATATAAATTATATTTTATTTTATAAAATTTTTTAATTAAATAGTCACGTAGTCAAATAATATACATGTAAGAGTGATATTTTATTTATTTAATAATAAAATTAATATTTTTAAGTTAAACTAAAATTTAAAAAGATTTAATAAAATAAAAAAATTAAGAGAATAATTTAATATTAAAATAAATTTTAATTGTGTAAATTATATTTTAATAATAATAAAGATAATAATAAAAATAATAAAACTGGCAGGCGACCGCGCTCTTCGATCTGTTCCCCGTTTAGTCTCTCTGGCCTCAGGTCAGGTGGTCAAGTCATAGCTAAAACCGTTCCAACTTCCAACTATTGGTTCGTGAAACGGACCGGGTTTATTTTCTTCCTTCCCGTTTAGTTTTCTTACGAATTCGGAACTCGACGGGGAAGACGAAGCTGGAACAGAAGGGGCAAATTCAGCGAAAAGATGAGTAGGAACGATTCCAAGTACTTCTCCACCACGAAGAAGGGTGAAATCCCAGAGCTCAAAGAGGAGCTCAATTCTCAGTACAAGGTACCTCCTCTTTCCCTTTCTCCATTGCACTCCTTTCCGATCCGTTCTATTCGTTCTCATTTCCTTCTTCGTTGGTCGCAGCTATCTAGGGTTTTTTTTTTCCTTGATTTACATGTAGTTCTGGATTGTGTCCAAATTCATAGATTCCTGTCATTTCTGGATCCGAGTTGGGCTACCTTATATCATTGTATCTGGGTGTCCCGGATCCTTCGCGATGCAATTTAGGTTGTTGTCGGTTTTAACTGGGTATTTTCTTTTGGGCCATGGATAAGTTGGAGTTCAAGTTAATAGGACGTCGAAGTGAGAGCTGGATTCTGTGTTTTTAAATAACATCGAATTGGCCGATTAATACATAATAACTGATTAAATGATAAGATTCTGATTTATACAAATGTTGACTGAGTAATCCATCGGTCTTGATTTTTGTTTTGAGGCCTCAAATTTAGTGCTTGAACTACCAACTTTCAATATGATATTCACTTACCAACCTATGCAACTCATTGCTATGTTCCCGTTTGTTTCTCTGGGAGAAGTCTACGGTTAAGCTTTCATTTAGAGGCAGTTGAATTTTAGGATTGGAATATAAAATAAAGGGGTTTTGAATGTAGAGAAATCTGGAGGGAAAATGAATGTATCGGTTTTCTTTTTTGAATGTTGTAGTTAGCTTATGTGACTTTGCATCTTTTATTTTTTCTCTCTCTTGTTTTTCTTGGTTCAACATTTTATCAGATTGCCGCCGAGCAGGCAATTTGAATATTACATTACATTTGTATCTTTGTAATTTTTGTTGATTTTCTATTTAAACATTGATCTGATGGTGATTACTGTTTCACCATTTTAAATTGTTATACATGTTTTTTCTTGGTATAGTTGAAAATTGTATGCAAGAAAGCATGTGAACCTTACTTCTTTCTTTCGTGTTTTGCAGGATAAAAGAAAAGATGCTGTAAAAAAGGTTATTGCTGCAATGACTGTTGGGAAAGATGTCTCATCATTGTTCACAGACGTGGTGAATTGCATGCAAACAGAAAATTTGGAGCTAAAAAAGCTGGTCTACTTATATTTGATAAATTATGCAAAGAGCCAGCCTGACCTAGCGATACTTGCAGTAAATACATTTGTGAAGGTAAAAGCTGGAATGAGTGAATAACCATTATTTTCTTTGTTTGTGGTCTTTCCTCTTGTAGTCATGGTTATTAGTTCTTTTCTTATTCTTTGCTATCATTTATTTCTTGGCTTTGTGGGTTTTCTTGACTGTATATCCCGTTTTCCCTCCTCATCTCTTACTACCAAATTTTATTATTTTTCCTGTGAAATTCATCCCAAATCCTTAACCCCAGTTAAGGATGTCAATTTTCTAAGGGAGACGCTTATCTGAAAAGATACCTTATTACACTCATGAATTGATTATTCTGCCTCTACTCTGATAGCACTGGATCAGAGACAGCAGAGAAAAATAGCAAGAAAATGTGTTTATTCTTCCTTACCCACTCTGTAACTCACAGAGTAGAGGGACAGAACAGAATACAAGAAATCTGGACTTCCGAGAGTCCAGCATCTCTCCCAAAAACCCAATTCCTTTCTAATACCTTTCCTAACTCTATTCTGACTCCTCTCCTTCTATTTTGAAGTCAATTACCTGTAACAGACAATTCCAGTCACCATTTCTGTTTTTAATTCTCTATTCCCCTCTATTTCTTCTAATATACACTTAAAGGGTGTCTATCATACTCCTCCTAATGGAAGTTAATCTGAAGTTATAATGATATATTTCTTTCTCATTTCATTTTATAAAATGCTGCATAGGATTCACAAGATCCAAATCCTTTGATTCGTGCCTTAGCTGTGCGGACAATGGGCTGCATTCGAGTTGATAAAATTACTGAGTATCTGTGTGATCCCCTTCAAAGATGCCTAAAGGTAGTTACGCAGCACTGTTATAATTTACATGTATCTATTATTAAGTTTGAAATTCCTCTGGTTTAGACTTCTTAATGTGTTCACAATGGTGCCAAAGTTTTTTTTTCTTTTTTCCTCCCTCATTTGTAACTTTTACTTGTATATGATATTTTGACAGGATGATGATCCATATGTTCGCAAGACAGCAGCCATTTGTGTTGCCAAACTTTATGACATAAATGCTGAGCTAGTTGAGGACAGGGGTTTTTTGGAATCTCTAAAGGATTTGCTATCTGATAATAATCCAATGGTTGTAGCTAACGCTGTGGCAGCGCTTGCTGAAATTCAGGAAAATAGTAGTAGATCCATCTTTGAGATCACGAGTCACACACTGTCAAAGCTCCTCACTGCTTTAAATGAATGTACAGAGTAAGTTCATATTGTATATTTGTTATCATAATTGAAATTGGGAACACTTTTGACTTTAGTTTTAATGAAACTCATCTCTCTAAGATTGAGACTGCAGTAGTTGATGTTGGATTCTAATTCTATCCTTTGCATCTGATTTAAGTTATGATTTGTTCCCTTAGGGTGATATGTTTTAATAAACCATCTTTTGGTAGAGATTATAATTAAAAGAAAATAGAGTGACAGTCCTGAGGAGTCTGCATAGTTCCATTTACTCCAACTATTATGGAGAAGTGCTTCTCTATCCTTATCTTCACTTCTACCAATCATAGCGCTGTAAGCATCCTTTCCTATTTTTTCTAATGTTACATAACCAGTATAATCGTGTAAATTTTTGTGCAAATTGATTGTGGTGTTTTCAGTGTCTCGTCTCTTTCAGTTTGATTAAATACTCTGTTTTCATAGATTTGTTTATAGTTTTGAGTTTAGCAATGATGATAATGTTCCAATTAGCGGTTCTCTGGTGTATTTAATTGGGAGAGAAATGCCTGTATTTTCAAGGGTGTTTCGTTTTCCTTACACTTGCTGTGGCATAGGACTGTGTTTATGGTCTCTCTCTGAGCATTGGCTTTTCTTTGTCCATCTATGATCACATATTGGTTCATTTAATCTAACAACACTTGCTTTTGTTCGACGTGTCAGATGGGGTCAAGTTTTTATATTGGATGCTCTTTCTAGATACAAGGCAGCTGATGCTCGTGAGGCAGAAAACATAGTAGAAAGAGTTACTCCACGGTTACAGCATGCCAATTGTGCAGTTGTACTATCAGCTGTTAAGGTTTTTTTTTTTTTTTCTGTAACTTGTTACCATGTGCCAATGTTGATGCTTCAGAGATCACATTTTGTATGGCTTGCTAATCACAGTTTATATTGACTTGTAGATGATCCTTCAACAAATGGAGCTTATCACTAGTACTGATGTGGTTCGAAATCTTTGCAAAAAGATGGCTCCTCCTCTTGTGACATTACTCTCTGCAGAACCAGAGATTCAATATGTTGCACTACGGAATATCAATCTTATAGTACAAAGAAGACCAACGATTCTTGCTCATGAAATTAAGGTAACGATTTGAATTTTATTTTGTGAACTTGTCAGAGTAATAATACCCTTGGGCACTGGTGAAGAACTTCTCTACTCCATTGTGGAGGATGGGATGCTAATGGAGCACTTGTTTATCTGCAGGTGTTCTTCTGCAAGTACAATGATCCCATCTATGTGAAAATGGAAAAGTTAGAAATTATGATAAAACTTGCTTCAGACCGAAATATAGACCAGGTAATCTTTACATAATACTGTCGTCAGGTCATATTTCCCTCCTCCTCCCCATTTTTTCATTCGGTAAAAAATGATTTCTTTCTGTAGTGATTTTAGTGAACACTTTGCAAAATGTTTCTTACCAAATAGGTGGTAATCATTTATCCTGTCACATACTCACATGGATGAGACTGACATATCTTTCATGCATTTGGTGCAATATTGCAGCATTACCATTTGCATGAGTCAATTTAGTAGAACATTTTTCTTGTAACACTTTAGTCCCTGCAGCTTCACTCTATTTGGTAAATTAAGAATGAGGTCAGTTTTCATTTTCTTCAATCTTTTATTATAATGTCTGCAGGTTTTATTGGAATTTAAGGAATATGCTACTGAAGTTGATGTAGATTTTGTTAGAAAAGCTGTTCGTGCAATTGGTCGTTGTGCCATCAAATTAGAGAGAGCAGCTGAACGATGCATTAGTGTTTTGCTTGAGTTGATCAAGATAAAAGTAAATTATGTGGTTCAAGAAGCAATCATTGTTATCAAAGATATATTTAGAAGATACCCCAACACGTAACATTATCTTTTCTCATCTGCATTTTCTTTTTCGGGAGGGAAGATAACAAATTTAGTGATTACTATTACACTTCATACTTTGTTTGAATCCTTGCCCATCTTTACAGTTACGAGTCCATAATTGCAACACTTTGTGAGAGCTTAGACACCTTGGATGAGCCAGAAGCCAAGGTATTATTTTCTCTGAGTGCCTTTATAATTGTCATTATGCATTAACATACATGCTTATCTTTTTTTCATCCCCTTTCTTGTGTGGATAGGCATCAATGATCTGGATAATTGGTGAATATGCGGAAAGAATTGACAATGCTGATGAACTCCTTGAAAGTTTCTTGGAAAGTTTCCCTGAAGAACCTGCACAAGTCCAACTACAATTGCTGACTGCTACTGTCAAACTTTTCCTTAAGAAGCCAACTGAGGGCCCACAGCAGATGATTCAGGTCCTGCCTCATAATGCATGTTTTGTTCACATGTGTGTGATTTTGCTTTCTTGTCTTTTCATTTTGAATGGATATCTTCACAATTCCTTCTTTTGCATCTTCTTGGCTGATTGTCGCTGATGTGTACAAGTTTTGCATGTTCAGTAAGTGCATGAGTATTGACATATATTTTCTAAATATGCAAATCTATTCATTCCTTTCCCTCGTTTGTTAAGTGGCATATATAAGCAATTTCCATATTAATCTCAGTTGTTAGATATAGATAATTGTGTTTATTCCTAGTTTTTAGAAAACATTATTATTTTTCTACTACCATCTTCACAACACTTGCGTCCGCATGTTATGACTTTGAATTGTAGTTGTAATTTGTACATGTGTAGAGATAGATAACTTTATGGTCTTCAATTGGACAATGACTACATTATTTTTTTTTTTATGTGGAAAAGAAAAAAAGAAATCCCTGCATTATTGAAGAGTGCAACTTTGAGATTATATCTAGAAAATTTCCTAAAATTATTGGAACCAAATCTAAAAGACAAATGTGCCATTCTATCAGATGTTGTCTTAGTTGGGATTTAAAAACCTCCTTTCTGTTTTGTCTTTATATTGTTTCATTTTTTTCGCAGCGGGGAAGTTGTTTCACTGCGTACATTCTTCAGATCTTGCTATGTATGCTAAGTTTCACTTAATAGCTCATCTTTACAGGTTGTTTTGAACAATGCCACTGTGGAGACAGATAATCCTGATTTGCGAGATCGTGCATACATATATTGGCGTCTCCTCTCAACTGATCCTGAGGTTTGATTTCTTGAATTTGATACAATCTCTTTTGTTTGCAATAGCGTCTACATGCGGTCAATTAGTTGCGCTACATATCCAACTGAAGATTGGATAATCAAACTAAACTTGTTAACTTTTACCTCTTTGCAGAGGACTACTTAATTTGTTTTACCATTCTGTGCAAAGTACTAGTATACAACTAGGGTTGACCTTTTGGCCATTAATTGGTGGTCTGTGTCTAATCACATGCAAATAATAGGTTTTTTTCTTTTTCTTTTTTTTTTAAATTTTTCTTTGCATTCCAGTATTGAGCTGTACATTTGATGTATCTAACTTGTCTTCCTCAGGCAGCTAAGGATGTTGTGTTAGCTGAGAAGCCTGTGATAACTGATGACTCAAACCAACTTGATCCTTCTCTACTTGATGAGCTACTTGCCAATGTTGCTACATTATCTTCTGTTTATCACAAGCCCCCAGATGCATTTGTAACCCGTGTACATTCAGCCCAGAGAACTGAAGACGAAGAGTATCCTGAGGGAAGTGAAGCAGGGTATTCTGAGTCACCTGCACATCCTTCTGATGGTATTGTATCACCACCTACTGCCAGGCAATCAGTACCTGCATCTGCAACAGCTGCACAAGCTTCACCTCCATCTGTTGCACCAGTGCCCGATTTACTTGGTGATTTGATAGGCACGGATAATAATTCTATTGTTCCTCTTGATCAGCCAGCTACTCCTTCTGGGTGAGTGAAACTGGGATCATTGTGATGAGTAATTATGGCATACTTCTAAGAAACTCTCTACTGTAATCGGATATGCATTTTAAAAGCATTGCATGTAACTTGTTCTATGATAAAAAGAATGTTACTGTTGTATAGAAATAGTGATTATTAATAAATTATGTGTTGTTCTGATCTATTGAATATTATAATAGGGTTACATTAGTTTGGGAAGGCTTATCAACATGCCTGAGAAGTTTCTGAAACCTTAATTACTTAATCTGCTTGTGATATCATGCTTAATTACATCATCTTCCCTGATTGCAGGCCTTCGTTGCCTATTTTACTACCTGCTTCAACTGGTCAAGGTTTACAAATCAGTGCACAGCTGACTCGACGGGATGGTCAAATATTTTATAGTTTGTTGTTTGAGAACAACTCTCAGGTTCCACTTGATGGCTTCATGATTCAATTTAACAAGAACACGTTTGGTCTTGCGGCTGCTGGACCCCTGCAGGTTACTATTGCATAAATGGTTTTTACTTGGATATGTCTATCAAATTAAGTGCTAATAGATGGCCATTGCCTGCCAGGTTCCACAATTGCAACCTGGAACATCAGCTAGGACACTCCTTCCTATGGTTATGTTCCAGAATATGTCCCAAGGTCCTCCTAGCTCACTTTTGCAGGTTGCTGTGAAAAACAACCAACAGCCGGTGTGGTATTTCAATGATAAAATCTCATTACATGTATTTTTTACTGAGGATGGTAGAATGGAACGTTCCAGTTTCCTAGAGGTATACCTTTTCATTCGTTTGAAACTCTACATAATTGCAATGGGTTTGCAGTTCACACTGGATAACTTTGGATTCTTGTGTGTAAAATTTCCAATTTTTTTCTTTAATGGGATTATTATTTAGTTGATCAATGTTCAGTCAGATGAGCTATCTAAGTTACAAAGAAGGCCAAGTACAGTGTGAAACATTACACAAATTCAATAACTTTGCCACTTTGTCTGATTAATACTTGAATGTAGAAATGGAAACCTGATCATTAACTGTGTTGCAGACATGGAGGTCCCTTCCTGATTCAAATGAGGTTTCCAAGGACTTCCCAACCATTGTGCTTGGCAGTGCGGAAGCAACACTGGACCGACTGGCTACATCAAACATGTTCTCTATTGCAAAGCGCAAGAATGCAAACCAGGATGTGTTCTACTTCTCAGCTAAAGTCCCTCGAGGGATACCATTCCTAATTGAACTTACCACTGTGCTTGGAAACCCTGGCGTCAAATGTGCAATCAAGACTCCAAGCCCTGAAATGTCAGCTCTTTTCTTCGAAGCCGTGGAGACTCTTCTCTCGGGTTGATATTATTTCTCATTTTTGTTCTTCATTTGGAATTTTTGTTTATATATTATTTTCGTTAGCATATTTGATAAATATTCTGGACTGGTGTGTTGTATCTTTCTTGTAAAAACTCACCCCCTGATATCATATGCTGTCCCCAGCTATACTTCACTACTGCCATTTTTGCCTTATTGGAACCCTGGATATAGTCGTGGATAGTGTTTGTTGAGAGGTTCGATGGCTTGTAATATTTCGTGTTCTTTGTAAAATTATTACTTTGATGCTGTTAGGCATTTTGTATGGATTTCCACTTGAGAGTTCGGTCTTGCACAATCCTTTTATTATGACAATTGGCTTGATCCTAGAGAAATTTTGAGAATCAAAGGAGAGGTTTAAAATGGAAAAAAAAATACAAATCAATTAATAAATATTTAATGAATACTTTATGATGAAAAATTATGAAATCAACATTCTAGTTAGTTATATGAATTATTGCCCATAAAAATGTCAATGAATTGCATTGAGCTCCTGGTTAAATAATTTTAAAATGGGTAAAATTTGAAAAAGTTTTCCATTAACTTTATGTCGTTGCCCTTTACCTTTAAGAATTTATACTGGTATAATTAACAGCTATAATTTATATATTAAGTAATTTTATTTATTTTTATCATAGTGCAGTTAAAATTGATTATTAAATTTAATAGTTGATGAGATTAATTACATCAAACAAAAACTTGATGTGATAAATTATTAATATTTTATTAAAAATTTAATGATGTTTGCATATAAAATAAAGTCGAAGGTAGTTTTGGAAATTTGCTCTTTTAAAATATACTATTCCTATTCAAAATTTAGATGCTGAGTGCTCAAGTATTATTCCCATTCAATTCATGCTATTTGAATTATTTTCCCACATCATTTCATAATCGATTATTGTACCTTAAATCCGCTCTTAAACGAAAACGGTCACACTTTTTTCTAATTTTCGAATATTAAAACATTTATTTGATGGATCCACCGAGGAATGCCAAGTTAGCATATAAAACGGTGGAGAAAATAATGCTTGGGTGTTACCCCACAGCAATTGAGAAAGTGAGGGAAAATTTAATCTTTGATGGTGACTAGACAGAGGTTGATTAACAGTTGATAAATGATGACCAGAAAAATAGGAAATATTGGATAGTTACTTGGCGTGTAATTCTTCAGAAAATATAGAATAAACTTATAGTTGAGAGTGATGCAATTATGCGGGACTAATTATCATATTATTTAACTTTTTTTTAAATAATATTCATCTTTTAGTTATTTGAAAACATATATATTGAGAAGAGTGTTTATTGTGAGAAGTAAAAAGAATGAATCTTAACTACTGAATTTTATATAAATAGTTAAGATTAAAACAAAAAGTATGTGATCTTTTTAAATGGTCATATAAGCTTTAAATAAAATTTAATTTTAATTATCTATCTATATGGTTTAATAATTAAAGTTTATTACTCTCACTTCTCATAATAAAAGATACTCTCACTTGACACATTCCCGTAGTTACCATATGATAAATAGCATCCCCATATATTGGTTCACAAATCACCACTTCCAAAACATCAATACGATTGCAAGTGGAACAGAGATTTTAATTTGACATTATATTGGCCGGGGAGAAAATGTACTCTTCCTTTGCGTAGGCACAACTGGCAACGTCTTGGTCATTAACATCTTTGATTTGGTATTACAATTTAATATCGTCTGTACATCTCAATATCGACTTTCTGATAAGTGTCTATATAAATTTTGTAAATATCTAAAAAAAAATAAAATCAGAAATCACAATCTACCAGAATGCAAAACTTCACACTTTCTTTTCATTTGCTTGGTTATCAGCCAAGCTCAATTACTAAGTCCTTGCTCAAATTAATGGTCAGTGGTAAAAAAAAAAAAAATCAAAATGATAATAGAATGCAACTAGGTGAGTCACTTACCAAAAGAAAAACTCTTCAATATCCCAAAGCAAACCGAAGCATTGACCAACCTAGCTTCTCCAACTGCTATGTCATCGATCTCAAACCTGTTGTCACTCAAAGACTGAAGGCACAGAGCAGCTGAATAAATGCGTCACTGAACTTGACCAGAATACATAAATTCAGCAGGGCAAATGCAGAAGATAAAAGACATCACCTAATTTGGGCACATTCAATGAGTTGAACTGCAATCCAGATTCTAGCCATGGATAATGGATTCATATCCCACACAGATTTTCTTATTGCCTACTTGATCGGCCAGGTTCAGAAACTCTAGAAGATGAGTTACCATATGGTCTCCAAACCTCTTTCCACTGTCTCCTGCTGCTTTGTTCAAATGGGCAATACTGGGTATCGACATTATTTCTTCCCATGCTACTTCCTTGGTGTTTCTTTTGGGAATTCCTCATTTCTTCTTCAGCATCATAGTGTGGTCGCTGCAAAAAGGAGTAACGACAAAATGAATACGCAACACATGCTTATTAGGAGGAAAGTAAGGAATACAAAGAAACAGGATAAAAAAGATTTTGGGCACATATTGGCTTGAATAATGATAATAGTGATGATAAACCAAATTTCTGTTTGCACAAGACCTATAAGCACACATTGGCTTGGTTTGAATTTTCTGATACAAATGAGACAATGCCAATATTACCCACGTGGTTACTAAGTGCGCATATGCTGGAATAACTAAACATTTTTATTCTGACTAACAAATATAAGTCAATTGTGTTTGTCTTTAACTCAAAAAAGAAAAGATATTCTTAATAAGTACAACAAATTAACTGAAACTATTGAGGGTATTTTAGTCTTTCCACAATAAATTTAACACCATTTGTATTTCCGTTATAAGAGGGGAATTGTGAGTAGGCTTTAAAAATAGCAGAGCTAAAAGCATAGGTTTAAGTTTGGGCAAGGGAGGTGTAAGTAATTTACTCGAAATTATGTATTTTCAAAAAATGCAGCTCAATCGTAGTTTGACCCTGGTCAGAACACTGAACCCTGAGCCTCCACATTTCGGTTCATGGATTGGTCCAGTCTTTCAATATTGCTTCACATTCAGTTCTATCAATGCCTCCACAGCATACACATCATCCATAAATATCTTCCAAACCATACAAATCTACACCCAAAAAATTTGCTCTTTGATCTCATTATGGCAGCTAGTTATTGGTGGCTTCAGATTTAAGCTTTCTCATACAGCTGTCCACTGCAATCAAGTGGTATTCTTAAACTTTCTCTTTCCTTTTAGTCGGAAAACTTTTAGTCCTCTAATTTCTACACTACTTCTTCTTCTATCGGCAAAATTTTTATTTGAAAACACACAAAATACCTTGGCAGGGTCTGACAGGACTGCATATGCCTCTCCAATTATTTTGAAAAGCCTATCAGCATCTCTGTGTACTTCTTCAGCTATATCCTTCCATATCCCATCATCTCCACTGTCACTTCTTGCCAATGATTGGCCAGCCTACCGAATAAAAAAAAGTGTTAAAATGATTATTAATGCATGAGCATCTAACCAACTGGCCAATCAAACAACCTTGTCAGGATGATGTCTAAGTGCAGCTTTCCGATAGGCCTTCTTGATTTCAGATGTCGAAACATATGGTTCAACTCCCCTGCCATCATAATCTGAATCAGCATTTCATGGCCTTCAAATGTAAACAATGAATGATGTCTGACGGTTAATAGATCAAAGTCAATCACAATATCAATCTACTAACAGAGGAAAGTCATCATTGTGGGCGTGGCTATCAATTATTTGCTTATTGCAGCTACATTTGCAGTTTACTTTTGCTCATTGCAACAGCCTTGAGTGATGGTGCCTTTGGGGAAAATGATTTTGACTACTTCAAAAATAGGGTTATACTGGTTTGGATGATAAGTTATGGTAAAGTGCTAATTATTAGAAAAGGAGCTTACAAAATGATGTACATATCAAGAGGGATCCCCTTTCTGGCTTCCTCCTCTATTTCAGAAAGCCGAATACGATTTTGTTTCAAATCATTAGCATAATTAATTGATCTATCAGATATTCGAAGCTGATTGCTCTTATCCTCAGGCCCCTTACTGAGAAGAGAGATAAGTCTCCTAAGATCACTGGCTGCTTGGGCATAATCTCTGATCATCTCATATAGAGTTGCACGCCTAGAAAGTGCCTGCAAGAGTATGAAAACGTTATCGTCATGTTATCATTTAACAAATGTGAAATTGAAATCCTAAGTCAAATAATTCATTTAGTACCATGTAAAAGATATATATTTGCAAAATGCTAAACACGAACTACTGCAGATATTAAAGGTGGAAGGAAGGAATCAATAATTTTGAATTTTTAAAAAGCAAAAGTGCCACTGGTATAACTGATCAGAAAGCAATATCTGCAAAATGACAAGTTTGCAAGAACCCAAAAGCTGCCATCTATCAGGATCTGCTATAATTGAGCATGGATAATGCCCATCAAACTAGGCTACAGATTATTTCTAGTTTCTGGATTTGACATAAACAAGTATTTGTTTTATTCAATCTACTTTAAACAGCTAGGATTAGATATATTCTAATGGTTAGGATTTGTTTTTAATCAGGGTTTCTATGCCATATAAAGGGGTTTAATGCCTGTAACAGGGATATCTCAGATTTTTCTTCTTAACATAAGTTTTCTTCTATAATCCTTAGTTGTTAACCAGAACAACAGCCATCTATTGGCTCTGTACCAGATCTCTCTGCCCATTTTTTCTCTCCCTATTTCTCTTCTGTGCTACAATGTAACCCAACAGATTTTTATCCTACGTCAGTTTCTCCTCATGTGATACCAATTCTAACATCTAAAAAAAAATTCAGTTGAAGAGAGAAACCTTCAAATAATTTCCATCAAGAGCTATAGCCAGACTGCAATCTGCAATAGCATCGGTAATTTGACCTAATGCTTTATATGCAGCAGCGCGATTACAGTAACAGACAGCTGCAAATGGACGAGACACCACATTACATGATAAAGCAGCCGTATAATGTTCAACAGCTTCCTCATGCCTTCCTGCCTGAAATGCTTCATTCCCTGCAGTCTACAGTTGAATACATTTGCATCAATCCCAACACAAGCAATTTTCATGTTACAGAAAAAGGACAGAATGAATCAACTACTGAGAAAAAGTACTTAGAGGATGACATCAATGTGGCATATAAATGCTTTTCTTGTGTCCTTTGACAAAAGAAAAAATTGTAATAGAGAATAAGAGTAGAAAAGCGCAAAGGCAGAGGATAAATTGTCAAAGTAAAAGGAAACTAGAAAGAACAAAAGCGAGAGAGAGGGGAGGGAGACAATTTCTCTGCAAATCAGACAAAACACCGTCCAAAAATTCATTAGAAAAACACCATAAAAAAGGATATATATAACTTTGTTCCATAAGAGCAGCATCGGGAATGATTTGTCCTTCAAAATCCTAGTATTTCTCTCCAATCATAAGCAACAAACTACTAAAACACTGCAGATTGGCAAAAGGCCTTGCCTTCTTTGCTCCTCCTACAGCCTCAAACTAATTTAGCAAAAATCACTTCAAGCTTGCAGGACAAACCCAAAAATCAACTTAACTACCAGACAGTCTACAAGAACCTAGCAGCAGGCATATAAATTCATTACCCATTTTATCCTAATACAATCACGCATCACTTTAATATAGATATTGAGATTCTCTCATTTCTTTAAATGTGATGCACAGTAGCTATGAATAATTTCCTATTCTATCATTAAGAACAGAAATTATCTCATTTCCTCGAGCTGCACATGACACAAATGTCAGCCTACAAATCTGCAACCTGACATTTGCATTAATCTTAATGAGTATCGATGTGCAAGCAAAAGACTTGACCTTCAACGGAGTTTTAGACATCCAAAGACATCCAAATACGCTTGTCAAGTAGAAATCGATTCCTATTAAGTAAATGGATAAGAAACTGAAAATATAATTTACAGGAAGATACATTAAAAGAATCAAGAGCCCATATTCTCCTATCTTGATTGGAAGAAATGTGAGTAGAATCAAGTAAAATCAGAAGAGACTGAAGCCCAATAGTCACCACATAAAATTTAAAAATTTTGTCTCTTATTACTTCCCTTACACTTATGACAGCTTCATATTAACCAAACAAGAATGATGGTATAAACAAATCATCAGAAAGATATCATGAAACACAGTATAAGCTAACCTTATGATGCAAGAGCTCACGTACAGTGACAGCTAGTGGTATGAATGAGTCCAAAACCTTGCTCCCACTCCTGCAGGGAAAGTATAAAAGCTGACGCCCATAAAAAAATGTTAAAAAACCATTATCACCTTCAAACATGTCCATTTTTCCTTAGTCCTTTTTCTGTGTTCCCTTGAGGAAGGGCCAGAGGAAGGTGAATGGGTCAGAGGTTAGTAATACTTACTTGTTTATGGCAGACACCTTTTCCTCTTGTTCCTCCAGAAAAGAAAGGCCTTCTTCAAGCTTTCCTAGGTGAAAGTAGGATTTAAGCATCATTGAGCACCGCCATAGCCTGAAGCAGAAGCCTTTTGAGAGCTGTGAACTATCCAGATCTGTGACTTGGCAACCAGCATCCAATGGATAAGAATTCTTCACAGCAGAACCAAGGGTCTCGTCGCACAGCTGAATCACCTCCTCATATCTACACAGCTGATATTTGAACCAGAAGTTATCCAACAGACTCAATTGGCATAAATTACTGCAACAGCCTGATGCTGACTTTTGACATAATCTAAGTTTTAGTAAAATGCCAGCATATTATAAGAAAGAAGCACACACCATTAAAAGAGCCTCTGCTTTCATTTCAAGCAATTTTTCAGAATATGAACTTATCATCAATGCCTCATTTATATGTTCCAATGCCCTCTCTGAATCAGAGGCTGTTCTTCTTTGCAAAAGTTCAGCAGAATGATTGATAAATTCTGATATTTTCTGCCATCCATTAAAAATACTTATCAGTACAGAAGAGGGGGACAAACCTTCACGGCTTCACATCACATCCATGCAAAAACTTACGAAAAAAAAAAAAAAACCTTAGGATCTCATGATGGAGAATGAAGAAGGAAATGCAAAATTAGTACTTCCATCAAGACTTTAGAAAATAAGAAGCATCTAAAATTTATACTGATCTGGCAACATTATTACCAAAGATAATAAACAAAGCTGGCTGCTCTCAGAATGTCACAAGCCCCCACACTGTCAAAGAAGCAGGAAAAAGAGTCTTTACACAAAGTAGTTTACTAAACCACTTACAAATGAAGTACCTAAGAGTGCAACACAGAACTGAACAAAAAGAAGTTGAGGGAAGAAAATATTCAAATTACTTCTGTGACATATAAAACAGACACCCCTTGCCCATTGATAACCCACTTTATTTTTTGAGTTGCTGATAACCCTAATTTTTTTTACAAATACTTCTCAAACTAGGAAGTAGAATCAGTTAATTAAACTATTCAAGATGTAATCAAACCTTCAAAGACTTATGAGCACAAGAAACTCAATATTGTTTACAAACAACCAACTATAGGAACCTATCAAACAACCTATTAAAGAAACTTCAGATGATCCGCTAGTGAAATGTGACAAGAAGCATGACCTTAATTAGACAGACGAGACAAATATCAATAACTAATCATGTGTCAAACAACCCCCATCTCCAACTCTCTCAATCTCTCTCTCTCTTGCTAATTGCTATGTGCCCATGCACACACAAACATAGACACATAGATAAAGTACCCACTATAGCATTGGGCACCACAATAACCACTGAATAGATTGTATAGGAAAACCTACTGGCTCAGGCCAATCAATCTCACAAATACATGTTCTAAAAACTAATTTACTGTGGAGAAATGCTTGAAAGTTCTCATGAAAATGCAGTTATGGGGAGAACATGAAAATCTGGTTGTGTTATTAGTCATCCAATAAAATATTATTAAATTAAAGTCTTAGTATCAAGGGGCACTTCTATTCTTGCTCTTTTGCTGATTTGGCCTAAAATTTAAGATAAGATAACCTCCAAAATAGAAAATTCAAAATACAAAAAGGAATAAGGGGGAATTTCTACCTAGTTGAATCTAGGTTGTCTATCAGAATGATACCTAGCCCCCCTTTTCTGATTCCTTTTTGCACTTCTGTCCTGAGTCACTTCCACCCAAGCTTTTTCTGCTCCTATGGTACATCCATTACTAGCCACTTATATTAGTGCATACCATCGCTGTCTTCCCAACAATTGAAAAAATAAACTGAGCATTTCTCCAGAGAAGTTTTAACTATGAAGCACAAAAAAGGCAACCCACAGATGACATGGCACAATATCAACCAGCAACAATGGGAAGATGCCGAGCAGTAGAATATGATAGCACAAAACAACAGCAATGTACAGACTCTCTCTCGCTCTTTACCCGTCTACATGACTATATCTGTATCTCTCCAATTTGATGATATTTTAACACTTAAATGAAGATAAGCTTATTTCCAATATTTCTAAAAACATATACAAGATACACCCATTTCCAGAAACAATAGGAGAAAACCTTCAAATACCCCAAGTATCAAACACTCTTCAGTATGCCCCAAAGTCCCACATTTAAATAAATGCTTAAAACAGTAGCTTTTACGACAAAGATGACCAAATGCACTTCAAACCCTTGTGAAAATGTTCCCATATAGGGGTATATAATATAATATCAAACCAGTTGGATGTAAGAGGTTTCCAATATTAACTCTTAGTGTGTGTCGCCTGTAGCTAATTAAAAATATTTGACCAAAAAGAAAAGCCAGTGATTAAAGCCTCCAAAGTGTATCAAGTTATCTAATACAAAACAACTATAAATGATCGAACCTGTGCCTTTTGTAAGAAATCAGAGGCTTCCACAGCAATTTTTCGATCTACACAGACTGATCCTGATTGCAAGCACCTCTTGAAATATCGTGATGCATCTCCAACTTCCCCAAGAGCAAGGTAACAACTTAAAAAAAAAAAAAAGAAAAGAAAAGGACTTAAGAGATACAATCATAACATTAAGATTATCAGCAGTCTATTATAGACTTAAAGAGAATATTTAACCCAAGTCTGACAGAATTATGAAACTTTCCTCTAGAGCCAGTGCCTCTCCTGCATAGGGTTATCAAAATCATATGTGGTCTACAATGGAATGATTGGGATGCAAGGATTAGGATCGACTCCACTTATGAATGGAAAATAATCTCTCGGTACAGTGCTGCTATGTCCCTTGATTCCTTTCTTTCGCACAACCTTTTTGATTATCCTCTTAAAAATTGTTCTTATTTCTAGCTTTTTCATTATGGAGGATTTTTGCATGGTTCATGATAAGTAATAGGATTAATAATAACAACCTGTTATAGGTGCGAAATTCTTCATTAGGCTCTTTCCCTGGATATTTGTGTTGTGTGTCATAGGAATTTGAAAATGCATACTTATCTTGCATAGTCAGATGGAATGAGATGTTGGAGTATATGGTATAGATCATTTTCCATTTGAGGGGATCAATAAGTTTGTCTTACCAAATTTGAAGATTTAATTACTTTTGATGCTTTTGGCTAAAAAAAATCTTTTTTTTTTTTTTGAAAAAGTGCTAGGTGTTGCAGAAATGAGAAATGTTTGCCATCATTTGGTGTCACTAAAAGTAGATGAATGGCTAAAACTTTAAGGAAAAAATCCTTGTTTTCTCATCTTCTCCAGGATAAAATTGTTCACTTGACTTTCTGTTTTGTATTCAGGGATGGGTTCGTTTTACGGAAATTTCTCTTATACAGATTTTCATTTTTCTGGGTGAAAGAAGAAGCTTTATTAGAAGGAAGGAAGGAAGGAAGGAAGGAAGGAAGGAAGGAATATTGATTTGTAATGTTTTGATTTCGTAATTTATTTTTTTTTTTCCTTTTTGGTTTTTCTATTTCTTAAGAATATCTTACCATCAAATATGTAATTTGCATACTTTTCACCTACCTTCAAAATTTATCAGAAGATTTAAAACGGTTTAAAAAATCCACCAAAAGACATCCTTCCAATGTTCAAAAGAAGTTGGATGACAAATACCAACAGCAATTAATAACGAGAAGATTCATTAAATCATACATAAGAAAGAACCCAACAGCACTTGTCTGAATGATCCACAAATTCATTCTGATAAGCAAAAGATAATTGTAATAAGAAAATTTAACTAAAAAGGAATGGCATATTGGCATGAATTAGATGCATACTCCTTTTGCATGGCAAACTACTCAAGTTTAAATCTGACATAGGACGCATTGGCATCAAGAAAGCACATGCTTAGAGGTGAAACCATCTCAGTATTTTGGGGCTGATTGTATTCTTCCATAACCTTTGCTATTAGGATGTTTTGATATTAGTTTAGGGGTAATTTTTTCAGTATTTTCTTTTCTTTTGGGCAGACCAAGCCTTAGGAAATTGGGTTTGGATTTATGTTATTAGATGTTTTAGAGTCTTACTTTCATGTTAAGTGTTTCTTAATTAGTTAGAAAGCCCAAATCCTTATCAGGTGAGGACTTTATTACTTATTCTTGGGGGATAAGTCATAGGAGGCCTATTTAAACAGCTGTGATGCTATCTTTCAGAATTAGCGTTCGGTTTTATGAGTTTTCATCAAATTGCTATCTACCTGATTGTGTAACACAATAAAACCCTGTTTTCCTCCTCTTCTCAGTTTGTTTTTCTGTTTTCTTGACCTTCAATTACAGCCCAGATCTAATTTCCTTTGGCAGAAATCATTAAATATTCACTCAGTCAAAACCCTAGTTGATTCTTCCTTCAATTTACCCTAAAACCCCAACAACCTGAATCAATAATCCCGCAGGTACAGTTCACAGCACCCAAACAGCCACCAATCTAACCCTAAAACCCCACCTATTGCCTGCAATTCACCCTTACCTTCAAATATACCCAATAACCCTTCAATCCACCTGTTTTCTACCCTAGATTCACCCCTCAAAATTAAAATCCATACAACAAAAATCTCTGCACACAAAGATTAGAAGCAAAATGGAAACCTTACTTTGCAGCTCTAAGTTGCACCTTGAGGAAATTTGGATCAATTTCAGCAGCCAGCATACAATCTTCTAGTGCATCTCTCATCCTACCAAGAGACATGCGTGTGGCAGCACGGTTGCTATAACACAGCATCAAAGCCCTGCAACAGCCCTGAGATGCTTCTTCTTTAGAAACACAACTAAGACCTTGTGTGTAACAATCCTCAGCCATAGACAAATTCCCATTTCTATAGGCTTGGTTTCCTCTGTTATAAAGCATATTCAGTTTCATGAACATCAGTTGTAATGTGGACAAAGTATTCTATCAAAATCAAAGTAACTATGTTAGATATATATTTTGTATCGTGTGTGTTCACAATGAACATATTATATAGTACTCTATCTCATTACACAGATCGGAAGTCATTGTAAAGACCCAAGACTTGTAATACAGTATGACAAAACTAAGTACATCATAAGCAAGTGACTACAAATGTAGAAAGAAAACAATCAAACTTATATACTAACCTGAGTCGCCACTTGTCACAGGCTTCCTGGGCTGCAATGGTTGCAGCTGAAATAGAAGCACACTCCTCCTTTATCCTCTGCTCCTTATTCACCTCAGAATCCCTTGTTATGAGATGAGGAGCAAATACTTTGGCTTTCTGACCTTGCCCTGATGTGAAAAGAGATGAAGTTCCAGAAAACGGAGAAAATGTCAAAGATGATGACGAATAAGGAACCTTTATGTTTGGAGTGGAGTTGTAAGTATCATGACCAACTTTTACCCAATTTTTCTTTTTGTGGTGGCCTTTCGGGCTAGATGATTGAGCTTCAGCTGAAGAAGAAGCAGCAAATGTGAAGCCAAACCCACTTATATTTCTTGAACTCGAAGAACAACCAAGATGCAACATTCTATCACTATCACATGCTTCAATACTAGAACGTGGACTGCCTTCAGTCTCAGCTGATGTAAGAGCTGGATCACTTGTTCTGTCCAATTCATCATTCGTAGACTTAAAGCTTTCAGTTTCAACCCCAGAAGCAGCCTCATCTTGCGGGTCTTCACCACAAATATTTTGACAAATATTATACTCTGAAGTTTCCTCCTTTGTTTCTCTGCATACAACTTCACCTCCATTTATATTTAAACACTCTGTTGCCACAATTAGACCTTCATCTATAGGATCATTAGAAGTTGTTTGTATTGAATCAGGAGCTGTAGAGTTGCTACCAAGACTAAATGACTCATTAGATGTCACAGAGTTTTTCCTTGAGCATTGGTTTTCTGACAGTGTTTCCTGATACGGAGACACATCCATTTGCGAATAAGTCTCCGAAACCTCTGGATTTCCTTGAAAAGAAGTTTCCTTTGAAACAACATCACGTCCATGCCACAGCTGGACTGGGGTAGAATGCATCAGTTTTGCTCTACTTCTGTTCATTCTTGTGTTGCTACTTTGTTCCTTCTTTGCACTAAATTTCAATTTATCATCAACGTCACCAAACAGATTAGTTTTCGGTGCTGGTGTTTTAAACTCAAAGCCTGAATTATCTTGTTTGCCTGTAAAGACAAATTCATCTATATTGGTAACTCCAAAGGCACTTCCAACTGGTTGAAACTTTATGCCACCAGATAAGAATTTCGATGATGATGATGATGCAGTCTGGGACATTCTGAGGTCTTCCTTGAGTTTGTCTGAGGGAACTTGACCAATTGCATCGGTATGGTGGATCTCTTCCATAGATACCCCAGACGAAGTATTGCAGAAATTTGGTTCCATTGTGTCCTCCTTCTGATTAGCTAATTTTAAGTTCTCCATTTTTCTCAACAGAGTTGCCTCTGTTCTTCCCCCACTATAACTAGTCGCAGTTTCACTGTTGGCAGAAACAGATTTGCGTTTGCCATCAGCCATTGCATCAGCTACACTCTTCTGAACATCATCAGTGCCCAAAGGGTCATTCACATTCAGATTCTTCATTTGGTAGAGAACAGCATTTGTTGAGTTCTCAGTGTGTGAATCACCAGCACTGCTGTCCTCAACCCGCTGAGTTTCTTTAATGCTCAATTTCTTTTTCAACTCATTCCCGAGTTCCGATTCTACACCGAAAGAACCACCCATTTTGTAGTCACTATCATCTGCACAAATATTAAAACCCCGTCTGTCTTTGGTTTTGTCAATGCCTTCAATCCCAATTTTCAACTTCCTCATATCTTCCGGAAGCGTCGAAGCCAAGTTTTCAATTTCATCAACACTGGAAGAACTCTTCTTGTAACCACTTCCAAATGCAAACTCACCCTTCTCATAGCCATGCAAAACTTCATTTACATTCCCAATTTTCAAACTCCTGATTTGATCTGTGATTCCCTTCTCAAAATTTGAACCCAAATCACCCTTCTTCGCTCCAAATACAAATGCCCCATTTCCAGCCCGGTCAGCACCAGTTTCCCCGAAAACTGATGAACCCAATTCCGAACCAGAAAAGGGTGGAACCGAAACATCGCGAAAAGGAGTGAATCCAGGAGCATCGTTCTGCTTTCGAACCTTCACGAACCGCGGCCTGGAGACGCCCGAAACCGGTCGCGATGCTGAAGGGGCACTGAAGGTGAAATTCGAGTTCTTGGCATTTGTATTTGAGAACCCAGAAGCTCCTCCGTCACCAGCGTTGGACGGTTCCATGGATTGCGAATGCGGTGAACTTAGATGTCGGTAAAATCGGGTTCTTGAAGAATCGAAGGAGAGAGGATGAGAAGACCCACCGGTGGGATCGCCGGAAAGTGCCGGAGCTCCGAGGACTAGGAGCACCGGAGACATGTGGAAAAGCAAGTCATCAAATCGTGGTGATGGGGCTCTAATCAACAGTTTTGTCAGCAATGATTGAGAATGAATGCAACAAAATATGTCTAAACATTAAACGGAAAATTAATAATTAATTAACTAAACAAATAAACGGTTAAAGACAGTGTTGAATTGAACCAGTCGAACGTTGATGTTATTTTTTCTTTTTAATTTCAGATTCATAACCAGGCAAAGACTCGTTTCCAAATAAATCGGTGTTTTTTTAAAATGTAAATAAAATATAATTATTGCCGACAAAAAATTTAGTGGATTTTCAAAAACAGTGTTATCATTAACTTATTAATCATGTATTTATATTTTTGAAAAATTAAAATTTTTAAATTTTTATTAATAACTATATAAAGTTATCAACCGTCTATTTTAAATGTTTATTATAAAAGCTCACGAGTATAGAGCACTTTTTTTAAAAAGAATTTTCGTCGTCACGTGTTTTTCACTTTTTTATGGGACCATTTTTTAGGTTTGGAATACTTTTATTATTCCTTTTTCTTGTACTTTATTATTTCCTTTTATTCTAAGGCTTTTTTAACTCTTTTTTTGTCTACCTAAGGCTTATTTAACTAAATCAATGTAAATTTGTACATAAAATATATCGAAACTCAAGATATGAAAGCCCAATGACAGCCCAAGAAAAAACCATAGACATTAAACGGTTTGAACCGTAATTATACAGTAATTCAGATCAAATTATATGATAGTCAGAAATTAGAAAATATATCAAACATATACATAAGCTCTAAATTTTGTTTTAAATCTATATACTATTAGCATGTTTGGTTTAGCTTAATTTAAAAAAATTATTTTTTTCAGAAATTCTTTTAAAAATTTTAAATTATAAACTGTTTTAAACTTAAAATAAATTAATTCAGACATACAGTATACATAAAAGAGATTCCTCTTTTAGTGTCTACTTTTTTACATGTCTAAAATGTCCTCACATTTATGTAAAAATAATTATAAAAATAAAAAATATTACTATTACTATACATTCTACTATAAAAGAGAATTTAAATTTATATCACTCCTATTACAAAAAAAATACATGTCACTTTATAAAATATTTAAATAAATTAAAAGAAAAATAAAAAATATGAATTGACAGAGATGAAAGCACCTCTCAAAATGCTAGTAGATAATAAAACTAATATGGTGTCATTAAAGTTAAATCCAAACTAAGAAACTTAGGAAGATTATGCCAATATGCCATCTAATGTCGTAACCGAACTTATAATTATTTTCTCTAATTACATGGGTTGATTAATGACATATTTCACGGGTTTATATTCCTAATTTATGAAAATAATTATCTTGTCAAAGACAATATTATGTAATGAGATAGTGGTTCGGAAGAATAAGATTTTACTCAAAAGTTTGAAATAATTGAATATCTAAATGTTGTTCTTATTTTAAAGGCAAGACTTATAAAAATTATGCCAAGCAATTAGGTCTAGATAAACAATCCAAATGAAAATATAATTTATCTATATTTAAGTAATAAGTAATGGAATTTAAAAAAAAAAAAAACTTACTGGGAGAGTTTTTATAATGTAACATTAAATAGTAAAACAACTAATCTTGATAAATAAATAAAAACTGCCATATAACTATACCTATACAAAAATTATTTTTTCCTAAATTTATATATTTGCCTATCAATTTTTTTTTAAATTTTATTCTTAAGAGATCGAATAAAAGTAAACTCTTTTTTTTTCTTAAGAGATCGAACAGCAAAGTAAACTTAATTCAAATGGTACGATGACTTATTGGACCATGTTACCATGCACGCTCACATTTATTTTGGGCCTACGCAGACACATCGCATATGTATAGGGACGCCCAAAGTTTTATACTAAATAATTATAGATAAGCACAACAAACTGATTGAAATGTTGTGCAAAGTAACATTATTGTTGAATTATTGAGGTTGTTAAATATTGTATACAATAATTTAGTGGTTATTGTTGCTCATCAAGTTTGAGTGTATGTCTAGTATGGAAGTACAAATAATGATTAACTCATTCATAAAAATTTAATCTTAATTTTTACTATATGTTTGGTATGAGATAAAATTGAGAAGTAAATTTTTACGAATGATATTTGTATACAAAATTTCATTGATGAGATTTATAGACAATTTTGTAACAAATCTTATTTATAAAAATTTATTCTATTTTTATTTCATATCAAACATATAGTGAGAGTGAAATTTTTATGAATAAAATTTGTATACAAATAATAAAACTTGATTTCAAGAATCAAATAGTTCCTAAAGAAATTTAATACCATTTGAACTAACAATCTTGGCCGAATCATTTTGCCATTTTCAGTATAAGCTTTTCCAAAAGTAAAGTAAGATGTACAAACATGCAACAACTCGTGAACTAGTAAAATAAAATTGAACCCATCAGCAGTTGCAGAACCTTTTGGAAAGGCTGCAATGCTAGCCAAAAACAAATAGAGCGATGCGTGGAAACCACCATATAATTTAAATCCATGCCAGGACAAGCAGGCTCCATCGTCCATTAAAAAAGATAAGATCCAAAAACAAACAGTTCAATTCAATGAGTTGATAGCGAAAGGAGTGTGATACCCGTCCCATTGTTCATGTAATGTCAGTCAGCACCATGTGACAGCAGGTGACCCCCTCCCCACTTGTGGACCTCAAACTTTGGCAATACCAGACAAACTAGTACTTACAAATTCAATTTGCTACCATTTTCAATTCCTTCCTTTCTACTCTTGCCACTTTCATAACTCATTAACAATAAACTATGACTATACTAATATCCCACTCGCAAGAATTTCTTCAAGCAACTGCTCAGAACAAAAAGTTCATTTGGAATGGCTTATAACGAATTGTAACTTCTATGAAATATTATATCAACAACAGAACTTGGTTTAAGCTTATTGTAACCACTGATTAATAGACAATCAGGCATCTAACAATTGTTAAATTCTGTACACGATTAGCTACCATTTCTGATAACCCGATTTCCTGTGTGACATATTCATTGCATGTTCATTTCTGAAAAATAATGATGAAACCAATTTTCGGTCAGGAGCACAGTACTTGTCCCATCCCAAACCAAAAAACAAAACACAGACAGGAGCACCAGAATACCAGCATATTTTCTTGTCAGTTTTCAACTAGTGTCTTGAACCACATCAGTACCGTATTAAGACTTTGTTGTGATTCCCCTGCAAGGAAAGTTCAAATCTACTGGAACATTTACAAAATTGCAACTGAATGGTAGATGAAAAAGTTGTATATATTACAGTAAGGTAAATCAACAGTACTTTGTTCTGTCACAGTCTCTGGCCAAACACATCTGTAGAGAATTTATGTGGAGGGGATGGGAGGAAAGCCAAAAAAGAAAATAGAGGAAAGGAAAACTACCCTTATAAACTACTATGTCTGTCCAAGTATGCAATATGTATCCCTTGCTGTTAGTAGTATGTATTGACGATGATGGTGACCTCGTTTGAATCTTCTCTAGGATCTAGTCTAGGTGTATTCGACTATACATCGAGAAGATTCTTCCTTCTGTATGCTTCTATAAATCTGCATAGAAACAAACAAGTAAGTAGCAACAAAAGAAAATCATTTAATGAAAGAGGCAGTAATTTACCAGACCATAATCAAGTTCTGAGATGATTTTTACTTGTAAAGAAATAACAAAATAAAATGAAAAAGAAAAGAAAATCTTACCCTAATAAAAATTATCCCCTGCTGGCCACTTCTACTCTTATTACCTACAATTCGAAATCCTGACGTGCAGAATGGAGCCTAAGAAACACATATCAACTTGTCAGCAGAATTCTACCCACATCATTATGGCAGGGAAGAGCAGCATACGAACTGCAACCAGAAGTACCTTGGATTGTAAAGAAAATTAATGAGAAGCCATGTCACTAGAAGTGGCTGTCGGTTCTAACTTGTTGTGAGAAGATGAGCTAGTTGAGAATACAGCACTCTCATTGACCTCTGTCAATGTAGAGAAGTCAGACAGATTATCTCCAGCAGCTTTTGTTGGCGAAGCAAAGAGGCTATCAGGAAGGGCCTGCTCCACACTTCTCCACAACCAAGAAATCACAAAGAAACAATACAATATCAGAATACTTGTAATGAAATACAAAACCATAAGGGAGGGAAAATTAAAATGAGGAACCCCCCCCCCCAATGCCTAATCCACAGTGCAATGGGAATAAGATCTGAAAGAGAGTCAAGCCTCATACCAATTATGATCTATGACCTCTGCATTAGCACTATCCTTTCCATTCCCACTGTCAGTATCATCAATGAAAGCTGGATCAACTTCTTTCTGTGGCTGCTGCTGCTCAGCAGTAGTAGCTAAAGAAATGGTAGAAGTGAGGCTGCCTTTGTAGCCTGCAACAAAATGCATATCAACAATGTAAAATGCCCTGCTTCCTTAGAACTTTATCATAGGGGTTACCATCCATTGACTAACCAGTAATATCTCCTTTAAAGGCATCAGACGAGAGACCTGCATTGCTAATATGACTATGAAGTTGTTGGGGCAAGGGCAAAGGAGTACCAACAGAGAGGCTGCGTTGATGATGGTGAATGTGATTATTCTTGAAGTCTGGAAGCTGCAGATTCATCAGCCTTCTTTCTTGAAGTTCAATGGCTTGCTGCAACTCAGCCTGCTCCCCCAATTTTCTTCTCAACAAGATCTCATGCGGATTATATAACATTCTTGCTCCTGCAGAGGACAGATTCAGTGAGGACAAAATGGAAACAGCATGAGACGCTTTATGCAGTATCTGCATGCCAATAAACTTTTTGGGAAATTTGGGGGCTTAAGAGGGATGGACAAATGCATAGCAAATTCTTTTTAGTATACACCCTTGCCAGTAACTAATTAGAATAAAAATGCCAAGATGAGAAATTTGATTACCAAGATGGAAATCATGAGGCTCTTTAGAGTCAAAAGAGGGACTTAAACATGGTGAAAAATCTCCCCTCTCTAATTGCTGTTGTCTCCTGCATACATCAGTCACAATAATATTAATGTAGGATTAGCAAGATATAAACCAAACAAAGAAATGGTGCCCACATACTTGTCGGGGACTTTTCCCTTCTCCTTGTAGGGCTTGACAAGTACACGTGAATCACAAATAAAATGAGGATTCCCTTGGGATAATATGAGTCTCACAGTCTCTGGATAGACAAAGGTAACAAACCCAAACATTCGCTTTTGCTGGTAAGGAATCCTAACATCTTGCACAGGTCCAAATTTGCTTCAAAAGAACAAAGTAGCTATTCAATGAAATTCCTTAATTTGGTTTTGAATGTATATGTGCATGTATATATGTATGAATATGTAAAGACACAATAAATACTTGCATGCGCGCAGATACTACTGTGTTAAAAGTAAATATTAAGTAATAGGACGAGGTAAGGTCAATTAGAGATCATAAGTCCAATAATTACTCAAAAGTTAGTTCCCACTTGATAACATATACAAAATGCTTTCATTTACATGCCGTAAGACCCACATCATCACAGAGAACACTTCATTAATAGAACATTATATCACTGTCTTTAGACTGTAACCTTGTCAAGCCACATTTCCTATGACTCCAACCCAGAAAGTCATAAACACTAAACAGACTTCCGCCCATTCGTCTCTACCACTTATGAATAACTACCTCTTTCAAAAATAATTCCAGATTAAAATTCACCTTCTCTTTCCAGAAAGTTGTGTTCGTCTTAAAACTACAGTTCTAAGCCACTGTATCTTGTTGGTGAGATCTCGGAATGGTTTATGCATCATCAGGTGGATATTATTCAAAAAAGCATAATAAAGGAGTAGTATAACTGTAGGATCACAACAACAAGCCTTCATTGTCATGTTTTAAAAAACACTTCTCATGATTTATTTCAAAACCAGTATGATGCCCTACAAGCTTACCACTTATGAGAGGCATATTTTAGACATTGAAGGACACTAACATTTTAATTTAACCATTAAAACATGGATTACTTCATGCATGTCTCCTTCTTTTGACAGATTGGAGGGTAAGGTTAAGAATAACCCTCCACTCTTATGAGGTGACAAAAGCATGGGTTAAAATGTAACATATAAGGCAACCACTCATGTAGATTTATAGTTTCAAGATACCATACTAATAGGCATGCTCAAAATTCCTTCATTTAGTTATAGATCGGCATTTGATGCAGACTTTTCCTTTGAGCAACCAATATCATTGGTAAGCTGAAAAGAATGCTAAACTCTGTCAAGTGGCACATGCTGCATAGTAGAAATTAAGGTAGATGCGTTCTCTATACCATGGTGGTAAGACTAGCAACACATAAAAAAGTTTCAGCGTTGACAATGAGAATTGATCACTATAAACCATAAATTTCATTAATTGCCAAACTACTTAACAAGAGAAATTGAGTAAGTCAATTTCTCTTCGAGGGAAAACACACATTAAAGTGATACCTGAAAATGTACAGGATTAACCAGGTCTCCTCATGGGAGACATACATCATGCTCTGCAAGGTTTATTGCCCATTAAGAAAAAAAACTCTAAATGTTACAGAAAATACGTAAACTTGGAAGCGGAATTCTTAACTTAATGTGGTAACATCACGTCCAATGATTACTGAGTTTAAGTTGGTGACTCTAGATTGCTGAAGGGCCAGTGAAAAACCCCTAATCACCAAGCAAGCTCAAATCAATCAAGGATGGCAAAAGGCACAAGCATTACGTAAGTTAGGAGTCAGGACCAATATCAGAGGCAATCAAAAGTCCATCTTCACCATGGCCTCCAACTATGACCACACTAAGGAGTAAATGTAAAAACATTAAAGGTGTGCTCACTGAAAATAGTGGAAATTACCACATTTTTTTCACTGAACCTCGAATAATTAATGGCAATATTTGAGAATGGATTTCAACAGTTTCTCGTCTCATGTCTACGGGGAAAAAGGGAAAAACCTAGCTACAATAACGCAATATAATCTCACATTTTTCACCAGCACTGCATTGTTTATTGACGTACCATGTCACTAAACCACTATCATTTCAATAAAATCCTACAATATCTTAATATAATCTGACTGTTACGCGTGATGAAATGGGGATTACAGGCAACCCAGCTGGAAAACATTAGCATGTTTTACCTGAAGTATTCTGAAACATCTTCATCTTTAAATGTGCTTTCAGCAGGAAACGTTAAGTAAATCTGTCTGGAAGCAGAGTTGGGTTTTTCTGCTGAAACCATGGCTAGAAAATCATTCCTTTCTGGCCTGCACCGGCCAAAGTTGTAAAATTCGTCGCCCATCATGAATGCTGCTGCTGCAGCCGCTCTGAAACGCAAAATACGCCACCCATATTCAGGAGGAAGAAAATATCACTTTAAGCCCGAAATATTATAGAAAATAAACAAAACTAAATAGGTACCCATTTTGAGATATTGATGAGGGGGAAGAGAGAATTTAGTTTATATTTTATAGATAAACAGGAGAAAAAGTATCGTCTCTAACAAACCTCTGGGGGTCATTTTGTTGCTGCATCAAAAAATTTATGTACTTGTTGTACGAGGATGGTGAAGCTCCAGCCATGAGCTGCGATGCAGCCACTAATCTTTGATGCTGCGGGGCCTTCAACCTGATAATCTCTTCACGCTGTTCGAACCCCTCAAACTTACTCGGAGAACCAACAATGGCACCAGAGGTAGCATCTAGTGAATCAGTAAAAGCGCCATGCACAAACTTGCAATTGCTGCCATTTTTACAGAAACCCCTGGCAAAGTAAAGGCAGGGCTTGTAACCAATTTCCGCGGCTGCTTCTTCAGACCCAAAACTCACATCGCTAGCGGAGTAGCTCCTTCTGTGGAAAGAGGCATCGCCATTGTTGACAGAGTGCCAATTGTGAACCCCATGACCCAATTCGAGCCCTGGATCGACCAAATCCTCGTTCTTAGATGACTCGTTGAGGAAGGAAAAGTACTCGTTCATTGGGTTCTCATCAACAAACTCGCCAACAGTGTTACAATCACCATTCATGCGGGGCGAAAAAGAAGACGCGGAACCAGACCCAGCACGGATACTCTCGTAAGAGAGTAAAGGACTCGACTTTGGGCTAATGGGGTTGTTTGGGAACCCAGAAAGTGGCCAAGCATGCGAGGAAGGTGAAGAAGGGTTCCTACCGAAGTCAAAGCCATTGCTAGCTGTTCTAGGCGACGAGTGCGAAAATGGGTTGCTACTAGTGGGTCTCGCTATGGGGTTAAGAGGAGAAGGAGAGGAAGGCGTAGAAAGAGTGAATCCCAAGTGGGTCTTCACCCTGAGAATGAGCGTGTGCAGAACATGGTCGGGGCTGCAAGCCAAGCGTACCAATTCGGTCTCATCAAGGTTCATGAGAAGATACCCCATGATTTTTGAGGCATTTTCAGGGTCCAGGTTCTTGATTTTGGTGAGCACCACATTTGTGGCTTCATAAGAACCCATGAAAAATGAAATCTTGGGTTTGCGGGTTCTTCTCAGAACAGAGGGAAGAACAGGAAAAGAGAGAGAAATGGTAAAGGCGAGAGGCGAGAGGCGAGAGGCGAGAGGTGAGAGGTGAGGGAGAGGGCTTAAATAAGGTAACAGGGTTATCTGGTTACCACTTAACAGTAGGTTTTGGAGCTATACTCATACTGCACAACACTCTCTTGCTCTCACTCTTCACTGTCTCTCTCTCTCTCTCTGTAATCTCTCACCTATCTTCGGAGAGTGAGAGAGCTAGATATTCAGATCCACTTCAAAGGATAATTGTCAACACTTCATTTCTTTTTTGTATTTGAGTAAGGATTTCATTTTCATTCCTCTTACCATTGCTCAATTATTTGATACTGTTTGTTTAAATATATTTAATTTTTTTTACTAAAATTATTTATAAAATTTTTTTATAAATTATAAAGTTAATTCAATTTTTTTAAAATCTTAAACTAATTGTATAATTTTTTTTATATAAATGGTGAGATAAAAATTTAAATCTATGACCTTTGAATATTTAACTTTAATTAGCAAAAAATAAAAAATAAATATTTTAACTCAAAAGTAACATCCATAGTTTGAAATCTTGTTACTATATTTTTTTTAAAATTGAGATAGATACATCCTCAATTAAAAGAGGATAATGTTCGAGAGTCATGAGTGAAATGATATCTAATTTTTTGGATGACTATTAGTCTTTTCTGAAGATTATCTAATCTTGAATTTAAATTCCATCAAAATCATTTTATTTGCATCTTAATTTGCTTAAATCTTTCTTCTCCTCCCTATACCTTATCAATTAGAGTTTACTTATATTTTAGGAAAATGCTAATTCCCATTAAATTTTTTTTATGAAACTCTCCACAAATGAATTGGCATGTTATTTGCAGGTGATTCAGTGAGTGGTATCTTTCTTCTTTTTTTTTTTTTACTTGTTATAATATCGGTAAAAAAAAAAAGAAAAAGTTAGTTTTGTTGTTCGTGTTATTGTTTCTAGAAGAAATTTGTGTGATATATCATCATTCTATATTTTATTATTGATAGTAAGTAGCATTTATATAACAATTTTAATTATGTTGAATTATTTATAATTTTTTAAAAAAATGGTAACACAAGAAAAATAGATTCGTAAAAGATAAATATTTATTAACCTTTAAATTCAGATTTTTTCATAATTTTATTTATTTTTTAATTATGTATGTATCTTATTATTTTCATGCGATGCAGAAATTTATGTATATTTTAAATTATTTATAAAATTATTTAAAATAATTTTAATTTTTTTTACTAATCTAATTTTTTTATATTCAATGTACATGTCTTAAAAAAATTTAAATGAGTAGTATATAAAAATAATAATTTTATTTAAATTATATTAGTATTCAATCTAAAAAGTTATCAATTTAGGAGAGTTGATGTGTAACTCTTCATATGAATCTCAATTCATACTACTTGAAAATAAATTCAAAAGGACAAATATAATTCAATTCATATCTAAATATGAATTATAAAATCGGTTAAAAAAGATATGTATTATTAAGACTAATTCAATGCATTTCACATAATTATTACAATATTAAAATCATAAGGTGAATTTTGAGCTAGTTAAAAAATTATTAATAATATTTATTACATTTAAGTCAAATTTATTAGGTCTCATAAACATTTAAGTTTTTTTCTTTTTTCAAACAATAAAAGGAAGGTATCTAGTCAATGTCAATATAATAATACTATTTTTAAAGTATTCTTTTAGAAATTATTTAATTTATATAATTATATTAATTATAACGAAATCTTCATAAAAATAATTAATGACTTTATAATTTAGTAGCGTTCTATTTTTCTTAAGAAATACATGATATAGAATTCAACTTCAGTGAATTTTAAAATTCACACTGAACACGTTTATTTCTATTACGGCATTTGATGTTAGGTTAAAAATTCAATATATAATATTCACTATAACGTGTTTATTTATCTATTTTGTTATTTTGTATATTAAAGACTTTTTATTGGATAAAAAATTTATCTAGATTTTCACTCGCTCCAATCACTTAAATCACACCCAAATGTCATATTTGTCAAAAAAAACTTTACTTCTTTTAACCACGGATTTCTTCAAGCTATAGTCAATTTATGTTTCAAAACTCATTTAATTATAAAACATCACTGATTTGAATTGTGCTTTCTTTTCCATCTTTTAACAAACTGTGACGCTGAATTTTGGTAAGAGATTATAAACGAAAATCTTGAAAATCGATAGATTGAATTGATTATAAATTATAAGAATTAAATTAATATAAATAAAATTCAAAGTAAAAATTAAAACCAAATATACTAACCAAACTAACACCAACAAGGGTTGGGTATTGTAATAAAGGAGCCACCTTTCCAAAAATAAAATCAAAGTTTGAATTTTAGAGTATATATTTGTTGAGAATGTCAAAAACAAAATACTAACCAAAGTTATGATTTGTCCCATTCGAGTTATCAGTTGTTTATTTTATTTCTCTTTTCTGTTTTTTTTGCCAGCCTCTCTTTTCATTTTGGTTTTGTTCATAAAGATTGAACTTCATTTTATACGCAAAATAAATAACTAAATAAATTTTATTTCCTATCAAAACTTCACCTAATTTTCATCATTTAAGCTAAAGTCAAGTGTATAATTACGTTTGTTTTTCCTCGTTTTATTCCCATGATATCAACAATTACAATTAGTTATCTTAAATGGGCGTAATATTATTGATTGTCTCCATATGCAGCGGATAATTTCCTCCTTTACAAGCAACATAATTTACCTTCTAACTATTGAATATAATTATCATATCATTTTTTAAAATTATTAACGAATTGTTGCATGCATTGTTATCAGCACATCCATTTAATATTGTTTTTTCTATTTTATTTTTTGAATGAAATCAAATTCGAGAAACAACGAAGTGTGAACAATGCATCAAAGATAAAAATTATAGATTTATCAGTTTTGTAACCTTACTGAGAAAACAACAGCAGCACCATATCTGGAAGCTTTCGATTCGCTAGAATACCATCGCTTTCTCAGCGTGTGCACGCCACCCTCCAATTTTCCAACATGATCCAAGCGGAGCCAAGTCGCTTGACCTAGCCATGTGACTGTTGATTCTGATTGAGCCAATCTAAGCCAACGATCGAGTCGTTTTGAGCCGTTTTCAAGCCGAAGCCATATCTATAAAATCATAAGAAAGTTATTTTTACTTATGAGGACTTCCAAATGAATGAAATTATGATTTTGATAAATTTATAGGAGTAATTTTAATTTTTAGACTTTGCAGTTTGCGTTGTACGTAATCAGAATCAGAATTTGTCTTTCTTGAATATCCCCAAAAAATAAATGTCTTACTTGCATTGTATATTTCATAGTCCAATCTTCTTTTATATTTAGTTTTGATTAATTTTTAAAAATAATAATTTTTTACCAATCTTCTTTTATATTTAGTTTTGATTAATTTTTAAAAATAATAATTTTTTTAAAAAAATTCAATAAAATTTTAATTATGAACTATTTTAAATTTAAAATAAATTAATCTACATACACACTAACATTGTTATGCATCACTCACCTGCCTGCATCATCTCCACGTGTGCCCCTTTTCTTCAACTGGACCTTGGTTCAGGTCATCGTTAGTGAAACCCTAGTTTTTGTTATAAGTTTGATTTCTTTTGTTAAGTGGGTTTATTTGTAAAAGAAAAGACCTCAACTTGAAAGAAAGTATTGAAAAATATAATTTGTTATTATGTGATTAGGAAAGAATTCTTGATTGAATTACCAATTACTTAAAAGTTATATTGCACTTCCGTCACACAATAGCGAAATACATTTCATATTTTTCACACTTCACACCTGGGACCTCTTTGCCATCTAATCCCTAAAATCTCAACATTGTACGCCAAAGGAAAATGTTTCCTGCTATACTTTCTACATCAAAAGCAAAGCAAAAAAAAAAAAAATAAAATAATGAGCATAATAATATAAAATAATTAGCTTTCATATCACTTTGGATTCCTAACCATCGTGGTTGATTTAGAAGTAGAATAATAAGCATCACCGCACATTGTTGGCTCTTCCTAGTTGAGGCTTGCTGATCATGTACTTGTTTTACTGTCCTCCAATTACCTAAAAAATATCTTAAATATTTTATTGATACATTATAAGTTTTTAAGAACTTCCAAGACATCCTTTAATTACTAAGTTACCAAAAAAAGGGAGAATATCAGGAAAAAAAATACATTTAAAAATTTGCTCTGCATATGCTTTAACAATAGTATACAGAACTCGGCACGAGCAAAATCATCATAAAAAGTTCACGCAGACAAACATAAACCACATGCCTCGTCATCACTACAGAGTTGATAATAGCATCCTACCTTAGTAGTCAATGATCAAGTTCTTCAGCCTCAACATAACTCCATTGCATGTAACAAAAGCAAGACCAAAACACATAGCTACATTACAATAATAGAATGTTAAACACCATACACCATAGACTAAGCTAAGAGTTAAGACCATTCAACAAAGAATGCATTAGACAAGAATCTTTAGCAACCAATATATATGAGACAGCAGCACAAGTATCGGGAAAATCTTCCACAACTTGACGAATACAAACTGTGCCACGCAATGACACAATCATGTAATCAAATCACACCATGTCAATATCTCCTCCGAGGGCTCCTTGAGCGTCTTTCACGAGGTGGTCTGCAAAATGTCAAAGTTCCAGACATTTAAAAGATAAACAGTGAAAACTTTAGCAGATAAGTCAGGCAACTTTTAACTAAACCACCAAATTTCAGCTTATCTAAGTTCAGACCAGTGGTTTTACAGAGATATAAAAGAAAGTTTAGAATAGGGTGTAGGTAAGAGGGGAAGAAGCTTAGCATTTAGCATCTGCTTAACACAGCTGTAAGGGGGAGGCTTACAATAAACAACTCCAAAATTGGGATGTGTATCGTTTACACTCATGTAGTACAGAAAAATGCACCCTATTTTCATTTTTCATTCCCTTTACCAAGGAGAAAACTAAAAACCTTTCTAATCCTATTTCATTTTCACTCTCCTTTCTATTTCCAACCTACCCTACTAAGCTCACCCAAGTTTCAACAATAAACAAATTCAAAGCTTATTGCTTTCATTAATAGGAGGAGAACTTATGCTTGGACACAAGTTATACGTTCTTCACTAACCCACAATTTCATTCCTCTCAGTCTTTCACTTCGATGATGTTACAGAGGAAGCTATGAATAGTGAATGTAAAACATTACTTAGATGCAAGTCACCTAGCAGACATTCTACAGATTCTTCACTGAACCAGCTGTTTCCTAGCTTGCTCTGTATTTTAGTCTATGCTTTGGTCCATGACTAATTGTAAAGGACGTTTTGGTCCAAGCCTGTAACCTGGCAGAATTGCATCAATACACTCCATGCTTGACAAATTGCACAATTCAAGTATTACAGAAAAAGATATGTTCCAAGTTAGGTTGCAGTGGATCCAACCCAGATCTGAGTGAGCCGCCTGCTGAGAACTCTGTATTTTTGGAAGGGGGTTCAGTTTTACCCCACCTTGCTCCATTTTCTTCTAGTTTCAGGTTCCTTCCTCTTTGTAAGCTTTCAGGCTTCCGGTTCTTTCCTTTTATTTTACTTCTGTCAAAGTACTCAAGCATCAACCCACCTACAGACTACAACAGACCTTCCTATCTTGATTTTGTGGTTTCAGATTTCTAGCTTTCCTTTTTTAAAAAAAAAAAAAAAGTTTAGTGGATCTGTTTATAGTTAGACTTATGAAGTTATGATACATGCAATCTTAATCTTGTTCGACTTGAACTAAAATTAATATTTTGAGTATTTTCTTCAAATTATTTGAATATTCATCTTTCAGTTTATGTTTTTAACTATTTATCACTTTCTTACTGCATCTAAACCATACTTTCTCTGAATTATTGGGTTCCACAATGAAGGGGTCTCTAGAGGAGAACACCATAGCCATTTAGCTGACAAAGCAATGTTTTTGAACACCAAATTCCCAACCACAAATCTCCCAACTAGCAAGATGATCTCTTCTCTGCTTGCCCATACAAGACCGATGAAATTTGAAGTCTGTACAACTACAAATGCATGTCAATGGTACAGAGTGCATTTTCTTGCCAAATGAACATCTATAGCATTTCTATTTAATGTCTATGAGACGATTAATTCAAGTTATTCAATCCAAAGAGTAAATTCATAATTCAATCTTTGACAATATTGAACATAGGGAATTTGTAAAAATATATTTTACAACATCACAAAACCAGATCTAGACACTATATAATATCGATTTCAGTTTCATGTTAAACCCAAGCAAAAAAAAGAGTAACCTATGCTTTTACAAACTTTTAAGAAGGGATTCACTTTGGCTAAAACAAATTCTACATTAGACATATGAACCAAAATACAGAAAGTAAAACTCAGACCAACACTATATGAAACTTGGTTCATAATTCCTTTTTTTTTTTTAACTCATGACACATGTAATCAGTCGAGAAAATGCCCCTTAATATTGCAAAACAAGAAATTACCCTGTCAAAATATTTTAACCATTAAACATATAGAAACATACCTAGCATTCTTTCTTCTGAGTGACTCATTAATAGGTCCACTGCTGAAAGCCCAGTCAACATATATGGTTTGTGTAAGAAGATCAGATCCATTCAAATTCTCTATTGCATTACGAGCTTCCTCAGCACGCTCATACTCAATCAGTGCATAACCCTAAAATCAAAATACTAATATCAGTACAGCAATCAAACTTTTCATGTGATCAAGTTGCTGATATAAATGTGCTAAACAAAATTACAGGAAAAAGAAAAGCAAATTTTCCATTCCTGAAACTGATATTAAAGCATCAAATGCTGTATATAGAAGCATAGATGGCAGAAACTTCTGTTAAACAGGAATACACCCTGTTTACAAATAATCTATAAGAAGACTTACCTTTTTTAATAAAAGGAGAAATATTATTGGAGATGAAAAAAAGGGATTGAGGCAAACAAGAGGACAAGATATCCTCCTAAACAAAAACAGAAAGAAAACAGCGGAAATAAACTTCATCAGTGCAATAAAGCTCTTCAACCCCCCTGAACAACTGCTAGGGAGATTCCCTAATGTACATACTAGTATCAAGACAGGGCTTAAAGATCAAATCATCTTAAATTTAGGTTTAGTTTTAATTTTGAGGCTGATTTATTATTCCATAACCTTACTAGATCACTACAGCTTAGTGTTAATTGTATCATTGAGTTGTTACTTTACTTAATGTAAAATTTTCAGTCCAAGGGGTATTTTAGTAATTTTTATAGTAACATGTGAGTGATGGAAAGCCAGCAGGGGAAAAAGCATTAGTTTAAGCCAAGCAATTCTTTACTGCTTAAGCGTAATATAAAAGTACTTTCATGCAAGTTCAGCATAGGTTTATGTTGGTCAGGGGTTAATGGGTCTTCTTATAATGTCCAAGTTTCCTTTATGAGGTTAGTAATAGTAAAGAGTCTCAATTCATATAGGATTATGATTCCATTCCTAATTCTTTTAGGATATGTTATAAGAGATCTATTTAAACACTTGTAACTTCTAAGACTTTCTTTCAGACCTAATGATTAGATTTATGAGTTACGGCAGCATACTGATATGTTCTTGATTGTGTGGTGCAATCAAACCCTAGGTGTGATGCTCAGGTTATTTATTTCTTCTTCTCTTCTATCATATTTTCTCTAATTTTATAAACAGCCCAGATCAGATTTCTTAGGCAGACATGATTAACATTAATCCAAGCAAAATCTAGTCTGTTCTGCTTACAATTTGCCCTAAAACCCATCAAAACCAAATTCCTAAATCCACAGGTACCATTCACAACACCCAAACAGAAGGCCTTTTTCGGCACATTCCCTCCATTTTTCCTAGAAGAATGGAGAACAAATGGGTAAATGGTAAACCAAGATCCTTTTCCCAGTTGGGTTGTATAGGATCCAACCCACCTGGAAAATTTTGGATCCAGAGTCATTCTATCGCACCAGAATCAGACCTCAATTCAATTCCCTCATACCATGACTCAAAAATCAAATCGCTCAACCGTACGATTTTGAATACCATGAGAACAGAAATAACCTACATATGAAGAGGAAGAATTGTATCTTTCTTCCATCACATCCTTTAAAAATTAAACACAATTGATTGGTTTATACTTACAGCACCATCAATTTGGAAAAAAAGAATTGTAATAGAATGCAACAAAATCCTTTTATCTCAAGGAGAAACAAATTAACACAGAGTCACACATTTGGTCCCCAAAGTATTAGTTTTGGGCCAATAATTAACCATCATGCCAAAAGTCTTGAGGTTCATGACCAGTAAAATAAAGCCCGACTTTGAGTGAAATCACAGCATCAAAAGAGTTGCATCACCAAAATGAATAGGCAATACAAGACATATTAACAATATAAGACCAGATACAAAAAGGAATTGCTACCATCTGTACCACAACAGCAGTTAAGAGGAGCTCAATGTAGGTGAAACATTCTCCTTTACCATCAGTTACAACCATATATTTATGTGTCACAAAGTAATTTGAAAAAAAAAAGTCCATCAGCTTTGGATCCCCTCTGCTCTGCTATATGGAAAGAGTGTCACAAGTTTAAGCCAAATCTTTACTGATATGGTTACAAACATTACGTTAATAATAGTCCCTATAAAATTAAATCCCAATTCAAAACTTTCTGATTATCGGATTATCAGTTTATGACTAGAGAAAGAAGCCATTCCGAAAGAATCATCTGTATCTGTTAGGCAACTGCCTATCTCTAAGGCGTACAACAGCCGGGATAGGAAGGGCAACAGGGAACGGGGGGCTCAGGAGGATCATGTGGGAAAAGTGTGTTAGGAGTAGAGTGTGGGTTTGCAATGCAACCCACCTGCTCATGTGGCAGCTGGTTCAGGGAGGGGATTCGGGTAGCAGAAACAGAAATAAAAGGGGAAGAAGGGAGAGGTAAGAGGTAGGCAGAAATTGAGTAAAGGACTGGCCGGAAGGAAGCAAGCCCCTCGAAGTGCTTGCATTGTTTCTAGCTCTCAGCTTTCTGTGTGTGAGTCATGTTTTTTTGGGTGATTCTGATTTCTGTAATTATAATCATTCCCATCTTCTGTAATCAAATACTTGGGGTTCCTAACAGTATCTAATAAAAGCTAGTTAATTCCATTTATACCAATGGCTAGAAGTGTATATTGTCTAACCAGATGCATGCGAAGTTGCTAAATAACACAATTAATAAATCACTTGCAATGAACATTTTAGGATCAAATTAACAAAATTATAATACATTTATTTACTAGGGAAAGCACATTAATCACTTACTTTGACAAAACCAGTGCGACGATCAAGATTCAAATGCAGATTCTTAATCTCTCCATATTCACCAAATGCATTTTGCAAATCATCCTCTTGTGCTTCCTCATGCACGCCCTTGACCAAAATAATCCATCCTTCAATGGCTGCAAAGGGTGTTCCCAAAATAAATTGAAACTATGATACAAGGTTCCAAGAAGATATAGTTAAAGGAAAAATATTCCGAATGCTCTTTAATAATCTTTCACATCAGCATAATTATAGGTACTGTGAAAAAGATATTACTAGGTACACTAAGTTGAAATACAAATAATACCTATTTGGGGCATGGTACACAAATAATACTATCAATCACGATTCTTTGCAGTGGATAAGCTTTCAGAAGTTATAGGGGAAAAAAATAGATTCAATACATTTGTTTCGTAAATCTTATCATTACGAGATTGTTTCACTCATGATTCATGAACTTCATATCCACTGACTATTTAACGAGCTACTTCATCGTTGTATAATATTTAATGACCACCAAATGCTATGAATTAATCAGTAAGGTTTGCAAACAAGGGAATTTCAGAAAATTATGAACTTCTTGAGTAAGAATTCCCTTTACGCCCAATGTCTCCATGTTTTCACCTCTACAGAGGAAATCCTTAGAAAAATAAATATGATAACCATAACAGTGCCCAAAAGCACGACGAAAATTAAAACACAAACCCTAATCCTAATATGCATTTGCCAAAAGTTGCGCATGCCGGAGCTAAATAAAAGGAAACATACATCTTTGAGGACCGGGGCCCCCCTCGGTGGCAAGAGAGTCGAAATCGGAGCCAGCAAGGCGGGTGTTGCGGTTGGCATCAGTCTCCTGACGAAAGCCGCGGCCTTTGGTCTTCTTAGGGGCAGAAAGCGAGGAAGACGCCCCGCCGGTGATGGCAGATTTGAGCTTGGGGAGAGGCGGGGCGTGGGGAGAAGCGTCTGCGTCAGCTCCGCCGTCCTCGTCCATCAAGTCATCGTCCTCCGGCTCGAAGTCCAACGCCTCTCCATCGGCTGCGGTGCCCTGCATCTCTCTCTTTTCTCTCTCTGATTTCACACTCTCAACGTGAAAGGCGATCCTACTAGTTCGGCCAGTGAGACCATTATGATTTTTTATTTTCTAGGGCACAGAATCATGTACTTACAACCTTTATTAGTAATTGATTTTTTAAATAGTTTGATATAAATATCTACAATTTATTTTACAACTATCTAATTTTAGTTATTATTTACAAAATATTACATAATTGTTTTTTTAAATAAATTATATCAAAGTTCTTTTTTAAAAAATATTATAATTTTTATTTATTTATTTACTAAATATTATTAAATTAATGTATTAATTTTTTTTTGGTACTAAAGAAAATAAAACAAAGCTAACTAACAATCTGCCTAATAAAGCTAATACCACAAGCGTCATCCATAAGGATGTCACCCAAACTAGTACGAGGACTAGAATAAAAACAGAAGCTAGCATGAGAAGCTGGAATAGCAGCCAAGAAGTTAGCAGCATGGTTTCCTTTATGGTGAGAATGTTGAAGATGAACTTGCCACGCACCTGACAACCAATACTGGACAATTCTCACCAAAGGAAAAATATTTAAATTCACATTGTGTTTATCTTGAATAAGCAACGTAGCTTCATGAGAATCGGATTCAATAATGACTTTAGAGACACCAGCCTACCAGGCACTTTCTAAACCTTTGATCATAGCCCAAAGTTCCGCTTCAAGGACGGAGCAAGATCCTATATTATAAGTAAAACTATATAGAAAATCACTAGAATCATTCTGAAGCAAGCCACCACACTTCGCAGATAAGGTAGAAGGGTTAATCGATCCGTCAATGTTTAACTTACACTATCCCGTTAGCGAAAATTCCCAGCCAATCAAAGTTGATCGTCGGGGAGTCTTCTAAACTGAAGCGGGAGTGAGTTTAAGGGCATGATCTGCTTCCTTATAACGAGCCAAGATACGAATGACAGAGTCTATGCAATCACGCTTCTCAGGGGCAAAAATCCGATGGTTGCGATCTTGCCAAAGAAAATATATCGTCATGCCAAAAACTAGACCCCAAGGAACTCTTCTCTGATAACCCACATCAGAAGACAGATTAAAAACGATCCAATCCTTGAGCTCAAGGGAAAAAATATCGCTCAGTGCTGGGGACTAATTAACCGACGTCAAACATTTGCCACCTGGTTACAATCACGCAACACATGCATAGAAGTCTCTTCAATGCTACAAGATGGGCATAAAGGATCATTGGAAATGCGCAAATGACATATTCTGCTATTAGTAAGTAACCGATCATGACTGCAGAGCCAGAGACACGTCTTCACGCGTTGTGATATATTACTTTTGAATGATGCATTGTGATGAACTTTTTTTTTCTTACAATCTAAAAAGTAAAAACATGAAAAAGGATTGAAGAATTTCAATATATATATATATATATATATATATATATATATATATATATATTTGTCTCTTAAATAATCTCTGTTTATATATAAGTTAGAATATATGTATACTTTGAAGTATACAAAGGTCTTAAAAGATAAATATAAAATTGCAATAAGGTTAACCTAATAGTTAACGAGGTATACTTTCTTACTATTAAAGTCTAAATATTGATTAACGGTAAAATTTCTTAACGAGGAGTAATATATTAATCTTAATCTACAGATGAACACCAATCAATGCATCTAGATAGTTGAGTTGAAAAAAAAATTAATTTTGATATTCTATAATTATAAAAAAAATTTATATTATCATCTAATAATATATTATTAAGTATTTAATTTTTTAAATAACTATTATATTAGTCAAATTTTTTTATGATTTGATAATTTTTGATTAGATGATAGTATAAAATTTTTTATATTGATAATAAATTAAAATTAAATTTGTTGAAAAATTGTCTAACATTAAAGAATAATCTAGATTAACTGTAATTAAGAACATAAAAAATTACTAGGATTAGCTCATCATGTATGTATAGGAGATAAACTACTATAATTCTCCTATATGCATAAAAGCTTATGATCTTAATCAAACAATCATATACATATAAGACCAAAATAAGAATATCCCATTGTGCTTATGATACAAGTTAAATTACCTATCATAAAAAAAATTATATAAACAACTCACATTTCACCATAGTTCACATTAAACAAAATGAATTATTTTGTCAATCCAGTAAATTTAAATGGGTCAACCTCCATATCTTATTCAAGATTAACTTGTGACAAATTAAGTTTTTTTTTCGCTGCAACGAGAAAAAAGGAAAAAATAAAAAGCTGCAACAAGAAATTACTCTGACAAAAAAGAGAGCCAAAAGCATCACCCAAAAGAGAAAATACATATTAGTTATTATTCAAAAATTCTTACCCTACGTTGCTTTTTTTCCTTCCCAAATCTTCGTCTTGCTACAATAAATGTAAGATTTAAAGTTCAAATCTACCTGGCTGCTATTATCGGGATTTTAGATTCAATTTGTGAAGTAAAATATGATTGAGTAGAAGTAGGAAATGTCGTCTATCACTTTATTATCTGTCATCTTGGTATTGGATATATCATATCTCCAATTCACTCTCTCTACTATAAACTATACGCTGTAGTGCTCTCTATCTCTATCTCCCTGTGCGTGCGTGCGTGCGTGCGTGCGTGTAATGAAGACCCTCTGTTCCTCTGCATTCACGCTCCCCGGCGCTTCGCATTCTCCTAATTCATGGACCGGTGGGTCGGTTTCGGCTCTCGCGTTGCCATCTCTCAAGACTTCAGCTTCCTACGAATGTCGCACAAGATTTCGCATTGGGGTCCCCAGAGCCTCCATTGCCGTCGAGCAACAAACTCAACAGACTAAGGTTGCACTCGTCAGAATTGGTACCCGGGGAAGGTATTCTTTTGTTTGTTTTCCCCAATTTCTGCTTCTGGATCTGCTCATCACGGCTCTCATGGCTCGGCCTTAGCTTAATCTTACAAATTATTGGTATTTCTTGAACAATTATTTCAAAGGGTTTAGCCATATTGTAGAGTTATAGGTTCTGACTCTGTTGGCCTTATTTCTGTGGGATAACTTTCAAGGGTTAATGTATAAATGTGTCAAAATTGTTTCTTTAGGTCATTATTAACGAACGGCGTAAAGACTTTCTAGTCTACTCATACTAGGATAGAAGATCATCACCGACGTCACGTGGATGTACTGAGTACTGGAGTTGATCTTTGATTGTAGTATGCTGCTTGCTTGTTTTGTTTAATGAATACTTTAGAGATATTTGGGCTAGATAGAAGTTATTATTTGAAAGAAAAGCAATATCATCTGTCTTTTCTTCTCTAATAAAAATTTAATATATATTTCTTACCCGATTATTACTAGCTAGATGACTATGTATACTTCCATGATTGATTTAACAAGTGTTCTCACTTCTCAGATTCCTATTTCCATTTTGGGTTATTTATATATATATTTTTTATGTGTAGAGCAGTCCACTAGCTCTAGCTCAGGCATATGAGACCAGGGACAAACTCATGGCATCACATTCAGAGCTAGCTGAAGAGGGGGCTATTCAGATTGTGATAATAAAAACAACAGGTGACAAAATACTCACACAACCGCTTGCAGACATAGGTGGGAAGGGCTTGTTCACCAAAGAAATAGACGAGGCACTCTTGAACAGTGAAATTGACATCGCTGTCCACTCAATGAAGGACGTTCCTACTTACTTACCTGATAAAACAATGCTACCATGTAACCTTCAGCGTGAGGATGTCAGAGATGCATTTATATCCTTGACTGCAACTTCACTATCTGATCTTCCCTCTGGAAGTGTTGTTGGTACTGCTTCACTAAGACGAAAGTCACAGATACTCCACAGATATCCATCTCTAAATGTAAGCTAGTGCCGTGTTTTTTCCAGTATACAATGTTCTCAATTAATATCAAACTCAGCACCTCTTCTAGACATTATTCTTTCCTTACCTTTTCTTTTTCAATTATTATTATCCTGACAGCCTGAAACCACAGAATTATTGTTTCCTATACTTGTTTTACTAAATTAGCTCTAGTAGACAACTTAAATGGATGTCCTATGTATAAGATTTCAAATTTCCTTTACTGATTGCAGGATGTTATCAATTGAGACACACTCCTATTTCTGCCTATGTCTTTTAATTGTTCTTGTGCTACTTCAATTGTGACATTTTAGTTGTTTTTTGGACCACTGATAAATTATTGTTGATTTGTATTTGACCTTCTGATTTTAATCTCAGGTGCAGGAAAATTTCCGCGGCAATGTCCAAACAAGATTGAGAAAACTCAATGAGGGGGTTGTCCAAGCTACACTATTGGCATTAGCTGGACTCAAACGCCTAAATATGACAGAAAATGTGACTTCAACCCTATCAATTGATGATATGCTTCCAGCTGTTGCCCAAGGTGCAATTGGAATAGCCTGTAGAAGTAATGATGATAAAATGGTGAGTGTTAAACTAAAGTGCACATTCTTGTCAGAGTTGTTGATTTTTTTTTTTTTGTGATGTAGTCATGTAATGTTAGGTCATATTTAGTAAGCCACAATGTCATGCCTAACGGATGCACGTATGGTTTTTGGCTATTGTCAGAGATATATTGGCCTCAACCTAACAACTTACACTTTTAGGATAACTGGTACCTGACATTATATCACAGTTTTCATGACAGAGTGGCAAGGAGTTTGGAGGATCAGGTTTTTAATTCATTGGCTTCTCTCCCAGGTTGTAAGGTTTTGCAGTGGCCTCATATTTATTTAGGTGTTCCTTTGGGTAGGAATACTAGATCAATTTCCTTTTTGGATCCATTGGTGCAGAAAACTTCTAAAAGGCTGGATGGTTGGAAAGGGGCTTTCTTCTTTCCAGGATGCTGCATTAGTTTTATTCAAACCTCCTTATCTAGTATCCCCCTTTATTTTTTGTCTCTTTCCAGGATTCCTGTTGGATAGTGGTGGACAATATAGAGAAAATTATGAGATTTCTTTGGTCATGAGTGAGAGATACTGAGAGGGATCATCTAATTATTTGGGAGGTGTGTTGCAAGCTAAGAAGGAGGACGTGTTTGGGTCTTGGTATTTTGGTGTCTTAGAAAATTGCCTGGGCTAATATATATTTTTCAAGTGATAGGCTGTGCTAGAGGTAAAAACCATTCTTGAACCTTCACCTAACAGTGTAAGCTTGAAGAAATAATGTACAAGCTGGTTGAGATTTACAAACTGGGATGAAATGGCTTTTGGAAGTAGATCTATCTGGAATCAGCGATGAAGTATGTACAAGCTGGTTGAGATATACAAGTGCTATAGAAATAGCTAAAATTAGCTGTTATAAAGAGACACCTGATGAATTTTACACATAATGTTATGATTTAAAGAGTCTTAGTAAGATAAAATCTTTTGCTTGGAGATTTCAAAAGAAACACAGATTACAAATTAGCCATAAGCTACATATTATGCCTATAAATTGATGGAAAATGAAGAAAGAGTTTTAACATACTTCTTCTATTTTCCTATTTGCAATCCTAAATCCCTAATTTACTAATTAAATGCGTAATTGTAATATTTTCCTATTCAAGCCATACAATGAATGGTTTATCTGAAGTATTTCAACTTAAGAAGAGAAGAATTTCGTTCTTGATTCCCAGATTGCATCTTTACACATTTTAGTTTCTCAACATATGGAATTTTTTGGTTGGCTGGTTTCTGCAGGCTGAATACATTGCTTCACTGAATCATGAAGAAACAAGACTAGCAGTTGCCTGTGAAAGGGCCTTCCTTGAGACGTTGGACGGGTCTTGCCGCACTCCTATTGCAGGGTATGCTTGCAGAAATGAGGATGGTAATTGCTTGTTTAGAGGATTAGTTGCTTCCCCTGATGGAACCCGGGGTATGAACATCTTCGTAATAGATTTATTTAATTTGACTTTATCTAGTTTAGAATCCTTCACAAGTAACTATTCTTTAAGCTTGCTGTAATTCCTTTGTGCAGTGCTTGAGACATCCAGGATTGGTCCGTATGCTGCTGAAGATATGATTGAGATAGGTCAGGATGCTGGCAGGGAGCTTCTTTCTCGGGCTGGACCTGGCTTTTTCAGTAGTTAGCAACAGATTAAAGTGCAAGTGGGTATGGAGGTTTCATGGTCAGCTTTTAGGTGACTGCTTCCCAAGTTAACTCATTCTTTGACCTGTTGTAACTTTAAAGTAGATTAAATGTTCAACTGAGTTTGGAAAAGTTAACCTCTCATCTTCAGGGTCAATTTGTTGTATTTGGAGGAGAATGGAATGCCCAATTTTTTTGTAATGAGTTTAATTCCCGCGATAGTGAAGTTTCAGTGTTCATGCTAAACACAAATCTGAGTGTTCCCCAATTTTCTTATATTTATATTGCTTTATTATTATTTTGGCACAGGTAATATTTGCATTGTATTAATACCAGACTTATTTGCAAGCCCTTTTTGAGAATGGATAATACAAAGTGAAATAAAATTTGAGACCACACCACAAAAAGGAAAAATTATATGATGCAGTTACCAGATTTTGATTGAGTTTCTGCATTCTGTCTCAAGTCTTAATTTTTTTTTTTGGGTCAAACTTTCTCAAGTCTTAAAATTGTAAATATTGCGGTCTCAAGCCGAACGCATAGAGCACTGGTTTGGCCCATCTAGATTTGTGGTTCAAGGGATTGCAACTTCTGGAGCCAAAACTTCCAGTGTCCTGAGGGCAGCTGCATCTGCTGTGAGAAGATTTGACCTGCTGCTCACAGCGTTATAGCCTATGCTGAAAAAAAAAAATATTTCATGTATGAGAACTGGGTTTCAGGGATGACAAATTAATAGATTGGATGAATTTTATATTATATTATTAATAGATGAATAAAAAATAAGTCAATAATTTTTAAAAAAATTATTAAAATTATTTAATTTTTTTATGACTTATTTTAATATTTAAATATTTAATTTATCTATTAATTTAATTTAATAAATAAATATTTAATTTATCAATCTTTAACTAAATATGTTTAGATTTTTTTTATATTTAAATATATTTTATTTTTTAAATTATATGATTTTAATGAATATTTTAATTAATTCATTAATTATTTATTAATTAAAATTAATTTAATTATATAATTTAATTTAATTTAAATATAAATAAATTAAATATATTATAAATTAATAGATGCAATTATTCTTATTTTCTAAGAAATATTGAGGAAGCCGAAAGTGCAGCTTGATGGGTTCTTAGTTCTTACTTTGGGCTACATTTGCATGCAGTATTGGAACTTGCGCGGGCTTGCTTTTGTACGGTCATGTAGTATTCAACATTTACACGAGGCATATCGTTGAACAAAAAAATGAAAAAAAACTCTCGGGCATATCAAGCAGTGATGGATGACCCAAAAAAAAAAAACGCAGTGAAGGTAATTTTTGACTGACATTTTCTTGAAGAAAATCCGAATTTGACCAATCTTCTATAGGATCAATATCATATTAATTTGATATTGGGAAGGGTAGGACTTTCCGCATGTTTAATTTATTTTTTTTTTGGTAGGTATAAATAACTCACCTAATCTTGAATTGACATTTCTTTTGAATGAAAAGTTAATTGAACTTGATTTAATTTTTAATTAATTCTTTGTATTGACTTTTAATCAAAGAAACAAATAACTACCGGTATAAGCCCTCGTTTCTCTGACGTAATGAACTGTGTTTTATTATATGTGCTGAATTTTTTTTAATAAAACTTGATATCAAAACATTAATAATTTTTATTCAAAAATGAGTGGATATAATAGAAATAAATTATAACATCAAGTTAGGATTTTGAATCTTAAAATCGTTATTTTAGGACTTGGATTTCAAATCTTGAAGTTATTATTTTAAAAAAAAATTTACTTAATGACTACTTCTAATTTGAAATTGGATGAACAATTTCTTGTATAATTTTTAAACCTGTTTTTATAGTTGAAAATTATTTTATGAAAAGCAAAAAATAAAAGTATCTACGAATACAATCAAAAACTATTAAGAGAATTTTTGAGAAAGAGAAAAAAGAGTTGGGCCCCGCTGATTAGAGATTCTGATATAAACCATTTTTTTTTTAGGTGAAATCAAGGTCAATTTATAGCGTTGCATATTTAATAGGTTTTCATGTCATAATAAAACATAACAGTAAAGATGTTTCTTTTGTTACTAATATCAATAACCTTCATATATCAAGAAGCCTGTGATTATCAACAAGCACGTGTTATTTTCAGTTTTTGGTTTCCTTAAAAATTGCAGGCCTACGATGATCACATGTGGGACAATGCAAGGTTCGGAAGATCTCGAATTGATCACATATTATACAAGCTCTCTATATTATCATTAAGTGCGTGTTGAATAAAGTTTTATAATTAAAATGTAAAGAATTTTTATTAAAAATTTTTTTAGTATAAGATAAATTAATTTAAATATACACTTATATGAATAATTTTATTTGCACATATTTATAACTGTACAAGTAGTTTCATATGTGATAAGAATATTTAAATTTATGCAACATTTAAACTCAACTGTTCACTACTGAGCTGTAGTTTTAGTAGAGTGCAACTAGTCTATTTAACATTTTATTTCATTTTATTTTATCAAACCTATAGAGCTACGAAGTTATGGCCAGTTGTGAGCATAAAAGTTAGATAAGGAGAATTAATTATTATTACTAATATTAAACTCATACGTTATTATCAATATAATTGTGCACGTTTGTGACTGAAAAAATGTAAAAAATTATGTCCACTGATATAGATCACCCACCTGTGAATACTGATGTCTTCCTTGTCTTTTTCATCAGTGAATGGCGTCAAAAGAAAATCAGTGGCATCTGAGCTCAGCTTCCATCTTTTTCTCGCTTTCAGAAAACTCTGTTTGACGTGGAATTTGGAAAACTTTCTATTCATGCAGTCAAACAAACGGTAGCATAATTCAATATTATTTGGTAGGTTTCTGATGATCCAATGGAAGCAATCACAGATCATAATATTCATAAGTAGTTGCAGCGTTGACCAAACAAAAAAAAAAAAGTAGCTGCAGCATCATACCAAGGTAGTGGATCTATTCCTTGCGGCGAAGGTCGAATCAGGAATCGTAACAAAAGTTTCTTTACAAACGCAAAGCAACAACTCTTCACAATGATGCACTTATATCAAGATAATGATAAAGTCATGGGCAGAGAGTTATTAGAATTTGGTCAGGTTAAAAAAAGCATTATCTGCCAATGGGGGTCTAAGAGACGATGAGGAATCACGATTATGAAAAAGATAAAGTAACATGCTAGTTAAACTACAACTACCTCGTGAAAGACACTTCCACTACTAGTTATTTATGTCAATAATTGCCTCGAAAGTTGAAGAGAACAGAGGCCATGTACTGCAAGAGGTAGTTAAGATCTAAGAACCGGTATCTGCTGCTGCTACTATCTTCCAGTCCATATGGTCCCCCACAAATCTTGCCGTTCTCTTCATCATGACCCCCAGATATTCACATATCCCAAATAATGAGTTCTCGTGGAGGCCATGACAAAAGTCTTTTCCAGTAATAATGTGCTCTTTGAGCAGATAATCGAAGCCTCTAAGTCCATGGTCCATATGGGGTGCATCCTATGTTACAAACCAACCAAACTTGTCCTTAGAGAAACCTACAAATCTTTATTTTGAAGTGTTTCTGTTTTATCTGGTTCTCTTTGCCCTTTTATCAGGCTCCCTATGCCACCATGTCAATGTTCCATTTGATATATGCCATCTGGGTACTCTTGTCTGCAAGCTGCTTTATAGTCGTGGGTTGTGCTTCATGGTGCCCTTATCAATTTTTTCATCAAAGCAATCGACGATTTGAGCAGAAAACTGATAGGTTTTGGCAGTTCAATGAACAAACTGACAGATGGGTTGAAGTACAACTACCCTATGACCTGGTCTCTTGTGTCAATAACGACTGTAGTAAAGTGGGTTTGATACTTCAGACGGTTAAGAACAGGCAAGAAAGCTCGGAGGTAGAACATAAGTTTCATGACCAAAAGACAAGTGTTGAAAATAAGGATAGTAGCATAGGAGCAGAGGAGCCTTTTGATGTGGTTCTGCCACAGAGAAAGAGAATTTCTTTAACTAAAATGTCCGAGACGTCTGTCTGGGTCACTGGTGAAAGTGGGTTTATCTTTGAGAGATTTTGGAATGGAATAGAATGGGTGATTGCCCCCCGTGACTTACCGATATCAGCAGGACGTGCAGTTGCGGTTTTTGTCATCAATCAGACAATTCTTGCTCTATCTGAAGCAGGAAATCTGTATCAGGTTAGAAGTATCAGTTCTCTAAAACATATGTTGTGTGTTTCTCTAGGCCAGAAAAAGATAAAAGATGAAGTGTTAAAAGTAACAGACAAATTGCGGTTTGTGGTATTGTCTTAGTGTTGGTATTGTCTTTAGTGTTTTACTGGGCCAGAAAAAGTTAAAGAGATAAAACGTCATACATCATATGTCCACTGCTCAGGTGAACTGCGGAACTTAATTTCTTTCTTTCTGAGTTTGATTTTCACTGTTTATGTGTTGTGTGTGCAATGCAAACCTTGAATGGTAGATACTATTTCATTGAGAATATCCACTCTTCTTTTCAGATACATGTTACGCAAGCATGTACCACTATCTAATCTAATCCAAGACAATAACTACATGCATAGCCTGGCATGTATTCTAAACACTGCCGTGGTGCCACTGATATGACTTGATTCTAAACTGGGATCTGTAAAATGTAATCTCCTATTAAAGAATTGGTCTTCTGTAAATGTTTGGAACTTGGAACTGCAACAATACCCTTGTCCCTTGGATTGACTAACTATATTTTTGTTTAGCAGATGCAAATGCAACTCAGTGAAAGCTCACAACCAGTTTCAGTTTGGGTTGAGTTCACACCTACACTCAATCAAATCGCAGATAGTGATCTGGAGAAAAATCCTTTGATATTAATGAAGTCCGGAGTTGCTACACATGATGGACAGTGAGTACATATTTCAACTTTAGTTTCTGAGATCAAACATATATACCTCAAGCATCGCTGAAACCTATCAACTTCTCTGATTGTCTCTTTTGTGTTGTTGCATTGTCGGACAGGAGAGCTTATTTCTGTACAAAGAATGGGACACTAGTTGAACTTGCTGGGGTTGAGCCTTCAAGGTAAAACCGTAAAACACAAGTTTTGGAGCATATATTAGTAACTAAGAAGTTGAATCCTAAGCTCTTGGACTTTAAACAAGTAGATTCCAAGGTGTTACAAATTTCACTCCAATTTTGACATATATATAGAACAGATGGATAAATCATGGCCAACCAGCTGGAGCAAATGTAGCAGCAATAGCTGACGCTGCTTCTACTAGAGAAGTAGTATATACCATAAGGTGGGTGATTTCTCTGCGTGTGCGTGTGTAGCTTGAAGCACGTTGAATTGCAATTTGATATTTGATAAAACACTAACTTAAAGATATCCAGCAAAGTTAAAATGCATAGTCTTTTTTTTTTTTAAATGTCATAAACCGCCATGTTTTTAAAAAGTATCAAAAGCACTCTTCATCTCCTATGAGTCTGACAAATTTAACGGATGTTGTTTTGCTGTAGTTCTGCGGGAGATCTTTACGAATATGATAAAAATTCAAAACCATCTTGGAAGAGGCACATATGGCAGGAGAGAACAGCACAAGTTGCACCTTTGATACCATCTAAAGGGTGCACTTTACATGGGCTAAGTGGTGATCATTCTGAATCTCTGTTCCTTATAACCAAGGTACTGTGTATCAAAGTATTTTATGAACATTCCTATCATTTTCAGAATATGAGCGCATGAGACTTCTTAGAGCAACATATCACAAAATAATGAAATTCAGTAAAATGAAGGAGTAATGCAGTGTGAAAGATGACTCTCCTTTAAGTTGATAGTCTAATGGATTTTTGTCAAAGGAAAAAGTGACAGGAGAAACTAGACTCCTATCAAAATTACAAGTACAATTAAACCATGATATCAAATAGGAAACTTCTCCAAGATCCATTTGATTTTGTTAATCACATGACAATGCTTGCCTCGGAAATGGGAAATGGGAAATGGGTGAAATTTCATCTTGATGAGGTCATTTAAGAATTTATTCTTATCCGTCTTGGAGGAACCATTCTTTAAAAATGTTTGGTAATCATACAGGCAGGCACTTTGGTAGAGAGAAGATTACATCAAAGGAAGTGGAAATGGGTAGTTCATGGAAGTCCCCAACATCAAAAATTAACGTCTATTACACCAGCTCTACAAGATGAATCTGAAACTTCCATTTCTTTATTCTTCAGTACATCAACTGGATCTGTCTTTGAATATCGAATTCCAAAACAATTAGGTCAGTCATCTAATTATACAAAAACTATTTAACTTAATATCCATGATTGATTCCTAATATGATTACCTTGCTTTCACTGCACATGAACTTCAATATTATCAAATTTAAGTTTTGTTCTTTAGCTATCAATATTCACAAGCAGAAAGTGAGATTCATTGTTTTGTTTTTCTCCTGTTTTAATTAAATTGATTCTTAATTTGGCGGACTTAATATCAGTCCCTTGTCACTCCCTACATCTAGATTTTGACATCAATAACCATTAAACAGCTGTCATGACTCGTATCAATCCCCAAAACCTACCTGCTATAAGAAGCTTGATTCTGGTCTGGAGGAAGGAAATGAAGGACAAGAAGTAATGGAATTGTCTCGTGGTGATAATCTTATAAAAATGGGTTCCTGAAAAGAGATTAAAATAGTACGGAATAAACACTATCCAAAGCAAATCTTTCACTGAGGGAGGGCTGTTCCTATTACTAATCCAGTTAACTTGCATGCCCTCTTTATTTTCAAGCATCTCATACATGGGTCACTCAAGCCAGTAGAATACTTTCCGATACTTAGATAATGAAGAACTAAGATTGACCAATTTATAGGTTGTTGCTAAACTATAAAATGTTATTTATATATCATCTGCATATCATTCAATCTCTCGTGAAGCTGAAAGATCAGTACAACTTAGTACAAGCAGTCGAAAAGGTTACTGAAAGATTGCGTTGTCTTTTACTAAATTCAATTTTCATTCCTTGCCATCTTTGCTTACGTATCTTACAAGGTCTACATATAACGGTAATATTTTCCAATAGTTCAATAATGAAGAACCAAAAGTGATTAATTGATAGTTTACTCTTTTCTTTTATATGTTATTCATGTGAAGCGAGGTTCATACTGTAATCTATCAAGAACTTGAAAGATTTTTGTAACTTAGCGCAAGAACCATAAAAGATTAACAAGATTTATTGCCCATCTGATTCTTCACTTTAGAGTCAGCAAACACCATTTCTTGATATTTCAAACTGATAGGTATAACTTGTTTTTGCAGTATATATTCTTCCATTAAAAGCCATATATGCAGAAATGAAGTACTAAAAGAGGAATAATATATCGAATAATATCTTTATATGATTCAATTTCTTCATGTATTAACTATATAGGTTTCAATCTAAATCCTACATTCTAGACATTGATTTCTCCATGAAAACAGGACTTGTTCCAAATAATCAATTTCCAGGAGCATGGGGAGGTCATCAGCACCCCCTACATGCAAAAGCAGCCAGTGGTATAGCTGGCTTACAATTACAAGTTGGCAGGATACTGTTTCCACTAGATGATGGTAGACTTGCAGAATTGCATCTACTAGGACTAGGTGGTGAAGGTTCAGGGCCAGCTCTACCACACAACTTCCGAAGGAAAGCATCAACCAAATATGTTTGGTCCATATTAGATGTGCCAGAGAGTGAAGGATGGAATGCAGAGTATTGCACAGAAGAACGTGGCCCCAGAAATTGTCTCCTAGGCATTAAAGAGGAGTCAGAGGATTCAGGAATAAGTTCAGTAACAGGTTGGAGAAAGCAAAGCCAGGCACAGAGTCATTACTTATCTCTAGGCACTTCAGATGGTGGATTGATTAAATCTTCAGAAGAACACAATCTGCCAGATGACTGGATTAGTAGTAACTTCCGCCTGAGATTGATGTATGAAGGCAAGTCATTTTTCTTAGTAACAGATGGTGGTTTGATTTTCGAATATATTTGTATTGAGAGTGTATGGATATGGCTGAGGCATGAGAGCTCTAGTGCTATGAAAGGTATATTGGGGAACTATAATGGAAGTTTATTCATGGTTGATACATATGGGAGTCTGCTTCTTAGAGAAAGAAGTGGCAACGAGCTAGCATGGAGGAATTGCACTGCTATGAGGAAAGGAAGAAATGTTATTGGAGGTCAACCATGGGATGGATTACCAGGTAAAGCTAGGAAAATAACTACTGAAGATGCACTCTTCTTTGTGAGCAAAAATGGAAGATTATTGAAGTTCATGGTAAGTAAACACTAACAAATAGAAAAGCAAGATGAGAATATACTTGCTAGCTATCTACTTTTTAATTGCTTATAATGGTTAAAGAGGCAGGGGAACAAAAGATGCTAAAAAGATGATAATGCTTTCTTAACTTTCTTCTGTCTGGGTCTTAGTACATTGAAAAAACAAAAGAAAATTGGTAATATTCTGCTCTTTCAGTTGTTAATAACTTATCTTCCCTGAAGTTTATCATTTCATAATTCAAAGCAATAGCATAAATGAAGCAATTTACCATAGTCATATTCATCTTCATCAACTTATGTATTCATTAATATATTTTAGGCTCAATTTTGGTCCCTAGGTTTAATTGCAACAATGATGTCATTGTAGTTTTCAAACTGATGCAATTAAGTCCCCATGTTAGACCGATAATGCCACGTCATCCTCATGTTAACAAAGTCAGTAAAAAGAGTGCCATATCATCAAATTTTGTGCCATGTCATAAAAAGACACTGCCACTTCATCATCAAACTAAAGGGTACTTAATTACATCAATGTAAAAACTATGAGGATAAGATTATTTCAATTTAACAAGGGGGATCAAATTGAACTTTAGTGACACTAGAAGGACCAAAAGAGTAATTAAACTTGTATTTAATTGAAACAGTTCTATATTTTTTGGGGAATAAATTCTTCAGACTTCAAATACAGCAATAAAAGCTAGATATGCCAAAATTGGAGAAGTAAATATTTTACAAATTTTACCCAGGTTTCCATGAGGAAGTTTAAATGGAAAGATTGCGGCAATCCGCCAGACGCTAGAGTTGCATCTATAGTAGACCAGGAATTGTTCAGGGAAAATATAGTCTTCGTTATTGGAAGAAATGGTCGCTTATACCAGTACAACAAAGTGACTGACTTGTGGCATGAGCATTACCATTCTCAGCATTTGATTCTATCTGAGTTTCCTGGAACAGTTATAAGACCATCATCAAAATCGCTCTCTGGCTCTCTGTTCATGCTTTCAAGAGAGGGTGGCCTTGTTGAGTACCAATGGAATACATGGTATGGATGGAACTGGGTAGAACATGGAACTCCCAATAAAGGGGTAAGACTTGTTGGTTCCCCTGGTCCAAGCTTTGAAGGAAATCAACTATTTTTGATTGGTTCAGATGGAAAAGTACACCTGAGGTACATGGACAAAAAGGCATGGAAGTGGAAGGATTATGGTTTCCCCTTTTTGGGAAATAAAATAGATGAAGCACACAGACAAGGAGGATTCCAAGAGGAGAAAGTACCTTGTATTGATGAAGATTCTGTGTCTGACTTGAAGAAGGACCAGAGGAACCTTGGTGACCTCAACTTTAAATGTGACCCAAAGGTAAATTTTACAGTCTACAAATACTGGTTGAATACGACATAGAATTGCATGTTCAAATAAAAAATCGCGGCATAAAATTGATTGAGTCTGATACAACACAGGTGGCATCTACAAGACCAATTCCATTTTCTGAAGGTTCTGTTATATTTGAGCTCAGAGATGGCAGGGTAAGAACCTGAATTCACTGAGATTTCCAATTATCTGATGGCAAATCATAGTATAACTATATAGTTCACTCTATAAAAGGTAACAAGCCGTCGTTATTTAGAAGAACAACTAGGATAAAATGTGGATCCAAATGTCACATATTAATCTCTTAATCCCCACTGAGCCTAAATTAAATCTGATCCTTTTGTCTCAATCTTTTTGCTGTCCAATGCTATAAACATTTAGTTGTATGATTTTGAAATTAACATTTGTGAATCTTCATTATAAACTGCTAAAGCTTTTCACTATGGAGCATCTCTAATAGATATATTATAACCAGCTTCTAAAAATTGCTTTTATCTAATTCAAAGTCTATCAAAAGCAAAAATACTGGAAAAGGTATTGTGGTATAGAGCAAAAGTTTGTATACTAAACCATTATGTTGTTGACATCATCACTTATGACAGTTGGCAGAAATTCAGCTTGTGGAGGAGACAGAATGGGTGTGGTCCAGGATCATTGGCACTCCAACTAGTTTATGCATAGAAAATTACTGGACTACTGGAGCATAATAAGTGTCCACAATTCAAGGATGAGCCAGAAACACTTCATGTACAGACAGTCTGGAGACATTATGCTAACAAAGAAGAAACAACAGTCCTAGTTAGCAGAAGCAGGATGGACTACTTATCTCCTCCATAAGCTGGAATAGGTAGTGCTTGAGGTAAAAGCCTTGGGGAAATGAGCCGTCCATTCACTTGTACAAAAGATGGTTTGTTGAAGAAGTAACACAGATGTAAATTCTTAATAATATATGTCGAGAACTAAGGGTAGCAAGAAAGCATGGAGAGTATGGCCCATACTTTTTGTCATACCTTCATAGCTAAATTAGCATGCATACATATTCAAGTCCAAAAATGTTATTCCTACACTTCAATCCTACACTTTTTCTCATATACCTATCTTGAATGATAATAAATAAGAGAGATAAACTTGATTTCTTTTCATCTTTTCCTTTTCTCACTCTTCCTTTTTTACCATAAAAGATAAGTGTATAAGAGAGGTATAAGAATGAAATATACAAATATCTTAGTTGTACTCGAGTCAATGTCAAAGTCTTGTTCTCTTTCTTTTCATGGTTGCAAAACCTCTTTCAACGAGGTGTTTCTAAGCTATCCCCACACCTTCAAATTTAGTAATATAATATTATTATCTAAAAATCAAAATAGCATAGTATTAATTTACTTGTTAATAGAGAAATATTAATGTGAGATAGCTTAAAAACATCCATTTCAACGAGATAAATAATCTCATAATTGTTCACTTGGGATAAGGATATATTATGATATGATTCATTCAGTCTTTGAAAGAACTTCGCGGTTTCTTTCTTATCCTTGTATTTTGTATTATGAGATTTTGGTTTGCTAATGTAGGGAGATCTGCGTGGACCAGTAGGCTATGGTATCTGGTCTAATTAGTTTTTGTGCATTTATTATACATTTTTTGTTGACTGTAATCAAGTTTTAAACGAGATTATCCTCAATTGCAATGAAATGTTCGTTTGTTTGTTTTTTTTTAAATTTATTTGTTTTTATTTGAGAATGGAATGACATTTCATTGTTCATGGTAAAAAATAAAAATAAAATTAATTTAAATAAAAAGAAATGCTGTTCATAAAATAATATATATATATATATATATATTTATATATATTTATATATATTAATAAGAATGTTTTAAAGTTTTTTTTACAAATAAATTTTCTTGTTCAAAAAAGAGTAAACATATTTTATTTGTAATAAATAAAATTTAAAGTGTAAACGATATCATTTAAAATGTGGATAATGTATATATTTTAATCAAATTCGATTCTAATGTAATTTTATCTATTGTTTATAATTTTTTTTTGCGTACATGTTTATAAAATTTAAATATGATAAATTTAATAATAATTATAATAATAATTATTTTACAAAATTAATGAAAATATATTAAAAAATTTTAAATATTTTATTTTATAAAACATGGGATCTCATTTTTATGCTGCATTTCTGACTTAGTAAAATGAAATATAAAATGCATTCATCATTTCATATTTTTTAATAAACATGAGAATATCTATTGATTAAATAAAAATTATTCATCAGTATGTGTTAATTAATACATGAAACATATCTAATTTATTTATATAATTTTACTGAAAAAAATTAATTTTTAAATGTATGTGTTTAAAAAATAAAAAATTATCGAATAATTAAAAAAATAAATTAAAAGGAAATTTAAAAGAAACAAATTTCTAAGTGGAAGCAATAAATACAAGGACTGGCACACGGGAAGGAGGAGTTGAAGAGCCAATGCTACGTTGGATTTTATCTTCTTGTCGGGTTTCCGATTTTGATTTGGTTGATCAGTGAGTGGAAGAAAACCCTAACCCTGGTCTTGGTCCCCGCCAAAACTCCGAGCTCAGGTTTTGGTGGCGGCACTGCATTTCTCCAGAGAGAAAGAGAGAAGATTGTGAGTGTGAGCGACGAGCATGGACGAAGTCTGCGAAGGCAAGGACTTCGCGTTCCCGAAGCAGGAGGAGAAGATTCTGGAATTCTGGTCCCAAGCGAAGGCCTTCGAGACCCAGCTAGCTCGCTCGCTCCCTCCACAAGCCCGAGTACGTCTTCTACGACGGCCCACCCTTCGCCACCGGCCTCCCTCACTACGGCCACATTCTGGCTGGCACCATCAAGGACATCGTCACGCGCTACCAGACCATGACCGGCCACCACGTCACCCGCCGCTTCGGCTGGGACTGCCACGGCCTGCCCGTCGAGAACGAGATCGACAGGAAGCTCGGCATCAAGAAAAGGGAGGATGTTCTCAAAATGGGCATTGATAAGTACAACGAGGAGTGCAGGAGCATCGTCACCCGCTACGTGGAAGAGTGGGAGAAGGTCGTCATGCGCACGGGGCACTGGATTGACTTCAGAAACGATTACAAGACGATGGACCTCAAGTTTATGGAGTCCGTTGTTGGGTGTTTGCGCAGCTCTATGCCAAGGGCCTTGTCTATAAAGGGTTTAAGGTAAGTTGTTTAATCTGTTGCTGTTAAAAATTCAGGCATTTATGGAAATGTCTCAATAATGTGTTATGTTACTGAACTGTAGCTCTTCTTTCAGTAAATTGCAGTTGCATATTGAGTGTATGACTTCTTAAAGCCAGTGGTAAAAACCAGTTTATAATGAGTCAGTGGTGCATTTGGTCGGTGAAAGCTTTCATCTTTAGATGTGTCGCTTTGCTGTTTAAATCTGTTATGGGATGGGATTATGTTTGTGGCTTCTTTTTGTTTTTTTGTTTTTTCAATTTTTCCCTCTCTTTTGGTGGTTGTAAAGTGAGTTCTGAAGTTTCAATAGGTGTTTCTGTTTAATGGGTGTAGAGTTGAATGTTTTATCATTGTAATATTTTTTGCACTTCTCATATATTATGAGCAGTTGGAGACGCTTTTGTGTGTTTCATTTCTTGCCTACTTAATTTAATGTGGCAGCCCCTTTATAATAATATAGGGGCATTTTTCTTCATTTTCCTTTTTTTTTCTCCCTTGTCATCACTTGTGTTAGAAAGATGTATTTAATTATTCTTGTAGGTCATGCCCTATAGCACCGGCTACAAAATTCCACTGTCTAATTTTGAGGCGGGTCAGAATTATAAGGTTTGTGATTTCACCATCTTGGTTATTTTTTATATGTTTGATTTGATAGTGACAATTGGAATCACTTCATTTAGTATTTTCAATATTGTTAAACTGTTTTATTGTGACGAAAATGTTGTAATTTTGTTAGCATCTTTGGTGCATGGAAGTGCTATCTTCAGCCTGTTCATATACTACATCTCACTGCTGTTGGGCAATTACTTGTTCTCGTTAGAGTTAGAGATGTAAAAGTAAATATTTGCTCAAAGCTAATAGCTTAAGCATTTAGGGCTAGTAGTTTTTTGACATGGATATATATATATTTATATATATATATATATGCACATGATCAAGTGGTCTGGAATTTCTCATTTCTATTAAAAATTCTTGCATAAACTTATGTTGGGTAAATGCATTGTTTAGACTTTAAGCCTGATGTGCTTTAGTATTTGGGGGCATGTTGGAGATAAAGGGGCCATTGCGGCATAGTTGATTGGATAACTGGTTCTTTGGCAGTTCAATTTTAAGGCATAGTCCTTTTTTTTTTTTTTGGATAACATATATTTGTTGCAATTCTGTTTATTCCTAAAATTCTATTTTGGCTCAGGATGTACCTGATCCTGAAATAATGGTGACATTTCCAGTCTTTGGTGATCCACATAATACATATTTTGTAACTTGGACAACAACTCCATGGACTCTTCCAAGTAATCTTGCTCTTTGCGTCAATGCTAATTTTACCTATGTGAAGGTTAGTTAACTTTCTAGAAGCGATAGAATAATGTGGAACTTGTAACCAGTCGGAGGCTGTTTATTTGGTTTTTTCAGGCATTTTGTAATTATAGCATACGTTTTTATCCAAAAACAAAAAAGCAGAACATAAGTTGTTGACTTGACAAGTTCAAGTTTGGCTTGTAATTCTGCTGGAACTGAAGCTTAGAATTGTGATTTTACCCCCAATATTAGTAAAACTGTAACGGCAAAAAATTACAATTTCTCTTTTTAGTGGCAGGAAAAATTTTATTACAGTGCTTCAATATGTTTTGAATGATTAGCTTTTCTTTGCCTCCTTTCTCTCTAATAATTTTATTTTATTTTTTTTATAAAAAATGTCTTGAATTATGAAGAGATTTCATGTAAAAGGGTAAAGAAAAAGGTGGCAAACAGAAGTGGGCAAATGATTACAGTGGATGATGCATATTGTATGTTTGTATTTATTTATTTGTTCATTTTTTGGGACTTTCTGCAATAATGGAAAAGACAAACTTACATCCTTTGTTTCCATAATCATTAGAAAGTGCAAAACATTAAGTATATAGTTTAATTAAGCTGAGATCTTTAAGAACCAGTTGTGTTGTTGATTCTTTGCCCAATTCACTGTGTCAATTATGCCCCTATTCCGTGCATATTAGATGCAGGGTTTCTATATCAGCCCCTGCTTCTTTTCCAGTTACACAGTTATTTGTTACTTGACATCTAATTTGTGGAGCAAATAAAATCAGGTTCACAATAAGTATTCAGGTAAAGTTTATATTGTTGCTGAATCTCGTCTGTCAGAACTCCCTAAGGAGAAACCCAAAGAAGCTGTCAGTAATGGTTCAATTGATGTCCCCAACAAAACAAATGCAAAGATGAAGGGATCTTCTAGTGGAAAGACAGAAAATGTTTTGGATTCTTTTGAAGTGCTGGAGAAAGTCTCAGGGTCTTCGCTAGTGGGAATGAAGTGAACAGTTCTTCCTTTTAAAGTCATCTTTTATATTAGTTTTACTCTTAAAATAATTTACTTCTATATTTTCTGTTATGAGACTTATATGACATTGTTGCATATGGGGTTTTTAGTATTGAAATTCAAAGGGATAACATGGTCTGCAGGTATGAACCATTATTTAATTACTTTATGGAGTTATCTGATGCTGCTTTTAGAGTTGTTGCCGGCATTTATGTTACTGATGACAGTGGTACTGGCATTGTCCATTGTGCCCCTGCTCTTGGTGAAGATGATTTCCGTGTTTCCATTGATAATCAAATTATTAGTAAGGTTTGTACTTTTTTGCACTTAAATTGTAGAAAGCTCGAGTCTTGGTTTTTGCCTGAACACTCCTGTCAGAGAGGTGTGGGTCTATGCTGTGTGATGTTGGAACTAAGACCGTAAAATCATTGCCATGGAGTGTGTTTTATATGAAATTGTATGCACAATATATATCTCTTCTTTTTTTTAAAATTTTTTTAATTATTTTTCTACCCAGTTTTACCAGGATCACTGCCGCTTAATGATTGCAATTTGAACAGGCTACAGAAAACATGGTGTATGGCCACAGCAGTTCAAAAATTGAAGAGATCTAGTTGGTTTCCTTTTTTTATCTGTGTTCTTGTTATTTTTATATTATATTTTGTTAGACCCCCCATTAGGAAACAGTACCAAAGAAGCAAGGTTAGGGGAATACGGAAGCCCAGCAGAAAAATAGTGTAGAATGGCAGTTATGTGGGAGGGGGCAGTATGGGTTCTGCAGAATGACAGTTATGTAGGAGTGAGGGGCAGTATGGATCTGCAGAATGGCAGTTAGGTAGGAGTGGGGGCAGTATGGGTTCTGCAGAATACAAAAGGTGGGAAGTCACAGACAGAGGAGGGGAAGGGGAATTTTCGGAGAGAATCTGGACAGGGAGAGACCAAGCCTCTCGAAAGCTTGGAACCTTTGTCATCTTATCATTTTTGTCATGCTGTTACGTGTAGTATTCCAGCAGTGTAATTTTCTTTCAGTTTTCCAGTCTATCTTTGTAGTTTCCTGTCAGTTTCATCTGTGTGTGTTCTGTAAATTCTGGATTCAATCCCAGGTGCTGTGTGTCAGTTTTCTGTAATATCTGGCTCATTTCCAGATTCTGTTATTTGGAAGAGAGGTTCCTAACATATTTTTATCTCTTTTTGTACGCATGTGTAATAGACAACTGGCTTATTAATGAATAGTGGCCCAAACAGTAGTCCAGGACTCCAGGAAAGCTTACCCTACCTATCACGTGCCTTTCCAGACCATGCTTTTTGTATAAAGTGGCTTGTGTTTAGTTTTTGGCTTGGCTTGACACGTGATCCAACCGAAAAACCCACGTGATTTCACAAGGATTTTTCATGGACTTTAGTCACTCCGTGTGGCATGATCCTATATATATATATTGTGAATTCAGCAGTTAGGTCATAGAGTAATAAATCTTAGCAACAGTGAGGATTTTGGTGTATTGGGATTAGGGTTTTAGCATTGAGCAGCTACTCCATCTCCATGTGTTCTTATCATAGTGAATTTTCTCTGTTTTGCATGTGAAGGTAGCCTATGGTTTGTTGTAGGTTGAATCACTTTAATTTCCTTTGTCTATTTCTCTTCTCCCTCTATTCCTTTGAGTCAATTATCCATTATGCTCATGGTAATTTGTTGCCTTGCATACCTTGATATTTTTGTTTTTCCTCTGTCCCTGGGGATGATTGATCCATTTTGATGCATTCTCTATTTAACTCTATTGTTGATTTTTCATGGTGCTGTACCTTTTTATTACTTTTCCGCTTTTCCACTTAATTCTACCAGCAACCTTGGCACTAGTATACTGCTGCTGTGATTTTCCTTTTCTATTTGCTTATTTGTCTATTTTGAAGATGCTTTGGTGCCTAAAGAAGCGCTTTGGTACTGAATTGTCTTCCTATACTTGTAGAATCTGCAATTTTCTTTTTATTCTGTTTCTTTTGTTGATTTTTCAGTCGTTTATTGTTGGCTACCTCTCAATACTGTTACTCAAGTATTATGTTGGCCTGTAGGATAACCTAACTGTAGCTGTTGATGATGGCTGCTTTACTGAAAAAAATTACTGACTTTAGTGGCCGCTATATCAAGGATGCTGACAAAGATATCATTGAAGCTGTGAAGGTATGTTACCATATATCTAAAATCATGATAACACCAACACCCATTATTCATTTATAATGATTTATGGTACTGTCAGTGAAAGCTAATTTTGTTTTCAAATAGGTCGGTAACAAATATTATGTTTAGGAATTATTATTTGTTGTTGTTCTGAAGAATACTGGACAGAAATGCCTATTTTTGTTTAGCTTCGACAAGAAAACCATTTTCAAACTTGTTTTTTTTTATTGGATTCCTCTACTTATTATTGTTTTTTTTTTTCCTTTTCACCTTTCCTTATCCTTAGGCAAAGGGTAGGCTGGTTAAACTTGGAACCTTTACACATTCTTATCCATTCTGCTGGAGATCTGGTACTCCTCTAATTTACAGAGCTGTTCCTAGTTGGTAAGCATATTAACCAAGATTTTCCTTTTACTTGACTCTTTTCTGGAGCTATAGGAGTCAATTTTGCTTGCCGATACTAATTTCACTTGTTCAAATTAATAAAATGAAATATGAGTTTTCTTGTTTTGAAACAGTAAATTTACTGAACTAATCCTGTTGTGCAATAAGTTTAACATAATTTTGGATTCAAGTTTCTCAGTCTTCCAACCAATGCTAAATTTAAATTATTTAGTAATGAATTTTATTTGTTCATTTAAATACTTTTCATGTAATAACTGATAACTCCTTCATATTCTTTTCACTATGTGTGTAATTCAAGATGAATGGTACTTGATACTGCTTTTGAGCCTCTTTTTTTTTTTTTTTCTGTTTTAAGTCATCCCAATAAAGGTGTGATGTTTCATTGTAGGTTTGTTAGAGTGGAGTTATTGAAAGAGCGGTTGTTGGAAAATAACAAGCAGACTTGCTGGGTCCCTGATTTTGTTAAGGTACAGGGTGTCTTGCTTACCACATCAAAGTTTTCAAATGTTTTTTTTTTCATGAATTGCTTATTTGTTATTTTTTCTTGTTTCTGGTCTTTCATTTTGCTCTGTAAAGAAGGTCAATGTAGGTAGTAAGGAATTGAAAGGGCTGTGTTTTGTTGTTATAATATAAAATTAATAAATTGTTTTCATGTCTGTTTAATAATTTATTTTCTTGTAAGAATATGTGAATATAATGTTATTTGAATATATTATTAATTGGGTGTCATTATGTCGATACTTGAAAATAGGTTAATATCTTCTGTGATTAACTTATTAAACAAATTAATTATTGATTATTTTAATTGAAGAAGGAATTTTATTAAGGAGTAATGGGAAGAATACAATGTGGAGGATATGTCATCCTCCTATAAAGAGAACTTAGAGAAAATAGTGAGCCGAAGATGCTCTAAGATGCAGAAAAGATGTCTCAATGAGGGAGACTCTTAAAATATCCATGCCCCCCATGAATAGTAAACAAGTCTATCCCATAAAGGGACAAAAAAATGCCATTGGATATTGGAAATGGACTGTAAATATATGAAATTTATGGCTTTTGTAAATCTTTCTAATATTCCTACTTGTTGCAGGATAAGTGATTCCACAATTGGCTGGAAAATGCTAGAGATTGGGCAATTAGTCATAGTAAATTTTGGGGGAGCCCTCTCCCTATATGAATTAGTGAGGATGAGAAGGAAGTTGTTGTCATGGATTCTGTTGCAAAACTTGAAAAGCTTTCAGGTGTAAAGGTTAGAATTTTCTGTTAGCGTTTTTGTAATTGCAATTACTTACTTGTCATTGCTGATTGATTTTGTTTTTCATGAATTCACGCACATAATTTGACTTGTAGATTGGCCGATTGCACATAATTTGACAGGGTATGCAATTACTTTCTTGTAGATTGCGCATATTTCATTATAGTTTTGAAACATTTAAGTGATGTGGTTTTTGTATCTTACTTTATCTGATTTCCTATAATTATTAAATTTACTCTGCAATGATGCCAAATTACTAATCGGTTGGAATGTTAGAATTTCTTTAGCAGAATAATGATAAATGGATATATAGTTGTTGCATATTGTTTAAGTAATTTTACCTTAGTTGCGTCATGGAAATTTTTCACATACCCTGTGTAACCATTTGGAGAATATCAATTTGTTTCCCACGTATATCATGTCTTTTATCTTTATGAATCTCTTCTCCGTGGATAAGTTATATTTGGTTTTCTTGGCTTGATGGACCATGACTGCCACTTGTCTGGTGGCCTGAATGCTGAAATGTATTGACTGTGTACCAGAGTTACAGACCTGTAGTTCTTTGGTTTGATTACTGTTTCTTGATGTTCTTATGGATGCCTGCATGCTTCAGAACTC